>CM038120.1:8740109-9473100 GCA_001642375.2 Mentha longifolia | reverse complement strand
TCGGAGTAAACAGCTCCTACGTCCACGCCAGATCCCGTCGAATCTGTAATCCCTTAACTTGAGATTTTTTGCTCCTTTTAACACTGGTGGAGGTTCCAGTCCAAATTCAAGTCTCTCTTTAGACTAAATCTAGCACGAATCTTGAGTCGTGTCTCTTCTAACTTTACATACAAACTTACATACAATCTTACTAATGCTAAACAACTAGCACTTTTAACCAAACTGGAAAGCTGTGAAAATCTATCACCGTTTGGAGTACAACTCTATCAACTACACTGAATATCAACAGTGATGGTGGTGAGAGTGTGGATTGTGTTCTAGTAAGACAGATTCTAGAAAGAATAGAAATCTACAAAGATCAACACTTGGGAAAGCTCTAGTGATTTTGAGTGTTGATTGTGTGAATATTTAGCTTGAGATTTCTGCAGCGTTTCAGCTTGTAATTTGAGTTTCCCGTACCTTCTTTCTGGAATGACTTGAGGTATTTATAGAGAAGCATTTGAAATAGAGTTGTTGTATGTGTGTCAGGATATGCAGAACCGTACACTGACACAATTCTAGACGTTGAGTTGAGGGCAGGTTCCTCAGCCACAGCTCAGGTTGGACTTTGCAGGTCAAGCTCCCTATACCTCGAACTGTCTTCAGTCTTCTGTAATCTTCGCAAGAAATTTTCGAGTATGGTTAGAGCAGATTACATAGACATATTACGTATAGGAACATTATGACAGGTTTGAGTAGATTAGGTACAAGGTTGCACTACCAACCTTGACCTTTACATAGCAACCTGTCCGGGTTAAGCTTGACTGATCCAAACACGGAGACCAGTCTGTTCCACTTAAAATCTATTGTCTAAGTGTGGATTCTAATAGCATTATCAAAACTTAGTTCAAAGAAAAAGGTTCCCAACATCTTGAATGGTTTAAATGAGTTTTGCTTGAGGACAAGCAAAGGGTTAAGTGTGGGGGATTTGTTTGATGTGTTTTTGTGATAGTTTTGTGTTATGTTGTTAGTGTGTTTTTGTGTGAGTTTTGTGTTCTTTTATGTGTTTTTGGTTATGTGTTAGGAAAGGTGGAGAAGAGGAATGAATGGATTGAAATAAAAAAAGAAAAGGAAGAGATGAAGAAGAAGAACAAGAGGAAAAGGAGGAAGAACCGCAGGATACACCTGGCGGCCGCCAAGTCCCAGCTGGCGACCGCCAGGTCAGCAAAGTAGGAGTTTCCGCAAGATGCACCAGGCGGCCGCCAAGTTCCAGCTGACGACCGCCAGCTCGACGGACTTGCATGGATTATTTCCTTAATAGATTAGGTTTTCATAACCTATATATATGAAAACTCTATGGAGCGAAAGTAACTTTTGCCTATTCGAGTCTTCAATACTCTAGTTTCATATTTATTTTGGTTCGTTATCAACATTGGTGATCCGGATTCCAAGATTCAATTTTAGTTCTCTTTATTTCATCGTTTGTTAATTAATCATATTTCATTTATATCGTAGTTTAAATTCTTTCTTTGCAATTCTTAGATTTGTTTTATTGCTCAGTACTTAGATTAGTTTTACATGTTTTCATTGCATAATCATCTTTAAATTTATTTTTATTTGTTCTAAAGTTAACCATTACTCTTAGTTTAAATTGAATATTAGATTAGATTTCATAATAAGTAAATCATTGCTTTTGCTTTTTCTTATTTGCCTAGGGTTAGTTTTTATTGCTTTCTTAGATTTAAATTCTTAGTTCATGTTTAATTACTTACTTGCTTTATTCACTTTTCTTTTATTTAATCGTTTGATTTATTTGTTTTGATTTAAATTCTCTGCCTAGGTATTAATCATAAAAACCTTAAATATTTTTATTTGCTTTCTTAGAGTGATAGTGTGTGAGTAATTGTGAAAGTAACTACCCTGTAAAGTTTTCCTTTGTGTTCAACATTCGGGTTTCACTTAACTAGTCTACGATAGACCTAGTTTATTTGCTAGCACTAATTTTTAGTGAAACAGATACCAAGGAAATTATCAAGCTCAAGGAGGTTTTCAAGGGAAGCAACAAGGAGGGAACTCTTATGTACAACAGGGAGGCTACCAATCTTATAACTCCAACAATCCAGATCATCCTAACCTTGCATATGGGAATCCCAACAATGCTAAAATGCTTCCCCCCGGATTTTCTACTTCCCAAACGATGGTTGAAGAGCCTAAGAAGAATACCCATTCTTTAGAGCAATTGATGCAACAATTGGTGAGCAATCAAGGTCAAATGGTTACTCAACAACAAAATTTCATAGCTCAAACCGGCCAAAAGATGAATATATTAGAGAATTCGGTGTCAACAATTGCTACTTTGGTGACTACTATTGCTAAGCAAGTAATGATGCTTGAAGGACAAGTGAAGCAAATATCCAACCAAGTGAATTCTCTACAAAAGGCCAGAGAAGCTTCTAGCAAAGCTCAAGTGAATACGAAGCAACAATGCAACGCCATTCATGTAAGTGAAATTTCTTCAACACCTTCACATATATCTTGTGAGAAATCTCCAAATCTTGCTAAGAGCAACCTTGTGGAAATTGATGAATCCAATCCAAGAATCATATATCTTTGTCCAATTATTCCATCTGTAGAAGGTTGAACAAAATGGGACATTCATGATTACTATTCAAGAATGAGTATTTCCAAGGCAATTCCATTTGATGAGCGTCTTGATACGCTAAAAGATCTACAAAGAAGGAAGGATGCTTATGAAACTTCAAAAGTGAAGAGTAAACTTGGCTCTAGAACCTATAGAGAAGGAGAGTGCTCATAAGAATAAAAAAGGTACCCCTTCTACTCCTAAAGTTTCTCAAGAGCATGTTGAGTTGAATAGCATGGATAGTCTAGCATCTCCTTTTGAGTTGATTGATGAGAATTTGCATGAGAGGAAGGGTGATTTGTTGGATGCATTCATGAAACTATATATAAATGCCTCTTTGATTGGTTTGTTGAGTGAGATGCCAGATCATGAGAAGTTCTTGGAGGATGTGATTCATAGAAAGGTGAAGTTGGATGATCTAGAAAACATTATGTTGTCGGAAGAATGTAGTGCTCCTTTACAAGAAAAGATTCCGAACAAGAAGAATGATCCCGAAAAATTCACAATACCTTGTAAGATTGGTGGTTGGACGTTTAGCAAAACTTTGTGTGATTTAGGCTCAAGTGTGAATTTGATACCCGTTTCCGTACACAATCGTTTGAGGATTGGTAAATTCAAGCCTACTTCAATATCACTCCAAATGGCGGACCGCTCAATCACACATCCAAGAGGGATTGTAGAAGATGTGCTTATCAAGATCGGAAAGTTTATTTTTCTGGTGGATTTCGTTATTCTTGACATGCCGGAGGATTGGGAGACTCCACTCATTCTTGGATGGCCATTTCTAGCAACAAGTCGAGCTTTTTAGTTGATGTGCTTGAAGGGAGTCTCATTCTTCGAGTAAATGAATAAAATGAGATATTCTATATGTCAAATGGTTCAAGTGAGGTCAAGAAGCCAAGCAAGGTTGGAGAGGAAAGTGAGAGGTCGATGCTTGATCGAGGAGGGACTTCATTCAAAGTCCTTTGAAAGGGCAAAGAGGTATCATCGAGCTAACGACATTAAACTAAACACTCGTTGGGAGGCACCCCAACAACTATCCTTTTCTTTTTCATTTTAGTTAGTTTCTTAAGTTTGATTTTGGTTTTTGTTTCTTATTTCTGATTTAATCGTTCCTTCTACTTGTTACTTATCTCTATGCTAATACTTCCTATTTTTAAGTTCATTTCTACTTCACAAGTTCCATGTGTTTCATTGTCAATGCACGAGGTCGAATCGTGATGGGAATGAGTGAAGGAAGAAAATCAAACCAATCAAGCAAGCAAAGGATTGAATGGCTTTCAAAACCACCTTCAACATAGCTTTGGACCTTTGTAAGTGTAATTTAAATTTCTTATTATTCTTCCCTCCAAACTCATTTTAGACTTGATGATCTAAAATAAGTTTTGGGGAGGGGGGTAGGATAAGGAATTTAAATTACTTTACTCTTGGTTTTTCAAGTTTCTATTTGATGTGGTATCATTATGATTTCATTGATTATATGCTTAGGCTTGCTTGATGATTGTGGTTGATTGGGGTTAAATGGATGATTCTTGTTTGTTTTGGTTTGGTGATGAGTTTGTGTCGATGAGCTTAATTGATTAAAATTCCTTCTTTAGTTGTTTGTTTTGTTTGTTTGAAGTTTTATTGGAGCTTACATGGAGAATCTTTGGTGAGGATGATTTTGTTGATTGATTGGAGCTTGAGTGCGAAATTTTTGAAAAATTGAAAAGGTTAAATGAATGCTTGCATGTGTGAATATGAAAGAACTTGTTTGCTCAAGTGCTTTTGAATGAGATGCCGATGATTGATGCTAAAATGGTGAGATTTTTGAAATTTCTGAAGTTTGAGTCAAGCATGATTAGGGTTATTTCACTTGAATAGCTTGGAAGGATTGATCTTAGGCACTTAGGCTCTAGACAAAAAGCTTGAGAGGATTTTGAGCCTTAAACTATGCATTTTACATAGTTAATATCCTTTCTTGAGAGCTTGATCTTGCATTGCATATTCTTTACTAGAACTTCCCTTGATACTCTTGTTAGAAATATTACATGTTTGCATGATTAGGAGATGATCTTAGGCCATCATTGAATAGCCCATTTTCTCTAAACACTAACCTATCTTTCATTACCATTGTCGTCCCATTTTGAGCCTTGAATAGAGCCTTTTCTTCTTAAACCGGATGATAGGGGTTGAAGGATAGTTAAGGGAACCTTGGTGAAAGTTGAAAATTCATGAAAAATGATGGGTGATGGTGAAGGGTCTTGAGATTGGTTTTGAGTTGAAAGAACACTCCTATAAGCTCAATGTTAGAAAAGAAAGGAATAAGAACAAAGTTCTTATTGAAAAAAAAAAAACGTTAGAACAAAGTTCTTATAACAAAATGAAAAGAATAAGAGCATAAATGAGTGTTTCTTTAGATGTTTGGTAGAAGCTTGAGTTCATTTGATAAAAAGGGGTTGGATAAGGTGGAAGATGAAGAAATTCATACTTAGAAAGGCGAAGAAAAGAGGTGAAGGAGCTTTAGATGAAGATTTGAGCCACTTATCCTAAAATTTCCTACCTTAACCAATGTCCCTACATTACAAGCTTAAGAAAGACCTTTTTTATCCTAATTTGTGCATACATTGTAGTATTAGAAACTTGAGTTGATAGGCAAAAGTCCATGGTAAAAGTTGTGTATTGCATGATTTCGATAAGTGATTACCTTGTTCCCTATATTGAGTGATCGAGTGATACACACACTTCTTGAGAGGTCTAGTGATTAACACATATTTTATGTGTATGTTTAGTGTGTTTTGAATGTGTTTGAAGCTCGATTTGTGTGTTTCAATGTTAGAATGCTAGGGTTTTTGAACTTATAGCATAGTTTATATTCTCTCGTTTTCTTTCGGTTTTCGATCTATTTTGTAGGAATTGGAAAGAGCATTCAAGTATCTAAGGATCGGGAGCCGGAAACAAGGAAGAAATGAGCTTAATTAGAGTGAAACCTATGTTTAAAATGTGGAATTTCAAGTTATATAGCTAGGGTTTCACTAGTTTGATTTCATTTATGTTTTCCTCATTCTCATGAGTTTTTTTATGCTTTTTTCAGGAATAATGAAAAACTTATTTTGCCAATTGAACTATTCCATGTCGAAGAGGAGTTCGTTAGGAAGCCATAGCAAAAAGCGGATCGAGAATCGGAGTTCGGATGAGGGAGAACAAGGCAAAAATAATGAAGCTGCGCAAAATAGCCGAACCAACAGCGACCGGCTGGACCGCCGGCCAAGCCGGTGGCTAGCAGGCTGAGCTACAGCTTCTGCGGTGACACAGATAGCGACCCAGGTGGCGACCGGCCAGGCCGCCGGCTAGGGCACCGCCGTCCCTTCTCCTTTATGTTTTGACCGAGTTGGTTCGTCCAACTCGGTCCAACTCGACCTAAAACTAACCTATTATGTATGTAACCCCAAAATCTTCCTATTTTGTGTATCTTTTGCATATTTTAATCTTCCAAGAACCCTAGAAATATTTCCCTCTTTCCTTTTTAGTATTTTGAAGATTGTTGAAGCTACACTTGTTGGATTTACAATTGAAGACCATCTTCTTCTTCCTTATTAAATTCTCTTTATTTTCATCATGAATTTATCTCTTTTTCATGGCTTAATTCCTTCAATTATGTCTAGCTAAATTTCCCTTTGGTTCCAATATATGAAGATATGATCTAGATCACTAGGTTTTTGGATTTTGTTGTTGGATTTACCTTCTAATTCATATGTCTTGTGGTTTGGGACTTAATTTTATTGCATGATTGATTGGCCATCATTGAGTGCATACAAGGTGTTTGGTTAAATGCTTAGTAGACTTTAATTCATAGCACTTAGCATCAAATCACAACATATTAGTAATTCTTACTAATAGGAGATTCTAGATATTTATCGTGCCATTAGGAGTTAATCCATGCATCTTGAGTCCTAGTCAGAGATAGATGTCATGGGTTAATCTACTTACATTGATTGCTTTGAGAAAAGAATTAGTGTCTACAATATATAGAATTCTCATATGAATTAGATCCAGGCAAATCTTAAAACCTAGGCCTCTAGTGATTATCGGATTATATTTGGAACCAAGTTTTCTACTATTGTTTGTTAACTCTTGCTATTAGTTGTTATCTAGTTTGTTACTTTTCAATTGCATTGCTCGATAGAATTAAGAAAACACCAAAATATGAAGTTTATTAGTTTGGATAGTAGTTTTAGTAACTAGATTACTACTTGAATCTCATTCGCCATTGCATTCCCTGTGGATTCGACTCGATTATACACATTGATTATCATTGCATTCTCCCTCACCCCTAAAATGAGGGTGGATCAATTTTTGGCGCCGTTGCCGGGGAATGCTTAGTTTGAGTTTCAATAGTCGATTTCGTTATTGAGTTACTAGTTCAAGCATTTGTTCTTTTTATTTTTATTTTATGGGTATGGAGGTTCTTATGGAGGAGTTTAGAGCATGGAAGGATGAGCAAGAGAGGAGGGCAAATGAGGCTCAACCACCTCCTCTCAATCATATGTTCCGATCTCCAACGAAACAATTTCAAGGAGGAGAATGGGGGACGATCAATGCTAATAATTTTGAGCTCAAATCCGGACTTATTCAAATGGTTTAAGACGATCAATTTGGTGGATGTCCTATGGAGGATCCGAACGCCCATCTTAGCACGTTTCTTGATATTTGCGACACCATTAAGCTAAATGGAGTCTCAAATGATACTATTTGCATGCAAATATTCAGATTTTCTCTAAAGGATTGGACTAAAGATTGGTACAAAGGATTGAACAAGTCCAACATTCATACTTGGGATGATTTGTGCAAGGCCTTCCTCTCCAAATACTTTCCACCCTCCAAAGCTCAAAGACTCATCTTCGACATCTCACATTTTTCTCAACAAGGTGACGAAACCTTGTGTGAAGCATGGGAGCGATATAGGGAGCTTCTAAGGAAGTGTCCTCAACATGGCTTCAATGAGGGTCAATAAATGACAAACTTCTATAGTGAGCTAACACCTCATACACGAAGCATTGTAGATGCTACTTCTGGTGGGTGCCTTCTCAATAGAAATGCAAAGGAAGCTTTGAGAATCATTGACGAGATGGCGGCTAATAGCTATCAATGGCCAATGGAGAGGGCCCCTTATAGAAAGGTTGCTTCGATTGAGGATGAGAGGTATGAGGCATTAGCATTAGAGCTTGCTAATATGAAGAGAAAGTACGAAGATGAAAGGAAATCTCAAATTCAAAGGGTTCAAACTCAAGAGAATTGGGAGTTCAAAGGAAGTGAAGACATGAGATATGTCAATCAAGGGCCTTATGGAAGTTACAACAAGCAAGGGCTCCAAGGACATCAAGGAGGATTCCAAGGAAATCACCAAGGGGGATTTCAAGGGAATCAACAAAGTGGTTATTCTTATGGAAATCAAGGGGGTAACTCGTCTTACTACCCTAACAATAGGAATCAACCCAATCTTTCATATGGAAATCCGAACAATGCTCAAGTTCCACCTTCCGGATTCTCTGTCTCTCAAGGGGTGATTGAAGAGCCTAAGAAGACATCCCCTTCTATAGAGCAATTGATGCAACAATTGGTGAGCAATCAAGGTCAAATGGTTACTCAATAACAAAATTTCATAGCTCAAACCGGCCAAAAGATGAATGCATTGGAGAATTCGGTGTCAACAATTGCTACCTCGGTGACGACTCTTGCTAAGCAAGTAATGACACTTGAAGCACAAGTGAAGCAAATAGCTACCCAAGTGAATTTTCTATAAAAGGCCGGAGAAGCTTCTAGCAAAGCTCAAGTGAATACGAAGCAACAATGCAACGCCATTCATGTGGTAAGTGAAATTTCTTCGACACCTTCACATATACCTTGTGAGAAATCTCTAAATCTTGCAAAGAGCAACCTTGTGGAAATTGAATCCAATCCAAGAATCATAGATCTTTGTCCAATTATTTCATCTATAGAAGGTTGGACAAAATGGGACATTCATGATTACTATTCAAGAATGAGGATTTCCAAGGTAATTTCCCTTTGATGAGCGTCTTGATACGCTAAAAGATCTACAAAGAGGGAAGGATGCTTATGAAGCTTCAAAAGTGAAGAGTAAACTTGGTGCTCTAGAACCTATAGAGAAGGAGAGTGCTCATAAGAATCAAAAAGGTACCCCTTCTACTCCTAAAGTTTCTCAAGAGCATGTTGAGTTGAATAGCATGGATAGTCTAGCATCTCCTTTTGAGTTGATTGATGAGAATTTGCATGAGAGGATGTAACGCCCCTGATTTCACCAATCTCGAAATCAGAACTGGGACGCCACAGAGGGGTGGGTAGACGTTTTAGGGTTGGTTAATTAGAGGAGTTTATCTTTTAGTTGCCTGGAAAAATTGGGCAGCATCTCCTCTACAGCAGGATCGAATCCACAGTGAAACCAAGAGACTATTCAACACCCATCAGCTGACCAGAGTTAGATAAAAGTAAGATAAACCGTAGCAGACCAGACCGCACAACAGTTGAACAGTTATATAGAGCGGAATTGTAAGTATAAAAGTGGTATAGAAGCGTTTAAATCACAGCGGCGAGGATTCGCACTTCAACTGTGTTATATATATATATATAGTAAAAGCGTTAAAGACAGTGACGGTAATCCGCACATATCAACTGAAATGTAAATGACGTAAAGTAAAGAATGCGATAAAGATAGCGACGGTAATCCGCACATATCGACTGAAATGTAAATGACGTTAAAGTAAAGAAAGCGATAAAGATAGCGACAGTAATCCGCACATATCGACTGAAATGTAAATGACGTTAAAGTAAAGAAAGCGATAAAGATAGCGACGGTAATCCGCACATATCTGTTAGAAAGTGTTAGTCACAGCGGCGATCGTTCGCACTTTAACTAGTTTTCGAAAGAGTTTGGAGTTAGAAGTTAGATACGTAAACGTAAGTAAATAACATAAATGTAAAGTTAGTAAATCGAATAGAATAGTGACTCGAATAGATTAGGGTTTTGGAATGGAGGTTTTGAGTTTTAGAAGTTCAAAAGGAAATAGAGTTTCGTGCCAATGCACTTGCTTGAAAACGATAATGAGATAGCACTCCTTCATCTTCGATCTCTTTCTTTTCTGCCCGGTCCCACACGCTCCGCCGACGCTCATTCTGCAAAACAAAGAAAGTTCGACAGGGCTAAGTACTATTGTACCCAGTAGGGATCATCGCCACGAGTTCAAATGTGCAGGAAATTCAAAGAGTTAGATATAGAAAGAATCATTCAATACGATCATCATCGTACGATTTGGTGCCACGTTCCATACTTTTCATGTTACTCTTACTCTCATACGCATTGACCACACGTCAACCGTTTTCACTTTTAGGCTTTTCAAATAAAGCCTTCTCAAATGGAATCGACATACATATGTTGTATGGCGGAGGTCTATCGTCGGACAAGACACCCTATGTGTCCTGATCGCCGAAACAAATTGGGGAGTGGCATTCTTCCACATAACCCCACACATGTGCACAACTCTCGGATTTAACGTATGAGGTCATCCGAGAGCTCGATCGTTAGTAAGAGCCTTAAACAATGACAAACTAGGATTCACAAATGCTCTTGAAATGAGCCTGCACCTCAATAATATTGGGCTTAATAACCCGAAGGAATAGATATCAAAGAAAAATCCCTACCGTTACCAAACACAACAGTTTCTCAGTTTGCGTGCCTCTCCGGTCAGACTCTAACTCCGGGTTCCTCAAGTAATAATCCTACAATAATTTTTAGGACATTTAGGATCTCTCGGTTTGTTAATAGGAATTTCCTAACTCAAAAGTCTTAACGGCTAAGAAATAGATTTTTAATACTGATTTAATAGAAAATATATTTCGGACGTTCGTATGGCTTTGACACAGAAGGGAAAATTGTTCTACATATTTTTAGAAGATTTTTGGTGTTGATAAATCAGCCATGCAAGGTGTTTGGACTTTTTACAAATACCGATCGGGAGACATTTTCTAGAACTGCGTGAAAACCGTAACTCGGATGGGTTTGATATTTTAGCACATGCTAGAATATACTGAATAGGTGTTACACAGATATTTATATAATATTCGGGCAACACCCGGACTGTTTAAGGAATTTAATTCGGTACGGAGAAAAGTCATACCGAAAGTTGACGAAATCAGAAAAACCTTCCCGATTAAGTAGGCAAGGGAAATGCCGGGAACAACTTTAATAAAGGGTCAGAAGACAAAAGGTGGCCCGGGGGCCACCCTATGGAGGGCGGCACCGGCGGCAGTGATGGGGGGGGGCGGCAGTGGTTGACTTTTCCGGCAGCTTCGGGCTGCCGGATGCAAAAATAGTAGAAGGGAAAAATGTTCAGAGCCTCGACATTACTTTAAAGCAATAAACCTTACATGCATGCGTCAAAGCTCGGGGGATGGGGATCATATCACTTTATTTTAAATAAAACGAAAACGGGAGAAACTTGTTGAAAATGAAAATCATATTTGGAATGCATGCATGGATACGGACGTGTGCACACTAAGAAAATAAGAATCGGAGAGGGGAGAAGAGAAAGGCGGCGGCGGCGGTGGCTACCGGCGGCAATCCGGGCCGCGTGACTCGTCACGGCTTATACCCATAGGATCATCGTCTCACTAGGGTCGCCCTGCTTCTTTCGGCGTACCTTTTGGACTTCGAACGATCGAGAAACTTCAGGATAAGCTCTGGAAACTTTTCGTTTTATAAAAGTGAGTTTGGATGAGAATGAATTTCTAAAGGCCCTAGGCTCCTATTTATAGAGTTTCAAAAACCGGCACGGACATTTGCAAAAAGTGCTTTGTGAGTAGACGAACTCGGATTTTAGAAATTCAAGTGTCTATGGATTCCAAAAGAAGAACTGAGAAACATGACACTAAGCAGGATGGTTTTGGAGACTCGAGAATAAAATAATATTTTATTGGTCGACACGAAAAACGGAGTTTCGTAAAATAATTCCTAAAAATTCCTAACTTCTTTCATTAGACTACTTTGGCTTTGAAAAGACTAAGGAAACTCTCTTAATATTTTTAGGATTTTTATTAAACCCTATAGGATTTTCCGGGTCGTTACATCCCTACACCCTTAAAAGAAATTTCGTCCCGAAATTTGGCGTACCTTAGAATTCTAGGTCTGGGTATTGGGCTCTTATTTGCTCTTCCACCTCCCGGGTAGCTTCACCATCATCATGGTGATTCCAAAGGACTTTTACTTGGGCTATTTCCTTATTTCTGAGTACTTTGATTTTTCGATCGAGAATCCTAACGGGCCTTTCCTCGTACTGAAGGTTGGGGTTGATGGTGACTTCTTCTAACTTAATGACATGCTTCGGGTCGAACACATATTGGCGGAGCATAGAGACATGGAAGGTGTCGTGCACGTTTGACAGGTTCGGGGGCAGGACTAATCGGTAGGCGACGCTTCCTATCTTATCAAGAATCTCGAATGCTCCGATGTATCGTGGCCTAAGCTTTCCTCGTTTGCCGAATTGAATCACTCCACGGGTCGGTGACACTTTGAGAAATACTTTATCTCCTACTTGGAACTCGAGGTCGGTTCATCGTCGGTCGGCGTATAACTTTTGGCGATCTTGAGCTTCTTTTATGCGGGTGCGTATCGTGGCGACGATCGATTCCATTTCTTGTACTAACTCCGGTCCTAACAGTTTCTGTTCTCCAACTTCGTCCCAATATAACGGTGATCGACACTTCTTTCCGTACAGAGCTTCATATGGCATCATGCCAATGGTAGCTTGGTAACTATTGTTGTAAGCAAACTCGATGAGTGGTAAGGTTTCTTCCCAACTTTCTCCTCTATCGGATATGACGGCTCTCAACATATCTTCTAACACTTTGATCGTTCGTTCGGATTGGCCATCGGTTTGGGGGTGAAAGGCGGAGCTGAACTTGAGTTGGGTTCTCATTGCTTCTTGAAGGCTCATCTAAAATTTCGAGGTGAATCGTGGATCGTGATCGGACGTAATTGATTCGGGAATGCCATGCAGTCTCACGATTTCCTTTACATAGAGGCGGGCTAGTTGATCGAGACTGAAGGTCGTTTTGACGGGTAAAAAGTGAGATGACTTGGTGAGGCGGTCGATGATAACCCAAATGGCGGTGTTTCCTCATTTCGATTTTGGAAAGCTTGTAACGAAATCCATGTTGATGTGCTCCCATTTCCATTCCGGTATCGGCAGGGGTTGTAGCGTTCCATAAGGTCAGTTGATGGATTGCCTTCACTTGTTGACATGCTAGATACTTTCCGACAAAGGTCGCGATGTTTCTCTTCATAGCTTCCAACTAGAAGTTCTTTCGGAGATCCATGTACATCTTCATGCTCCCAGGGTGAGCGGTGTATGGTGTGTTGTGTGCCTCACTAAGAATTTCTCCTTGAGTACCTTGTCACTTGGTACGCAGATTCGTTGGTCGAAGAGTAGGGCTCCGTCGTTGGCTATCTTGCATCTTTTGGTGATTCCTTTCGCTCCATCAGTGCCGACTTGTTTCCAGATCTTCTCCAAGTGTTCGTCTTCTTTTTGGGCTTGTATGATTCGCTCACGTAGGTCAGGTTGCATGGCCATGGCGGCTAGGTGGCCTTGGATCGTCGTGGGCGGCTGGATTATACGAAGTTTGAGTTCTGCAAACTCTCGGGCCAATTGCTCCTCGTTCAGTGCTAATGTAGGCTAGCTTTCCTTGTGTCTTGCGGCTGAGTGCGTCGGCTACAACATTAGCCTTTCCCGGGTGATAACTGATCATGCAATCATAATCTTTCACGAGTTCTAACCATCTCCGTTGTCTCATGTTGAGTTCTTTTTGCTCGAAGAAATACTTAAGGCTCTTGTGGTCCATGAATATCTCGCACTTGACTCCATAGAGGTAGTGCCGCCAGATTTTTAATGCGTGTACTATAGCTGCTAGTTCCAGATCGTGAGTCGGGTAGTTTAGCTCGTGAGGTTTCAATTGGCGTGATGCGTAGGCAATAACCTTTCGATCTTGCATCAGCACACATCCAAGTCCTTGGTTTGAGGCATCGGTATAGATCACGAATTCAAGTCCATTTTGCGGAATGGTGAGAACAGGGGCGGTGGTGAGTCGGGTCTTTAGATTTTGGAAGTTCTTCTCGCATTCGTCTGTCCAAACGTACTTGGTGCCTTTCTTGAGAAGTTACATCATGGGCCGGGCAATTTTTGAAAATCCTTCGATGAAACATCGATAGTAGCCTGCGAGTCCTAAGAAACTGCGGATTTTGTTGGCGGAGGTCGGGGCATTCCACTCCTTGACTGCTTCTATTTTGGCGGGGTCCACTTTGATTCCTTCAGTTGAGACGATATGACCAAGGAACATGACTTCCTTTAGCCAAAACTCGCACTTGCTAAATTTGGCATAGAGCTTCTCGTTCCGTAGCATCTCGAGTATGATTCTGAGGTGTTCTTCATGTTGTGCTCGATCCTTGGAGTAAATAAGGATGTCATCAATGAAAACCAAAATGAATCCATCGAGGTGTGGGTGAAAAATTCAGTTCATCAGGTCCATAAAGATGGAGGGCGCGTTGGTTAGTCCGAAGGGCATTACGGTAAATTCGTAATGTCCATAGCGTGTTCTGAAAGCTGTTTTTGGGATATCTTCTCTTCGAACTTTGAGTTGGTGGTATCCAGATCTTAAATCAATCTTCGAGAATACGCAAGCTCCTCTAAGTTTATCAAATAGGTCGTTAAGTCGATGCACATCCTCATGGTGCCGTCCTTTTTCTTGACGAATAATACGGGAGCTCCCCAAGGTGAAACACTAGGCTGGATGAATCCTAGATCAAGCAATTCTTGCAATTGGACTTTGAGTTCTTGCAGTTCTTTGGGGGCCATCCGGTATGGAGCTTTGATATAGGCCCGGCTCCGGGTTTGAGGTCGATCGGGAACTCAATTTGGTGATCCAGGGGCAATCCGGGCAATTTGGTGGGGAAGACGTCTATGAAATTATGAACGACAGGTATGGCATGGATCGGCTCAGTCTTGGCTTGGCGGTTTTTCTAACATTACCCAGAAGCACTGGCTGGTCCCTTTTCGCATAGTGGACACTGCTTTCATCGCATAGATGATCGGTATCCTTGCTCCAGCCCTCGTTCCTTGAAAGTTTACTCGGTTGGGTCTAGGACCATTGAAGAGATATTTCCCTTTTGTAGCAGTTGATGGTGGCTCCGTTCTTTTCTAACCAGTCCATCCCGAGAATAATGTCGAACTCCATTATGATGATAACGAACAGGTCGACTGAGAATTCTTGTTCACCTATCTTTAAGGGTTGGGCTATACAGGCGCAGTCGGTGATCATGGACATCCCAGAAGGTATGCTAATTTGGAGTGGGACTTCTATCGTGGTTGGTACTATGGCTAGGGTGTCGCACGCTCATTGTGAAATGAATGAATGGGAGGCACCTATATCAAATAATGCTAAAACGGGCATGTCATTGAATTGGATCATACCTGCTAGGTTCTCAGGCGACTGCGCAGCCTGATCACCATTGAGGGCGTATGTGCGAGCTTGCTGAAATGGTCGGGGCGGCGGGCGCTGGTTTCCGGGGTTACCAGGGACGTTGTGAGGTGGTGGTGGCGGTGGGTTTGGAAAGCGTTGATTTTGTTGGGGTAGCTTGCACTCTCTTGAGTAATGTCCCAACTTGTGGCAGTTGAAGCACTCGATGACTCTTCTCTTTTGACAAGTGCCAGGGTGATTATTCTTGCAGACTTGGCACCATGGTGCCATGGTTTGGGGTGCTTGGAATCGTTGTGGTGGTTGATTTTGTGGATTCTGCGGTGGTCCATTTTGGTTTCCTTGGTTGTTGTTGTTCCTGGCATCCCATTTTCTTTTCCCGTGATTTAGATTGAAAGTTTGGTGTGGTTTAGTAGGTCTTTCTCTTTCTTTTGGTAGAAGTGACTCGATCTCCAAGGCACGTCCGAGTGTCTGGGCATAAGTGAGAGTGTTATGACTTGCCAACGGGATGCTGATCTCGGGACATAGGCCTCGGCGAAACTTCTCGGCACGGCTGTGATCGGTATTGACTAGAGTCAGAGCGTAACGAGATAGTCGGTTGAAAAGGCGGTCATATTCAGAAATATTGCGCTTCCCTTGGCACAAATTCCAGAACTCGTTCTGACGATTCTGATGGTAGCAATCTGGGACGTACTTCCCGTAAAGTTCGTTCTTGAACTCTTCCTAAGTATAGTTCTCCCACTGTTCCGGCGAGATGGTTCTCTTAATAGATTCCCACCAAAAGTCGGCCTCATCGGATAGTCGATTGATGCCGAAAGCAAGTTTATCGGCCTCGGGACACTTGATGTAGTCGAAGATCTTTTCCATTGCTCGTACCTATCTTTCGGCATCGTTAAGGTCGCCTAGACCATCAAAGGATGGTGGACTCTGCCTACAGAAACACTCGTCGTTTCTAGCGATATCTTGGTTTACCCCGTGGTTGTTTCCTCTACGGGCCATGGTTAAGTTGGTCTGTCTAACTGTATTTCAACATCACAAACTTGTTTAGATCTCATAAGTGTCGGCACACTTGGTTAATAACGGTAAGGGAAACATAATACAACATATTTCGACATCACAACCATTCACAACTCAATTTCCTCTCTCATCATAACGAGTAAATCGTTAGCAAAATCTCAATAATCATAATACGAGGCAACACATTCCGATTATCACTACCGTTCACAACTTCATTCCTTTCTCATCATAACGAGTAGTTTGTTAGCACAATTTCAATAATCGTGGTTCACACATAAGCATGCTTGGTTTATAACATATAAGCAAAAGGTTTTGACATTTTTTTTTTAAAATAACGCAGTTAGACATGCAAAATTTTAAAGATTTTGAAAAGGGGGCGGGGAACATGCAATCGAAGTAAATGAAAATTTTGAAGGAGTAAGGTTTTTATCATAACGCATAAACCTTCGGGAGGTTATACAATACGACATATATAAAAGGTTTTGAAAGCACGTAAACCAGTCATGATGCAGCATGGATGCGAATGCAGAGATCGTGGCAGGGGTGGCTCACGAAGTGCCCACACCAAAAACCCTGTCGTCTGGGGCACGGTCAGCTGTACATGTGTCCTAACTGATTTTCTGATCGTCATCCACTCGTGATATCTCTAGATGTCGGTGGCTCGGGAGGTCACTGACTCCTCCTCTGTCTCATTGCTAATCCCCATATCACTATGTGATCCATCGTATCCATCATAGCCTCTGTCTCGTCTATGCCATCGTCATTACTCTCTGTCTCATGTTCATACCCTTGGCGTGTCGGAATGCTGCCCACCGTGATTCCTCCCTCACTAGCATCATCAAATCCGATCTCATCAGTCGAGTAGTCGAACTCTCTCATCACTCCTAGTGCCTCCTCGGAATCGTAACCCTCAAAGTCATGCACCATGGGTGTCGTAGCTCTGGTTCTCTTTCGGGTGTGCAGCTGTCCTGCTCTCAGTATGACTGCTGGCTGTCTCTCCTCCTCGTCGTCTAACGTAATGTATCATGCGGCTCCTCCGGGAACTCAATGTGTGATGGAGTCCAAGAATCATGGAGTCAAGATCCCGTTCGTGTTCCAAGTGGGCCGGTGACAAGAGCTCGAGCTAAGAAGTTCAAGGAAGCTTTACAAGGCTTGATTCAAGAAGTTTGGGCTCAAGAGATGATGAAGAAGCCCATTGGAGAAGGCGGACTGGATAGCCCGCGAGTTATCAATTTCATCGAGAGTGTTCGGGCTGAATATTAAAGACTTTTGTTTTAATTTCGTGTTTTTAATTTGCAGCCCACATTTTATGCCTTAAAAGGCTTTATTTTTGGGCTTTGTTATGTTAATTAAGTGGGTTGGACCATACTTTGACTTTGCTTAAGTTATTTCCTAGTTTGACTAGGTTTAGATAGGTTTATTTGCACTATAAATAGGGAACATATGTAATGGCCGAAAATCATCTATCATTAATCATAATTGTGAGTTTTATTCTCTCTTGAGAGTTATTCGAGTTCTCTTGATTGTTCCAAGATGAATTATTTTATCGGCGAATCAACGAGCCAATCAAATCTCGTTGTGTGTCATTCATTGTCTCCGTGTGACTAAGGCGATCATCACTTGGGGTACAGGGGGTTTAGGTCGATTCTATATCATTTGTGGGATTAGACTTTAGGTATATTGAGATATCCATCGGTTGTATTCTCAGTTTGTGTCTTCCGCGTGCGTGTTGAATTACGGATCTGTGAAGGTTCGTATCAATGTGGAGGAAGGCCTATCCAATGTCCGTCGGGACCTCTAACTGGGCAGCCGGCCGGGGCTAAGAACAATAGTCTCGGTGGGGTTGGAGGCATCATCATCATCTCCAGCTCGGAAGGTATCGGTCCAAATAGTCGTCCTATGGGTCCAATCTCGTCGTCACTATCTCCTGCTCTAACTCCGGACGGTCCTGCCTCGTCCACGGTTCGAGATGGTCCTGCCTCGTTTATCTGACTAGAAACATGTGATCTCGGGTCCTCATAGTGCTGAAACCATGCTAACTCCTCGGGTGTGAAATTATGAACTCCTAACATATGTGGTCTCATCAGATGCTGGTAATCGGGCTGAACTCCAAGTGGTGTTGTGATGAGCCGGGGTCCAGCACTGATGAATCCGGGCTTATATTTATTTAGTTGCTCATGTTTTATATTTTATTTGGGCTTAAAAAACTTTGTATTTATTTTTACTTTAGTTTAGTCCAATTATCACAACATGTTTAGGTGATTAATTGGCCCAGTTAGATTTAATTAAGGAGTCCAAAATTATCAAGCCCAAGCCTTGTTAATTTCAAAACTTAGCTTAGGAATTAGTCTGGTATTTATGCTATTTTCGCAATTACTACTCACAGACTTGATTGAATGAAAACAACTTTCACGTTATTCTCTTGTCTCACAAAAATTGAAGATTCTTGGTAGAGTTTGATTGTTGGCGACTTCAAACTTGAACTCAATTGATTCGTTCGTGATACCTCGTAGTATCCGGGTTAGTCGAGCCACGAAGATTGCTTGATAATCACGTTTCGGATCCTTGTAGATTCGAGGTTCGATTCTGGTAATTTTCATCCTTTTAATTTCGAATCTTGTTAATCCTTTGTTTGATTTTCATTCTCAGCCATTCATCACCTTTCATACATCCCAAATATCCATTACCCATCGTTCGTATAACCATCCGATCCCAGAAACCCTTAGAATAATTCTAAATTCATTTTTGAACCCTAAAAAACTGTCTCGAAAATAACCACCGTGCCAAATCGAAAATTACTCGTGCGTTTTTTCTGAATTTTGGATATGTTATTAATAACCCTAAGTTGTAACTCGTGTTAAAATTTGAGCTTAATCGGAATTGAATTACTTAGGTTTCTGTCGACGCCTGTTCAGTGTATTCGTGGTTAGAATTTAGGAATTATCATTCATATTTCATAGTTGTCGTTTGGATTGAATCTATCATAGCTGACGTGTGTTCGATTCGTAGCTTTCACATATTGAGATCGCATCATAAATTTTGGCATCAGAGCCACGTCAGTCTTGCTGGTCGTGGTTCAATCCAAATAGGTGTCGTGACATATTAGGGGCAAACGTTTCGATTGATAAAAAAAAAGGGAGTTAATCAAGGCCCTAGTGTGTCACTGTGTATTTCTTGATCGGTTCTTGCGTCATTCTTGTATTGGGTAGTAGTTGTGTCTTTGTTTCTTCGAGTTTTTGTCGGTAAAACTTAAAACGGACGTATCTTTTGATCTACTTGTTCGTTCAATCTCCATAATACCATTTCGGAAACATCTCAACTAGACCAAGAAGTTAACACCGCTATGCCGTGTTAGGTTCACGTTTAGAGCCCAAAAACAGTCGTTTGAAGGTGATACCATCCAGTTGAAAAAAAAAAAAAAGAGTAAAAATAAAACAAAAAAAAAGAGCGTCTCTTTGTCTATATTATTTGAGTACATTGGATAGTGTAGGTTTCAGTTCCTAAGTCGGTTCAAAGTCGGATTGCTCATAACTTATTACGACTTATATCCAAAGTTCCTAGTTAGCCTTTATTCTTTCTAGCCTTTCTTCCTCCCAGTCTTTCTTTTTCTAGCCTTTCCTGTTTGCTTAACCATTACCTAGCCACCATACCTATACACTTCCGTAATTGTTAGCCTTCTTATTTCCTATACCTAATTTGCAAATTACCCCACATTGCAGCAACTTTGTGTTTCATACTATACCTGTGATCCTTTGAGAGTCAAGTTTGAGTTCTTGATTCAAGCCGAGAAGTCCACATCAGTTCTGCCAAGGGTTTGAGGTTTAGAGACTCTAGTGACTGCAAATTGAGTGACATACACGAGTGATCTGAGTGACATACACATACACGAGTGATTAAAAAAAAATCTGAGAGAACAAACGAGTGATTGTGAGGAACTGTGAGGCTTTTATTTGTTTCTTTTATGTTTGCTCGTTTTGCAGGTACCATGAAATCCGGAGACGGTTCCAAGAATCAAGACAGCCCACTCAAGTCGTCCACCCCACCTCTTGATATGTCTTCATCGTCTCAACAGCCTTGGGATGCTAAGTATCAAAAACAAAGAGTATATATTCCAAGTTCATTGAGTCGTCTTGATTCGTTGAGATTCATCGATCGGAGTTTAGTTTATTTGAAGTCTTTTAGAAAGATTTTGAGTTGTAAAAGGCAAGAGAGTGTGAGACTAAAAGATGGTAAAAGCCATATGTCATTGAGTGATACACGAGTGCTGAGTGATTTCTCTTTGAGCGATACACAAGTGCTTGTGAGGTGGTGAGGATCCTGTTTTTAGCTAACATTTTCATTTTTTGTAAAAAAAAAAAAAAAGAAAAAAAAAAGAAAAAATTATTTTGCAGGTATGTCGGTGTTCGGAGGAAGGGGAAGTCGAGGAAATAACCGGTGGAATCATTTTGAGTCAGAATATGATGAGTATGGAGAAGATTGGGAGAATGGAGATGAAGAGGAGGAGTATTGGCATAGAGGAGGTCTAAGAGGAAGAGAATATAGCAATTCGAGACATATCAAGATGAAGATTCCGTCTTTTCAAGGGAAATGTGATCATGATTTGTATATTGAATGGGAGAGAAAGGTGGAGCTCGTGTTTGATTGCCATAATTATTCTGAGTTCATGAAAGTGAAGCTGGCATCCAATGAGTTTTCAGGCTATGCTCTAACTTGGTGGGATCAATTTGTGAAGAGTAGAAGAAGGTACGGAGAGTAACCTATCCAGACTTGGAAAGAGATGAAGACAGTGATGAGGAAGCGTTATGTGCCTTCGCATTACTATCCTGCGATTCAAACCGATTGGAGGCGACCTCAAGCTACTAATGTTTCATATTCAAAGAGAAGTTGTTAGGAGGAAGAAGAGCAGTCGAAGGTGTATACACGTGCATATGTGAAGCCAAGGTCAGAATGTACGAGTTTCTCTAAACCAATTCATGATCGTGGTGGAGTTATGACCAAAGATGAGATAGAAGATTCAAAACTGAAGATCTTGGAAATCTTGAAAGAACTGTGTCAAGTGGTGGAAGTAATCAAAGCACCTCCTGCGGTTACTTTAATTGATGATGATATTCCAAGTGTGAAGAATCAAGTGGGTGATGAAAAGCAGCGGGAGAACATTTTTC
Source organism: Mentha longifolia (assembly GCA_001642375.2). Taxonomy (NCBI): domain Eukaryota; kingdom Viridiplantae; phylum Streptophyta; class Magnoliopsida; order Lamiales; family Lamiaceae; genus Mentha; species Mentha longifolia. Next base: position 9,451,782 of record CM038120.1, on the reverse strand, counting down.
ATGTTGAGGATGAAGTGCAATTGCAAGATGATGTGGAGATGGTGGAGTCCAAGGAGGAGAAAGTAGAGACAAAGGTAAATGGACTGATGAATGAGTCTTTACTTGATCAGAATGGTGATTTGGAGATGGCAAAGGATGAGGAGAGGTCCATGGAGATGAAAATGGATGAAGAGAGGTCCAAGGATACGAAGTTTTGCACGGGGAATAATTGGTCCCTTAATGATCTTAATTATCTATCTCCTTCTATTTATTCTTTGCAGAATTTTGAGGATGTTGTTCCCGGTGATACATTTTCTGGCGTACAACAAATTCGAGGAAGTGAACATCAAACCAAGTTAGCGGAGATGAATGAGATAGAGTTTATGTTACCGGATGAAAAGAAGAAGGAGTGGAGCTTCTTTCCTTTTGACGTGGGTGACGGCCAGGTTTTTAGGACAAATCCTCTTCAAGAGGAGGGGAATGATGCAGCCCGTAGATCGTGGATTTCAATTCATAGGCCAAGGATTGAAGATGATATGGGCTGAAGAGTGAAGACAATATTTAGTTGTTTACTTAGTTGATTATTTTTATAATTTTCGTTTTTATTTAGTGCTCTAGTTGGTAGGGTTATTTTAAGCTTTAGTTTGGTGATTTTATTCCTATTTTGACTAGGATTTGATTTGATATCTTTTAGGATAAGTTTTTAACTAGTTTCCTTGTGGGATTAGAACTCTTTGAAGCCTATAAATATGGCTCTTAGATAGGTGATGAAAATTGAACATTATTGATTAATAAAAATTGAGTTTATTTCTCTTTTGAGAATTATCTTTGAGTTCTTTGGTGTGACCAAGAAATTCCTTATCGACGAATCAACGAGTCAATCATCCCTCGTTCATGTGTCATTCATCATCCCCGAGTTGCTTAGACAATACCAGTTGGGGTATAGGGAGCTTCGTCTCGTCTATATTACTTCTTGGATTTGATCTAGGAGATTTTAGGATTTTCCATCGGTATCTTTTGAGTCTTCTGCTTGCGTGTTGAATTACGGATCTGCGAAGGTTCGTATTATTAAGCAAGGTTGGAGAGGAAAGTGAGAGGTTGATGCTTGATAGAGGATGGACCTCATTCAAAGTCCCTTGAAAGAGCAAAGAGGTATCGTCGAGCTAACAACGTTAAACTAAGCGCTCGTTGCGAGGCACCCCAACAACTATCCTTTTCTTTTTCATTTTAGTTAGTTTCTTTAGTTTGATTTTGGTTTTTGTTTCTTATTTTTGATTTAATCGTTCCTTCTACATTTCCTTATTTCTATGCAAATACTTCCTATTTTTAAGTTCATTTCTACTTCACAAGTTTCATGTGTTTCATTGTCAATGCACGAGGTCGAATCGTGATGGGAACGAGTGAAGGAAGAAAAACAAATCAATCAAGCAAGCAAAGGATTGAATGGCTTTCAAAACCACCTTCAACATAGCTTTGGACCTTTGTAAGTGTAATTTAAATTTCTTATTATTCTTCCCTCCAAACTCATTTTAGACTTGATGATCTAAAATAAGTTTTGGGGAGGGGGGTAGGATAAGGAATTTAAATTACTTTACTCTTGGTTTTTCAAGTTTCTATTTGATGTGGTATCATTATGATTTCATTGATTATATGCTTAGGCTTGCTTGATGATTGTGGTTGATTGGGGTTAAATGGGTGATTCTTGTTTATTTTGGTTTGGTGATGAGTTTGGGTCGATGAGCTTAATTGATTAAAATTTCTTCTTTGGTTGTTTGTTTTGTTTGTTTGAAGTTTTATTGGAGCTTACATGGAGAATCTTTGGTGAGGATGATTTTGTTGATTGATTGGAGCTTGAGTGCGAAATTTTTGAAAAATTGAAAACGTTAAATGAATGCTTGCATGTGTGAATATGAAAGAACGTGTTTGCTCAAGTGCTTTTGGGTGAGATGCCGATGATTGATGCTAAAATGGTGAGATTTTTGAAATTTCTCAAGTTTAAGTCAAGCATGATTAGGGTTAATTCACTTGAATAGCTTGGAAGGATTGATCTTAGGGCACTTAGACTCTAGACAAAAAGCTTGAGAGGATTTTGAGCTTTAAACTATGCATTTTACATAGTTAATATTATTTCTTGAGAGCTTGATCTTGCATTGTATTTTCTTTACTAGAACTTGCCTTGATACTCTTGTTAGAAGTACTACATGTTTGCATGATTAGGAGATGATCTTAGGCCATCATTGAATAGCCCATTTTCCCTAAATACTAACCTATCTTTCATCACCATTGTCGTCCCATTTTGAGCCTTGAATAGAGCCTTTTTCTTCTTGAACCGGATGATAGGGGGTGAAGGATGGTTAAGGGAACCTTGGTGAAAGTTGAAAATGCATGAAAAATGGTGGGTGATGATGAAGGGTCTAGAGATTGATTTTGAAATGAAAGGGCACTCCTATAAGCTCAAAGTTAGAATAGAAAAGAATAAGAACAAAGTTCTTGTTGGAAAAAAAAAAAACATAAGAACAAAGTTCTTACAAGAAAAAGAGAAGAATAAGAGCATAAAAGAGTGTTTCTTTAGATATTTGGTAGAAGCTTGGGTTCATTTGATAAAAAGGGGTTGGACAAGGTGGAAGATGAAGAAATTCATACTTAGAAAGGTGAAGAAAGGGGGGTAAGGTGATGAGACGGGGTTCAGCACGGAGGAATCAAACATGGAATCCGAGCTTCTATTATTTAGTCGTTCATGTTCATGTTCTTATATTATTTATTTTTAATTTAGTTTAGTCCAATTATCACAACATGTTTAGGTGATTAATTGGCCCAATTACATGTAATTAAGGAGTCCGAAATTATCAAGCCCAAGCCTTGCTAATTTCGAAACCTAGCTTAGGAATTAGTCTAGTATTTATGTTATTTTCGCAGTTACTATTCACAGACATCTTTGAATCAGAAATCTTATTGATCGATTTGTCTCCATCGTGCTTTGGTTCACGATTTTTCACTTTCGTTCTTGGTAGAGTTTGATTGTTGGCGACTTCAAGCTTGAATTCAATCGACTCGTTCGTGATATCTCGTAGTATCCGGGTTAGTTGAGCCACGAAGATTGCTTGATAATCGCGTTTCGGATCCTTGTAGATTCGAGGTTCGTTTCTGGTAATTTTCACCCTTTAATTTTCGAATTTTGTTAAACCCTTATTTGATTGTCGTTCCCAGCCATCCCTCATCTTTCATACATCCCGAAAATCCATTACTCATCGTTCGTATAACCATCATATCTCAGAAACCCGTAGTTTAAATCTAGATCCGTTTTTGAAACCCTAGTTCTGTCCCGAAACTGACCACCGTGCCAAATCAAAAAATACTCGTGCGTTTTCACTGAATTTTGGATATGTTCTTCATAACCCTAAGTTGTAAGGCGTGTTAAAATTTGAGCATAATCGGAATTGAATTGCTTAGGTTTCTGTCGACGTCTATTCAGTGTATTTGTGGGTAGAATTTCAGGGAATTTCCATTCGATTGTTCATAGTTATATTTGGATTGAATCTTTCGTGTCTGACGTTGTTCGATTCTCAGCTTCCGCGTATTGTGATCGCATCATAAGGGTACTTGAATGAAAATTGAAGTCACTTAACCTAAAATTCCCTACCTTAACCAATGTCCCTACATTACAAGCTTAATGATGACATTTTTAATCCTAATTTGTGCATGCATTGTAGTATGAGAAACTTAAGTTGATAGGCAAGCTTATGGTTAAAGATATGTATTGCATGATTTCGATGAGTGTTTACCATTTTCATATATCGAGGGATTGAGTGATACACATGTTCCTTGAGAGGTCTAGAGTTTAAGATACTTGAGTGATTGAATTCTAAGTTATGATAGTGGTTGATCTTATGAATGTTTGATTTGACGTGAGAATTTCTTTGAATATAAATGGTTTTTGAGGTGATATGAGGCATCGAGGAACTCAAAATGCACACTCCATACGTGTTAAGTGTTTTGATTGTTCGTTTCATTGTTCGGGACGAACAATGGCTTAAGATTGGGGGAGTGATTAACACATATTTTATGTGCATGTTTAGTGTGTTTTGAATGTGTTTGAAGCTCGATTTGTGTGTTTCAATGTTAGAATGCTAGGGTTTTTGAACTTATAGCATAGTTTATATTCTTCTCGTTTTCTTTTGGTTTTTTGATCTATTTTTGTAGGAATTGGAAAGAGCATTCAAGTAGCTAACGATCGGGAGCCGGAAAAGAGGAAGAAATAAGCTTAATTAGAGTGAAACCTATGTTTAAAATATGGAATTTCAAGTTATATAGCTAGGGTTTCACTAGTTTGATTTCATTTATGTTTTCTTCGTTCTCTCAAGTCTTTTTATGTTTTTTTCAGGAATAGTGAAGAACTTATTTGACTAATTGAACTATTCCATGGCGAAGAAGATTTCGTTAGGAAGCCAAAGCAAAAAGCGGATCGAGAATCAGAGTTCGGACGAGGGAGAATGAGCAAAAACGGTGAAGCTGCGCAAAATGGCCGGACCGATGGCGACCCAGACGGTGCCCGGCTGGACTGCCGGCCAGGCCGCCGGCTGGATGGCTGGATGGCTGCAAGATTGGCGACCCAGGCGGCGACCCAGGTGGCGACCGGCCAGGCCGCCGGCGAGGGCGCCGCCGTCCCTTCCCTCCTTCATTTCTTGACCGAATTGGTTCGTCCAACCCGGTCCAACTCGACCCAAAACTCACCTTTTATGTATTTAACCCCAAAATCTTCCTCAATTAGTTATCTTTTGTATACTTTAATATTCTTAGAAAACTAGAAATATTCCCTCTTTCTACTTTAGTATTTTCAAGATTTGAAGAGCATTACTTTGTGGATTCAAGATTCAAGACCATTTCCTTCTTTCTTATTAAATTATCTATCTTTTAAGTATGATTTCATTTACTTTTTATGGTTTAATTTCCTTAATCATGTCTAGCTAGATCTCTTTGTGATTCCAATTATATGTAGATTAGGGATAATTGATGGGATTTGGCTCTAATTTTGAATTTACCTTCTAATTTCATGTTCATCTCTCTTGGGGCTATATTTTATTATGTAATTATGCTTGATCACCATAGTTGCATATCAAGTGTTTGATCTAATGCTTAGGAGACTTAGATTAAATGCTAGGATCAAGAGATTTGCACGCTAGAGAATAGTAGGGCTAAAGAACTCCATAAGCTATTTGAAGTTAATGAATTGCTTGATATCTTATTAGGAGTTAAGCCTTTCATTAATCTACTTGATTTCATTACAATGAGGAATTGAGTGAATCATACTTAGGAGGTTTCCCACATGAAATTGGATTAAAATGGTTAATTCTAGTTAGAGTGTTACATCCCTATCACTTAGACCTAATTGAAGTATAATTGGAGTCACTTTCATTTCCTATTGATTTAATATCATTTGCTACTTGTTACTTATTTAGTTAAGTTCTTAATTACTTTTCATTTTTCATTAATCAATCAAAAACACAAAAACATGTTAGTTGGTAGCTTGGATAGTAGTTAGGTAACTAGATTACTACTTGAATCTCATTCGCCATTGCATTCCCTATGGATTTGACTCGATTATACGCATCGATTATCATTGCGTCTCCCTCACCCCTAAAGTGAGGGACGACAATTTAGCAAGTTGATCTTGTTGCAAGAGCAATTGCTTATGTTGCTTCTTAATGACTGCATCTGGAGATTCATCTCCATGTTCTCACTCCAGCTCTTAGTCTGGCTCTTGATCCTGATCAAAAGCTTGATCATTCTCTTCATCGGTGTTGTAGTCGGTAAAACAATCGTCTACTTGTTCAAGATTATCATTTTTGTGCGCGAGCTCAGGAATGATATCCTGTTGAGCTTTCTTCAACTTCTGAGCCATTTGCTTATGTGCAAATGCTCTTTTCTCTCGACCTGCTATGGTTGCAAGACGAGGATGAACAGGCTTGCTTTGAGGGGTGGACCCTTTAGATATGATTATGCCCTCTTCACTGAGGGCATCCTTCAAAGAGGCTTGCATCAAAAGCTTAATTTGTTCTACCCACATGGCAGGCATGTGAGGCTCTGCACTGCTTCTTGCATTTACTGTGGTAGCAACAGCGAGCAAGGAAGCTTTCTCGTTATCACGAGGAGTTGAGTTAGTTCTTCGAGGTTCAGTACCTCCTTGAACTGTGGCATTCTCCGATGATGCCATATGATGCTCTTGCTTCTGTTCAGAAACAAAAATAGATGGTTATGCTTATGCATATATCTCGAATCATCCTTACTTTTTTCGGGAAAAACAGGAGATCATTAATGGCTCGCATGATTACTATCCATAATCATTTTCTATATATTTCTTTTTCATTTTTAGAATGGGGTGAGGTCTGAGGTTTTAGCACCCTCTTTTGCCCCTCATCCTCCCGATTCTTTCAAGTATTACAACTTGCTTATGCATGATATCCAATAGTGTTACAGCTTTTCGTGGATTTTACTCGAGTGTGTTTTTCTTAGGGATTTTTTCTTAGAATATGGTGCCCTTTCTCGTTGGGTCTTACCCTTCTTGTTCCACCCCTTTTTACAAGATATTCCCCCACTCAGGCACATAACCATGTTAATGCCTTTTATAACGAGTTTGCCTTATTCAGAAATAAGGGCTTATGATTTCAATTATGCTTTTGTGCGAATTTTTGAATGTGCCTGGGTTTGCCAGGGCTTATGTTCTATTCATTCTTATATCTTTTAAGAATGAAAAGAAGATTCATAAATAGGACTTACTTTAAAGTATCTCATCAGAAAATCAACAGGTATTGCAAGATCTTGTTCCAACGAAAGACGTTAGTACGTTCTTTAAATCCTTCCTTCTTCAAACTTTGAAAAAGAAAGGTATGCAAAATCAATAAAGAGTATACATATGCGGCAAGCAGTATATCATAATTAACCAAAAATTCAAGAGCAAATATATCATGCATTCAGCTCATTATAATCCCAAAGAATTTATGAGAAATCATGATTATAAAGTAAAGTAGGAAAAATCAATGTCTCTCAGCTCAGAGAAAAACAAGATTCCCACAGACAGCGCCAGTTGTTGGATCCGGATTAAAGATCCACAATTAAGTATATATATAAAGGATATTGCGCAGGTGAGGTGATAACAGCTTCGAACCTTCAGCTTTAGTCATTGCTTGCCAACCGAGAGGGAATGACTTCTCTCCGTTGAGTTTGAGCTCCAAATCTCTGCAAAAAAGACCTGGGGGGAGGATCCCGGAGAAGGGATTCAGATGCTCAAGTCAGACTCAGCGTATAAATAATTTGAGGTTCCCTTGGGGAAAAGAACCTCTACAGTAGAAATAGTAGTGAGTGTGTGAGCTTGCAATTCCTCAGAGAAACTTGCAGAGCTTAGTGTGATAAAGGAGATAGATGGTTTTCAAAATCACATACCTTACGAATGAAGTTAAAATCTCTATTTATAGACTAAAAGGGAACGAGGGTAATACCGGGTTTCCTCATGAGGATGAAGGATAATTGGGTCTTTTACTCGGGGACACCATCTCGAGTGCTCGTCGGAACAGTACACTTTTTTGCAGGGAATATGTGGTCCTTCCCCTGCAAAGAACAGGCCACGTAGAGTGGTCCCGAAAGTTAGTTAAGGGATATTCTGGACTTTTGTCAATTTGCCCAGAAATAGAATAGTTCTCTAGCATATTTGGCATAAGCAATGCCTTCTATACATGATCTTGATAAGAGTCATGAGTCAAGTGTGATGTAAACATTTTATAGCCCAATGGTTGACTTTTGCTTCTGCCTTGTGCTTCTGCTCCTGCTTTCGACCAAGGAGAGAAGGGATAATAAATAATGAACAAATTATGGCATATGGCCACAAATTGTGAAGGTATAAGTTATTTAATCCGGACTAAGCAGGCATTAAATAATTTATATATTATGCTATATGGTAATGTTAATATTTTCCCTAACACTTGCTTATCTGGCTTTTGTATGTAGATTCATGCGCCTGATCCGTCTTTCATGACATATCCATCTACATAAGTTTTCCAAACTTCTCCACTGTCGAGCGATGCTCGCACAGTTTCTTGGATAAAGTCTGCTATTGCTTGTGCTTTGATAGCAGCTCGAGGCTCAAACTCGACATCATATTCACTGAGCTCTACGGCCCACTTGACCATTCTCCCTGATAAATCAAGCTTTTCCAACACCTGCTTTAATGGGATATTTGTTCTTATCACCACCTTCTGTGATAAAAAATAAGGCCTTAGCCTTCTTGCGGATATCATGACAGCTAGGGCAGCCTTCTCGATATCAGCATATCTATTTTCTGCTCCTTGGAGCATCTTGCTCACATAGTAAATGGGCTTTTGTTGTGCACCTTCTTCTCTCAAAAGCACTGTGCTCAAGGACTCTTCACCTACAGCCAAATAGAGATATAAATTCTCTTTGGGCATAGGCTTAGTTAGTGATTAACACGTATTTTATGTGCATGTCAAGTGTATTTTGCATGTATTTGAGTCTCAATTTATGTGCTTAAATGTTAGAAATGCTAGGGTTTCTTAACTTGTAGCATACTTTATACTTTTCTCGTTTTCTCTTCAATCTATTTTGGTATGAATTGGAAAGAGCATTCAAGTAGCTAAGGATTAAGAGCTGGAAACGAGGAAGAAACAAGCCTAATTAGAGTGAAACCTATGTTTAAAAATGTGGAATTTCAAGTTATATAGATAGGGTTTCACTAGTTTGATTTCATTTATGTTTTCCTCATTCTCTCAAGTCTTTTTATGCATTTTGCAGGAATAATGAAAACTTATTTGGCCAATTGAACTATTCCATGTCGAAGAGGAGTTTGTTAGGAAGCCATAGCAAAATGTGGATCGAGAATCAAAGTTCGAACGAGGGAGAACGAGCGAAAACGGTGAAGCTGCGTAAAATGACCGGACCGACGGCGGCCGGCTGGACCGCCGGCCAAACCGCCGTCTGGGTGGCTGGATAACAGCCTAAACGGCGGCCTAGGCTGCAACCCACATGGCAGATGGCTGGACCTCCGTCCCAACCGTCATTTAGGCGTGTTCTTTCATTATTTGACCGAGTTGGTTGAACCAACTCGGTCCAACTCGACCCAAAACTCATTTTCAATGTATATTAACCCCAAATCTTCCCTAATTGGGTATCTTTAGCTAGAATTTACTCTCTATAACCCTAATTACATTTCCCTCTTTCTACTTTGGTGTTTTAATCAATTGTTGAAGATTTACTTTGAAGATTTGAAGATCCTTCCATTACTTTGTTCCATTTTTAATTCTCTATCTTTTGATTATGATTTTATGCATTTTCTATGGTTCATTTGCTCTAATTATGTCTAGCTAAGCTTCTTTTGGTTTCAAATATATGAAGACATGAGCTAGATTCTTAGGTTTTTGGGTATTGTAGTTGGATTTGCCTTCTATTTCATAGGTCTTGTGGTTTGGGTCTTGAATTATATTGCATGATCAATTGGTCATCATTGAGTGCATACAATGTGTTTGGTTAAATGCTCAGTAGGCTTTAATTCATAGCACTTAGCATCAAATCACAACATATTAGAAATTCATGTTAATAGGAGATTCTAGATATTAATTGTGCCATTAGGAGTTGATCTATGCATCTTGAGTCCTAGTCGGAGATAGATGTCATAGGTTAATCTACTTACATTGTTCCTTGAGAAAAGAACTAATGTATATCATATAGAGAACTCCCCTTTGATCTAGATTAAATTGGTTTATCCTTACAAATCCCAAAACCTATGTTTCTAGTGAATGTTGGATTATATTTGGAACCATACTTTTTCTTATTGAATTCAATCATTTGTTAATTGTTGTTTCTTGATTAATTGTCATTTAATTCGATCGTTAGTTTAAAGAAAACCCAAAAACATGATGTTTGGTAGCTTGGATAGTGATTAGCTAGGTTACTACTTTAAATTCTCACGCCATAGCATTCCTTATAGATTCGACTCGAATATACTATTCGATATCATTGCATTTCTCACCCTCAAAAAGTGAGCGATCAATTTTTGGTGCCATTGCCAGGGAATGTTTAGTTTGAGTTTCAATAGTCGATTTGGTTGTTGAGTTACTAATTCAAGCATTTATTTTCTTTTGATTTTTGTTTTTGTAGGTTTATGTATGCACACAAGATCCAAGGGAAGACTAGTTCAATCTTTGATCTTGGAATTTGAAAGAAGGCATAGAAGGAGTAATTCATTTGAAGAACAAGATATGGATAACAATTACGAGATTGAGACTCTTAGGAAGCAATTGGAGGATATGCAAGCTTGGAAAGAGGAGCAAGAAAGGAGGGCTCAAGAAGCTCAACAACCTCCAATAAACCAAATGTTCGAATCTCTCACGGATCAATTTCAAGGAGGGGCATGGGGACCTCATGTCAATGCAAACAACTTTGAGATAAGGACGGGCCTTATCCAAATGGTCCAATCTGAACAATTTGGAGGGAGGCCCGATGAAGATCCAAATGCTCATTTGAGCACATTTCTTGAGATATGTGATACGGTGAAGTATAATGGAGTCCCGGAGGATGCTATAAGGATGAAGCTCTTCAACTTTTCCTTAAGGGATCGAGCCAAAGAGTGGTTTAAAAACCTTGACAAGAGCGAGATCACCACATAGGAAAAGTTATGCAAAGCTTTTCTAGCCAAGTACTTCCCTCCTTCAAAGGCTCAAAAACTCATCTCAGAAATTTCTCACTCTTCCCAACATATTGATGAGACACTATTTGAGGCTTGGGAAACGTATAGGGACTTGCTACGCAAGTGCCCTCAACACGGTTTTAGTGAAGCACAACAAATAGTGAATTTCTATAGTGGACTCTCTCCACACACGAGGAGCATAGTTGATGCTACTTCCGGTGGTTATCTAGTAAACCGGAATGCAAAAGAATCCTTGAGGATCATAGAGGAGATGGCGGCCAATAGTTATCAATGGCCAATGGAGAGAGGCCCTACGAAGAGGGTGAACTCGGTTCTTGAGGATGCAAGGTATGATGCTTTTAGCCTTGGAGCTTGCCAATTTGAAGATGACATATTACAATGAGAGGAAAGCTCAAATGCATGGTGATCACTCTAGAAGGACTTTGGAGTTCAATGAAGATGAAAATGTGAGTTTTGTTAATCAAAGTCCTTATGGCAATTACAACAAGCAAGATTTTCAAGGACACCAAGGGGGATTTCAAGGCAATCAACAAGGTGGTTATTTGTATGGTCATCAAGGAGGCTATCAAGCCTACAATCCTAACAACCGATCTCATCCCAACCTCTCTTACGGAAATCCCAACAATGCTCAATTTTCACCTCCCGGATTCTCTGTTTCTCAAGGAGTTATTAAAGAACTAAAGAAGAATTCTCCATCAATGGAGCAAATGATGCAACAAATGTTGGCGAATCAAGCTCAAATGTCTTCTCAACAAGGCACATTCATTACTCAAACCGGCAAAAAGGTCAATGCATTGGAGAACACGGTATTTTCTTTGTCCAAGCAAGTCAAGATAATGGTAGGGCAAATTAGCCAAATAGCTAACCAAATGGCATCTCAACACAAAGCCGGAAAATTTCCTAGTAACACTCAAGTGAATCCAAATCAACAATGCAACGTAATTCATGTGGTGAGTGAGGTATCTTCCAAACCCTCACAAGAGATCCAAGAGGACCAAAAGCTATATGTGCCATTTTATATGAGGAAAAAGTGGGATGGTCAAAGCGTCCCTCCTTGGGATCCGTCTCACGATCATAGCCTTTATGAGAAGGAATGGACACTAAAGAGTTTCACTAATGATATATACTCCGTGACGGTCCCGGATTATTGGCCTCCTTTGGAAGATATTGAAAGCAAGTCGAAGGAAGAGATTCATGAATATCATAAAAGGATGAAGCTCAACAATGGAATTCCGTGGTCGGAGGACAAGAATTTGATGGAAAGAAGAAGAGGTGCTTATTATGTTTCCGAGATAAAGAAGTTACTTGGAGAAGAGAAGTTTAATGAGAAGGCAATGTTCTACACGAAACCACAAGGTACTACTCCTACTCCAACTCCTAAAGCTTCTCAAGAGCATGTTGAGTCGAATTGTTTGGAAGATTTAGCATTACCTCTTGATTCGGATGATGAGAACTTGTATGAGATGAAGGGTAGTAATGCCATCACATTGAGGAGTGGGAGAGCTTATGAAAATCAAGCCACATCCGGAAGAAAAGAAGAGAAAGTTCTTGTGGAAGACATACCCTATGAAGAGCTTCCAACCAATGATGAGGAATCAAGGAAAGAAGTTCGAAAAGAGGCTCCAAAAGAAGTTTTGGTTGAAGCTCCTCTTCCCACCAAGGATGTGATCACAAAGGCTTCATTCCCTCATCGTCTAGCAAAGCCAAAGGTTGATGAAAAGATGAAAAGGTTATTGGATATCTTCAACAAGGTAGAAATCAACCTACCTTTACTTGACGCACTTAGTAAAATGGCTGGTTATATGAAGTTTCTTAAAGATGTCGTAGCTAATAAGAGGAAATTTGGTTCTTTTCAGTGTTCTAAAAGAAGACCGACTTGGACGCCTAGAAGGCGTCTAGGCGCTAGAAGGTGCCGAGCCGTCCCGATTAATGGCAAGACGGTTTTCTTTAGGCAGCAGCGAATTAACCAGCATCTAGGCAGGTGCCTAGGTAGTCCTAGGCATGTCTAGACAATCATAGGAGAGTATAGATGGGCTAGTTAGGGCTCGAAAGGCTATAAAATTTAATTTTAGTTAAAAAATCATGGATTTTATACTTTAATTTATGGTTATCATGTTTAAATATATGAAAAATTTGACGTAGACTTTGATTTTATACTAATCCGTCTAGGCACCGCCTAAACTCCCGCCTAGGCCGCCTAGACGCTAATCGCCCCCTCACCGCCCTACTAGCGTTTAGCGACTTTTAGAACACTGGTTCTTTTGAGACCATTAATCTTACGGAGGAAGTTAGTGCGGTTATCCAAAGAAAATTACCCTTGAAGCAAAAGGATCCGGGAAGTTTTACTATTGCATGTGAAGTTGGGGAGAAAACATTTAGTAGAGCTTTGTGTGATCTTGGTGCTAGCATTAACTTGATGCCTTTGTCTACTTTTCGGAAGTTGAATATTGGTGAAATTAAGCCTACCACGATTTGTCTTCAAATGGCCGATCGTTCAATTTCTTATGCTAGAGGAATAGTGGAAGATGTTTTGGTAAAAGTTGATAAGTTTGTCTTCCCGGTCGACTTTGTGATCTTTGATATGCCGGAGGACAAGGATATGCCACTCATCCTTGGAAGACCTTTCTTAGCAACCGGTCGAACTCTCATCGATGTGCAAGAGGGAAATCTCACTTTTAGAGTGAATGGTGAGAGTCTCACCATCTCAATATTTGATGCAATGAAAGGAGTGGATAAATCGGAGGTTGAAGAGTTTGATGAAGAGTCGGTGCTTGATAGAGGAGGGACCTCATTCAAAGTCCCTTGAAAAGGGCAAAGATGTATCGTCGAGCTAACGATGTTAAACTAAGCGCTAGTTGGGAGGCACCCCAACAACTATCATTATGATTTCATTGAAAATATGCTTAGGCTTGCTTGATGATTGTGGTTGGTTAGGGGTTAATTGAAGAATGTTGCTTGTTAATCTTTGTTTTGATGAGTTTGGGTCAAGGAGCTTGATTGATGAAAAAAATCTTCTTTTGTTTGTTGGTTCTTGAATGTGAGCTTGAATGTGAAATTTTTGGAAAATATTGAAAAAAATTGAATTGAATAATGAATGTATGCTTGCATGTTTGAGTGCGAAAGTACATTGATGAAGAAATCAACGCAGATCCATCTCCAACATCTCTCAAAGTCGCAAGGACATAGGAAGTTGTTAACGAGGCATTTGATCACGACCTCGTCTTTGCCAAGGAGGAGATTCAAGAACATTTTGGCGATTTCGATCTACCTCCTCATGTTCATCAACTTATTACCAACTTTCTCCACTACGTGAGAATGCATGGCACCAACATTTATAAAGTATGCCAGTGGGTCCCAAAGTGTTGATTGAGGGTGAGGCCTCAGTCCTTGGAAGTTTCCAACTTCAACGCTTTGATGATTTGATCAATAAGGCCGAGGTGTGGAGGCTCATCAAGAACAAGGTCTAAGAACTTGTTCCCTCTTATACCCTACCTCCATGCTTTGAGCCTGCCGCGGAAGCATCAACTTCATCTGCTCAAGTCCAAGAACTTGAGGTGCGGCTCTCAGCCCTTCAGACTGCTCACGATGTCGTTGATCATGAGAATGCCCAATTGAAGGAAGCAATCAAGGAGGTGCAAGAAAAATTTTCCAAAGCTAAGGAAGAACAGAAGGAATAGGAGGCGAAGCTCTCAACTGCCAACACGGAGTAGATGGAGCTGAAGAATCAGAATGAGATATTATCAACTGCTAACATAGAGTTGATGGAGCTAAATGAGAAACTCTCAACTGCTACTGTAGAGTTGATGGAGTTGAAAGCGATGATTTCAACTGTGGAAATAAAGTTGAAAGAAAAGAAAGAAAAAGCTGAGAAGGCTAATGATGAGCTTTTGGCTGCAAAGACCAAACTTGGGGAGGTCCCCGCTTTGCAGGCGCAAGTACAGAAGCTTTCCCAAGATAAAGAAATCATCATCACTCACCTCACCGACAACCAGAAAGAGGTGGAAGCATAGAAGGAGAAGCAAGAGAATGTCGAGAATGATCTGACCATCTCCAAAATGCAGATCGAAGTCCTGACCAGAGCATTTAAGAATGAAAAGGCAAAGCGTGAATCTGCTGAGAAGGAGCTCACACCCACAGAAGAGAAGATGGCTTCCATGGCCAAAAAGCTCAATGTAGCCAAGAAGGAGAAAGCCGATGTTGAGGCTATCTCCATGCAATTGAAGGCCAAGCTCCAGTCTATGGAGGAGAAGCTTGCACAAAATGAGAAAGCGAGGGTCAATGCCATTGCCATGGTTGGGAAGTCTGACAAACTTTACCGCGACCTGATCATCCTCAAGAAACCCTCGAAGTCTGTTGTTACTGAACAGAACCCTGAAGTGGCTACTCTTACTGAGGCTCTCAACAAAAAGCTACAGTAAGTGCAGTATATTGAGCCCTTCATCAAATTTGCTGCTGAGCGAGCCATATCTTTGATTGCGGAAGCTACTTGCAACAAGATGTTGGAAAAGGTGTAGACCTCACTTGATGAAATGACAATGACGCGTGCTAGCATCTTTGACAAGACTCTATCTCTAGCCAGATGCAGACGCTCTCAACCTACCTCCACACAGATGTTGACAGTCTAAAGCAAGCTTTCCAGAAGTCTAGCATTATCACTAATGTTCGCTCACCAGCTCCCATTCTTTCAGCATAAATACTTGGGGCTCTCATGGCTAGGGATGTAAACGTGGCGGGGCGGGGCGGGGTCGGGTATGGCTCCCCCACCCTCATACCCGTCTTAAAAAGTTTTCCCCAAACCCGCCCCATACCCGTTTAATTCGGGGCAGGGACGGGGGCGGGGATTCCAAGGCGGGGGGAGGATACCCGGCGGGTACCCGTCTATAAAGATGTTTTTTTTTAATTGTAAGAAAAAAAATTATATGCTGGTAATATATAAAAACTCCATTCCAATAAAGCATCTAAAACGTTTTTAAAGTAATCAAGCACGCAAAAACTTCAATCTGAAACTCAAATTACAGAAGTTTTCGAACAGTACTACTGATTCCATGAACTTATAACTCAAAAAAATAAAAAATAAAAACATGTCCATGATAACTTGATGGCTTTTGATCAAACATGTGGTGGGCTTTTCAACTTGATTCCATGCTGCTGATAGTGGTGCAGTAAATATTTTCTTATTAGAATTCCATCAAACTTCAAAATCCACATAACTTGGTCCCTATAATATCATAGAAAGAAGAGTATGTCAAAACTTACAGCTAAATAAAATCAAAACTTTTATATAATTGAATCTAATAGATTATTTTACCTCTCCTTCATCCTTTATATTTTCATCCACTTGCGAATTTTTGTGGATGAATCTAAAAAAAAGAAAGAAACAAATATAAAAGTTATTATTTTTAGTTAAACAGAAAGGAAGAATAATGAATATATTTATGATAGAACGTCCTACCTGAATTCTCAGTCCATAACCAATCTTGGGCACACACTAAAGCTTCCAAAGTGTCGGGACGTAGTCTATTACGATGGGAAGTCACATGTCTCCCACTAGTACTAAAAGCTGACTCGGATGCAACCGTAGTAACCGGAATAGCCAAAACATCTTTAGCAATACTTTGTAAAGTAGGATATTTCAATCCATTATTCTTCCACCATGCCAAAATGTCAAATTCAGAAGGCCTAGGCAAAACAGCCTCTTCTAAGTAGTAGTCTATCTCAGACTTGAAAGCATTCTCATTAGTTGTGCTGGAAACAAACAAATCATAATCATCCAAATCATCAGCAAATGCAAATCCATCAACAATGTTTTTATCACGCTGAGAGCAACCCAATGACTGATCAATATTACTTCCCTTTTGATTCAAAGTGTACTCCGCCACCAAATCAAGACACAATTTTCGAACTCTTTCAATTTCAATGGATGAATTGTCCCCATAAATTTGAGGGAAGTAGAACTCAATCAACTTCATCTTAAACCTTGGATCTAAGATTGTTGATATTGCTAATATCCCGTGTATCGTAGTCCAATACTTCTCAAACATAACAATCATTTTTTCAGCCATGGATTTTATCTCAATATACTCTGACTTCAGACATTCATTAAGCAACAACTTGATCCTACATATCTTAGGAAAAAAGAGGTTGGTGGTAGGATATTGGGACCCAGAAAATAACTCATTCACACTGTAAAACAACTTCAATTTATCACACATCACTGTCGCTAGGAGCCACTCACGTTCATCAGGCAAGTGTGTATATTTCTTCTCGCTGAGTGTTAGATGACTAAAAACATCCTTATAGATTAGAGCACTAGCAATCATCAAGTAAGTAGAATTCCACCTAGTCTTACAATCAAGAACCAATTTTCTAGTGCATGATATTTTGATTTGTCTTGCTGCTTCCTTAAATTTTTCAACTCTTTTTGGAGTTGTTGTCCAATAAACTACACTATTACGTATATTTTTTATGCCATCTTTAATTGCATCTAATCCCGCCCTAACTATCAGATTCAAAATGTGCGCAGAACAACGCATATGAACAAGTTTTCCACCCAACATCAAATGAGAAGATGACAATTTATGTAACATAGAATTCACCATAGAATCATTTGTAGAGCAGTTATCTAATGTCAAAGTAGATAGCTTACGATCAATATTCCATTCTACCAAGCATTGCATCAACACTTTGGATAATGCTTCAGCGGTATGAGGACAAGGCACATATATAAACCTACAATCAAAATACATAGAAAAAATTATGAGTTGATTTTCAATATAAAAAGAAAATTCAAGTTATAAAAAAAAAAGTACATTGATCACCTGAGAATTCAATTGTGTAGAGTCCAGGAATCATCAATATAGTGGGCAGTCACCACCATGTATCCTCTTTTTTGATTATTTGATGTCCACATATCCGTAGTAATTGCAATTCTACCAGTGTTGACATTCAAATAATTCACTGTTTTCTCCTTTTCGACCTCATATATCTTGAAGATATCTTTCTTGATGGTGTTTCTGGAAATGTGGTTGAACAATGGTTGAATCGAGCTCACGAAAGTTCGAAATCCTTCATGTTCAACCATATTAAGAGGATACTCAGCAAAATGATCATCCTGGCAAGTTGTTGCCTTGAATTCTCTTGATCAAAAGAATATGTTCCTAGCAAAGTTCCCCCGTCTGTTTTCTTGCTAGGATTCAAGATTGCCTGTCTTATGTCCTTATTTTTCCGGAGCGGACATATCCTGTAATGCTCGTGCAAGTGCTTGGTTCCATTCTTACTTGATCCCCCCAAATTTTTTTTGCAATAATTGCACACCACCTTCTCTTGTCCATTGATTTTTTGTTTTTTTAAATGCTTCCAAACTACCGAAGTTAATTGTCAGCCTCCACATCACTTGTTGGTGGAGACGATTCTTGTATCTGAAGCTGTCCTTCGTTAGATGGAATTTCCTCAGGAACTTCTTCTGTCATTATCAATGAATTTGTTCCCTATAAATATAAAGAAAGAATGAAGATGAAAATATAAGACATCTTTTACATAAATAATAATCAATAATCAAGAGTCTTTCCTTTGAACCCACCACAAGAAATATAATTAAACAATACATTTTTCTAGTATATACTCATCCAAAATACTGCAATAAAATACACATGAAAAAAAAAAATCAAAAATATTTAACTGTATGAATGCATGATGTAAGCCTGTAGCTATTATTCTTCTCATTTAAAATTAAATACTAGATGTATCATCTTCCTTGTATTGATTGTGAGTAATAAGCATATCATTTAAGGAATAATATAATAGTAAGAGAAACAGAAGCACGTACCCTTTGTAGTTTGTATCGGTAACTTGGTGTGACTCGTGAGCAAATTTTTAGGCAAGAATGTAAGGTTTTTTTTAGGGTTGCAACAAAGAAAGAATGAAGATGATGATGGGTTGCGGCCTTGTGGGAATCAAAGAGACTAAATGATTCGTAGAAGTCTAGAAGATGAGAGTCTCAAAATTTTAAAAAGTCAATTAATTGTAGAAGTCTAGAAGATGAGGAGTCTCGGAGAATTTGAAATGTCTTTGCTAAATACGTAGTATTAAAGATTGAGTGTAATATGATATTATATAAAAATATATTATGTGTTATTATTCGGGGCGGCTACGGGGCGGGTATCCATAAACCCGTCCCCGACCTGAACCCGCTTCGGGTAAAGGATTGTATACCCGACCCCGACCCCGATTCTAAAATTTGCCCCCCGTCCCCGACCCATTAGGGGTGGGTCCCCGCGGGTACCCGAAGGGGTGTTGAGAGCGGCTCAACCAAGGGCTCCTAGCACTTCCGCACCTACCCAGAAAACTACGGTGCAGTCTACTCCCAAACAGGTGATCATTTTGAATGATGCCAAAAAGGGGAAAGGCCAGAAACGTCAAGTGGCCAGGACGCTCCGGTGCCGGTAAAGGAGAAAGCGCCAAGCAAGGAGGAAGTGGATGTTCCTCAAAAGCAACTTATTCCAGTTTCTGAACAGATTCCTTCCATGATGCTTCAACAACTCCCTGTGGAGCAGCCAACTACAAAGATTATGCGAAAGCGTCAAACCAGAGCTGTTGCTGCCACCACCAATGCTCCCAAGAAGTAGAAATTGATTGATCTCACCCCTGCTACAATGACTGAGGAGAGTACAGCTCAGGGGAATATAGATAAAGAAATTAGAGCACTCGTCCTTTTTTAAAATGAAGTATATTCTTTGCCGTTATAGGCTAAGACATACAGCCCAAACGGACGATGAAGAAGCTTGCTTAGAGCTCATGGCCAGGCATAAGGCCATTGCCGAGATGAGGCAAGAGCTGGAGAATGAGCCTGCCGTGACCGATGAGGAGGTCAAGCTCAAGCTCATCAAGCAAGAAGATCTGGAAGAGCACCGGGTGAAGATTGAGGGAGCTAGGAACGCTCATTTTGAAGCTTGTAGGAAGGCAATTTTTGATAGAGATGAAGGCCTGCGAAAGTGCCTGAGGGATGAGTCAAACGGAGCCAAATACATTGGTAAATTCATCTCGGAGGATCTCAAAGGAGAGTGGATGGAAGCAAAAATGGAGTTCGTGAAACACTTCTATCACTTGAAGGGTTTTAGAACTAATTATTCCATGGACTGCTTCATAGCCTACATGGATGCATTCAAATCCTCTCTCTTCAACAAAATTTTGGAATTGTCCGAGGGTTTCACCTTCTTCAAAGTGCCGGAGTTCCAAACTTTATTGGTGGTGCTATTCCTGATGAAGAAGCCATTGACAAGGAGGTCTAGAAATGTGCGAGATTCTGTGAACAGAATGATAGGCCGAATCGCACTAAAGCTGCTATCTTGGATAGAGTTCACTCAGCCTATGGACAAGCTCCAGCGCAGCCTCACAGACGCTTCAAACGAACCTCTCTAGATTAGATATCAAATGTAATTTCAAAATTTTTCTTTATTTAATTCGGTTATATTTTAAGGCAAAATCTAACCAAATAACTGAATGCTCACGATACATATGACTTGTTGTAATATTTTATATTTTTAATTGTAGTACAATTTTTATGCATGATATTTTATGTTTTGGTTTATCAGTTGTTACACACGATTTTATTTTGTATTATCTTCATGAAAATAATTTAGCTAATGTGGAACCTTTATTTATATTTTTAAAATTTTTATTTTTTAAAAAATAGATTATGCCAATCAGTTGGTCACATTATCTTTTCGTTATAAAGAATTGAGCTTCAAAATATATTTGTTAAAATATCAATAGTTCTGGATTTCAATTGATAATATCATTAGTTTATGACATATTTGAGAAATAGAAAATAACTTAAAATTCAACTTAATATTATCCCTCTGATGCACGGATTCTTCAAAAAATGAGACATTGAAATATCGGATACTCCCAGGGTGCGGGTGCGGGTGCGATTCGCGACGGATTCACACCCGATACGCCACCTGGCGTATCCTAATTTAATTTAATATAAATAATAACGGATACGTAAATCTTTTGAGGAGGATTCGTGTATCCGGAGTTGATGAATTTATATTTGCTATAATTTAAATTTTTGAGGGATTTTTTGCAAAAATTAAATATTTTTTATTAGAAGAACTTGAATTTGAGTTTATTTAATTGTGATTTGGAACTTTGTTTTATTTGAGTTGTTGTTACATTGTTTTTTTTTTAATTAGATTACATTGTGGAAAAGTTATATATATTTAGTTATGATTTTTTTTTATGTATTGTATATTTAATATATAATAAAAATAAAAATAAAAAAATAAATAGACATATCCATGATGAATCGCACCCTAATATTTTTAAAAATTCGTATCCCCGTATCCGAATCGTATCGCCCCCGCACCTGCCACCCACCCCGTACCCTTGCAACATAGTATTATACCATTGTAATTGGAATTTTCTAATCCTCATTACCTTTTAAGAGGAATGTTCTCCTACACCATGGACATATTTAATGCGTACACGGGCGACATGACGGTGATATATTTAAGATAAATTATTTTTAATATACTTTATAAAAATAAATCCTACAAAAAAAATTAAACTGTACTAAAAAAAATAAACTCTAAATAACAAATCATTAAAATCATACGGTCACCTCATTGACTAATTAACACGTATTTTGTGTACATGTTGAGCTTAATTAGAGTGAAACTCATGTTTAAAAATGTGGAATTTCAAGTGATATGATTAGGGTTTCACTAGTTTGATTGCATTCATGTTTTTCTCGTTTTCTCGAGTCTTTTTATGCTTTTTGCAGGAATAATGAAGAACTTATTTGGCCAATTAAATTACTTCATGTCGAAGAGGAGTTCATTAACGGATCGAGAATCAGAGTTCGTACAAGAGAGAATGAGCGAAAATGGCAAAGTTGCGCGAGGAGAAGGAAGACCGGCGACCCACCGGGCCGCCGGCCAGCCCGCCGCCGGGGACAGAGATTCTGGCGACCCAGCCGGCAGTCCATTGGGTCACTGGTTGGCCGCCCTTCCTCACTTAATAGCCGAGTTTGGTCGAACCAAACTCAGCCCAACTCGTCCCAAACTCAGTTTTTGATGTATTTAACCCCTAAATTCACCCAATTTGGGTATCTTTTCATACTTTAACATTCTTAGAACCCTAGAAACATTTCTCTCTTTCCACTTTGGTAATTTCATCAATTGTTGGAGATTTACTTTGAAGATTTGAAGATTCTTCCACTGTTTTGTTCTACTTTGAATTCTTTATCTTTTGATTATGGTTTTATGCATTTCTTATGGTTTATTTTTGTCACGACCGCACTTTGTTAATCGATAGCTAAGCTCGGTGATTCATGACTATGGTAGAAATTAACGGATAACTTACAAAAGATGAGAATTTTGGGAATTTGATACGAACATATTATAGAACAAACACCGATAGGTGGACATAATAGACGGAATAAGTACGACACCACTTGTCAGGATTCTGACTTGAATTACAACCATATCGAAGGATTCAGAAGTATCAGAGTGTACGCAGCGAAAAGGTGTTTAGGAATACATGTATGGAGACATGTATTACCAAGAGAAATCTTTAACTAATTCTACGTGCTAACTTTGACAAAAGCATCGCCGGTCACTCTTCCATCATCCAGCTCAACCTGCACATTGGAAATAATGTACAGGGCGTGAGTACAGCGTACTCAGTGGACACATGCCCAAAACATTTTTATTGTCAAGCCATTCATTGTGAAGCATAGGGTTTTTCTTGAAAGGCCTATGTTCACGAAAACTGAGTTATCTTAAAAGCATCTGCAGACTAAGTTCTGTAGTATTCTACCATATCTGAGTTTGTTGTGTCCGAAGAGGTGGCCACCTCACTCGGTCACGTGATCGGTCACTATCTGGAATGACACGATCGATGTGTACACTAGTCCAAGAATAAAAGCTGATCATTCAAGGACCCGAATTCGATTCATGAATTGGCCTTGGCCATTTAACAGATAGGTATCATACAAAACTGAAAACATTTACGGCATGACAATACTTTAAAAGAGCTATCAATCTAATAAAACAGGCTTTGTTTTATAGAAAGCCCACCTCGTTACTTTCTCTACTACAACGAGACTTGATCTCTGCCTCCGCTACTGTCTCTCCTTCGCGTGACCTTCGATTAAAATCGAGGTAAGATTCATATTCTAACGAACAAAATCTTATCTAAGGTTCAAATTTTTAATCTAATGGGAGGTTATTTTAATTTTAGTAACGTGGTTACTGTGATCTAAGCTCGAGTTATGAATCCCGTCATGTGGACGGTTCATGTAAAATTCTATTAATAAATCAACTTGATTTATTGCTGAACTCAATTAATTATATCAGCGTATTTGATTAACTTAATCAATTACGATTAATTATTAATCTTGATTAATTAACTTATTACCAGAAGTTAATTCTTTACTAAAAATTTCCAAGTCTTAATCTCTTAATAAGTCATTCTTTGATTTATCATTAAACTGGACTAATTTCAGCTTGAAATAATGTAATTGATTAGCTAAATCAATTATTCTAAATTAGTAATTATTGGTTGATTTCCTCTTGACTAATTAACTTATCACTATAAGTTAATCATGAAATAATTCACTTAAGAATTATTAAGTCTTAATCTCTCGATTAGTGGATAGTGTATAATTAATTAGTGGTATCTTGGACCTCATAATAATTAATTAGGGTTGGGCTAATAATTTACTTGGATAATCATGGCCTAAGGAAATAAGTAATATGGCCCAACTAAGTAACTCTCGGCCCACTTGAATCCGGCCCAGGTCATTTGGAAGTCGGCCCAACTGATTTGGGACCGGCCCAGCCTCCTATTGGCCCAAACCTGGCCCGTGGCCCGACCCGGTTCAGCAAAAGAACCCCCAACCCTTCTCTTCCTCATTCCCGTCGAACACCCACACACACACACACAGCCTCTCTCCCTTTCTCCGATTTCCCTTCCTCCGATCACCATCTTCGGCGACCATAGTTGCCGCCGGTTTCATGCTTCTCTCCTTTCCCTCGCCTATCTCTCTCTCTGATTAATTTCTTTCTCCCCACATCAAAGCCCAATTCGAAAGTTAGGGCACATCTCCTCCTCTTCTACTTTGTCGAATTCCGATGAGGCTCTTGCCTTCCGTCCGGTTACGTTGAGGAGCAGCCACCATCGTCGTTGCGGCCTCTGCTCTCGTGAAAGGTGTTGGCCACCCGTCGCGGCACCGTTGAGTGTTTGCTATGGCAAGGTCGGTGGCCTTGGGTCCACGCGCTGCCGTGATTCGCTGCTACCGCCGCCACAGGCTCTTGCCGTCGCTCCCTTCCTCGCCGGTGACTTTAGATCCACCGCCAACGCCCGTTGTTGTTCGTCACTACTCGCTGCTCTGATCGAATGTTTCACCATCGGGGCTTCGAGCCCCGGCGGAGGTTCGTTACTCTATTTCCCCTCAATCTTTTATTTGTTATAAATTTTCAGAGTATGAGTGTAGGTCTGCGTGTTCTTCTATCCTTAGTTTAGTTCTGGGTTCGAAAGTTGAAGCATGTTCTTGGAGGGTGTTTGCTTTTAGCTTCATTATAGTTGATTCTAGTCGGAGGCTTTAAATTCCAGAATTTGAAATTGGTATTAAAGTAATTGTAGTTTTCAGAGAGCATGCTTTACTTGTTGTGAATGTTGTTGCTTATACATGCTCAAGTGTTGAGGGTTATCCATTTCATGCTTATAGACTTAACTAGTGAATAAGAATAGTAGCATGTTTATTCTTTCTTAAGAATTGAGTGTTTACCTTGTGGAATGAGAGATTAGGATGGTTGCTGCAGTTTGGGTGGGAGTGAGCTCCCTCTTCCTTCTCCTAGACTGTTGTAGCCTCTCAACCCTTTCTTCTTTCTCTTGGTTGCTGCTTAAGTTCTCTCTCTATTTCCCTCTATGTGGTGGTTGTGAATGTTTGGAGGTGTGATTCTGCTTTGGTTAAGGAGGGCGAATATATGGAAGGTAATTCGAATTCTTGGGCGTAGAAGGGTAAATTGACTTTTGGTTGGATGTTGTAGTGTATCGAAGCAGCCTATTTTTGTGTTTTACTTGTCCTATCAGAGTGATCTTATGCAGATTTTACTCTTGCTCTCTTGCTGCAGATTTTAATTTGTTCTTGTCTTTACCTTAAAGCTAGTACCCTCTTTTCTTTTCAGCTGTTGTTGCAGTGCATTGCTGCTTGTGCAGCTTTGGGTTTCTCTTCCTTTATCTCTTGGCTAATGGTCTGATTTCTCTCCTTTGTTTATTGGCAGGTTGCAGCTGCAATGTTGCTTGTTCAGCAGCTGAGTATTGGAGTAGAAAGAAGACTGATTTCATTCCCTTTTTAGATTAGAGATGTGAGCTTTTCTATTCGTCTTATTGTAATAGGGATTTGTTTGGTACTTTTAGTTGGGAATCTTCATAGTGCAAGGGTGCAGAGACCTTGAACCTTTGTACTTAATTTGATTTTCTCCAGCCTTGTAGTATTTCGAATTGGACAGATACAGATGCTATGCTTGTTTTGTTTCCTAGTAAAAATTTCCAAAATCCTATTCTGAATCATGGGAATTCGATCCCTGCTTGGCCCTTTCTCTATTTGTTTATTTCCTGAATTTTTTGTAATTTACTAGAATGAGGTTATTGTATTAATAAAAGCTGATGGAATTGTATATATATATTCCTTCTCGGCCAAATAGCCGTTGGGCTTAGAATCCTTAATAGCACTCGTGGCTTAGCTCATATAGGTTAGTGGCTCTGCCCGATTTAATTAGTCAATTGGGCCTTGGCCCAATTTAATTAAATTGAGAAGTCGACGATTATCTCTTACTCGAGCAACCACTTATTTAATCGAGCAATTTCTTAATTCGATCAATACTTAGCTACTAAAGAGGTTATTGATCAACCACTTATTTAATCGAGTGTTTAATTGATTATTACTTGATGTTAAATTATAGAAGTCGAGTCGCTACTCGATTTCATTATTACCATCCAAACACTTATTCTAGTAGTCTCGAATACTAGAAATTGATAATTTGAAGTTAACAACGTGATTAATTAACTAAACTAGTTAAGTAAAAAGCGGGGCGTTACATCCTACCCTCCTTAAAAGAAATTTCGTCCCGAAATTTGCATACTTTAGTTAAACAATTTTGGGTACTTCTCTGTCGTCTTATCATCAAGCTCCCAAGTCGATTCTTCCTGACCGTGGTGCTTCCACAAAACCTTCACCGAAGTGATGGATTTATTTCTAAGTTGCTGTACTTTTTGGTCTAGGATTGCTTCTGGTCTATTCTCACAACTCAAATCTGGATTAAGTTCTACTTCGTCTTGATGGATTATGTGCTTTGGGTCGTGTACGTATTTTCAAAGTTGCGAAACATGGAAAATGTTGTGCACGTTACCAATGCTTGGCGACCACGCCAGCCTATAGGCTACTAGTCCGATTCTCTCTAAAATTTCGTAAGGTCCGATAAAACGGGGTCTCAATTCTTACTATCCCCTTGGAAGGAGATACTTTTAGAAACACTTTGTCTCCTACTTCAAATTGAATCTCGGTTCGACGATTGTCGGCATAAGATTTATGTCTATCCTGAGCTTCCTTAATTCTATCTCTGATTTGGCGCACGATCTCGATCATGCGCTAATCGCGTCAGGGCCTAACATCTTTCTCTCACCGACTTCATCCCAATAAAGCGGTGACCTACACTTTCTTCCATATAGCGCTTCATATGGTGCCATATCTATGGTCGCCTGATAGCTATTATTGTAGGCAAACTCGATCAATGGTAACTCTGGCTCCCAATAACCACTTCTCGATTGAGCACCATGGTTCTTAATATGCCCTCTAGGGTTTGTATGGTTCTTTCTGACTATTTCTAAGTCTCATCGGTTTGATGGTGAAAGGCAATGCTAAAATTCGATCTAGAGTCTTAATTCTTTTCAGGCTCATCCAAAACCTAGATGTGGATTTTGAATCTCGATCCGAGGTGATTAAGATCGGTACTCTATGAAGGTGTACTATCTCACGAACTTACACTAAACCAACTTCTCTGATCCGTGAGTTATTTGAAATGCGAATAAAGTGTGCGCTCTTGGTAAGTTGATCTACGATCACTTAGGTGGCCGTATTTCCTCTTTTTGACTTATGTAGTCATATTACAAAATCCATGTCGATATGCTTTCATTTCCAAAGCGAAATTTCTAGGGTTGCAATTTGCCATAAGGTAATTAGTGCAGAGCCTTCACTTGCTGACATGTTAGGCGTCTTCTAACGGATGAAGCTACCTCTCTTCATTCCATCTAGTCAGTATTTCTTTTCAGTCTTGGTACATCTTTGTACTACTAGGATGGACGGTATATGATGCATCGTGAGCTTCACACAAAATCTCATCCATAGTTCCTCAATGGTGGAATGCAAAGTCTTCCTTCGGCAATAATTGCCTTATCCGCCTCCTCTAGCGTCTAGTATTCGACTTCTCAAGTTAGGTGCTACAGTTAGGTGACGATAGTCCTTTAATTGAGATATGGGCTATAAGGGAAATTGTTAATCCCCTTGAGTCCAAAGTAATGGCCTCGGTTTCTAATTTCTCATGGCTTGGCCCAATAGATTAACTAATGGGCGAGGCCCCATAATCTGTACTCACTAATGAAAAACACTACTCGTTTGCTTTACTAGATATTCTATTCATGTACTTAGTCGTTTAGGTAGTTCTTATCTAAGAACCATCATAATCAAATTGCTATTTGATTCTTTCTAGAAGGTACTACCAGTAAATCATCTCCTTGGAGAGATCTCATCTTGATTAAGCTTTTAATCAAAATTGCCAGGACTATTTGGCACTTACTTGGTCATTGGACCTAAATAGGTGCTAATTAGATACTAGTTACTCACGTAGGATGTAATTTAATTAATTGCTTCATCCTAATTAGAATAATTGGGAATCATTTCTTTGGGATTCTATCCCAATCGGAAGTGAGAATGTAACTAACATTCTTCATGATGAAGTTTTCATATCAACGCAACTTAATTAATAGAAAGGTGGTCTCAAAATAATGCATAACTTCTAAGTTCATCTTACGGAACTTCTAGATAGGTGCTTCTCCGCTAGTAGAGAAATGCTAGTTTCGTCTGAGTCTTATGACTAAAAGCATCTGCCACTACTTTGTCTTTGCCTGAATGGTGGTTGACTCTACAGTCACAGTTTTCCACTAACTCGAGCCACCTTCCATGTCTCATGTTAAAGTCTCGCTACTCGAAGAGGTATTTGTGGTTTTTGTGTTCAATGAAAATCTCACACTGAACTTTGTAGGGGTGATGTCTCCAGATTTCCAGGGCATTCATAACTGCTGCTAATTCTAAGTCATATGTTTGGTAACTAGCTCGTGCGGTCTAAGCTGTCATGAGGAAAGGATGTTACTCTTCTTTCTTGTATCAGAATACAACCAAGTCCATTCTCGGAGGTGTCCGTATAGAGCACTTACTTCTTATCTGGGTCTGGAACTGCTGGAATGGGGCGGTTGTCAATTTTTCTTTCAACTGTTGCAAGTTTAACTCACATTCCGGAGCCCATGTTTACTGGATTATCTTCCTCACGAGTTGCATCATTGGTCTTGCTACTTTCGAAAATCCTTCTAGGAATATTTTGACAATAACTAGCCAATCCTAAGAAGCTTCGAATTTTATTTCGGTGTCGATAGCGATTGCCGTTTCTGAACTGCTTCTACTTTTGCACGATTCACCTTAATCCCTTCAGCTGACATGATGTATCCTCAAAATGTTATTTTCTTAAGTCCAAACTCACACTCGTTGAATTTGGTGTAGAGCTACTCTATTCTTAGGTCCCAACACTACTCTCAAGTGCTTCTCGTACTTCTCTTCGTTCTTCGAGTAGATCAGAATGTAATCTATGAAATCTAGGAGGAATTTGTCTAAGTAAGGGTGGAAATCACGATTCATGAGATCCATAAATACTGGTGATGCGTCGGTCAACCTAACTGCACAGCTAAGAATTTGTAGTGGCTATTTCCGGTTCGAAATACCGTCTTGGGTATATCCTCTTGTCAGGTCTTCAACTGATGGTAACCCGATCTTAGGTCTATCTTTGAAAACACGCTAGCTCCTTTGAGCTGGTCCACAGATCATCAATTTTAGAAAATGGCTACTTGTTCTTGAGGGTCAGTTTGTTCAGGTCTCGATAGTTTACGAGCATCCTCATGGAGTCGTCCTTCTTCTTAACGAATAGTACACGTGTTCCTCATAGTAATACGCTAGGTTTGATAAAGCCTAAGTCTAGAAGCTCTTGGAGTTGTACCTCGAGTTCCTCCAATTCCTTCTGGGTCATTTAGCATGATAGTTTAGATAAATGGGCTAATCTAGACTTCGAATCGATGGTATGTTGTATTTCATATCTAGTAGTGATCCTGATTGGATGTTTGGAAACACCTTGGGCAACTCTCGTATGATTTTCATGTCTCCCATCATTCTCTTAGCTTTTGGCTCCTTATCCAAGCACACAAGGTAGGTTGGGTAACCTATCCTTATCAAGGTTGTTGCTTCTATGGCAGAGACGACTAGTTTTCGTCTGTCTATAGTGTTTTCATTGGAATTCGTAGACTGTTTGTCTGGCATCCCAAAGAAATTCTGTCTTTCCTTCTAAAAGGTGGTGGTGTAGCTTTTATATCTAGATGCCTAATAAATAAGATGGGAAGATTATTCTTTAGAAACTGGTGTGAACCTATGTTCAATTCCAGATTCGAATAACAGTGTGTAGGAGTGTCAGTCCCTCATACTGGTGAGATGATTCTCATATTTGCCTCTATTCACCTCGTTCCCAATCTTAGGTTATTTAACGCATGTTTTTGTTATAATGGAAGGTTAAGTACCGTTTATCCAACAGGATTATTGTAGGTGTATCGAGGGGTTGGCTCATACTTAATTACTAAGTTTTCTTGGTCCTTAGCGGATTGCTCCTGTTTCATCGCGTAGGCCTTCGCCTTTGTCATCGCTTGTGCCACGAGTGCTACTGGCTCTACGGTGGAAGTTGGGGTGGTGGTGGGGAAAACTATCGTGGTATTTTGAATTGTGCCTGCAGTACACGAATTCAATGTGACTGGCCTGGTTGATTTGGTCTGGCACTCCTCCCCTTATGTGGAAAATATCTTCTACAAAATGTTTTCTTACTTCGTACTGTTCCTAACAATTTAGTCTACTTGGAGGTTCTCATTGAGCTTTCGAATCGGGACATTATTCTCGTCTCTGGGCAACACCCTCTAGAGCTTCTCATTTTATACTATCTCTTACTGAGGAGGTCTTGATCCATAAACTTAATATAAGTGGCTACGCGCATCTCGTATTATGTCGTACTCTACCTCTAGGTTTTGATACTTATTGTACTTGTCATAACTCCACGTTTCTTCTCTTCTAGTGTTTAGGTGTGGGCAGATGTCCTTATTTCTTAAGAACGCCTTACTATTCTCACTTTACTTCTCCTATGGAGAACGAATTCTACTTTGGCTTGACTGGACACTCTTACATGTCCTTTTCCCTTGAGACAATGGGTCTAGATCTTTCGATTTATCATACGTTATCGTATTTACTCTACTACTGCTGAGGATTCTAATTTGCCGATCATCATCGGTCTTTTCACCCATACTAGAAGCTTTTCTTGTATGGCAGTCTGATACCACTACTTATAAGGAATTGAACTTTATAGGTTTTGTGTAGCTCATCTGCTCACTCGATCTACCTCCATTCTCATTTCAATGCTACTACTTTAAGAACTCTTCTATCTCATGAGTATGTCGTATTCAATTCCTCGATCTTGATAGTTTCTTACTGTTAGTTGGTCTTGCACCAACAACTTATTAGCTCCATCGCTTTACTTGCTACAGATATCTTTAAATCTGATCCCATCATGATATCGGTCATAATACTTGTATCTGACTCTTCATTTGAGTTCCTAAGATCTTCGTAAGGGATCTATAAGGTTATTTACAACTCCATATCAACCTAACTCTCCTGTTGATATGTCTTCATTATCTATGTACCCTTGGTCTATCTTCTTTTGGACACTAGGTCTTAACCCTTCTATTCTGGGTCTTAATTTCTTATTCATTTGATATGTCCACAACTCCTGGTATACCCAAGTAGCACTATGATTCTTGTCATACCATGAACTTCCGAATGTACTTATTTCTTTATTATCTTTAGTTTCAAAGAAAGGTAATACGTTCGGAGCAAAATAATTTGTGAACTGACATGGAATGAATTTTAATAGGAAGAACGTGTCAATTCTGGCACGACGTCCAATAAAATAGATTCATCAAATAAATTATTAGACCAGTGTGGAAAGAATAGTCAGAGGGTAGAAATAAAGTGACAAAGGGTCGAAAGAGAGAGACCCTCTCGTCGATACCCATCTGAATTCTGGTCTGCGAATGATTCTACCAAGAATGAGATTATATGGAGTGGCCAGTTCCACATAAGCACTTTCTCGGCATGAACCTGTTTGCCGTACTTTGGTGGATTAGTCAAGGAATGACAAAAATGATTTCTCAAGGGTTTGGCAAATTTTGTTTTAGCTGAAAAATTTTCCCAACTTGGTATCTTCTAAAGAAAAGACTTTCTTGGCTTCAGGGGGGTGAAAAAGGGTACATGCCACATCATAAGGCATAAATACGCAAGGTTTTCCCTTAAATTACTGCCTTCATAATTTCGTTAATTCTCTGCAATCACTAATTCTTAATGGAGAAAGTTGTTATCCTCTTATCTTCTTATGGGGGACTAAACTGGCAATAAGTCATATCACCGTTGCTAACGACGCATAAGTGTGGGTAGCAATACTACCTTGTATGCAGTCCCAATTATACGTTCTCATCTTCTAATTTATTTCCTTTTTCCAGTACATTTCGACAATCGACCACTATGGTTGGAAAGTCTAACGGAGTAGGATGCTAAATTACCCCGAATATGGTTTATAAACCTTAAAAGAATAATTGTTCTTCAAATATCGATTTCTCGTAAAAGTTGCAACTTGGGTTGTAACATTTGGTGAATTAACTATTCACCTCAAGTGGCATTATGCCTTGGTTCTTACTACTATGACGTAGTCGTATCGTGAATATATCTTCACTTGCTCTAGTTCTTATTCTATTCTCATACTTCTAGCGTCTGAGCTTATCTTAACTCGTCTTTCTTTCTTTCCTTTATTAGATTATTCTTTTCTTTCCAAGTGTGTAGTGCACACTCGACATTGAAGTGGATTTATTTTATTTTGCCACAAGATATTCTTCTAGTTTTCATGCTAAGGCATGTTAAATTTAAGGTATTAGCAGCCTCGTTTGAACGGTTGCCTTGGCGTACATTCGACGGAATCATCTCGACCCTCGTGATACTTCTCGTATCTACTCTTCTGGCATCTTGCCTTACTCCTCATCTTCTTCTTCGCTTGACTGTAGAAGAAAGGAACTTCGTTCCAATCTTAATTTAAGTTTACTTCCTAGAAGCAAGTGTCTAAAGCAACTATGTTCTCTAGAGGAGCTCACTTTTCTTTCTAAGTGATCTAAGAACTAGTTTCTGCTAAGTTCTTGTAATAAAGAAATTTCCAATTTTAATCAATTGAAGAAAGCACTTTCTCTTTTCCTCGTTGAGCGGGATGAGTTGGAGTGCCGAGCTTTTGTCAAAGGACTCTATTTAGTCTAGCAATTCAAGTCTAGACTATACTTTGAAGAAGACTCTTGGGTTTCAAAGCAACCTAGTGCTCTGATACCACTCTGTCACGACCGCACTTTGCTAATCGATAGCTAAGCTCGGTGATTCATGACTATGGTAGAAATTAACGGATAACTTACAAAAGATGAGAATTTTGGGAATTTGATACGAACATATTATAGAACAAACACCGATAGGTGGACATAATAGACGGAATAAGTACGACACCACTTGTCAGGATTCTGACTTGAATTACAACCATATCAAAGGATTCAGAAGTATCAGAGTGTACGCAGCGAAAAGGTGTTTAGGAATACATGTATGGAGACATGTATTACCAAGAGAAATCTTTAACTAATTCTACGTGCTAACTTTGACAAAAGCATCTCCGGTCACTCTTCCATCATCCAGCTCAACCTGCACATTGGAAATAATGTACAGGGCGTGAGTACAGCGTACTCAGTGGACACCTGCCCAAAACATTTTTATTGTCAAGCCATTCATTGTGAAGCATAGGGTTTTTCTTGAAAGGCCTATGTTCACGAAAACTGAGTTATCTTAAAAGCGTCTGCAGACTAAGTTCTGTAGTATTCTACCATATCTGAGTTTGTTGTGTCCGAAGAGGTGGCCACCTCACTCGGTCACGTGATCGGTCACTATCTGGAATGACACGATCGATGTGTACACTAGTCCAAGAATAAAAGCTGATCATTCAAGGACCCGAATTCGATTCATGAATTGGCCTTGGCCATTTAACAGATAGGTATCATACAAAACTGAAAACATTTACAGCATGACAATACTTTAAAAGAGCTATCAATCTAATAAAACAGGCTTTGTTTTATAGAAAGCCCACCTCGTTACTTTCTCTACTGCAACGAGACTTGATCTCTGCTTCCGCTACTGTCTCTCCTTCGCGTGACCTTCGATTAAAATCGAGGTAAGATTCGTATTCTAACGAACAAAATCTTATCTAAGGTTCAAATTTTTAATCTAATGGGAGGTTATTTTAATTTTAGTAACGTGGTTACTGTGATCTAAGCTCGAGTTATGAATCCCGTCATGTGGACGGTTCATGTAAAATTCTATTAATAAATCAACTTGATTTATTGCTGAACTCAATTAATTATATCAGCGTATTTGATTAGCTTAATCAATTACGATTAATTATTAATCCTGATTAATTAACTTATTACCATAAGTTAATTCTTTACTAAAAATTTCCAAGTCTTAATCTCTTAATAAGTCATTCTTTGATTTATCATTAAACTGGACTAATTTCAGCTTGAAATAATGTAATTGATTAGCTAAATCAATTATTCTAAATTAGTAATTATTGGTTGATTTCCTCTTGACTAATTAACTTATCACTATAAGTTAATCATGAAATAATTCACTTAAGAATAATTAAGTCTTAATCTCTCGATTAGTGGATAGTGTATAATTAATTAGTGGTATCTTGGACCTCATAATAATTAATTAGGGTTGGGCTAATAATTTACTTGGATAATCATGGCCTAAGGAAATAAGTAATATGGCCCAACTAAGTAACTCTCGGCCCACTTGAATCCGGCCCAAGTCATTTGGAAGTCGGCCCAGCTGATTTGGGACCGACCCAGCCTCCTATTGGCCCAAACCCGGCCCGTGGCCCGACCCGGTTCAGCAAAAGAACCCCCAACCCTTCTCTTCCTCATTCCCGTCGAACACCCACACACACACACACAGCCTCTCTCCCTTTCTCCGATTTCCCTTCCTCCGATCACCATCTCCGGCGACCATAGTTGCCGCCGGTTTCATGCTTCTCTCCTTTCCCTCGCCTATCTCTCTCTCTGATTAATTTCTTTCTCCCCACATCAAAGCCCAATTCGAAAGTTAGGGCACATCTCCTCCTCTTCTACTTTGTCGAATTCCGATGAGGCTCTTGCCTTCCGTCCGGTTACGTTGAGGAGCAGCCACCATCGTCGTTGCGGCCTTTGCTCTCGTGAAAGGTGTTGGCCACCCGTCGCGGCACCGTTGAGTGTTTGCTATGGCGAGGTCGGTGGCCTTGGGTCCGCGCGCTGCCGTGATTCGCTGCTACCGCCGCCACAGGCTCTTGCCGTCGCTCCCTTCCTCGCCGGCGACTTTAGATCCACCGCCAACGCCCGTTGTTGTTCGTCACTGCTCGCTGCTCTGATCGAATGTTTCACCGTCGGGGCTTCGAGCCCCGGCGAAGGTTCGTTACTCTATTTCCCCTCAATCTTTTATTTGTTATAAATTTTCAGAGTATGAGTGTAGGTGTGCGTGTTCTTCTATCCTTAGTTTAGTTCTGGGTTCGAAAGTTGAAGCATGTTCTTGGAGGGTGTTTGCTTTTAGCTTCATTATAGTTGATTCTAGTCAGAGGCTTTAAATTCCAGAATTTGAAACTGGTATTAAAGTAATTGTAGTTTTCAGAGAGCATGCTTTACTTGTTGTGAATGTTGTTGCTTATACATGCTCAAGTGTTGAGGGTTATCCATTTCATGCTTATAGACTTAACTAGTGAATAAGAATAGTAGCATGTTTATTCTTTCTTAAGAATTGAGTGTTTACCTTGTGGAATGAGAGATTAGGATGGTTGCTGCAGTTTGGGTGGGAGTGAGCTCCTTCTTCCTTCTCCTAGACTGTTGTAGCCTCTCAACCCTTTCTTCTTTCTCTTGGTTGCTGCTTAAGTTCTCTCTCTATTTCCCTCTATGTGGTGGTTGTGAATGTTTGGAGGTGTGATTCTGCTTTGGTTAAGGAGGGCGAATATATGGAAGGTAATTCGAATTCTTGGGCGTAGAAGGGTAAATTGACTTTTGGCTGGATGTTGTAGTGTATCGAAGCAGCCTATTTTTGTGTTTTACTTGTCCTATCAGAGTGATCTTATGCAGATTTTACTCTTGCTCTCTTGCTGCAGATTTTAATTTGTTCTTGTCTTTACCTTAAAGCTAGTACCCTCTTTTCTTTTCAGCTGTTGCTGCAGTGCATTGCTGCTTGTGCAGCTTTGGGTTTCTCTTCCTTTATCTCTTGGCTAATGGTCTGATTTCTCTCCTTTGTTTATTGGCAGGTTGCAGCTGCAATGTTGCTTGTTCAGCAGCTGAGTATTGGAGTAGAAAGAAGACTGATTTCATTCCCTTTTTAGATTAGAGATGTGAGCTTTTCTATTCGTCTTATTGTAATAGGGATTTGTTTGGTACTTTTAGTTGGGAATCTTCATAGTGCAAGGGTGCAGAGACCTTGAACCTTTGTACTTAATTTGATTTTCTCCAGCCTTGTAGTATTTCGAATTGGACAGATACAGATGCTATGCTTGTTTTGTTTCCTAGTAAAAATTTCCAAAATCCTATTCTGAATCATGGGAATTCGATCCCTGCTTGGCCCTTTCTCTATTTGTTTATTTCCTGAATTTTTTGTAATTTACTAGAATGAGGTTATTGTATTAATAAAAGCTGATGGAATTGTATATATATATTCTTTCTCGGCCAAATAGCCATTGGGCTTAGAATCCTTAATAGCACTCGTGGCTTAGCTCATATAGGTTAGTGGCTCTGCCCGATTTAATTAGTCAATTGGGCCTTGGCCCAATTTAATTAAATCGAGAAGTCGACGATTATCTCTTACTCGAGCAACCACTTATTTAATCGAGCAATTTCTTAATTCGATCAATACTTAGCTACTAAAGAGGTTATTGATCAACCACTTATTTAATCAAGTGTTTAATTGATTATTACTTGATGTTAAATTATAGAAGTCGAGTCGCTACTCGATTTTATTATTACCATCCAAACACTTATTCTAGTAGTCTCGAATACTAGAAATTGATAATTTGAAGTTAACAACGTGATTAATTAACTAAACTAGTTAAGTAAAAAGCGGGGCGTTACAATTTTCCTTAATCATGTCTAGCTAGATCTCTTTGTGATTCCAATTATATGTAGATTAGGGATAATTGATGGGATTTGGCTCTAATTATGAATTTACCTTCTAATTTCATGTTCATCTCTCTTGGGGCTATGTTTTATTATGTAATTATGTTTGATCACCATAGTTGCATATCAAGTGTTTGATCTAATGCTTAGGAGACTTTGATTAAATGCTAGGATCAAGAGATTTGCACGCTAGAGAATAGTAGGGCTAAAGAACTCCATAAGCTATTTGAAGTTAATGAATTGCTTGATATCTTAGTAGGAGTTAAGCCTTTTATTAATCCACTTGATTTTATTACAATGAGAGTTTAGTGAATCATACTTAGGAGGTTTCCCACATGAAATTGGATTAAAATGGCTAGTTCTAGTTAAAGTCCTACATCCCTATCACCTAAACCTAATTGAAGTATAATTGGAGTCACTTTCATTTCCTATTGAATTTATATCATTTGATACTTATTGCTTGTTTAGTTAAAGTCCTAAGTTTGTTAATTACTTTTCATTTCTCTTTAATAAATCAAAAACACAAAAACATGTTAGTTGATAACTTGAATAGTGGTTAGATAACTAGTTTACTAGTTGAAATTCATACGTCTTAACATTTCTTGTGGATTCGACTTGAATATACTATTCGATTATTATTGTTCTCTCTCTACCCTAAAAGTAGAGCAATCATTGACCGATTAAATGTACTTTCAATATGTATGGAGAATCTTATACTAGAATCCAACTGCAATGAATATGAGATGAAGGTGAGAGAATGTATCTATAATATTTGTTGGGGGCATTAATTGAAATTAGGTCGTCCATTTCAGATTCCAGTTGGATTGTTGACTGAACTTTGATCCTCCTAAAATATTTTACTCAGATGTACTCCCACCGTCCATGTATATATGTGTAGAGAGAAACGATATACAGTTTAAGATAAAGTTGGTATAAAGTGGAAAAAGTAAAATGAAGTAGGGAGAAAATGAGAAAAGTAGACAGAAAGTGGGAAAAGTAAAAATAAAATGAGAGTAAATAAATAATTTTGATTCGAGAATCTTTCTATTTATAAAATGCACATACACATAGGAGACGTGTTAAATGAGTAATAAGCACACATTTATAGTGGACGGATGAAATATATTATTATTACTATTGAGAATGCGGTGAGACTACTTTTGTGCATTAATTAATATCTTAAAAAATCTATCCTCAAAAACGGACAAGGGTCATACAAAAATCTAGTATTTTCAAATTAATTATTCTAGCCTCATTTCTACTTTCTAGAGACAACCCTTCTTCCAAAGTTTCCAACTCAGTCTTTCACTCGACTGTTTCTCACTTGAGCTAACCCCCATTTCCCTTCTTTTATTTATGCACACGCGCTCCCATAATCAAGTTTACAACTCTCTGGTCTGTTTTTTTCCTGTCTGCTTTCGTCAGTGAGTTTCTTCTGCCTAATTTTTTGTTGATTTTTTTTTTTTTTTTTTTTTTTCTCTACGAATGCTGTTTTTGTAAATGTTCTTGGGAGCTCTCTCTCTCTCCATTTATCTGGCTTGTGATGTTTCTGCATTGCTTTATGCTCGGCTCATGTAATTTTCAACTTCATTTACTGCCCTTTTGAAATTATTGCATAAAGATTTAGTTTTTCTTGACCAGTTCAGAAAGATTCCCTGTTTGTGAAAATGTGGTTTTTATGTCAGGTATTCCTTTATTGCAGGATTTTCTACTAGATTCTGTTTTTATAGTGCTACCAATTTGCTATTTCCCTTCTTGCAGTTTGGGTTAATCCAATATGCTGGATTAATCATTCTCAGTTTCTTGTTTTGTAACGTCTTTCGAGTTGTGATCTGTGAAGTATTATGCCCAGTTAGTCTCTATGTTTTTTGAAAGATTAAAACTTGTAAATGAGTCTGAGATCTGTGGAATGAGCCATAATTCTGTCGAAAAATGAAAAAGAAGAAACTTTGAATTTTCGTGTCAGATTTTTATCTCGAGGATTGCCTCTGAATAATGTAACTAAATGGGGTTGTTTCTTTTCTTTTTTTCTATCTCATTTAGTAACTCTTTGTAGCATATGCTTTCCTTGAGGCACACGAGCTCAATTGGTGCATTCTCACATACATCAGCTTCACTGACATATTAGTTAGCTTGGATTAGTACTTTTGAGATGCTGAACAGTTAGATTTTCTTTCAAGCTAAATCCCGTATTTATGCCTGCTTGTCTTTCTGCGTTTACATAGTATACCTGCTAGCATTTGTGCAGTGAGTTAGTTCATGATCATTGCAATTTGAGTTCACGGATTTCTTGAGGATCTCTTGCTGAACATGTTGAGTGTGTGTGTGAGTATGTCTATCTGCATATATTGGTGCCTCACAAGGAAATTCAGAACTTAGTTCTTTAGATTATTGATGCAGGGTTGCTTTCTTGTTGTCAATTACTCAAGGCCATCTGTTTGTACCATATTCAAGGCTGTGGGCCTATTTCCCATGTTCCTTCGACAAACATAGCCTTTTGAGAGGCAAGACTTCCTGACTTCCATTGCCAATAACGATTTTACCGGAGCTCAGTGTTTCATTAGGAGAAGAAGTGCTGAGGAAAATTCAAGCTAAAAAAAGCTCTTCTAGTTCTAGCTGATGTCGCTCCAAGTATGGCTTCTGCTATTTTGCGGACTCTTCTTCAATGCAAGTGGTGAGTCCATGAAATTTAAGCATCTTTTGATCCTGCTCAACATTTGGGATACCTATCCGAATTCACTAGACGCCACCTGCAACATTGCATTCTGAATCTACTGATTTTCTGTGTTTGACTTTCATTCCTGTGTTGCTGCAATTTGTCAACATCTGTTCTTCTAGGTGGACTATAATTTTGAATATGTGTTTCTTTTGAGGTTAGAGTGATCTACTGAAGATAATGTTGGAAAAAATTACAATCGATTGAATAATCGGATGACAGGGTAGATTACTCTTAATGTCCATAATATTAAGGAAGTATGATACAAATAGCGGCAGTGGACATTCTATGCATATAAATTATAGGCATTTTGAAAATGCAGGATGCTGAATTTGTGTTATTAATCAGTTTTGCACTTCTTTTGATCTAAACTTTAGTTTCAAATGTCAAACTAATTGGCTTGTTCAGTGGGTATTTTTTGAGCTAGTGAAAATTGTTTAATCAAATAATATCAATTAAACTAATCATGAAATCCTAAGTTTTTCCTGGCTTAGTTTCTTTGGATTGTAAATCAATATTTATTATTTTTTTCTGTTACTAATAAATAAATGTTTAACAAAACAAAATATTGAGATTTCAGTTTAAAATTCTCAAGTATATAGTTTTTCAATCATGCAGGGGCATTCGTGGGAGTTAACATCGGTACTGATGTTTCAAACCTACCGTCAGCTC
The DNA here is from genome assembly GCA_001642375.2 of Mentha longifolia. Classification (NCBI taxonomy): domain Eukaryota; kingdom Viridiplantae; phylum Streptophyta; class Magnoliopsida; order Lamiales; family Lamiaceae; genus Mentha; species Mentha longifolia. The sequence goes on along the minus strand of CM038120.1, from coordinate 9,412,054 downwards.
CAGATATCGTTGCGATTCTTAGAGCTCATCAAATAACTCATATCCGCCTTTTTGATGCTGATGCTCATATGCTGAATGCTCTTGCAAATACTGGCATCGAAGTCATGGTTAGTGTTACAAATGAAGAAGTCTTAGGTATAGGAGAATTGCCTTCAACTGCAGCTGCATGGATTAATAAAAATGTCGCAGCTTATGTCCCTTCGACTAATATTACAGCGATTTCTGTGGGAAGTGAAGTTCTTACTACACTACCGCATGCTGCTCCTATTCTAGTTCCAGCTATGAGTAACCTCCATAAAGCATTAGTTGCTTCAAATCTCAATTATCAAGTTAAAGTCTCGACTCCGAACTCAATGGATGTTATTTCTCGACCCTTCCCTCCTTCTGCCGCCTCCTTCAATGCATCTCTAAACTCTACCATCATCCAGATCCTTCAATTCTTGAGAAACACAAAGTCCTTCTACATGTTAAACGCCTATCCTTACTATGAATATGTCAAGAGCAACGGCATTTTCCCGCTCGACTACGCTCTTTTCAAGCCACTCTCCTCAGTCAAACAAATAGTTGACCCAAACACCTTATTCCACTACGATAGTATGTTTGACGCTTTGATCGATGCTACATACAACTCCATAGCTGATCTGAACTTCACTGGAATCCCAATAGTTGTCACTGAAACTGGCTGGCCGTGGTTTGGTGGTGGAAACGAACCCGATGCTGCTGTAACAAATGCTGAAATGTATAATAATAATTTAATAAGGCGAGTGTCTAATGATTCCGGTCCGCCTAGTCAGCCTAAGATTCCTATCAATACTTACATTTATGAATTGTTCAATGAAGACAAGAGACCTGGGCCGGTCTCTGAGAGAAACTGGGGTGTCCTTTTCACTAATGGAACTTCAGTTTACGACATAAGCCTGAGTACTACGGAGATTAGCGATGGGAATTTTTCGGGATCTTTTTGTGTTGCTCGATCGAATGCAGATGATAAGTTGCTTGAAGATGGGCTGAATTGGGCATGTGGCCATGGTCAAGCTAACTGTGGAGCTATTCAGCAAGGTGGGCCTTGCTATAATCCGGACACGTTGCAGAATCATGCTTCGTATGCGTATAATGACTACTATCAGAAGATGCGTAGCTCTGGAGGGACTTGCGATTTTGGTGGCACAGCTACAATGACTACTGTCGATCCTAGTAAGTTTTTATTAATACGGATGCTTATTCCTTATCTTCTTACATATAATATTAGAAGTCTACTACAATAACTCCTAAGGGTGCGTTCTCTATGATGGAAAATATGCGTTCTCTATGATGGAAAATTATCATGGGAAAAGAGAACAATCACCTTTTAAATTTTTCATATTTTCCCACATTTTCCCACCTTCTACTTCTTTTTCCCCTTCCTTTTCACTTTAATGGAAGAAAAATATTTTCACTCCATGTTGGTGGGATAATATTTTCCTTTGAAGAAAGGGTAAAATTCTTCATCGTAGATAAAGGGTGGGAAAAGGTGGAAAAATGTGAGAAATTTAAAAGATGATTGTTCTTTTTTTTCTCATTTTCCCGTGATAATTTTTCATTATAGAGAACACACCCTAAGTGCCATGATTGAAGATATGAAACCATACATTTTTGTGTTATTTTTGTTCACTGACTAGTTCTCCTTTTCTTCAAGTTAATACTAGAGGTATAGACTTCTACCATATCATAAATTATCGAAGTAATTCTATATTGACATAAGAGCATTTTAATAAAGTGCTGGTGATTTTTGTAGATTTGCTACCATGTCCGTAATATTTTATAACAATCCAATCTTATACGGGAGTCTGTAAGAAAGTATGGGGGGAAATATCGAAACTTCTTGATTTGCTAATTCAGTTATATAAGAGTATGCGACACATTAGTTCAACCACTCACGCATCATAAATATCCTATGCATTTCACCCTTGACACTTTTATAATTGATGATAGAGTATGAGAAATATCTTGTTGCATTCTAACCAACTATATGAAAATATTTGAGAAATTGGTTCGACATTTTGGAAGCATCAGAACTTTATTGCATGTATGAACTAGTTCGATCTAGGGATGACAATTTTACCCACTGGTTCAGGTACCCGGGGGCAAGGGCAGGTATAAAATCGTGTGCCCGAATCAGGTGTGGGGCAGAGCAGGTTTATAGATCTCCGCCCCGATAATTAAGCTTAATATAATATAGTTTTAAATTTTTTTAATAAAAATAAATTTTGCGGGTACTCGACGGGTATCCTTCCCCGGCGGGTAATCCTCGCCCCGCCCCCGTTTTAATTTAAATGGGTATGGGGTGATTTTCTGGGGTGGGTATGGGGATGGAAAAGGAATACCCAGCCCCGCCCCGACCCGTTTACATCCATAGTTCGATCAATGTCAAACGACCTGCATTTTTGAATTATATATCTTATGATATACAATTAGGAGCTCGACTGAACTGATATTGTATACTGTAGAAAGTAGCATAACTAAATTTTTTATCAATATTCGTGTATTAGCAAAAATTACTCTATTTACTTATAGTTGTCTGCATTTCTACATAGTATTTGTTACCTTGGACGGAGTTTCTAACTACCCCTCGTCTCCGTTCTCACGGCAGGTTATGGATCTTGTAGATTTACAGGAAGGTAAGAATCACATCGATCTATCCTTTACTAAACCAGCTTGGCAGCTTGTGATGACTTAAGATATTTGATATATTCTGAGTTTATTTTATTTGTTTTGTTTTGTATTATTGGGTGCAGTTCGAACTCGAGCGCGACAGGTCTATTTCCATCTCCGGCACTCGGACCAGTGGGCCCGTCTTCGAAAAGCTCGAGATATGTCATTCTTCATTTTGGCACAATAGTTGCAGTTGCTGCGGCTGCTCTGTGTTTGAATGTGAGAAGCTTTTTGTAGTAATAATTAGGGTGCATGTTTGTAATATTGCAGCATCTCTAATTTCATTCATACTTTGAAGCCACTTTCAAATTAGATTGATATTTTGCAGAAATCTTGTTTGTGTTTATGTTGATTTTGGCGCCCCTTTCAGAAACTGTACATGTAAGAGCAGCATTTATATTCAAACTTTTTCATGTAAGTGGTGTAGAGATTCATCAAATCAAAGTGCGATCAAGAATATTTTTGATGGAATGAATGAATGAAATGTTTGAAAATCTACATTTATAGTTTATAAAACTATTTGATAGTCGATTTTTTGAGAAACGTGTCATTTTTTTTGGGCTAATCACCGACTTTCGACAATTTTAGAATTATAATCCTACCTTCAATTTATTTTGTAAATGTTTCAAAGTTTGAATAGTTCTTTTAGAAAGGTAATGCTCTTTTTTATTCAGCTAACGGAATGCTGACTTGGCTCACCTATGAAGTGAGACATCTAATTCAATTAATTAAAACTCATCATTACGATGTTCGAAAACGCTTGTCATAATTGACGAAAAAATATGTAACAACTTAAAAAGGACGGGGGAGTACTAAACCAAATCCTAGTCTAAGGAATAAAAATACCAAAATAAACTTGAAAAATATCCCTACCATCTAGAGTCCTAGAAAAACTTAAAAATAATAAAAAAATAATCAACTAAATAAACAACTAAATATTATATTCACTCTTGGCCCATATCATCTACTTCCTCCGGCTCAAAAATATTGACCCATTTTATATTGATATGTGAGGTATAAAATAATGAAATTGGTCAATATCTCTGAGACAGATGATGTATAATTCTTGGCATCTGGGCTTCAAACCACGATCCATGTGTTGCATCATTCCCCTCCTCTTGAAGAAGATTTGTCCTCAAATCCTGGTCGTCTCCTACATCAAAAGGAAACAAATTATGCTTCTTTTTCTCCTCACCCAACTACATAGACTCCAACTCTTTCATCCCCTCCAACTAGATTAGATGTTCACTCCATCGAATTGATAATACGCCATGAAATTGGTGCACAACTTTGCATCCATGGACCTCTCCTTATCCATTTTCAACTCCAAAAACTTCTCCGCGTCCATTGCCATCTCCAAATCATCATTCTCAGCAAGCAAAAACTTATGCAACAATCCATTCTCCTTTGTCTCCACATTCTGCTCCTTTGGCTTCACCACCTCTGCCTCCTTTAGCGATTGCACTTGATCCTCATAAATTTGTTTTTCAACAACCAATGGAAAAGGAGGAACAAGTGACACATTATCCTTCGCGTGAAAGGCGTTCTCTCGCTAGTTCATCATCCTCTTGATTCTCCACTCTCGGAACACCATCATCGAATAAAGTAAGCGTAGGAGGTGCTTCAATTTCTTCTACCTCTTCATTCTCTTCCAAGACTGCCATTTTTGGATCTTCTCTCTCATCTTTGGTCACAACTCCACCATCATCATGAATTGTATTAAAGAAACTCATAGAATCTGACCTTGGCTTCTAGGGCTAGTAATCGGGATGGTATCGGAATACCGGTACCGAGTACCGATTTACTGAATACCGATTAAGCCCTTTTTTTGGTACCGGGTACCGAGTCGGATATTTTTCCGGTATCCGGAGTACCGACCGGTTCGGTACTGGTACCCCGAAGAACCGGTTAAAGTATCGGATTTGATCAAAAAAAAATCAATTTAATAATATGAATTACTGAATTAGAGTTAATTTCAATTTAATAACTTTAATTCTTGAATAATAAAATTCGAGAAGACTAGAGTAGAAGAGCTGAAGAGAGTTTACGGAAATAACAAAATTATATATATATATATATATATATATATATATATAAAATATTAATACGTATATATAATATATATAATATATAATATTTATCCAGTATCCTGTACGGAACCGGGTACCGTACCAGAATACTAGGTACCGAATATTTTGGAAAATCTGGTACTGGGTACCGGACCAAGTACCGGATAATCGGTACCCGGTACCCGGTTTGGTACCGGTATTCCCGGAAAAGAAGTACCGGTTAGACAGCCCTATTGGCTTCACAAAGGGACGTTATATCTAATTTGCAAAAAAGTTGCACATGCAATCTATGTTATCCTTATCCAATACAATAACCATAATTAATATTGTAACACACCTAATCATGAGGAATTTAAAAATGATATACTATTATTCATATTAAAAAGAAAGATTGAAAATAAATACTCCCTCTGTCCCAGACCACTTGGCATGTTTCTTTTCGGCACGGGATTTAAGAAGTGTTGGTTTAGGGAAAGGAGGAGGAATGTTAAGGCACTTATTGTTTCCATTTTTGGGAAATAGGCCTATTCGTGTGGGACGGCCCGAATAGGAAAGCAGGCCAAGTGGTCTGGGACGGAGGGAGTACTACTCTCTCCGTCCACCATTTACTGACACTATTACTATATTGGGACATCTATGATTTACTGAACTTTTTCATTTTGGGACATAGGCCCCACAATAACTTTAACACTTCAACACTTTATCATTTTACTTTTTAACACTTTAACACTTAACACTTTAATTTACAATACATTATCCAAACACATTACACTCCGTATCCAAATTTTTAGTCCAATAAATCATGGACGGAGAGAGTATAATACAAATGAAAATAAATAATTATGTATAATCCAATAGATATAATTTATTATTTATATTAAAAAAGAAAGAGTGAAAATAAATAATGTATAATCTAAATCAAAATAAATAATATAAAAAACGAGCTTATGAAATTGTGAGTATCAAACAATAAAATAAATGTGTATACAACTATATGTACACTAATACTCCGTATTATATATTATTTATCATATTTTTTTATTGACATAAATGTATATAAGGAGACGTATTTAAAGAATTGAACGAATATGTAAACTAATATTATATATTATTTAGTACATAAATAGTAATTGACATAAATGTATATAAATGTATGAATTTAATGAACTGAGTTTTCTATATGTAGACTTCTGTAGCTATTATTATACGTTATATACTAGTAATATACCCGTGCGACGCACGGAATAACTAAATTGTATATTTATTTAAAAAATAATAAGAAAATTTAATATTCACGGTCTTATAATTAAGGAGATTTTTAATTGTAAAAATTAATTAGTATGAGGATCATTCTATACCCATTATTGGCACCACGAACATAACCACTGTTGAAATGACGTCAGATGTAATACAAATCAATGATTTTACATTAGTAAAAAGAAGAGAATGCTCCATTGCTCATAAGTGGAACGAAGGGAGTAACTTATTTACAAAAAATTATCAAAAAATTTCTTTTAAAAAAAAATAAAAAAAATATAGGACTCACCACTTTATCCTCACTCACTACAACTTTACTCTTCCAACACTCCTAGTACGACTTTATCATTCACTATTAATATCGCTATCATTTTTTATTTATTTAAAATCCGCGCCGGTCAAATTTTAACATACATATTGGGGACGAAAATAGTACATTAGAAGATTTGGAAACTACCATATTCTCTAATGTTTCACGATTTATTACAATGATTGTAATATCCCGCTTATTTATTAAGTTAATTAAGTAACTAATTTGCTTAAGTATTTAATTAAGCAGTATTAATTAAATATTAATGCGTGGATTGAGCCCGTTATGAGTTAAACATTAATGCTCGGCACGAGCCCATTGTGAGTTATAACTTACGCCGCATTAGTCGGATTAAACCCGGAACTAAAAGTTAAGTGGGTCATTTATTACTATTAAGGAAGAAAGTGGCCTTATTTCCAAGTTTATTAGGGTCTAACCTAATTAGAATTTTAAACCGAGCCATTAGAAGTTATTAACGTATTTCTTTAATTGAGCTCGTTGAAATTTGAGTGTAGTCAAGGATTTAGTTAAGACGAGCCCAACAAAGAAACAAACAGGCCAAGCTAGATGAGATAGTATTTAGTTATTGGGCCAAGCCTCATACACCCTTCTAGTAAAGGCCCAATGGCCATCCCAAAATCAGAAAATCCAATAAAGTACAAGAATAAATGAAGAAAGCAAGTAAATAAATAAATAATTTCACCTCTTCCCCACAATCAGCACAAAAACGTAAATTCAAATAAAATTTACATTCCCTTCTCCACTAAATTGATTAAGAACGAAAATTACAGTAAATAAAATAAAAACAACAATAACCTTCAATTAGCTAAAATGATTGCAATTCTAGGGAATGAAAATGGAGCCTGCAACAGCCAACCTACTCCTCTTTTGCCTCCTCATTTACTCAATCTCTGCAGTCCCCTTCTTGAGAAATTAACCCCCAATCCCAGCCCTTCTACTCTAATGATGAAGCTTGATTTTCATTCTTAAGCACAAAACTCCCCATCCCTGCAACACACATTCAAACACACACATCTTTAGCAGCCAAACTCATAGATTAGAGAGCATAAAGAGAGTGAAGAAAGAAAGTGAGAAGGGAAGTAAAGAGGGGGAGAAAAGAGGAGAGGAAGAAAGAGAATTCTACCTGCAGCAGTTTCAGCTCCATTCCAAGCCTCTTCAGCACTTCAACTCCTTCACATTCGTTTCAAGGTAGTACCCTAACTCACACCACATTATCCCTTTTAAACATTTTCTCATCAACTCCATTTCCATGGACTTTCAAGCTTGAACTCCCTGCACAAAATCAAACGTTCAGAAACGAGAAGGAAAGGAGAAAAGAGACCTAAAGCTACAGCCATCTGCAGCCCCAAGCCACACCATCTCATTCCCAAAACTCCACACCTTTCTTCAAGGTATCAAACCAACTCCTTTTATTCAAGTTTTAGCCCACCTTAGCATGCATAAATCACACCAAAGCATAGGATAATGAACTAAGTATTAAAACGCTAACAGATTTCAAGAAAAGGGGAGAAGCAAGAGCAAAAGAAAGAAAAGAAGAAGAAAGGAGAGCACCCACTGCAGCCTTCAATCCACTCAATCAATTCTAGCTCTTTTTCTCATCTTGCAAGGTAGCAACCTAAACACCCTCCTATCTAAGCTATAATGAATCACATAGGTCAAGAGAAAATAGAGTAAACAAGAATTTAGACAGATTCTGAAACTTAAGCTCGAAGCATGAATATTTCGTTTCAATACAAGTTTACGAACACCTAAACTTGCTTTTGCATAACCCTAGTACTTTTTAGTATGCTCATCTCTTCAGTCACAAAACTAGCCTAACTACCCCTCACTAAAACTCAACATGTCGTGATTAAGTAGAACTTGTTAAATATTCAGCATGCATTCACCCATATAAGCTCAGAAACAAGCTACGAAAGGTTATAACTTATAGCGTTCTCCCTTCTTTCCACACTTTAGTTTTGAGAGTAAAACTTAACAAAACCAGGAGACTAAATTCCTATTACATACTTTCTCTCTAAAACCAGAAGATGTTAAAAACCTTGTTAACAGCTTATTAACAACACAATAGAACTCAGAGGCATGAAGACTCAAGAACTAAAACTACAAATTGAGTAAAGTCTAGCCTAAGATATAATTAGACAAACAATTCGGCAATAACAAATGAGAAAATAAGAGAGGGAGGTTACCGAAACAAGAAATTTTTCCCTCATTGTGTCGAACGCAGCAACAGACGGCAACTAGGAGGCACATGATGGCGATAGAGCTGCAGATACTTCGCCGGAACAGCAACAGCATCTTCATCACGTCGAACCTGCAAACGGGAAAGCAAAATGAAATAAAACGATAATAAAACTTATAAATAAATGAAGAAGAATTGTCGCCGGAATCGAGGAGATAAAGAATCAAGAGCAATAGGAGAATGTCCCCAATTTCCGGAAAAATTGGGATTTTAATTTTGGGCGGGAGAAGCCCGCTGGTCACGGGAGTTGCTCCGGCGGAAACACAGCCACCGGATGCCGTCTCACCGCGACTGGCACAGGAACGAATCGTCGGGGATTCAACCCCAATATCGCGAGCATCAATCGGCGAAGAAAGACACAAGAGAGGAGAGGGAGAAATCGCGAAGTTCAGAGAAGAGGAGGGACGTCGGGCGTGATTTGGGAAAGAAAGGGGGCTGGGCTAACTTATGTTGAACCGGGTCAGGGTCAGGGTCTAGGCTGGCTTCGAGTTGGGCCAAATAATGGCTGGATCTGGACCACTGAAGAAGACGGGCCGGGAAAGGGCTGAACTCGGCCTTGGGCCAGATTGAATTAATCTCCGACCAAACAATTATTAAATAGAACGAATTACTCAGAAATAGAAATATTATATCGAGATTACCCACCCGATTAATTAATAAAATTCTTTTAATTTAACCAAGGGTGAATTTACTATTCCAAGACTAAATGATTAAGATAATCAATTGTAATCAAGAATTGAGAAGCCTCTCAATTAATTAAGAAGAACCTTAATAAGAATAATTATTAAAGAAAATTCTTAATATTTTAAATTGCAATAGTAGCAATTCAATTAAGCCGATTAGCGAATCAAGAATCTCATTTCGATTCTTTTAATTAAGGTCAAGCACAAGGAGGCCGTAGCGGCGGAAGCACCTCAGTTGAGTGAAAAGAGAAGACAAGCTGTCGAGGTGGGCTTTCTAAATTAAAAGAGTTTTATTAGCTAAAGTTAGTTCTTTTTAAAGAATTGTCATGTCATAAAGTTTTCAAGTTTATGTATGATGCCTATCTGTTATGGCTTTGCCAAGTTTATAAGAATCGAATTCGGGTCCTTGTAAGATAGCGATCTTACTTGGATTAACGTGCACGCAGTGGCAGGCCACCTTAGCGAAGGTGTGTCTGTCTGGCCTCCGCGGAAGGTGTACAACTTCCCGGGTGCAAGTTTAGTTCGGATATGGCTGATTACTAAAGAATATAGGCTGCAGTCGCTTTTAAGTATCAAGCGTTTTAAGTACACATAGACCTTTTTCACAAAAACCCTACGTGATACTCTTGCATGACTGACAATTAAAGAAAATGTTTTGGCAACGTGTCCACTGGGTACCTAGAGTACTCAGCCCTGTACATATTTCTCATGTGCAGGTTGAGCGAATTGGAGTGAAGTGGCCGGTGGAGCTTTTGTCGATCTTAAGAAGTCGAAGTCTCTTGGTGGTGCATGTCTTCATACATGCATCCGTTTCCGCTGTGCTCACTCGAATGTTATTTCGATTTAATTCGATTTAGTTGTAATTTGATGACGTCATCATTGCACTTCGTACAATTTGTTTGATTACTGAACTTCTTTTGACATGATCGAGTCAAGTTATTAATTCTCCCTCGTCATGTATTTCTTGGTCTTCGTATTATTTCCTTAAGTCACGAATTACCGAGCTAAGCTATTAATTAGCAAAGCGCGGTCGTGACAATGATCTTGTCTTCCACCTTTAAAATGACATAATAAAAGAATAATACTCCGCTTTTATAAAATGAATCATATCTCAAAGGGGTCACAAAATTAAGAAAGTTATATTGATAATCAATCTAGTGAATGAATTACATTTTTCTATTTACATGTCTTGTGAATAAATTATGTTCTTCTATATTATAAAGCGTCATTTTTACAATGAAATGTTCTTCCACCTCACAATTTTGTCGCACCACTATACATTTCTTTTAAAATATCTCTCCTCCAATAAACCCTCAATCTCTTTTGGATGTCAATTAAGGAAATTCATTAAATTCTCTAACTATTATTATAGGTTTTAATGTGGTTTTTTAATTAGTAATTATTAATAGTACACACTATTAATTGGGAGAAGTAATTGCATAATTCTACATTTTTTTATCTTATTTTTGAAAATTGATACACCAATATAAATGTCCATACGTATCTTAATTTATATCAATTTAATAGAATGAGAGTAAATGGGTTGTTTTATTTAATTTTATTTTTTAAATTTGGGTTTTAGGAGGCCTTAATAAATTATAATATATACTTTTTTTATTTGGATATATATACACACATCCATGTAACTCACACACACAATAAAAATTGATTTAATCTTTAATAAAATAATTTCAAAATTATTTAATACTATAACATATTGTTACATATAAAGATTCTTCTCCAATTATTTCTAGTGATGCATTGATGCCTTTGCAATTGGCTATTGCTACACCTCCGGGTTTTCTAAATCTAACTGAGAAGCTATATGCCCCTCAATTTATTTAATTCATATTGGTCAACATAATTGTGGGAGATGTTAGAAATTTACATTCTCTTATGTAAAATCATAATACATATCATAGTATCTAATATGCATTCACATTTCAAAAATCTCTATATTAGATCAATCAAAAAAAAAAATAGATACATCATTGTTGATATTGTCACGACCGCACTTCGTAAATCGATAGCTTAGTTTGGTAAATTCGTGACTATGGAAAGTATATATGAATTTTGAAATGAAAGAGGAAAATATCACAAGAATTGACGCATTAACATGGAATTTCAGACTTTACGAAATTAAAGAGACGTCATGATCAACTGATTTCCTCCAAGAGGTTATGTCACGATTCTGACTTAATTACAAACTAACTTAAAGAGAATAGAATAAACTGAGTGTACGCAATGGAAATGTTTTTAGAACATATGTATGAAGACATATGCTACCAAGAGTATTCAATCATAATCTACTTAACAAAAGATTCACGCTGGTCACTTCGCTTCACCCTTCGCTCAACCTGCACATCGGAAATAATGTACAGGGCATGAGTACAAATTACTCAGCGGACACGTGCCCAAAATATTTATTTATTGTCAAGCCATATAAACAGTGAATCATAGGTTTTACTGAAATGCCTATGTTCATAAAAGCGGTTGTGATCTTAAAGTGACTGCGCAGCAGTCTATGTTCTTTAGTAATCCACCATATCTGAGTTTGTTGTGCCCAAGGAGGTGGCCACCTCACTCGGTCACTATCTGCAATGACACGATCGATGTGTACACTAATCCGAGTATGATATCTGATCACACAAGGACCCGAATTCGATTATTAACTGGCCTTGCGGCGTTCAACAGATAGGCATCATACAAAACTGAAAACATTTTATGGCATGACAATCGTAAAAGGGCTAACATCTAATAAAACATGATTTTATTTCATAGAAAGCCCACCTCGTCTGCTCTTCGAAACCGTTACTAGACGTTCTCCGTCTCAGCTACTGTTCCTCCTTCGTGTAACCTTCAATTGGAAAATCAAGATAAGATTCGTGTTCCTAACGAATAAATCTTTTCTAAGACACTAACTTTAATCTGATCGGAAGTTTCTCTAATTCCAGTAACGTGGTTACTGTTATCTAGCTAAGTTATAAATTACGTTATATGAACGGTTTATGTAACTGTCTCTTAATAAATCAATAATTGATTTATTGTTAACACGAAAATTAATGTTAATTGAGAAGCTTCTCAATAATTAATTCTAACTGATTAGCTTAATCGGTTGTTCTGAGTATTAACTCTTAGTAAAAAAAATTATTACTATAAGTGAATTCTTTACTCACAAATAATACGATTAAGAATTATTAATCTATTATTATTAAAAGTGGATGTAAGAAAAAAATTTAATTAGTGGTATCTTAATCCACACAATTAAATTAAGTGTGGAGTTGATAAATTAATTGGTTGAATTAATTCGGCCCACTGTAGTAAAAATTCTCGGCCCATGAATTAATAGTGTCGGCCCAACTGATTTGGCCCGGTCCAGCTTCTAGCCCAACCCAGCCCGCGACCCACGACCTGCTCCTGACCCGGAACCCGACCCGGAGACTAAAGAATAAACAAAACAACAAAAATTATCCAACCCCCAGCACCCTTTTCTTCTTCACTTCGACCGCCCCCCCCCCCCCCCTCTTTCACTCTGCGATTCCCGACAATCTCACTCTCGATCGTCTTCTTCGTTAATTCATCTCCTCACCGGCTTGTTGTCGCCGGCTCGCCTCTCCTCTCTCATGGCTCTGTTTCCCCAATTCGATTAGGGCAGAAAAAGGGAAAAACCTAATTTTCGTCCCTCTTCCTCAGTTAAGTGCCGCCGCCGCATTCCGGTGTATCCGTCGACGCCGGTCTTCTTCCTCTTTCTGAAACTGGTTGTTTTTCCCCAAATCAAAACTTTAACTTTCGATTTTGGGGAAAGCTCCGTTCTTGAATTTTTTTTTGTGCGGCGTGCCGGCTCGGGGTGCCGACAGCCCTGCAGTCGCAGTGAGATGGTGTCGCCGAGGCGCCATCCGTCGATTCTCGCCGGTGAGGTCGCTTCTGTCCCGATGAGTCATCCGGCGTGCGCAACTCCTGCGGCTGCGGTGCTTCATCCGTGCCCCAGAATTAAAAGCCCTACTCCGAAAGGAGTAGGGGATATTCGTCCCGATTACGAATGAGTTTTCTGTTATTATCATCTAGTTTTTTTTTTTTATAAGATTGTAATTTCAGTTTTGTTCTAGTTCTTAGGTTCGATTATTGTTGTTCAAAGCTGAATTCTCTTCTTAATATCTGCAGGTTCGTACGATGGATGATCGATTCCCGTTGCTGCGTCCGATCGGTTCGCCGTCGAGGCTGCGGCTTCGACGGAGGTTAATCTCTCCAATCTCTCTAAGTTAGGTTTCATACTTATTAGGAGTTATTTGTTTATGTAGGAGAATGTGTTTGTGGTTTCTTGATTGCTTCATACTTATGCTGATTCAATAGGAAATAACAAATTGAAAAGGGTATCATGCTTTGTTTATGGTCGGAGTTTCGTGTCCTAGCATACTTCATTTGTTTGTGCTCTTTCCTTGAATAGAATGATCATAAGCTGAATAGTAGCTAATTAAGAAATTTCATAAGAATGTTGGTTGAGTTTTTGAGAGTTGGATTTTAGAGAAGTGAGCATGCTTGTTTCCTATGTTCTATGGCTGAATAACCACTCAGTTTAATACTTGAAATGGTTGTGCTATTACCTTGAATAGAATAGGCTGTGGTTGCTAGCTTCCCTTCTCTCTTCCTAGTTCTTTCACCCCTCAGTTTCTCACCTCAGTTTCCTTAATTTCTTACACTCTTTCTAATGGTTAAGTGTATGAAAATGTGCAGGGGAAGAGTGTTTGAGGCTGTCCTTATATAAATGAGGATAGAGTGTTTCAACATTGAAGTGATGGAGTGAAGGTATGGCTGCAGCTACTACTGTACATTGAGGCTTTCAGCATGGTAGAGCTCCTCAAATCAAGGGATTATGGGGGATTTGAAAAGGGATCTATCCCTACGTGCGGCTGCTGTATGAATTTGTTCATAAGTATTTATATAATGTAGCCTACAATTTTTGACTAAAGTATAGTTGATTTTAAAACTCTCTTTCTTTATGGATTGCTGTAATTGTACATATATTCTTAGTAACTTATATTGTTTCATCTCAATTCTTATTCTTTCACGGCTGTATTCGAATTCACAAATAATTAGGCTTGGCCCAATAAGAAAATGGGCTTGGCCCAATTCTGAATTTTATTGCTAACGGGCCTAGCCCAAATAAAACTCTCGTCATTAGTAAATCAAAAATATACCTGACTTGTTTATTCTTAGCTAAGAATATTTGGATAAAAATATAAATACTTAATCCAAGAATTCGATCAAGCATCTAATCGATTATTTGGTGATGAGTAACGAGTAATTAGAGATTAAGTCTAAACTTAATTCTACTCGAGAATTCTTTAATCGGAATATATGTATTGATTTGGAACGTAGTTCACTTACTAAAAGTTGGGATTTATTTCTTAACTAGGAATTTAATACTTAAATAATGCGGGACGTTATAGATATTTAGCGAGAAGACATTGAGCCACTTCTCATCTTCACCCAAAAATATTAGGCCCTTGTCTAATAGTTGTTGCATCATGATTTCTTCATATTTTGTGATCCTCACTACGATATTGTGCTTCTATGCCACAATCACTTCACTTTCAAAATAAAACATTATTGACTCCTAATGATGGAAGACAAAATCATTTGAAATGTGTGGGAAGGTTGACGAAATTCTGAATTATATAGGTAGAAAATATGTTAGGGTATCCTCTATCCCAAAACTATGTCCCAATGGTGTCCCAAAACTTAATTTATACTAATTTTATATTATTTTTTTATAAAAATAAAAATACTATAATTTAGTAAATCATTATAAACATTTATAAGAAAAAAAATTGGATTTTTTTTAAAATTTTATACTTTATTTTTGAATTTATCAACTCTAGTATACTAATAAAAGTGAAATTAAACGTAAAAAAATAATTATAAACACTAATTGGAATGGGTGAACCCTTGAAAATAATTATAAAATTAAACAAAATCATTATAAAATAAATTTATTTAAAAAATAAAACTAATAGAAATTAGTTTTTGGGACACCATTGGGACATAGTTTCGGGGATAGAGGATCCCAAGTCAGAAAAAATTGTATAATATGTAAATATATTAATTTGTTGCATATATAAATCATGTTTTTGTAACGTCTACTATTAAATAATGGATTGAAAACTATTAATATATAATTATGATATACTATTTTTATATATAAATTTTAAAAATGATTTATTGATAAACATTAAAAATAAAAATTACTACAAAATGGCAGCTATTTAACTGATATTTAAACAAATTCATTTCTACTAATACTAATTGTTTACAATTTCTATACAAACGAAAATTGATTTATTAATTATAATACCTATATAAATAGCGGTTTTTATATATAGGACAATTTGATTTACTCTATCAGTACAAAAGTAAATTATTTTTCTTTTGATTAATGTTGAAAAATTAATTTGTAATATTTATTATTAATCCAGAGATATTTGACCATGTATAAATTTATAATCCCAAATGTATGAAATTAGAAGGTCTTATACGTTAATTGTTTTAAGGGAGATTGATGCAAGGCGAAGTTCTAGGGGTGTCTAAATGGGATCGGGTATTTGGGTATGTCCCAAAATACCCGACCCGAACGGGTATTTTAAATTCCCGAACCCGCCCTAATCAAGTATCGGGGCGGATTACGGATGAATTTTTAAAAAAAATTCGGGTATTCGGTACCCGATTACCCAATCGTATACCCGATTAATTTCAAATAATAATTAATATAATTTTATATCCGGAATATTACACATGATAAGGAATGAAAAATGAAAAATACTATTGAGATTGAGAAATAAACTGTGCATCAAGCAACAAATATAACAATAATCGTAGATCACATCATTTTGTTTCTTATTAAAGGTATATTTGATATATAAATATTTTTGTCATAAATTAATTCCGTTAAAAAATATTTAATATATATAATTCTGTATATTGGGAAATTTGGGTACCCGGATTCCGGGTATCGGGTACCCGAATTATTCATTTGGGACAGGAGACGAAATAGAATTTTTGCTTATTTGGGATTCGGTACCCGACAAAGACAGGGTAGGTATCCCGTCCCGACCAGTTTAGACACCCCTACTAAGTTCGATTCAATTACTTTGTGTACATAAATTAAACCGATAAAGTTGAATATTCTTATAACAGAAATCTATATATATATCAAAATTCGTTTGAAGATAGTTCAAAACTTCCAGCACATGTATCAATTACACTTGTACATCGGGTGAAAATAGGGATACACATGACGAAGGGAAAAAGATAATGAGAATAAATAGAAAAATGAAACATGGTGAAGGATGATTCTCGGTCACTTACGTTGAATGCTCATCCTGGGTGCATACATCAACTGCAGCTAATCATAATTGCAAAGTTTATATCAAATAAATACAATATACGAATCATAACATATTTACTTTTCATTCCAATTTATGAAAATCTATAACAATTAGAAAGAGCAAAACCATGGCGGTAGTTGTGGGGGTTGTAAAGCAAATTAAGATAAAAATCTCTTTTATGGATTTATGGTTGAACACAACTTGAATTGGAGCTCATGCGCTTGAGTGTCATTGGAACCTTGTAGACAATGCTCTTGTTGCGACAAAAATAGTGCTTCAATTGAATGGGAAATGAACTAAATTATCACAAAATTGTTAAATTGTGAAAATTTTGGTTGTGAAATTCTAAAATTTATAGACTAAATGCATTTGGAAAATAGGAAAGAAATTAATTCTATGCTATAATTAGGGGTGGTAAACGGTAACCGGTATTCCGGGATAACCGGTACCGTATCGGGAAACCGGGTACCGGATACCGGTTAAATCGATACCGGTACGGTAACCGGTACCGCCCTCAGTAATAATTCCGGTACCCGGTAAATCAGTACCGGTACCGGTACCGTACCGGTTTACCGGCTAAACTATTTTATATATATTTTATTTTATTTAATTATATTATATAAAATTATATTATTATTCACTTAACAATTAAAAGTTTCAATACCCCTTATTAAATTGGGATGATTATTGATTATATTTGTATTTGTAAGAATTGTTTTTTTTGTTATTTCACTTATTTAAATTTATACATTGAGATCCATAATTTGTTGTTTGATATTGAATTTGTTTCAAACATTATAATATATGAATTTGACATTAATAAAAAGAAATAAATAAAAAATTGATTTAAAAAAAAAAAAAACCGGTACCATAACCGGTTCTACCGGTTAACTGGTACCGAACCGGTACAGGGAACCGATTACTTAATCGGTACCGGTAACCGGTACCTAAAAATTGAGTTATCCGGTAACCGGTAAACCGGTTCCCGGTACCGGTTATGTTTACCACCCCTACTATTAATTATGTATTTGTAACGTCCATAATTAATTCATTAATTGAAAAATATTAAGTATAATTAATTAGTTAATTGGAAATTATTAATGCACACTTAAGATTTACCATTTATATAGATAGTTTCTACAAATAGGATATTTAAAAACAAATGAAAAAAAGATTTATTACAAATGGCTATAAATCGTTATTATTATATAGATTAAAAAGGAAGATTTAAACTAAATTTAAGACAAATGAAAATAATTAATTATGAATTTAATAGTCAATAAAATGATTGTGTAATTAAAATAAAGTTATAAGTAAGGTGCATGATCAGGGCATCAATTTATATCTGATTTGCAAAAAAAATGTACCTGCAATTTTATGTTATCCTTATCGAACACAATACAAATAATTAATATTATAATACACTAATCTTGAGAAATTTTAAAATAATATTTTTTTATTTCATTTTCCTTTGTTTGTATGATTTTTTTCCCAAAAAATACATCGATTGCATATATATTTTTTAATTTTAGTAATTCATTATATATATTGCAAAAAGGTTGTATGAGAATTTAAATAAATAATAGAATGCATATGATAGATAAGATCGAAAATAAATATAATACAAATGAAAATAATTAATTATGAATTTAATAGTCATTAAAGTAATTGTGAAATTAATGCAAAATATAAGTAAGGAGCATGATCAGGGCACCAATTTATATCTGATTTGCTAAAAATTTGCACATGCAATTTTATGTTGTCCTTATCCTCATTTATATTAAAAAGGATGACTTATAATTTATTAATTAATTATGTATAACATAAGTATGATTTATTATTTATATTAAAAAGAAAGAGCGAAAATAAATAATGTATAGTCTAAATCAAAATAAATAATATAAAAAATACTCCTATGAAATTGCGAGTATCAAACAATAAATAATACTCCGTAGTATATAAATGTGTATACAACTATATGTACACTACTATTATATACTCCGGAGTATTATTTATCATATTTTTTATTGACATAAATGTATATAATCGGACGTAATAAATGCACTGAAAGATTATGTAGAATAATATTATATATTATTTATATAATTAGTAATTGACATAAATGTATATAAATGCATGAATTTAATAAACTGAACTTTCTATATTTAGGCTTCCGTAGCTACTATTATATATTATATATATAGATATAGATATAGATTATAAATTATAGAGCACTATATTAATTAGAATTAAAATTTTGATGCAATTTGAAATCATAATATATTATAAATTAATTTATAGTTATATTTTGTCACGACCTAACTTTGCTAAGGATAGCTAAGCCGGGAAACCATGACTAGGGAAGGGAGTTAAGAATAGGGAAAAGAAAAGGGATATGTATGAATTTGACTCTCATAGCATATAAAAAGGAGTTCATGACATTAATAGCTCGGCTCGTAAGTCCGATTAGGGAAATAGGAACTTGTCTCGATTACATAAATCGAATAAATAACTTGAATTTAAGAGTGTACGCAACGGAAGAATACTTAAGATGCATGTATGAAGACATATATCTCTGAGAGTTCAATAACTTAAAAGAAAACGACAAAAGCTTCGCTCGTCACTTCATTTCATCTTGCTCAACTTGCACATTTAGAAATACATGCAGGGCTGAGTACAAAGTACCCAGTGGACACGTTGCCAAAACATATACATACTGTAATAATGTCAAGCCATAAGTGAGTAATGCATAGGTATTTTCTTTAAAAAAGCCTATGCTTACTAAATTCATTTGTGATACTAAAAGTGTTTGGCAGACTAAGTTCTTTAGTAATCTATCATATCTGAGATTGTGGAATCGAGGAGTTGGCCACCCCCACGAAACCTTGACCGGCCAATCCAAATTCGGTTAACTAATCCATGTAAGATAGCTATCTCACAAGGACCAAATTCGGTTAACTTAAATTGGCAGAGCCAATACAAATAGGTATCATACGGAAAATCAAATATTTTTGACATGACAATCTTCGAAATAACTAATCTTAATCATTAGAAATTTCATTTTATTTTGCATGAAAGCCACCTCTTGTAGCATAGAAAAGGGCCGGTCTTGATGTGAATGTCCAATCAACCTTTGCGTCGACTCGTGCCTATTTTAAAGACGATACTATAAGAACTCTAGAATTCAAAAGAATTCACTGATTAAGAAGAATATAAATGTATTCTTCCTATTTATTCTTATTCAAATTACTAATTCGTTAATCGATTATTATGAATTTCCTTAACTCTTATGGCTAATGAATTAACCATTTTTATTAACAAATAAATCCAATTATTTAATTAATTAGATTAAGACTTATAAATTAATTACTCGAAATTAATTCGTAACTTGATAAAATAAATCAATCTTAATTAATTAAGGTTCTAAGTTAATTAAAAAACAAGTCTTATAATTCTGGCCATATCTCGGTCCAGCCCAAATGACCTCTCAGCCCAGATGTTTGGCCCGAAACCGGACCCGGACCCGGTCAGAACCCTACCTCGTCATTTCTTCTCTGTTTCCTTTCAAACCCGTAAATCGGCTTTTTCTCCCTCTCGATTCTCCTCTCTCTCGACTTCTCTTTGCCCGACGCCATTCTCTTGCCGGCGATGAGGCTCCGCCGGCGCCGGCCTCTGCTCTCCCTCCTTCGTCTCTCGGCTCGCTTCCCTCTCTTTCTTTTTTCCTCGCGTTCCTGCCGCCGCCGCTGGAAAGCTCGACGGCTCGCCGCCGTGATGCTGAAGATTCGTTGCCGCTGCAGTCCGGCCGTCGCCTCCGTCGTGGCCGGGAAGTCGGAGGCTATGCTGAAGGTCCGCCGTCGTCGCGGCTACGCCGACCGGAAGCCGAAGGCTTCTGTACATTCTCGCCCTCCCCTCCTCCTTTCTATTTTGTTTATTCTTATTATCTCTATTATTGTTATTATTATTAATATAGGAAATCTGATTTTTGGTTCCTTCTTTTCAGGTTTCCGGAATCACGAGAAGGCCGTTGCTTCTTCGGTGAGGATTTCGCCGTCGCCTGTAGACTGCCGCTGCCGTTTGAAGCCAACGAGGGAGATATCCCTTCCTTTCCGCTCTAAATTTTGTACAAGTTTGTTTAATAAAACGTTCCAGATTAGGCTTAGGAAATTCCTCTCTTAGCTGTGTTATTGGTTATGCGCTTATTCGCTATTTTTCTGTTTATTGCGAGTGAGGTTGATGGTTTGAGGTGCTAGAGTTTGTTGGTTTAAGCTGAATATTGCTATAGAAAAGGGAAGGTTCTCATTTAGTATTAGGTTGTATTGTTGCCGCTGTAGAGCTTAGGAATTTAATTTAAGTTGTTTTAATAAGTTGTTGTCCTTGTTTCTGATTCAGCTAAGGTTGCAGTTAATTGAAAAGAGCACATGTATATAAATATTTATGCATAAGTTGATTAGGTCTTGTTTCTTGTTTTTGTTTCTGTTGAATCAAAGGATTTCCATTGTTTGCTGTGGAGAGTTTAGGGGCTGATTTTGGTGTGTTCAAGTTGCAGTTTAAAACTAAATTTTGGGTCTATAAACTTAGAAGCATGATGTATATATTCAGTCTACTTAAGTGTGTAAAACAGGTTATGAAGTAGGCTCAACGGTTAAGAAATTGATATGATTTAAAATAGCATGCTTGTTTCTTGAATGTTAATTCTTTCTTTCTATGCTCTGAAATTTCAGTTTTTGAACCTAAGGATTTGCATAAAACTCTATCATTGCTTCATTCAAAGCTTGTTGTTGAAAACAAGTTCTCGTGGATTCTAGTTTCTACTTAGGCATGCTTGACCCTATATTAAAGCTATAAGGGAGAGTATAAGAGCTCTTTGAAAATTCTTCTTGTATTCCTTCTCCTTGCTCCTGCTGCATATCTTCTTCCCTCTGAATCTCTACTCCTTCCTCTCTTACTTCTATGTTTTGCTTATGTTTGTGGGTGTTGAAAGTGATGAAGACTGAATTGGGTAAGGGAGGGTATTTATAGTTGCATTTGAAGTGGGGGATGTATCGTGTTGATGGGAGTGGTTGAAGGAGCAATGCATAAGTATACTCTCAGAGTAGCAATTACATGCAAGGGTCAGATTTTTGAAGGGATTGATGATGCAGGGGCTGTATGAAAAGTCTTACGGTACTACTTAATCTTTTACCCCTTTTATTTTAACTCTTGCAGAGAATATGCTAGCTTTTCTTCCTTTGCAATAGGTTTTGAAGTGACTAATCGCACTTACTCTTTTGCAGGTGTTTAAGTCTTATAAACAAATGAAGAAGTTGTTTGGAAGTTGTTTCAGCCTCTGCATTATTGCTGCAGGCTATGGCAGCATAGTAGAGTCTTTTCTTTGTAATAGCAACATAGTACTATTTTGTGTTGATAGTTGTGCTTGAGTTTATTCTCTCTTTTCTTGAAAAGTGGTTGCAGGAAGAAGTATTAATTTACTTTATTAGTTGAAGTTGTTTCTTTTCTCTTGTTGATGTCTTGCAGCCGAATGACAATGACATTACCTCGTATTAGTGATGTATTTATGTATTGTAATTATTGGACTATACTCTCTTTAAATACGCAAGCTCTATTTAATTATTTATTAATATTACACTTTGTTTTAGTAACTTACACCTCTTGGTTGTGTGTTGGCTATAGATGAAGGAGTGCTACATAGTCATTGTTTTCTTCTTGTATTTAGGTATTTTATTAACTACCTTTGGGCCTGAATCAATAACATACTACTAATCGTAATTAATTCTATCACCTTTAACTTGACTAATGTGAATATTATAAATATTCAACAATGGGCTCAATCGAATGTTTGATTGACTTAAATAATCAAAAGAACCTTATGAATCCAATTGTTATTTGATTCTTATCATAGATAATATCTCTTCCTTCTAATCAACTAATTAAAGAATTCTTTCTCGAATTATATAAGGCCAGAAATAGAATTTAATTACTAAAAGTTAACTAATATTTCCTAATTCATCGACTTAATCAATAATGAAGGGTTAAGAAAATGCGGGGAATTACATTATACCCCCCTTACAAAAATTTCGTCTTGAAACTTGTATATATTTGTTAAACAATTCTAGGTATATTTCTTTTATCTTATTCTCGTGTTCCCGCGTTGCTTTTCCTTGTCTATGATGCTTCCACAAGACTTTTACTGAAATGATCGTCTTATTTCTAAGTTGCAATACCTTACGATCCAAGATCGTCTCTAGTTTATTTCCGTAGCTTAAATCTGAATTTCAGATTACTTCCTGATATATTATGTGTTTGGGATCAACACGTATTTTCTGAATTGCGACACGTAAAACATATTGTATATGTTTACTAGGCTCGGTGCTAATGCCAAATTGTATGATTTGGTTCTATCCTTTCTAGGATTTCGTAGGTTCTGTAAAACGAGGTCTCAGCTTTCCTTTGTCGCCAAATCTTGTGATTTTTTTTGACTGAATACTTTTAAAGGAAATCTCGTTTTCCTACTTTAAAGTGATTATATATAGTATATATTTCTAATATCTTGGTTTGACGGTTGTTGATATAAGACCTTTGCCTATTTTGGTATTATTTTATCATTTTTCTAATTCGTCGTATAATCACGATAATTTCTTTGATCGCATCAGTGCTTAAAATTTTCTTTTATCGATCTCGTCTCAATAAAGAGGGGATCTTCGCTTTGTTCCATATAATGCTTCACACAGTGCTATATCTATAGTTGTGTTATAACTATTTTCTAAGCAACTCACATAGTGGTAATACTAATTCCTAATTCTCGCCTCTGTCGAGCACAACAGTCCTTAACATGTCCTCGAAAGTTTGAATCATTCTGCAAACTCATCCAAAATCTAGAGGTAAATTTGAGTCTTGATCCAAGGTGATCAAAATTGGTACTGCGTGTAGATGTACTATCTCTTGAATATATATAGTTGAGCTAATTTCTCCGATCCGTGAGTGATCAACATGGGAATAAAATAATCACTCTTTGTAAGTCGATCTATGATCATCTAAATAGTTGTGTTTTCTCTCCTTTATTTGAGGAGTGCTGTTAGACATCCATGGCCATATGTTGCCATGTCGATCTTGGGATTTCTAGGGCTTACAATATATCATAAGTTCGTTGGTGCATGGTTTTCACTTATTGATAAGTTAAGCATCTCTCAATGATTGTAGTAATATCTCTTCCCATGCATTCCTACCCGAATTTATTTTTCAGGTCTAGATACCTCTTTGTACTCCCGTGATGAGTTGGGTACGATGTATCGTGAGCTTCGCTCAGAATCTCAATTTGAGTTTCCCACTGTGTGGTACACACAATCTTTCTTCAATTGTGATTGCATGGTTCGCTTCCTCGCTATATTTTCCACTGTCATTTGTCCTTACCTTCAAGCGTATCTTTTCTAATGCCTTGCCCTCTCTTTTATGATTTCCAGATTTCGCTCTTCAAGTCTGGCATTACGATCAAGGTGGCAATAATCCCTTTCACCGTTATTAGGTGAGGATACTACTTCTAAGTTCATTCTCTTGAACTCATCAAGTTTCTCCTTACTTGTAAGAAGTATTGCCATCTTTGAATGTGTTTTACAACTCAGAGTATCGGCTACTACGTTGGCCTTGTGTAGGTGGTAGTTGGTTCCACAGTCGTAATCCTTCACTAGTTCGAGCCACCTTTTCTGGTGCTAAGGTCTCTGTGCTCAAAAAAATTTGAGGTTTTTGTGGTTCGTGAAAATCTGACACTGAACTCCGTAGAGATGGTGTATCTAGATTTTCATAGCGTGCATACTGCTACTAACTCTAAATCGCGGGTGGGGTGATTGAGTTTATGTGATCTAAGTTGTCGTGAGGCATATGCAATTACCTTTCCTTCTTCCATCAGGACACTACCAAGTCCATTCTTTGATGCATTTGTGTAGATTGCGTATTCCTTATCTAGTTCTGGAACTGCCAGAGTCGGCATAGTTGTCAATTTCTCTTTCAATACTTGAAAGTTTGACTCACATTATGGGATCCACGTAAACTTAATCTCTTTACTTAATAGTTGCTATTACTCCCTCCATTTCGTTCAATAGGCTACATTTGGTTTTGGTAATTCTGGCACGCTTTTCCACGCTTCTTGATGATGAGTTTTAAAATAGATTTTTGAAGATTTTTTTCTTTTACCGGATACTACGAGTGTCGGAATATCCCGTAAAAGAAAAAAATCTTCAAAAATTCATATTAAAACTCATCATCAAAAAGCGTAAAAAAGCGTGCTAGAATTGCCAAAACCAAATGTAGCTTATTGAATGAAATGGAGGGAGTATAGAGAATCCCTCGATGAATCTCCAATAGTAGTCAGTTAATCCTAAGAAATTGCGGGTTTCATTTGGTGTAGAGGCGATTTCTAGTCTTATACAGTTTCCACCTTTGTTGGGTCCACTTTTATCCCTTTTGAGGACATGATGTGCCCAAGAAATGCCACTTCATTGAGCTAAAATTCGCACTTGCTAAATTTAGCGTAGAGTTTCTCCATGCTAAGCGCCCATAACACCGTTCTTAGGTGTTCTTCATGTTCCGTCTTATCCTTTGATTGGATGAGGACATCGTCTATGAAAACAAGGATAATTCGTTCTAAGTAAAGGGTGGAACACACGGTTCATGAGATCCATGAATATGGCAGACGCATTAGTTAATACGAATGGTACGACCACAATTTCGTAGTGACCATATCGGGTTCAAAAAGCGGTCATAAGTACGTCACTAGGTCGGATTTTTAGTTGATGGTATTCTAATTTTAGATCTATTTTCGAGAATACTTTTGCTTCCTAGAGCTTATCAAACAAATTGTTTATCATAGGTAGAGAGAATTTGGTTTTGAGAGTTTACTCGTTTAGTTCTCGATAATCTGTACATTCCCTCATTGAGTTGTCTTTCTTCTTTATGAAGAGTACAAGAGCTCCCTAAGGCAATACGCCAGGCCTAATGAAACCTAAGTTCAAAAGTCCTTGAAACTGCACCTTGAGTTCTTCTAACTCTTTTGATGACATCCTAAACTGTACTCTGGATACAGGGGCTGATCCTGGTTCTAGATCAATGGTGAACTCCATTTTTCTATCAGTTGGTAGTCTTGGTAATTCGTCTAGAAAAATGTCAAGAAATTCTCGCACTATCGCCATATCTCCTATATCCTTTTTAGCTTTTGATTCTTCGTTCAAATAGACAAGGTAGGCTAGGTAGCCTTTTCTTATCATGGTTGCTACTTGTAGGGCCGAGATAACCGTATTTTGCTTGTCCATGGTGATCTCGTGGAAAATCATTAGTTCCATTCATGGAGGTTGGAATGAAATTTATCTCTCGTTACGTAGGATGGTGGCGTAGTTTTCGGCAAACCAATTCATCCTAAGATTATATCTATATCTTTCATAGGCATGACACTAAGGTCATTTACTAGAAGTTTAGGTATTCAAATGCTCAATTCTAGGTTAGAGCAACAAAGCGTGAGAGAAAAAGTTTCTCCTATTGGTGAAGTGATTTTCAAATCCTCTCATAATCGCTCAGTTTGCAGTCCTAAGATATCTATACGTTCTTTTACGATGAAGACTTCGAAGCACCAGTATTGGATAAAATTATAATGGAATGTTGGAATGTTGGCCCATACCTACCAAATTCTCTTGATTACTTTCATGATGTTTCTGCTTCATCGCGTAGGCCCTCGCAATCTGTTGTTGCTTGTGTCGTTGGAATTGCTGGTGTTGTGGCGGTAGTGGGGGTGGTGGTGGGAGTAACTGCGGTAGTTAGCCTATCTTTATGCATGGCTGTCTCTATATCCAATGCTCAGCCTAACGACTTAGGATACGACAGTCTTCCATGACTTGTCAGTGCCATTCTGATCTCGTGCCTAAGATCGGCACTGATCTTTTTTTAGTCATCTTTTCATCAGTATCCACCTATTAGAGGGCAAATCGGGACATGTCGCAGAATAACCTGTTGTATTCTATCACTGACATCTTCCCTTGCCTGAGGTTATAAAACCTACTTTTCTTCTTACTTCTATAGCTTTTCTTAAATTCCTATCTTGAATTGCTCCTATGTGAGATTCCTTATCTATTCGTGGGTCTTAGTCTTATGTTGTGCTTCCCCCCAGAAATTGATAGATTCAGTCAGTTGGAAGGATATGCATGTTAGGCCATCCTTGTCTGTGCACGTAGAAAGTTAAAAGATACGTTCCACTTCTAGTATCCGTAGTGGGCAAATTTCGTAAGCCCAAATTAACCTAGCTCACAAGTCTGTCAAGTCAGACTGGGCAACCGAAATGGCCAAGTTACATAGGCAATAAGTCCATTCCAGACTGAATAGTCAGCATGGCCGCCCAATAATTAATATACTAGAGCCCAACTACACAATTTGGGCCCAGTCCTGACCAAGGGGCCAGGCATTTCAGTCATGACAGTCAACACAGTCAACATGTGTGACTTATCAATTAAGTCGAGACTGAGTCAAATAACGATCTAGGCCGGATAAGTCGCAAGAGACCGAGAGGAGAGGAAACTAACTGATAAGGCCTCTGAGAGAAACCCTAAAGGAGGGCTGGTCTATATAAGTTGACCAAGTAGGTCAAATCAGTCATGATCGATTCAACTCTCACACTCTCCACCACACTCTCAACTTCCCACTCTGACTCTCTGCACTCACCCGACTTTCGTTCCATCGGAGTAAGCCAAACAAGCTTCCTCCACCATCCAAAATTCTCTAATACCATCTACGCCGTCCGAATGCTCTAGTCGTCCACGACCTCCATAACTTATTTACTATTGCTTTTAATATTCATTACTTCCTTATTCGATTTACTTTCGATCACCGTACTAACTTGAGCGTCGGAGGCCCTACGGCTGACACCCCCAGCGATGTTCCCTTAGGGCTCTAACGTGTTTATGTCATGTTGATAACAGGTTGCTTGTAACGCCTCGGATTCACTAATTCAGAAAACCCGATTCCGGAACGCTACAAGGGTGGGGTAGACAGTTTAGGTGGGTTTTATTAGAAGATTTTATCATTTAATTGCCCGAAAAATTTAGGCAACATCTACTCTATAACAGGATCGAATCCACAGTTGAACCAATAGACTATTCAACACCCATCAGCTGACCAGAGTTTATATAAAGCGTTACAACCGTGGCGGACCAGACCGCACTACAGTTGGATCCAATTCATAAGTTAAATCGAAATACTGAACGTGAAGTAAATGTATATATATATATAAAAGCGGTAAAGACAGTGTCGGTTGTCCACACATATCAACTGAATGTAAATGACGTAAAGT
This sequence comes from Mentha longifolia, assembly GCA_001642375.2. NCBI lineage: Eukaryota > Viridiplantae > Streptophyta > Magnoliopsida > Lamiales > Lamiaceae > Mentha > Mentha longifolia. The sequence goes on along the minus strand of CM038120.1, from coordinate 9,384,079 downwards.
AAAGGAAAACGATAATGATAGTGACAGGTTGTCCGCACATATCGAATGAAATGTAAATGACGTAAAGTAAAGGAAAGCGATAATGACAGTGACGGTAATCCGCACATATCTGTTAGAAAATGTTAGTCATAGCGGCGATAGTTCGCATTTCAACTGGTTTTCGAAAAGAGTTTGGAGTTAGAAGTTAGATGCGTAAATATAAATACTTTAAAGTAAATGACAGAAGGTAAAGGTCGTTAGTAACTTAAATAGAAAGACTCGAATTGATTAGGGTTTTTGAACAGAGGTTTAGAGTTTTGGAAGTTCAGAAGGAGAATAGAGTTTTGTGCAAAAGCACTTGATTGAAAATGAAATAAGATAGCATTTCTTCTTCCTCTGTGATCTCTTTCTTTTCCGCCCGGTCCCACTCGCTCCGCCGACGATCATTCTGCAAAACAAAGGAAGTTCGACAGGGCTGAGTACTATTGTACCCAGTAGGGATCATTGCCACGAATTCAAATGTGCAGGTAATTCAAAGAGTTAGAGATAGAAAGAATCATTTAGTACGAACGTCGTCATACGAGTTTGGCGCCACGTTCCTAACTTTTCATGTTACTCTTACTCTTGCGACCCATGGTCACGATAATTCCATTCATCATGACATCAAGTCATGGATTCACTACCATCACGATACGTATTCGTGGATTCACTACTCGAACGTGCACAACTCTCGACCCAACATTTCAGGCCGACCGAGAGTCTGATCAATAGTAAGAGCCTTAAACAATGAAAAAAAGGATTCTTGAAACATACCTGCACCTCAATAATATTGGGCTTAATAACCTAAAGGAATAGATATCAAAGAAAAATCCCTACCATTACCAAACACAACAGTTTCTCGGTTTGTGTGCCCCTTGGGTTGGTCTCTAACTCCGGTTTCCTCAAGTAATATTCCTACAATGATTTTTAGGACATTTAGGAACTCTCGGTTTGTTAATAGGAATTTCCTAACTCAAAAGTCTTAATGACTAAGTAATCGATTTTAATGTAGGACTTAATAGCAAACATATTTCAGACATTCGCATGGCTTTGACACAGAAGGGAAAGTTGTTTAGAATAATTTTTAAAGATTTTTGGTGTTGAGAAATCAGCCATGCAAGGTGTTTGGACTTTTTTACAAATACTGATTGGAAGACATTTTCTAGAACTGCGTGAAAACCGTAACTCAGATGGGTTTGATATTTAGCACATGCTAGAATATACTGAATAGGTGTTACACGAATATCTATATAATATTCGGGCAGCATCCAGGTTGTCTATGAAATTTAATTCGATACGGAGAAAAGTCGTACCGAAAGTTGACGAAATCAGAAAAACCTTCCCGATTAAGTAGGCCAGGGAAATGCCAGGAACAATTTTAATAAAGGGTCAGAAGTCAAAAGGTGGCCCGGGGGCCACCCTAGGATGGGCGGCGCCGGCGGCGGTGATGGATAGGGACGGCGGCGGTGGTGGTTATTCCGGCAGCTTCGGGATGCCGGATGCAATAATGGCAGAAGGGAAAAATGTTCAGAGCCTCGACATTACCTTAAAGCGATAAACCTTACATGCATGCGTCGAAGCTCGGGGGATGGGGATTATATCACTTTATTTTAAATAAAATAAAAACGGGAGAAACTTGTTGAAAACAAAAATCATATTTGGAATGTATGCATGGATACAGACGTGTGGACACTAAGAAAATAAGAATCGGAAAAGGAAGAGGAGAAAGGCGGCGGCGATCCGGGCTGCGTGACTTGTCACGGCTTATACCCATAGGACCGTCGTCTCACCAGGGTCGCCCTGCTTCATTCGGCGTACCTTTTGGACTTCGAACGATCGAGCTTCAGGATAAACTCTGGAAACTTTTCATTTTACAAAAGTGAGTTTGGATGAGAATGAAATTTCTAAAAGCCCTAGGCCCTTATTTATAGAGTTTCAAAAACCGGCACGGTCATTTGCAAAAAGTGCTTTTTGAGCATGCAAGCTCGGATTTCAAAAATTCAAGTGTTTATGGATTCCAAATGGAGAACTGAGAAATATGACACTAAGCAGGATGGTTTTGGAGACTCGAGAATAAAATAATATTATATTGGTTGACACAAAAAATGGAGTTTTGTAAAATAATTCCTAAAAATTTCCAACTTCTTTCATTAGACTAATTTGGCTTTAAAAAGACTAAAGAAACTCTCTTTATATTTTTAGGATTTTTATTTATATCCTGGTAGGCGGGATTCTGCTCTGGGAAAGTAATCTGATTCCAAATTATTATATTCATGTGTTTGGTGTAACAGGGAAAGTAATCAGATTCCAAAAAATTAAATTCATGTGTTTGTTTCAAATTTTATAAAATTTAGGAAAGTAATAAGAATCCTGACATTAAAGAAAGTTAATTCAATATTCAAGGATTCTTATTCCCTACTCCAACCTAGGTATTCTTTTTCCTTGATACATGGATTCTGATAATAATAATAATAATAATAATAATAATAATAATAATAATAATAATAATAGTAAAAACCAAAAACAAAAATAATAATAATAATTTAAAATAATAATATAAATAAATAATAATAATAATAACAAAAACAAAATCAAAATTAAAAAATAATAATAAAAACCAAAAAATGAAATTAAATAATAATAATAATAATAATAATAATAATAATAATAATAATAATAATAATAAAATTTGATATTATGAAATTGATATTTTTTCAATATAAACAATAACTTGATTTCATATTAGAATCTAGACAATTTTATTGATAATATCCAAACACTGGATTGTTGATAAGTTATGATTCATTTTCCTCAGAATAATATTCTTCAGAATCATATTCCACACAAACTTTACTTTCCTGTTTTATTTTCCCCAGAATCACATTTCTCAGAATCATTTTCCCTGACAACATTACTTTCCTGCCAACCAAACGAGCCCTATAGGATTTTCTGGGTCGTTACATTGCTAGTGCCCGAATCGACCGGATCAACCGAACCGTCCGGACAATCCTTGATTGTAGATTTTACCTCTACAATTTGGCGCCCACCGTCGGGCTCTAGCAATCGAACGAATCAACTTGACCGCAAAGCTCTTCGAGTACTTACCATGGGTGACGAACACAACTTGTCCGATTCGACCGTCCAGACCGACTTGGCCGCACAGATCGCGACCTTGACGGAGCAGATGAACCAAGAGAGATAAAGTCAGGAGAGGCTGGAAAAGGAGAATGCAGATCTGCTCGCCCGTATTGAAGCAGCAACATCCCAAATCCAGACAGCCCCGTCATCTGGGTTTAGGGTTCCGGTCAACCCGATGCAACCTTTGGACGATTACGTTCAAGTTGAAGATGATGACGGATTTGACGATCCCGACTTGACAAATCCGTTTGGTTCGGTAAGGAATAAAAGTTTACTCCATACCAATACTGACCGAACTCATGTTTCTTTTCTCACAGGTAATCGAGTACCCTTGGACCTCGACCCACCGCGAATAATGATACGTGCAACTAGGTCGGTCGGAACCGGACAGACTGCCCTGACGGCAGGACAAACCAGTATGGTATACCCCGACTTCTATTAAATAGAAAATGCAAGAATTTGAAACTCTTATAGTTTTGATATAACCGTAAAAAAAAAAAAATAAATAAATAAATTAGGTACTCTTTTAAGCAATGTGAATTAGCATTTTTGCAAATTAGATACAATTTAAAATTTCTATCTCGTGATGGATATCTCGTAACATTTCAATATGATACTTTATAGGCTAAAAATGATTAACTATGAAATGACGAAAACTTCAATAGGTTAATAATGATGGAAAGGAACCTTTTTATGAATCAATCTATAACATATTGATCAAAATATTGTCATCCTCGACAAAAAAAAAAATAGGTTGGGCCAAGCCCACTCAATCATTCACATATGACCTTAATAAAAGGTCTAACTAACGAAACAAAACGAACTCTACATAAACGATAATTAAACAAATGAATAATAATAAAGGAAAACATCAACTTAGCAGCATTAACGCAATATTTCAATAAATCTATAATAGGGTATGATAGATCTCTTCAATATCTCCTACATACTTTTTCAACAGTAACCTAGACAAGAGAGAAACATGCTAGTTTCTTGAGCCACCCATATCAATCTTCAATCTCTGCAGCATGATTCAGATTTCAACAAAATCTCTACAAACCAAACAACAACACACATAAATCCTTAAAAATCCCTAGGAAGCTTGACTTTCTGATCAACTTTTGAACAACTCCCATTAACATGCTGATAGAGTGAAGATGGTAAACGTAGAATAACTGATACGATCTCCTCCAAGAGGCCTACAGCAAACTGCTGTCCCAAACAACAATTCTTCAGAAGACACCAAACCCTAAAACCAAAACTCCTTATTTAAACATACGTACCCTAACTAAGCCCCATGCACATGTTGGGCCTGACTCAATAAAATAATAATAATTTCAGTAATAGACTAACCGACGCATATTTAATAAATAAATCTAAAACATAATAAATAAGCCCATAAGCACATGATCTTAATAATTAACCACATCTCGCTTTCCTCGAACATAAGTCACCCACGGCGCACGCTCCGGCGTGCTATCAATTACCCCTTCCTGCTGAAACAGCCTTGTTCTCAAGGCTGAAAAAAGGAAATTGGCCACGAACATTTACGAAATCCATCCAAGTTGCCTCCTCTGAAGAAAACCCCTGCCACTGAATTAACAATTGCTCCACCTGCTGCCCCTCGCGATCAATGACCCTACGCTGCAGCACCTTTTCTGGCAGATATGGTGGATCCACCGATAACAGCTCATCAGGAAGTTTCGGCTCAGTTGTAGCCGCACCAATAACTTTTTTGAGTAAAGAAACATGGAACACAGGGTGTATTTTAGATGACGGAGGCAGGGACAGACGGTAAGCCACAGCACCGATCCGAGCTGCGACCTCAAAAGGACCATAATATCGCGGCGCGAGCTTGCTGTTAGTAGCTTTAAACAAGGTCATTTGGCGATATGGTCGGAATTTCAAAAATACCAAATCTCCCACCTGAAACTCCACCTCACGGCGATGCTTATTGGCCTCCCGTATCATACGTTGTTGGGCACGCTCCAAGTGAAATTTCAAATGATCAATCATCTCATCCCGAGAACGTAAAGAATCAGCCAACGCTTAAACCCGAACCTCAGCTGGCAAGAAACGAATCAGATTTGGGGGCGGTCTCCCATACATTACTTCAAACGGAGTTGTTCCAGCTGTCGTATGAAACCCGGTATTGTAACAATATTCAGCCCATGAAAGCCATTTACCCCACTGCTTAGGCCGTTCTGACGAAAAACACCTCAAATACGTCTCAAGGCAACGGTTAAGCACTTCAGTTTGGCCATCCGTTTCAGGATGATATACTGAACTCATCTTCAACGTGGTTCCTGCCATCCGAAACATCTCCCTTCAAAATGAACTTAGAAAAATTGGGTCACGATCCGAGACTATAGAACTTGGGATCCCATGAAGGCGGACCTCCTCACGAGTGAAAATCTCTGCAACAGACTTCACAGTAAACGGGTGGCGCAAAGCTAGAAAATACCCATACTTTGAGAACTTATCCACCACCACCAATACACAATCAACTCCACCCGATCGAGGTAAACCAGAAATAAAGTCAAGACTGATATCATCCCAGACACGTGATGGAATCGGTAATGGCGTGAGGAGCCCTGCCGGAGACTTGGTCTCATATTTATTTCGTTGGCATGTCGCACATGCCGCCACAAACTGAGCAACTTGTCGCATCATACCCGGCCAATAAACATTGGAAGCCAGACGCCGATATGTGCGAAACGCTCCAGCATGACCCCCGGACGGTGTGGAGTGAAATTCCACCAGCAACTTAGGAACCCAAGACGACAAAGGAGGAATAACCAAACGACCCTTGTAGAACAAAACGCCATAGACTAACGTATAATGCTTAGGCCCAGCACGCCCTGCCTCTAACTCAGTGACTATGGTGGATAAACCTTGATCGGCCTGAATGTCTCGCTGCAGTGCAGACTAATCCATCCATTGAGGAAGTGACACAGCAGCCAACTCACCCTCCTCCACTCTACGCGAGAGCGCATCAGCTGCTCGGTTTAACCCACCTTCTTTGTACACAATTGTAAAATCATAGCCTAACAACTTCGCTGCCCAATTTTGCTGCGCCGGAGTTGTTAGTGGCTGCGTCAAAAGATGACGTAAACTACGCTGGTCAGTCCGAACCACAAACCGACGTCCCATGAGATAAGGTCTCCAATGTTGTACCGCCAATACTAATGCCATCAACTCTTTTTCATATGCAGACTTAGACAACCACCGAGATGACAGGTGCTTACTAAAGTAGGCAATCGGCCGTCTATCTTGCATTAAAACGACATCAATCCCACGCCCAGAGGCATCACATTCCACAACAAACTCTTTATTAAAATCCGGCATACTTAAGAGGGGAGCTGAAGTCAGAGCGAGCTTAAGCTCGTGGAAAGCCTTGGCAGCCTCGGAATGCCACTGCCATTGACTAGGGTTATCCTTCTTCAAGAGAGCTGTCAAAGGGGCTGCTATCTTGCCATAATCCCATATGAATCGCCGATAATACCCGGTCAACCCCAAGAACCCGCGCAAACCTTTTGCTGATGTTGGAGTAGGCCATTGCAAAACTGCAGAGACTTTAGCAGGGTCCATACAAACTCCCAGACCTGAGACAATGTGTCCCAAATATTCCACTTCACGTTTTCCCAACAAACACTTCTTAGGGTTAATAACCAGAGAATTAGCTTGAAGCCTCAAAAATACCTGCCGCAAATGTTCTAAGTGTTCTGTCCATGATCTACTATAGATCAGTATGTCATAAAAAAAAACCAAGACAAACTTCCGAAGATAAGGCCGAAAAATGTCATTCATGAGGCTCTGGAAAGTGGCTGGAGCATTGGTGAGCCCGAAAGGCATTACCAAAAATTTGTAATGACCAGAATGAGTTCGGAAAGCCGTCTTAGGAACATCTGCATGTGCCACACGAATCTGATGATAGCCTACCCGAAGATCAAGTTTGGAGAACCACTCAGCTCCATATAATTCATCTAGCAACTCTTGTATGACCGGAATAGGATATTTATCCGGTATTGTGAGTTTATTCAGTTCTCAATAGTCCATGCAGAATCGCCATGAACCATCTTTCTTGCGCACTAATAACACCGGACTAGAATAAGGGCTGTTACTTGGTTGTATAATACCGGCTGCCAACATTTCAGAGACTAAACGCTCCATCTCATCTTTTTGTAAGTGGTTGTATCGATAAGGCCATACTGAAACAGGTTGCGCTCCTGGCTGAAGATTAATCTGATGGTCACATGCCCGCTCGAGAGGAAGGGCTGCCAATGGTGTACTTACTTTAGGAAAAGCCGAGATCACCTCCGCTAACTCTTTTCGGGCAGCCTGGGATAAAACGTCCGAAACTCCAAATTGCTCTAACATCACCCCACCATCCAGTGACCACAACACCCAACAATCATCATCTTTTTCAAAAGAGCGCATAGCCTTACCAGTACAGACCCGACGCATGAGAGTAGGATTTCCTTGTAAACATATAGAACGCCCGTTAACCACGAATTTCATAGATAAAGTTCTCCAATCTGCCTTCACCTCTCCCAATGTCGCCAACCATGATACTCCCAATATAATATCGACACCGGTAAGAGGAAAAACATAACAGGAGATAGGGAAAAGTTCTGAATTTATCATCAAAGGAATATCTTTACAAATACTGGCAGTGCGTACCTTAGTACCATCCCCAAGGATCACTGAGAAACTAGTCGTCGGTTCAATGCTCCAATTTAGTTGTTTTGCCACTTTCTCAGCTACAAAACAATGACTTGCTCCACTGTCTATCATTAACAACAATTGTGACTCTCCCACACAACCTATGAGCTTTATCGTTTGGGGACCATCAAACCCAAATGACGTCAACTGAGAGAGTTGAGGTTGTTGCAATACTTGTGAGTCCTCTTGAAGCTCAGGCTCTTGTTGCAATTCATTGTCCCTCTCCCCCTCATACTCCATGTCATCCTCTATCTCCCCTACCAAAACCTGCAATGTTTTTGGCGGACAACGCCCAAATTTTAGGCCACATTTGAAACAGGTGCTTGCAGCCCGATGCTTCAGATACTCCTCATTAGATATATTCCGAAAATTGCGTGGGGGGTTCCGCTGCCCAGAGGAAGTTTGAGAGGCTGGTGATAAGCCATTTGGAGGCGTTGAGGTGGAATGTTGTGCAGAAGGAATTCGTTGGTTGTAAACTGGTCGTGTGGAGTATCCTGCCTGCGGTGGCGAACGACCAACAGGCTGGGACGGAATTGATGTCTGGTCCAGTTGTCGCGCCACTTGGAGGGCTGCTGAATACGTAGGTACAGCTGAACTCTGAATGTGTGCTCTAATATTATTTTTCAATCCTCCCAAAAAGAATCCCAAGTAGTGAGAGTCGGAGAAATCGGGTATTTGTGAAACCCTATTCTCAAACGCTGCGATATAGTCTTCTAAAGACCCTGTCTGCCGCACTGAAATTAAAGCTTCGTAACCATTGACAACCGGCTCAACATCAAAACGAATAAGTAGTTCATGTTTGAATGTAGCCCAATCTGGTTCAAGAACTCTTTTCACCAATAACTGATACCACGACATTGCTGGACCGGAGAGGGCTATCATGGCAATCTCAACTTTCTAAATATTTGGGGTTTTATGTACCAGAAAATATTGCTCCACGCGTGCAATCCATGCACGGGCATCAGAGCCTTCAAAAGTAGGTAAATCCATTTTATGAAGTGATGGGGACTGGGAATTACCTTCTTGTATCTTTGGAATGTCTGGCCCATCAGTGTTCTCCGGAGAGGCTTCCCTTATGTTCAATTTTGCCATAATTGCTTGTAGCGATGTCTCGAATAATGCGTGCTTTCTCGCAGACTCCTTGTTCGACTCGGCCTGCGCAACCCGAAGTTCGTCCACCGCTTTCACCAACCCGTCCACCACCTTCTCCATCTGTTCAGCGCGTTGCTCCCGCGTCAGTGTCATCGAGTGATCCGGCAGGTCGGACCAAATTGATAGAGTGAAGATGGCAAACGTAGAATAACTGATACGATCTCCTCCAAGAGGCCTACAACAAACTGCTGTCCTAAACAACAATTCTTCAAAAGACGCCAAACCCTAAAACCAAAACTCCTTATTTAAACATACGTACCCTAACTAAGCCCATGCACATGTTGGGCTTGACGCAATAAAATAATAATAATTTCAGTAATAGACTAACTGACGCATATTTAATAAATAAATCTAAAACATAATAAATAAGCCCATAAGCACATGATCTTAATAATTAACCACAGCTCGCTTTCCTCGAACATAAGTCACCCACGGCGCACGCTCCGGCGTGCTATCACATGCTCTATACAAACCATCTCACCTCATATCCAATCTGCACAATTCAAACACCTAAAGACTCTAAAAAGAAAGAAAAAGAAGCAGAAGTAAGAAGTAGGGAACATGAGGAGAAACCGCATGAGAGGGGAGGAAGAAGAGCTGTGCACCTCTTTTCCATTTCATACATTCCCAACCACAAGCTACTACACATCTTCATCCAGATTTTCAAACATTTAAAGTAAGCTTTTTAACTCCAACTCCATAGAGCTATAAGACTGAAAACTGAAACTAAACTTTTGCTAATTTACATCCCAATACCAAGCTTTCAACTGAAATATTATATGAACATGAAACTGAAACTAGAACAAAGAACTAAGAATCTGAAGCTTAATCACCTACTACGATTAAAATATATACTTTTTCTTCAAGAATGGAAACTCTTAAAACCCATCACCAACTTACATTTATACATCTACTATATTAAAATCAGGAAATAGGTTTGCAAAGAGATAACTCCAAGCTTTAGCTATCCTACTACCAAATGTACATGTATAATCTCCAAGTACATGATTAATAAGAGTTTATAGCTTCAACAAGAAAACTATGGAGAACTCAAAGCATGAATCGAAACTTTTAAGTCTATTGCTTAATAACATAAAATATATGCTTACCTCCTAATGCAACAAAAAGCTATTTATGAAAGCAAGTTTTCCCCTTGAAATATAGAATCAGAACTCAAGCACAAGCAAAGCATTATAAATCCAAAATTTGTTCTATAATCTGAAAATGAAATAAGCAACTGAACTTATATCAAAGAAAGAGACATGAAATTAGAGACTAAGTAGAGAAATTAGGGAAAGGAAAACGGACTACCCATTCGGTGGTTTATGAGCGAGGCAGTGGAGGAGGGAAGTTGGAGGAGCAGTGCTGGCGTCCGAGGGCTGAAGACGCTGCTCTTGTCACGGCAGCCGGCGGTGTTTAGCTCTGGGATGGCATGAACGGTGGCGGCGGCCTCCTGAAGTGACGATGGCGATCCTGCAGCTGCGGCGGCGGTATGAACTCGCATGACGGCGGCGCTGCAGCAGACTCGCAGTTGTGGCTGCTCCGCCATGAGCGCGGTGGCGACAGGTCGGCGCCGATGCGAGGGCCACGATGCTGTCATGGAGTTAACGGCAGTGGCGGCGTTTCGGGGTGGCGATGGTGAGTTCGTGGCAGCAAGAAAAGAGGCGAGGTGGAGGTGAGGTTCCCGGAATGACAGCTTTCGGCGGAGAGCCGCTGAATGAACGGAGGTGCGGTGTTGAGAGCAAATTGGCGCCGACTTACAGGAGGAGTGATTAATTTCGGATTGAGGGCTTTGAAATCTAAAATTTGGGAGTTTTGATTAGGACTAGAGAGAAAATAGAGGAAGAAGAAGAGACGACAGCCGCGGTGCCGGTCGCGTTTCCGGCGACGGGAATCAGAGGTGAGGAGATAAATTTTCTGAGGGAGAAGAGAGAGGAGTCGGCGACAGATTCTGAGAGAGAAAAAAAAAGTCAGAGAGAGAAGAAGGATTTGGTTCCTGCGTGTGTGCGTAAACAACCGAGAAGGAGAGGGAATAGATTGGTAAATGGGCTCTCGTGGGCTGGCCGACTTGTGTGAGGAATTGAATTAATTAAGTTAGGCTTGATTAATGGTTAGTACTTGGAGGAAGTGAAATTTTAGTTAATTAAGATTTATTTCATTATTAAGATTTAATTAGTTTATAATATATTCCGGAATTTATCCGTATTTCGGAAGATTAATTCAACAAATATTTAAACTCAATTAATAAAAGAATTGGACTTCTAGAATAATAAAAATGATTATTCTATTAGTAAAAAGATTTAAATGATTCAAACAAATCTGTTAACCCTAACAGATTTATAATCAAGAAAAATATAAGGTGAATATATTTTTCTAAAATTTATTTAAGAATTTTAGAATTTTTATAGTATCGTTATGAATAGGCACGGTTCGACGAGAACTATGATTTAGGTGTTGCTATCAAGACCGGCCATCATCTACGCTTCAAGAGGTGAGCTTATTTTTTCAAAGTATACGAGTTATATATGCTCATGGTTTTAAAGATGCAAAACTGGTTATCCATAAAATGTTTTAATGTGCACTCTAGACGTTTAATGCTCTGAAAGGTTAATCGATCGAGATTTATAGCTCAGTCTAACACACTAACTTGAATTGTGTACACTCCCCGATAGTAGTGCAATGGGTTGATCTCCATTGTGTGCTATCTAAATCGAGGCTCTCTGGCTTCCGACCCGAAGTCTGAAAATTGAAAACTGTAAACTGCGACCGGGGCTATCTATTAGAAATCCGAGGACCTGTCGGTGACAAGAGGTCCGGGGTCCAAGTAAGAGTAACTATAGAGTGCAACATGATACCGCAGTGCAAGTAAAATAATTTAGCATTCTTAGTTGAATCTTGTTTTCTAAGTTATGCTCATAATATGGACAAACTGCGATATTTTTCAACTATTGACAAAATGCGCAGCCCACTTAGTACATTAGTACTTAGCCCAAAATATTTTCAAATGTTTTCAAGTTGATGGAACTGTGATGATGGTGCATAGCTGAGGCTAGGACTGTCCACTTTATTAAGCTTCTGTTGATCGTATTTCTTTTGTTATTCTTAAGAATATTGCACTCTGAAATTGGTAGACTGTCTTTTGTTGAGAAACTTGAACTCGTTACCTTAATCTTTTATAGAGGATGATCTCTTGTGATTCGTTGAGGTATCGAACCTTAAATGTAACTAGTTTATCAATGTATGTTTTGTTGGGATTATTTGCCGTTGTTTATTCTGGCTTATTCCCCTTGCAAAGAATGTGCTGCCCAAATTTTGGGAGCATCATTTGATTATTGTGATGAATCGTTTTCCCCTTTCTATCCCCACTCCTTTAATCCAACCCCTAGTCATGTTCTTGACGCGTGCGTCTTCCCTTGAGAATTGGGGCATGACAACGGGAATTGAGCCAATTCAAACAACACCTGGAGTTGGAATTAGCCATACAACCATCGGAGGTGCCGGCCAGATGCCACCTGGAAGCATGTATCAGCCGACTCAAATCGGGTTTGGTGCGACAGCACCAACAGGCGGAACCGCTCAAACTGAACGCAGTCTGGCCCATACTGCCAGCCATCTGGAGCAACCGATCACTCATGTCCAGACAAGAACTGTTAGCAACTCACCAAACCTAGACGTGGAATTAGCCCTCAAGTTGTCCGAGATGGAGATAATGATCCAACGGATTCCAGGAGTACTGGCACCCATTAAGAAGAGTGTTGCGAGCTGCTATGCCGACTCATCCTTTGAGGATGAGATTGCATTGGTTGAGATGCCCCCCAAGTTCAGCTTCCCTAACATGAAACCGTTTGATGGAACAACTTATCCAGACGACCATATTGCTCAATACCGATAGAGAATGTTTACTGTGGCCATCCCTTGTGAGTCGAGGGAAGCCTGCATGTGTAAGGGGTTCGGTTCTAGTCTAATAGGACCGGCCCTCCAGTGGTATACTAATTTACCCAATAATTCTATATCTTCTTTTACTCAACTAACCGACATGTTTGTGCAGCAATATGCTAGTAGCAGGAAACTGGAGAAGATTTCGGAGGACTTGTACGTGATAGTCCAACAAAGAGGAGAGCCCCTCCGCGACTATGTTGGACGCTTCAACAAAGAGAAAGTGTCAATAACCAAAACTGCAATCAGCAGACCGCCATCACGGCCTTCCGCAAAGGCCTCTTCCATGATTCTGACCTCTACAAGGAACTCACTAAATACCCGTGCAAGACGATGGAGGATGTCTGGGCAAAGGCGTGGGCACAAATCAAGTGGGAAGAAGATCAGTACAATAACGACCAGCGATATCCCCCTCATACGAGTTCAATGAGAGATACCAGATCAGACAGGAGATCGAATGATCGACGTTCCAAACCGTACCCACCGCCTCAGAGATTTGACAGCAGAAGGAGAGGTTACAGCTAGACCTCGGAGACACGACCAAGAGAGAGAGCAAAAGTGTCGGAGTATAACCTGTCCATTTCGCCCGCTGAAGCGGTGACGCCCTCAAGCAATTGGGCAACAAAGTCAAGTGGCCAGAAAAGATGAGAGCACCGCCAGAGCAGAGAGATAGGTCAAAATGGTATGACTTCCATGCTGACCATGGACACCGGACTGACGACTGCATTGCCTTGAAATTAGAAGTAGCCCAGTTGCTGAAGTAAGGTCACCTGGCCGACCTTCTAACGGATAAGGGGAAACAAACCCTCCAACAAGCAAGAGACAGACGAGACGACCAAAGAGAGATCACTCATCCTCACCCTCCAGCACATGAGCAAATAGTGACTGTCATATCAGGTGGTTCCGAAGTAAGCGGTATCACTTATTCAACAGCTAAAAGACACACGAGGCAAGCAAGCAGAATTGGGACAGAGCACAATGCAACAGAGAAGGACATGACCAACCAGCCTGCTCAAACAATCTGCTTCACTACTTCTGAGTCCACCAAGCTTCTTAACCCTCATCATGATGCTTTAGTCATTTCTCTCTATATTGCAAACTGTCTTACCAAATAAATTGACAATGGTAGTTCTGCCAATGTCCTATTTCATTCTGCTCTCAGGAAATGGCGATCGACGAAGCAAAGATAGTCAAGAAAATGACATGGCTCATCGGCTTCAGCGAAGAGCAAAAGAATACGGTGGGAGAGATCGACTTGTCAGTTTATGCGGAAGGAGTCAACCTTTGCACTCGTTTTTTGGTGGTGGACTCTGGCCCTACTTCCTCTTACAACGTCATCCTAGGGCGTCCTTGGATACATGAGATGGAAGCGGTGCCATCAACTTTCCATCAAGTGCTGAAGTTCCCGACCAAATAGGGGATAAGAGAGATAAGAGGAGATCAAAAGGACTCACGTGCATGCTACCAAACAACCATGAAGGCCAAGCCAGCTACTTTGTAGCAATTACAGCAGCAGGGACCGTCCGACCCTAAGTCGCAGCAGCCAGACGAACCTGACATGGTCGAGTTGGACGAAGTCTCAATCCATCCAGACTTTCCTGACCACACAGTCCGGATTGGAGCTAAACTTATTCCAATCCTCAGAGAAGAGCTTATCAAATACTTAGTTGATCATTATGATTGTTTTGCTTGGTCCCATGCGGACATGACTAAAATTGATCCTAACATTATTGTTCACAGGTTACAAGTCGATCTAGACTACCATCCCAGAAAGCAAAAGAGGAGGAAATTTGCTCCCAAAAGAAACAAGGTCATCAACGAAGAAGTCAAGAAGCTGCTTGACAGCGGATTAGTTAGGGAGGTCCATTACCCGGAGTGGCTGGCTAACGTGGTGGTTGTGAAGAAAACATTTGGAAAATGGCGTGTGCATAGACTTCACCGACCTGAACAAAGCATGCCCGAAGGATTCATTTCCACTACCTCACATAGACATGTTGGTGGACGCCACTGCCGGACACGAGCTATTGAGCTTCATGGATGCTTACTCAGGATACAACCAAATCTTGATGCACCCGGACGATCAAGAGAAGACGGCCTTCATGACCAACTTGGGCATCTTCTGTTACAATGCCATGCCCTTCGGACTCAAGAATGCAGGAGCAACATACCAACGTTTGGTCAACAAAATATTCACGGACCTAATTGGGAGAACGATGGAAGTCTACATTGACGACATGCTTGTCAAGTCAGAGATCACATCGACCACCTTCGACAATCTTTTGATATCCTTAGAGAATATAACATGAAACTTAACCCTACTAAATGTTCTTTTGGTGTCACTGCAGGAAAGTTTCTTGGTTACATGGTAACACAAAGGGGAATAGAAGCCAATCCGGCCCAGATAGACTCGATTCAAAGGATAATTTCCCCGACTTGTGTGAAGGATGTGCAGATAACTTCACGAAGGCGAATGCGAAAACCACTCCGGTGGAAAAAGTCTAGCTAACAGAGCATTGACAAGTGGATACTGCTGGCCTACCAAGAAAGCCGATTCAGCAGACTACGCTAGGCGATGTGACAAATGCCAATGACATGCACAAGTATCTCATCTACCACCGGAGCCACTAACCTCGATCACTTCGCCTTGGCCATTCATGTAGTGGGGAATGGATTTAGTAGGAAAGCTCCCGACCGCGCCCAGACAGAGAGTGTACATGCTGGTTGTAACCAACTACTTCACCAAATGCATTAAAGCTGAGGCTTTCCACCAAGTTCGAGACAAAGAGGTGAAAGGTTTTATATGGAAAAATGTAATATGCCGGTTCGGGGTGCCAAAAGAAATCATTACAGACAACGGGTCTCAAATTATAAGTGCCGACTTTCAAGATTTCTGTAACTTTTTTATGCGATCTACAATATGTGGAAGCTACGAATCGAACACACGTCAACTATGATAGATGATTAACACGTATTTTATGTGCATGTTGAGTGTGTTTTGCTTGGGTTTAAGTCTTGATTCATGTGCTTAAAGGTTAGAAATGCTAGGGTTTCTTAACTTGTAGTATACATTCTATCTTTCTCATTTTCTCTCGGTTTTCGATCTATTTTTGTAAGATTGAAAGAGCATTCATGTGATTAAGGATCGAAGGCTGGAAATGAGGAAGAATCGAGCTTAATTAGGGTGAAACCTAGGGTTAAAAATGTGGAATTTGAATTTATAGAGTTAGGGTTTCACTAGGTCAAGTTCGTTTATGTTTTCCTCGTTCTCTCGAGTCTCTTTATGCTTTTTTCAGGAATAATGGAGAACTCATTTGGCCAATTTGATCATTCCATGTCAAAGAGGGGTTCGTTAGGAGTCCATAGCAAAAAGCGGATCGAGAATCGGAGTTCGGACGAGAGAGAACGATCGAAAACGGAGAAAGCGCGCAAGAGACGAAGAGTTGACCGGTCAAGGAAGAGGACGACCGGCGACCCAGCCAGCGGTCCAGCCGGCCGCCGGCTCCCCTCCTCTGGACCGCCACAGACCACAGAGGGTTCAGCGACCTGGCCGGCGACCCAGCCGGCGGTCCAGCCGGTCGCCGGTCAGCCGCCCTTCTTCACTTAAGGGGCGAGTTCGGCTCACCCAAACTCGCCCCGGTTCGTCCCGTTTCGCCCCGATTCGACTCAAACTCGATTTTCAATGTATTTAATCCTAGAATTCACCCCATTTGTGTATCTTTGACATATTTTATTCTCCCAAGAACCCTAGAATATTTTCCCTCTTTCCTTTTTAGTATTTTAAAGATTGTTGAAGCTTTACTTTGTGGATTTGAAATTCAAGACCACCTTCTTCTTCCTTATTAAATTCTCTTCCTTTTAAGCATGATTTCATTTACTTTCCATGGTTTATTTCCTTTAATTATGTCTAGCTAATTTCCTTTTGGTTCCAATATATGAAGATATGATCTAGAAAACTAGGTTTTTAGGTTTTGTTGTTGGATTTACCTTCTAATTCACATGTCTTGTGATTTGGGGCTTGATTTAATTGCATGAGTGATTGGCCATCATTGAGTGCATACAAGGTGTTTGGTTAAATGCTTAGGAGGCTTTAGTTCATAACACTTGGAATCAAATCACACCATACTAGTAATTCTTGCTAGTAGGAGCTTCTAGATAATTAATTGAGCCATTTGGAGTTAATTTATGCATCTTGAGACCTAGCGGAGATAGATGTCATAGGTTAATCTACTAATGTTGATTGCTTCGAGAGAAGAATTGATGTTTAATATATATATAACTCCCATATGAATTAGATTAAAATGGCTAATCCAGGCAAATCCGTAAACCTAGGCTTTTAGTGATTATTGGATTATATTTGGAACCATACTTTCTCTTATTGATTTTATATCACTTGCTACTTGTTGTTTGTTAGTTAAGTGTTAGGTTTGTTAATTACTTTTCATTTGTCATTAATCAATCAAAAATACAAAAATATGATATATTGTAGCTTGAATAGTAATATAGATAGCTAGGTTACTACTTGAATCTCTTACGCCCTTGCATTCCCTGTGGATTCGACTCGAATATACTATTCGATTATCATTGCATCCTCTTACCCTCAAAAGTAGGGTGGATCAATAGATTCAATCCAAACGACAAATATGAAATATGAATGATAATCCTTAAAATCTACCCACGAATACACTGAATAGGTGTCGACAGAAACCTAAGAAATTCAATTCCGATTAAGCTCAAATTTTAACACAAGTTACAACTTAGGATTATGAAGAACATATCCAAAATTCAGCAAAAACTCACGTGTAGTTTTCGATTTGGCACGGTGGTTATTTTCGAGACAGTTTTAGGGTTCAAAAATGAATCTAGAATTAATCTAAGGGTTTCTGGGATCGGATGGTTATACGAACGATGGGTAATGGATATTTAGGATGTATGAAAGATGAGGGATGGCTGAGAATGAAAATCAAATAAAGGTTTAACAAAATTCGAAATTAAAAGGGTTAAAAATTACCAGAACCGAATCTCGAATCTACAAGGATCCGAAACGCGATTATCAAGCAATCTTCGTGGTCGACTAACCCGGATACTACAAAATATCACGAACGAGTCGATTGAATTCAAGTTTGAAGTCGCTAACAATCAAACTCTACCAAGAATCGATTTGTTTGTGTGAGACAAGAGAATAGCGTAAAACTGTTTTGCATTCAATCAAGTCTGTGAATAGTAACTGCGAAAATAACATAAATACTAGACTAATCCCTAAGCTAGGTTTTGAAATTAACAAGGCTTGGGCTTGCTATGTTTCGGACTCCTTAATTAAATGTAAATGGGTCAATTAATCACCTAAACACGTTGTGATAATTGAGCTACTAATTAACAATGTAATAAAATTAAAACATAGCAAAAAAAAAAAAATTCAAAAATTCACAAAGTCCAACAAATGAATTGGGCTTCCATTCTTGTCGATTTTATTCGACCCTTTATGCTTCTCCATCATCAATCTTCAATACTTGTGAAGTTCACCAACTTGTATCGATTTGATCCAACTCCATCATTCTCCAATTTGTTTTGAAGGTAGCATTGCAAATATCCTTGCAGCTTCTTGGCTTTTGATCTCATCACTGGTCCTCCAAGCTGCAAGTCCCGATTGAGCTCTTCAATGCTAGGTCCCGTCTCATCACTTTTGGAACATCAAATTAAGCTTCTCAACTCCAAGATACCCACAAGCGAACGGACAAGCAGAATCATCAAACAAGATGATAATGAACACTCTGAAGAAGAGACTCGAGAAAGCAAAGGGTATGTGGGAAGACGAGCTACGCAGAGTCCTCTGGTCTTACCGAACAACCACTCAAACTTCAACAAGAGAGACACCTTTCTCCTTAGCCTGCGGGATGGAAGCCGTCATCCTAGTTGAAAGTGGAGTGCCTACAGCCAGATTTAAGCTCTCAACAGACGAACAAAATGGGGAAGAAATGTGTCACGAGCTTGACACACTCGACGAGAAAAAGGAAAAAGCCAAGATAAGGATTGCATCATACCAACAAAGTGTAGCCAGGCATTACAACAAGCATATCCGAACACGGAGTTTCAAAATAGGTGACTGGGTGCTCCGACGAGTTTTCCAAAACATAAATGAGGCACGAGCTGGAAAACTCGCCCCAACATGGGAAGGACCTTACTTAGTCACTAAAGTAGTCAGACATGGAGCATACAAACTCCAAGCGAAGGATGGACGTGACATCTCCAACAGCTGGAATGCCATCCACCTCAGACAGTATCACTCCTAAACTCAATCTCTCATTTTAATTATTTTAGCCTCCCGAGGCCTATAATGTTTGCTACACTGGTTCTGACAATTCTATGAAGGTCACTTTGAGAACTACATCTTGGCTTGATCCCTCTTTAGGGTATGTAGGCAGCTCTCCGGAGCACAACCAGTTTGTCTTGCCTTACCTGTCTTGCTTGACCATTTATGAAACATATTAGAATAGCTTTTCGAAGCTCAAATCTCTAAATGTATGATTAGCTGACAAAAACGATGAAAAGAAGACCCCCCGGAGTCTGAACACTACCGACATAACTTCTTTGGAAGTCTACTAAGAACAGTAACATCACTACTTTCGCCATTCAACATGAAGTCATTTGACACACTTTTACCTTCGCAGTAGTTCTGACAATCTCATGCAGGACATGTCAGAACTACATTTAGGCTTGATCCCTCTAATGGGTATGTAGGCAGCTCTACGGAGCACAGCCCAATCGTTTCTGCCTTGATCGTCTTCCTCAACTGACTAGAACCAGAGGACAAGGAAAACCGACTCGACTACCAAAGTTTGATAAAGGCAATTGTTCAAATTTTCACGCGAGTCCGACTCGCAAAATTGAGGAAGTTCGTATCACTTGACGAAGCCGGCAGTTTACAACGACAAAGGCAAAAATTATGTGACCACAAAAGTCAACTGACTTGACACAATCAACCGATTGTATCTTATATACTCTTTATCATCCTAAAAGTCGACTGACTTAACAACTTTTAAAATTTTGGGAGCAAAGGAGCCTATCCCAACCCTTGCTTCATAATCTATTGTTACCTTGAAAAGAAGACTAACTCAACAGTCTTGACTGCCCAGGCGATCACGAAGAAGACTTCATAGAGTTTGTCAATTCTACTAAAAAAAAAAATGACAAAAACCCTACCGTCAAGATTACTCTTATATGAAATCTAAACTATTGCAAAATTTTGAGTAGTAAAGTAATGTGAGGTTAATTCCATCTTGCCATGCTAGCTATGAAAAAAGCAACAAACTTGGCGGACTAGACCGCCCAGACAGATATGCAATAAATTCCCTCAACAAGAAAAGGATACAAAATAACAAAATAAACAAGGCTCATCATGTATATCATAGGGGACACGTTCAAGGCGACCCCAACGCCAAACGATGCTTCAAAATATTAGTCTAAGCCGAGTCAACCGACTCAACTTAGACTAGGGAGAAAAGGAAAACCTGCTTAGGCTAGAAAAGCTAATAAAGAGTCGAATGATAAGTACAGACATAAGTCTCGGATACATGGACCCGGCCAAAATAAAAAAGTTATCATCATAAGCGATACTACAACATACCAACACATAAGTAAAGTAAGTACATAGCTACTCTCAACTGCCTGGCTGGTCCGTCTCAAACTCCGCTCTTTCTCCTTATAACGTTGAAGCAGATTAAAAGCGAGAATGAGCATCCCTCCAGTAGCTACACACTTACTAGACCTATCAAACAATTTACAGCAACAGATACTTCAACGCAACTCCAAGCAGCAGAGTCATGCGAATATATAAAAAAAATTAAAAAGGGCTACGAGGAAGCAACACGCTCACCTTTCACCCCATTCCCGACTAATTCGATGAAAACGACTAACCTTCAGCTGAGCAAAGCGATATTTGGTTGAGAAGAGGTGACCGCTCCAGCAAAAGCTTTTCAATTAAATAAATGTAGCAGATTAGGCAGAATGGAAGTTGCCAAATCTCTCTGAAAACCCAGAATTAACAGATTTGATCGGTTCAATGAGGAACTCTCTTACACCATCGTCTACACCGTCGAAGTCGACAAACCCAACAAATCAACTCTGAAAACCAAAGATTACCTAACGCAAGCTGTCGCCACTTCAATTCCTCATCCAATACCAATGCATACAAGTTGTTCTACGAAACGCCAACAAGAATCTTTCACTCTTCTTCGACACAGCAAACCCAGCGGACCATTCTCCCTTTGAATTAGAGTAATTCAACCTACACCACAAGACTCTTTCTGTATCTCCCTCCCAAAAGTTGACTTACTTGACCAATTTTAAAATTTTGGGAATAACGTATTACAAGGCAGATTCTTCATTTTACCCTACTTTGAAGAGAAGATAGAGTGGACAAACTTGACTACCCAGACACGAAATAGGCTCCACAGAGCTTTAGCGCATCTTTAACTACTCCCTCCGGCTCAAGATTCGTGACACATTTCTTTTTCTTCTTTTAGCACGCATTTCTACGCTTCTCGATAGTGGGTTTTAAAATAAATTTTTGAAGTATTTTTTCATTTACGGGATACTATGAATGTCGTAGTATCCTGTAAAAGAAATAATGCTTCAAAAAATTATATTAAAACCCATCATCGAGATGCGTTGAAATGTGTGTCGAAAAGAAGAAAAAGAAAGGTGTCACGAATCTTAAGCCGGAGAGAGTAATAGATTCTAGGTGCATACCAAAAGAAATAAGGGGGAAGAGAAATGAGCCTCTCTTTGCTTCCTGACTTAAGTCGACTTATTTGTCAAGAATTTCCTTTAAAAATTATCTTGCAAGGTCAACTTACTTGACCAACTCAACTCAACTCGACTAACTCAACAGACTGAGCAAAAGTCGTCAAACTTGGCAAACTCGACCATTTAGACAAATTTCGGAGCTTATTTACTGGATCAAAACTTATCCGCGTGACTTGGCCCATTTCTTTGAGATTTATTTATTAAATATGACTGGCCCACTAATAGTTAGACCATCTTGGTACAATTTCCTTACTGGTCCAATTTCCTTACTCCACGTTGAAAATCAACTATGGAATGACAATTTAAAAAAAAAAAAAAAAGCAGCAGCCTGACGGTATCAACCAGCCTAGCGGAAGAGACGACTATCGAAAAAGGCACTTATCGATTTCTGAAATTTAAAATCAAGAGCAAAACCTCGTCGCGACTGGCCGCAATGCTGGCCGCAATTTCTTTTGAAACTAACCAACTCGTTCGTCTTTACGGAGTCACAACTCCGCCACGACTGGCCGAGCAAACATCTATGGCCGCTGTAACCACTACATCTTCTTTGAACCGGCGCCTATAAGCTGCTTGGCGAAATGCCCGGCTATCTCCCAAGAGAATAAATTCGTGCTCCCCAAATTGAAATGCTTATTTCAACTAATTCGAAATCAACTTGATGAAGGCGACTGATTCATTGAGGGAGCAGCGTTTGAGAAGCTCTCGTCGACGAACGCAGTGGCCGAATCTTGGCAAATGGCAACCAAACAAACTTCACTGACTTGGCTAATTTGGGCGTCCTTAAAATTTCAGACTTGAGTGAGTTGGTTGTACTCCATAATTTGCTCTTTTTGCTTTGAAAACTAAAGTCGACAGAGTCGACAGTCTTGACAATTCAAGCACACAATAGGCTTCATAGCTAACAGCTTTAATTTAAAATAAAAAAAATGGCTGCCTACTACAATAAATAAGGGGGACGTGCGATTATACAAACGTTTGTACAACAAATGAACAATCCCATCCCTCCACGTGTAATTAATTTATTATGGTCTTACTTTTAAATTTTGCTACAGTGAATGGTTTTCACTTATTCAGCCGGTTTTGTCAATGTCTCACTTTTTTGACATAGCCTGTCAAATCATCCCCTCTATCAACCTCTTTTCCCTCTCTCTTTTATTACATCCGTAATTATTATTTATTTATTTTTCTATTTTTCTCCTTATTAATCTTATTGCAAATTTTAATGTAAACTAGGAACGTATGCAATATGCATTTCCAAATTAAAGAGCACCAGAAAATCTATAAATTAACAATTTAACATATTGTATGTAAAAAATAAATTTAAAATGAATAAATTATGATCATTTAGATATTACCAATATAATTATATAAATATAAATGTAAATACAAATTTTATACTATATTTAATAAATAAATATAAAATTGTATACAAATTCAAAATATTATAGATTGAAATAAATTTAATGGGGTTGCGATCTGTATTGTTTCTTTGGTTCTTCTCTTCAAATATGTTTTAGACAATCTTCGAACAACTAATTATCGTATGATTTATACTAATTAAACTTGATTAATGACTAATCGAGCGAAATTACTTTTGTATTACGACTAATCCACCAATCCGGGATCAATCCTTTGATTAGTTACGTTTCCGTTTCACTAATTATTCGAGAATTTATACCGATTCAATTCAATTAGTAACTCATCGAGCAAAAATACTATTGTATTACGACTAATGCATTAGTCTGGGACCTATTCTTCAAATAATTTCCTTCCCATTTCACTAATTACCGGAGGATTTATACATATTCAACTCGATTAGTGACTAATCGAGCAAATTTGCTTTTGTATTTTGACTAATCCACCAATTCGGGATTGATTCCTCGAATATTTTCCTTCTCATTTCACTAATTATCGGATGATTTATACCGACTCAACTCGACTAGTGACTAATCGAACGATATTGCTTTTGTATTACAACTAATCCACTAGTCTGGGATTGATTCTTCGGATAATGTCCTTCCTATTTCACTAATTATCGGATGATTTATACCGACTCGACTCGACTAGTGACTAATCGAATGAAATTGCTTTTGTATTACGACTAATCCACTAGTCCTGGATCGATTCTTCGAATACTTTCCTTCATATTTCACTAATTATCGGATGATTTATACCGACTCGACTCGACTAGTGACTAATCGAACGAAATTACTTTTGTATTACAACTAATCCACTAGTCCGGGATCGATTCTTCGAATAATTTCCTTCCTGTTTCACTAATTATCGGATGATTTATACCGACTCGACTCGACTAGTGACTAATCAAACGAAATTACTTTTGTATTATGACTAATCCACTAGTCCGGGATCGATTCTTCAAATAATTTCCTTCCCGTTTCACTAATTATCGGATGATTTATACCGATTTAACTCGATTAATGACTAATTGAGCAAAATTACTTTTGTATTATGATTAATCCATTAATCCGGGATCGATTTTTCATATAGTTACGTTCATGTTTCACTAATTATCAAAGGATTTGTACCGATTCAACTCGATTAGTGACTGATCGAGCGAAATTACTTTTGTATTACGACTAATCCACTAATTCAGGATTGATTCTTCGAATAGTTACATTCATGCTTCACTAATTATCCGAGGATTTATACTGATCCAACTCGATTACTGACTAATCGAGCGAAATTGCTTTTGTATTACGACTAATCTACTAATCCATGATCGATTCTTCGAATAGTTTCATTTTCGTTTCACTAAATATAAGAGGATTTATATCGATTTAGCTCGATTATTGACTAATCGAACAAATTTAATTTTGTACTAGTATTGTGCCCCGTGCGATGCACGGAAAAAATAACTTTTAACTTTTAACTATTGATGTATTGGCACTAAGTCTACTTTTTAAAACACGAAATAATAATATGGTACAGTTAAATAGAGAACTTTGAACTTCAATAAATTCTCTTTACGGCAAATTGGTACAAATAATTAACAAAATGCTAGTACTATTCAAATCATAATCAGCTCCATGATATACCTATAAACAACAATACCTTTACAACATAATCAACATATTGAGGGATAATCATGGAGGTTTCAAATAAAATAACACTACATCAGTTATGATTCCAAAAAAATGATTAGCTCGTGACTGATCAATTTGAAGCCTCAACCAAGATGTAATATCGTGAGCTGAAGCTTCAAACAAACAAACATTATACAACAATATGTGTAAATGTTGATGATTTCCAAAATATTAAAAACATAGCAGTCATCTGAACTAAAGTGTTTTAAAAAAAAGCATCACATTCATGGGCAACAGGAACAGATGAAAATAATATCATGAAATAATTTTTAAATTAAACAAAAATGCATGCAGCTTCAATACATTGGCAAGAAAAAGTAGTAGAATTTTGTCCCATTATCTGATCCAAACAATTGAAAGAACATGATTTTCACCTTATTCAGCTACAAAAATGTGAAAATATCCAGTTTCCAGCCTTTTCAAAACTGGAGGAATCACTATATCAGAGTTGAGATGAATAAGTATAAATTTTATCCATTCTGGCTTATTCTCCAATTCTTGTTTCAAGTATGAGCCATCTAAAAGTAACAGACTGAAAAAAAATATAAGAATCATCAGTCATAAAAATAATTTTTATGAAAAACCTTTACAACATAAAAAAAAAACGTGCTACTCAGAACATGAAACCACCAAAAATCCAACTTTCACACACACAAGTCGTTCTTTCCCACACTAAGATACTCTCCTATGATGCTCTGTTCTACTCTCTAACTTCTTATACTCGTATACCTCTTTTAGTTTCCAAGTATTGCTACATATCGATACCCGAACTGTGAAAAATCTGCACCATTGTAAGAGATAAAGCAACCTGTTTCTTAGTGACCCAAGAAAAATTAATAAATAAGTTAAAGAATTGTTATGACTTACACAACATAATCATTTCAAAAGGCATTCTTCATGGGGTTTTCTTTCTCGTTGACGGTTCTCGGCTTGATATCAGTTGTACGACGACAGAGAAAGATAGATTAATAGGGAGAAGAGAAGATAAGATTTCACAAAATTTGTTACTTGGAGCAAGAATATGTTGGTCAAACATTTGGCATTGGAACTGCTAATATAAATATTCTAAAGAAATGCTTTACTGATGCGATTTCACCATTTTCATATGTATAATGTTTTGCTTGAATATTAAGAAAGAAAATTTGAAAGGTGGATCGAAATTGCCGTAAAAATTGGGTGGTGGGCTGAAACTGTAAGCGATGAAACCGCACTTAACCATTGAGGACGTGCGTGTATCAACTATTGGATGCACGAATTGAACAACACGATAATAAATTACGGGAGAAGAATTAATGTCCGCAAATTGAGGTTTGAAACTGTATTTTAAATTTTGCCAGAAGAAAATAACCATCAAAATCATTTTGTTTTTATATATATATAGATGACGACTAATCTACCAATCCGGGATCGATTCTTTGAATAGTTTCCTTCCCGTTTCACTAATTATCTGAGAATTTATACGGATTCAATTCGATTCAATAATAATAATAATAATAATAATAATAATAATAATAATAATAATAATAATAATAATAATAATAATAATAATCTCCCCGTCCCAGTAAATAGGTCTGTTTTCTTAATCGGACCGTCCCCCACGAATTGACTTGTTTCCTAAAAGGGAAAGAATTACTCATTACTAATCATCTCATCACCCACTCATCTCTCAGCACGTATCCTAATATAATTTCCAATATAATTTAAATCCTAAAAGTGTAAACATAATAATAATAATAATAATAATAATAATAATAATAATAATAATAATAATCAAAGGAGTGGGAATTAAGAAAATTGAATTTTCACTATGTAAAAGTTCAAATATTTTTTCTTGACAATTTTTACCTCCGAAATGTAATATTCATGCTTCAACGTCAACTATTTGTATTTTTAAATAGTTTATAGTGACATATTTGTTACGTGTCATATTCATAATATAGCAATATGTCATTTTTCTAGTAGTCGTATTTAAGGAAAATTGTTAGTCCCTTTGCCCCAGATGAATTGGCTTATTCCTTTCCAGCACGGAATATTAAAAATGTTTGTTTAGAGATAAGGTGGGGTGTTTAATACTCCCCCCATCCCACGGTATTAGTCACATTGCTATTTGCGTTCGTCCCACTTATTAGTCTAATTTCCTAAAATAACAAAAAATATCTGACTACAATTAATTTTCTAAATGGGACTAATACAATAATTTAAGTGGTGCCACATCAGTCATGAGCACATTAAGTGTGTCTACGATAGATATAAGCGCATTTTCAATATATATATATATATATATATATATATATATATATATATATATATATATATATGGGGTTGGTTATATGGAAAATGTGACTCCTTGTGTTAACTAAAAACAAATCCAAGTCGTTGATTTGCAAATTTTGTAAGGTGGGGATTAATTTAGGATTTGTTGGCTGATTTTACTCCACCGTTAATGTAATACCCCGACTTTTATTAAATAGATATTCCACAAAAATTCGAAACTTTGTATATCTCTGTTTCGACCGATGATAAATTGAAGGATTATTATTCGAGTTATATGAAATTGCATTTACCTTGCAATTTAGACATGAATATAAATCTATATTTATATCTCGTAATTTATATTACGAACAAAGAAATCAAAACCGATATTATATTTCCGTATAATAACTTTTAACCTAAATGGATTAATTGGCCAATAATAAATCGATCTCTAATAATAATTATCAAGATCGAGAATACAATATCGACTCTTATAAATAAAATTGGGCCAAGCCCATTATAACCATCACCATACAAGTATAAGTAAATAAAAGCCCAATAAAGGGGCCCATAACTTAAATAAGTATCACAAAAGAGCCAAAACTAATCAAATAAATACAATGTGTCTGCAAGCTAAGATGCTCCAATAGCAGTTATGACACACGATTTTAAGGCTCCAAATTGTCAAACTTTGCAGCCTTAAATTAACTTCTAAAACCAGTAAATCTTCCAACAGATTTTGTGACCCCATAAGCTTTCACTTCAGACACTCCATGGAAGACTTTGGTACCCTATGCTACTACTTCAATGCAGCTTCTTTAATTCCTTTTAATTCCCTGCTATATCAACCTCTTCATCACTTCATTCCCCTGCACAAACCAAACACAAATACTCACTTAAAAGAAGAAGGTGAAAACGTAGAAAAAGGAAAGGAAGTAGAGGGGAAACAAAAGCTGAAAACAGAGGCAAGGGAGCAAGAGAAAAATGAGCTATTTTCCATTCATTCCTAACCTGTCCAACTACTGCAAACCATCAACCAAAACCAAACTGAACTGTAAGCATTTCCAGCCCTTTCTTCATCTATGCTTAAATTAGAAAACTAAGTATGAAAACTGAAATGAAAACATGAGTATAATAACTCGAACTCAAAACTGGAAACACTAATGGAACCAATCAGCAGCTATATGTATATAAACTTGTTATTCAGAAACTGAAATTGAAATCCTAAGCTGCTAAATTTTTGTATATGCATAATTTCCTTAACCAAGAACAAAACATGTAAGTAAAGCATGAACTCAAATCCTAAGGCTAATGCATAGAGCGAGCTACTGAAGCAAGCCTTTTCCTAAATCTCTAAGATCTAAAATCTAGCATGAAATTGGAATACTACAACTATATATATATATATATGAGCTTCAATCACACAATACAGAGAGTGATGAAACCATGAAGTTGTTTTCCTAAACACTTCAGCAACCTTAACACTGAAGAAGAATTCATATCCCTAAACTGAAAATCGAGGGCTAAGGAATACTCTTTCTTAATTTGGAAACTACGAAATTAAGTTATGAGGGAGAGAATGGGTTGGAGAAGGATTTACTGGGAAGGAGGGCGGCTCTGCCCTGTGGCGGCGGATGGCGTCGACGGCGGTGTTACCAGCCATAGACGGCGACGGCGGCGAGAAATCGCTGAGCTCACAGCGGAGGCACCACAGCAGTGGCGGTGCTATCACGAACTCGACGGCGACGAGTTGGAGGCGGCACGATGTCGGGACGAACAGAGGCGGCGGCTGATGGCGACGGCATGATGCCCGTTGACGACGAAGAGAATCGGCTGCAGCTTCAGCGCAGCGGAGCTCCAGCCATGGCAGCAGCGGCGCCGGAGGTTCCAGTTGGGGCTTTTGGACGCCGTTCTGCGGCGGCGGCGGCGCTACAGCAGCAGCGGCGTCGGGCGTTTGCCGACGATGAAGCTGGAACGAGAAGGAAATCGATTTACAGATCTAGGGCTTTCGAATGGGGGGCTCCGACCATGGTTTCTGAATCGGGGATTTGGGAGAGAAGGAGAAGAGGAAAAAGAAGGGCGGCACTACCGTGGTGGTGGGCGATTGCCGGCGTTCTGCAAGAAGGATAGAAGACGGGGAAGAGATGAGGAATCGAGAGAGAGGAGAGAGCGATTCTGTATGTGTGCGTGTGCTACCGAGTGATGAGAGGTTTGTCGGAGAAATGGCTCTTCTCCATGTGTGCTGGGTTCATTTTAGAAGGGCAACATGGGCCTTGGTTTTAATTAAGAGTGGGCCTGACTTATTAATTCGGATGGGCCTTTATGTTAAATCGAAAATGGGCTTTGCAAGTGGGTCGTGTTTCTGATGTTTTACGGGTTCGGTCCGATTTAACTAAGTCACTAGATAATGGATTAAGATTAATTAAGATTTAATTAATTTACTAAGTTTTTTTTTCTTTATTAATTAACGTTTAATTATTTATCAAGCTTTAATTAGCTAAAAATGTGCTTCGGAATTATTCATAATTTCGGATAATAATTCAACGAATATTTGAACCCAATTAATAATTTAATTGGACCCCTTTATTAATAAGAAAATGGTTATTCTTCTAATGAAAAGATTTAAAGGATTCCCAATAATTAATCTGTTATCCCTTAACAGCTTTTGCTAATAAGAATATATAGAAACGATTATATATTTTCCCTAAATTTATTTTAAGAATCTTAGAATTCTTATAATATCGTATTGAATAGGCGCGGATCGACATGAATGATAAATTAGGTGTTGTCTATCAAGACCGACCATTCTACTATGCTTCAAGAGGTGGGCTTATTTTTCCAAAGTATATGAGTTATGTATGCTCAAGGTTTTAATGATGAAAAACTGGTTATCCATGAAAATATTTAATATGCGCTCTACATGTTTAATGCTCTGAAGTAATCGATCGAGATTCATCGCTTAGCCTTATAAACTAGCTTTGAATTGTGTACACTCCCCTGGTAGTTATGTGATTGGTTGATCTCTCTCACATACTATTTCAATGGAATTCCTGGGTTTCGACCCGGAATTCACCAGCTCAAATAGACTCTCCGGTTTCGACCCGAAGTCTGGATATATGGATTCGTCGGTGGCTAGAGGTCCGGAATCACAGTAAGAGTAACTGTAGAGAGCGACATGAGGCCATGGCACAAGTAAAATGATTTAGCATGCTTAGTTGAATTTTATTTTCCAAAACCTCTAAGTCATGCATATGCTATGGATAAACCGCTATGTTTCCAAGCCATTGATAAAATGCGCAGCCCACTGAGTACATTAGTACTCAGCCCAAATGTTTTTAAATATTTTCAGGTTGATGCAGCTGTGAATAACGGTGCAGAGCTGAGGCTAGGAATCTCTTTTTGTTAAGCTTCCGCTAAATGTATTTCTTGTCTTGAACTAGAGATATACACTCTAAATTTATTCACTATCTATTCTCGAGAACTTGAACTCGACTTTATGTATTGAAATGATGGACTTATGTTGATTTGTTGAGCCATCGAATCTTATGCGATCCTAGTATAATGATATGTTGTTATGTTGGGTATATTGTCGTTGCATTTATCGTGGCATATTCCCTTTGCAAAAGATACTTCCCAACTTTTCGGGAAGTATCAAATGATTGTTGAAATGAATTGAATCCCCTTTCTATCCCCACTTCTTTATTCCAACCCCTAGCCACACCCTTGGCGCGTGCGCCTTCCCTCGGGAATTGGGGCGTGACAGTTAATTCTTAACTGAAAGGGGCACGACGGGGATTTTATTTTTTTCGTTTATAAATTACTCTAACTACATGCTATAATTATGGAGGACAAAAACTTGTGTCAGCCGGAGGCACCGTGCGGCCGGGCCCAAAGTGCCAATCTTTATACAGAAAAATGTCAGTCTATATGAATAAAAGTATCAATCTTTAACATAATTATTTTACGAATAAAATGATAATTTTTAAAAGTGTCAATCTTTATACAGAAAAGTGCCAATCTATATGAATAAAAGTGTCATTGTTTTAGCCCGGCCGTACGGTGCCTCCGGCTGACCCAAGTGTGTCCCATTATGGAGATAGAAATCCTATGAATATTTCTATTTGTATTATTGTATTTCTAGGGAAACTTCTTCTCATTGCTTTTGTCTAGCCTTTTGATGCATGTTTTGTTTATTGCTTTTTATTTGTATGCATTATTGTTTGATTTTACTATGTATTAATTAATTTTATGTTATAATTTAGTTAATGCATATTTTTTATTGTTTTTTTTATGTACATGCTAATACTATTTATTGTTTTTATGCTAATTTGTTGATGCATATTTTGTATTTCTTGTTTCAGTAAAAATTAGTGCTTAATTACCGATGCATCTTATTTTTCTTATTGTTATTTATTGCTTTATAGTTAATCATTCAATGCATATTTTATTTTTCTCACATTAGATATTGAATTTTATTTTGAGCAATTATATTTTATATTGCATATATGTTATTGCATATTTTTCTATAAGTTTTTGTATATTAGTCACTCTGTTATTGCATGTTTTATTACTTCTTATTGCACCAATATGTTAATGCATATTTTTTTTTTATACTTTTTTATTGCATATCTTGTTTCGTAGTAGTCAAAATGTTAATGCATATGTCGTTTGTTATTGCATATCTTGTTCCTAGTAGTCGATATGTTAATGTATATTTTATTACTTGTTATTGCTTCGTAATTAATATTTTAATGCATAATTTTGTTGCATGTCACTAATTGTCAATATTGCTTATTATGTTGAAGTTCATACTATAAAAAAAATAGCAATCACGATCCATACTATTCAATAACATAATATACGTTAAGATATTAAATTCAATAAAAAAAAACAATATAAGAAAGCAATAGGTAAAAGAAAATAATAAATATGCATTAACATATCAATTATAAAGCAATAAAAAAACTTTGCAAGAAATAATTTGATACGACTAAAAAATTGCACGATCGGAAAAAACCAAATAGAAAAATTAATTTAAGTTGAAATTAATGAGAAAAACAAGACAAAATCAAATTTACCAAAAACTATAAGATATGTAACGTCTCACACTCCCACTAAATTCAGACTTGATGGTTACAATTTTAGATAATATTACTCTAGTGCCCTTTTGCTTAAAAAAATGATTTAAAATTGGAAGAAATTAAGAACAATGAGATTCGTTGATTAAAAAAAAAAGGGTCAAGATTTATTTTTAGTTAACTTGTGTGGAATCATTTCTATATGATCCCCTCATATATATATATAATTCACAACTTTATGTAAACATTAATATACAACTTTGGACAACGAAGCGTAGCTCAGTTGGTAAGACATTTCCCCTCCAACCGAGAGGTCGGGGGTTCGAGTCATCTCGAGTGCGTGTATGTGTTATGTTTGCCTGATAAAAAAATTAATATACAACTTTATAATTTATCCTAAAAGGAAATAAGAAAAAAGAATATTAACTTAGATTTAAATGTCCGATTAACAAACGCAAATTTCCAAAACTATGCAAATAGATAAAGTATCTCTTACTTTCACAATTATGAAAGTATAACATACTATTAATTAGTCACTAATATAAGTATACATTTGGAGTTTGTATATTCCTAATTAACAATAGTGTTGCATTTGTCGAATCTAAATTCATTATCTATCTAATAAAATACATTAATTAGTTACAGTATAAATTACCTATAAATATTTATATATATATATATATATTTTATTTCAAAAAAATAAATAAATATTTATATTTAAACCCTGTCATGCATAATTACTTGCTGACATGAAATGACTGAGTGGGGCCACTTAAATAAATTTATTTGGAAACTAAGTCAGATAAAGTGGTAAACCACTATCAAAATACCACCTTTTCCTATTTCTTCTTTAAATTTATAAATGCAAAAACTTTTCACTTTTGCAGAGTACACGTGTACGGTTTGGATTCCCGTTTGTTGTGCCACCGTTTGTATATTCGAATTTGCCTAAATAAGGGGAAGAAATAAGGTGAGGAGGAAAAGACGCCTCTGCGTACTTCTAACTTAGCCGACCGATATCTCAATTTAACTATCTCAACTGACCAGACTTGGAATGATTTAAATTTATCCGCTAATTAATATGGGTTATGTCTTAATTTGGCATCAATTTGGGCCTAGAAAGTTGGGCCCAACACGTTTATTGGCCCAAATCAAATTAGGCCTATGGGCCCGCCCTTCATATTAAAACAATAGATTTTTTATTTATATAAAAGCTATGGACTACAGTACATATCAATCTAGTCCGTATTTATGCACATGAATACACATAAAAAAAAAATAATAAAATAAAAAGTGTGATCAATTTTTTTTTTTGTTTTGTTTGAAATACACGAAAGCCTAAGTGGCTTGAATTTGGACTACGAGCCCATATCTCATCGCAATGCAATTTATTTCTACAGTATTGCCGTCCCAAGGTACTGACTTTATCGGCAAATTAACCGCTACAATTGTTTAACCTCTCCAATTAAAATTATTTTAACTAGAGAGTGGGGGACAAATTGTAGTGGGCAAATTTCGTAAGCACAAATTAACCTAGCTCACAAGTCTGTCAAGTCAGACTGGATAGCCGAAACGGCCAAGTTACATAGGCAATAAATCTAATCCAGACTGAATAGTCAGCACAGCCGCCCAATAATTAATATACTAGAGCCCAACTACACAATTTAGGCCCAGTCCTGACCAAGGGGCCAGACGTTTCAGTCGTGATAGTCAACACAGTCAACATGTGTGACTTATCAATTAAGTCGAGACTGAATCAAATAACGATCCAGGCCGGATAAGTCGGAAGAGACCGAGAGGAGAGGAAACTAACTGATAAGGCCTCTGAGAGAAACCCTAAAGGAAGGCTGGCCTATATAAGTCGACCCAGTAGGTTAAATCAGTCACGATCGATTCCACTCTCACATTCTCCACCACGCTCTCAACTTCCCACTCTGACTCTCTGCACTCACCCGACTTCCGTCGCCGTTGGAGTAAGCCAAACAAGCTTCCTCCGCCGTCCAGAATTCTCTAATACCATCTACGCCGTCCGAATGCTCCAGTCGTCCGCGACCTCCATAACTTATTTACTATTGCTTTTACTATTCATTACTTCCTTATTCGATTTACTTTCGATCACCGTACTAACTTGAGCGTCGGAGGCCCTATGGGTGACACCCCCACTGGTGTTCCCTTAGGGCTCTAATGTGTTTGTATCGAGTTGATAACAAGTTGCTAGTGCCCGAATCGACCGGATCAACCGAACCGTCCGGATAATCCTTGATTGTAGATTTTACCTCTACAGTATCCATATCTCTGCCTTAGCTAGGTCTCCTATCTTGTTAATTATAAGTGAGTTCTACCTTAGGAATAATTTCTTGACTTTTTGTTCGAGCGGTGAAGGTGGTGTTGGTGTTACTTCTCGTTCTTCCTCAGCCTCTTTCCTTGGTGCCTTGGTGCCCTTCCTCGGCCCCTTAGGTAGCCAGATCTGTTCTTGGGTGGTATTCTATGAGTTCCACTCAAAATGAATGCATACAACGTATTCCAAGACGAATACTAAAATCTCTGAGATAATATTTCCTATATCTTACGCTACGACTTCTTTCTAAATTCTTCTTACTATTCGGTTGTATTAAAGATTGAAGGTGTCACAAGAAATAGTTAAGACGCAATATTTATTTGGGATTTGCTGAGTACTTTTTTGTTCCTCAGCTTAACAAAATGCACTTGATACAACTTCTCCGATGTACCTTACAACTGAGCATCTACGTCTCCATATAAATCAGACGTAATGAATATGACATCGGAACAGTTGATCGGCCCTCACTTTAGGTGTGAGGGAGATGCAATAATAATCGATGTGTATAATCGAGTCGAATCCACATGGAATGCAATGGCGAATGAGATTCAAGTAGTAATTTAGTTACCTAACTACTATCCAAGCTACCAACTAACATGTTTTTGTGTTTTTGATTGATTAAGAAAAAATAAAAAGTAATTAACAAGTTTAGAACTTAACTAAATAAGTAACAAGTAACAAATGATATAAAATCAATAGGAAATGCAAGTGACTCCAATTATACTTCAATTAGGTCTAAGTGATAGGGATGTGACACTTTAACTAGAATTAGCCATTTTAATCCAATTTCATGTGGGAAACCTCCTAAGTATGATTCACTCAATTCCTCATTATAATGAAATCAAGTAGATTAATGAAAGGCCTAATTCCTACTAAGATATTAAGCAATTCATTAACTCCTAATAGCTCATGGAGTTCCTTAACCCTACTATACTCTAGCATGCAAATCTCTTAATCCTAGCATCTAATCTAAGCCTCCTAAGCATTAGATCAAACACTTGGTATGCAACTATGGTGATCAATCACAATTACATAATACAACATAGCCCCAAGAGAAATGAACATGA
This sequence comes from Mentha longifolia, assembly GCA_001642375.2. Taxonomy (NCBI): domain Eukaryota; kingdom Viridiplantae; phylum Streptophyta; class Magnoliopsida; order Lamiales; family Lamiaceae; genus Mentha; species Mentha longifolia. The sequence continues at coordinate 9,348,468 of CM038120.1, read as the reverse complement.
AATTTGAAGGTAAATTCATAATTAAAGCCTAATCCCATCACTTATCCCTAATCTACATATAATTGGAATCACAAAGAAGATTAGCTAGACATAATTAAGGAAATTAAACCATAAAGAGTAAATGAAATCATGCTTAAAAGATAGAGAATTCAATAAGGAAGAATGAAATGGTCTTGAATCTTGAATCCACAAAGTGTTGCTCTTCAAATCTTGATAATACTAAAGTAGAAAGAGGGAAATATTTCTAGGGTTATAAGAATATTAAAATATGAAAAGATACATCAAAAATGAAAGAATTTGGGGTTAAATACATTAAAATTCGTAATTGGGTCGAATTTGGTCGAACCGGGACAAAAAGGAGCGAACCGGGAGGATTTCTCGCTTAACCGGCGGTCCAGGTGCGGGGCACCGGCGGTCCAGTGGACTGCCGGTCTGGACTGCCGGCCTCTCTATGGTGAACGGCGGCCTGGGTGTGGAGGACCGGCGGCCCAGTAGACCGCCGGTTTGAGTCGCCGCTTTGCCGCCCTTTGACTGGTCAACTTCCGTCTTCTCTTGCGCAATGTTTTCATTTTCGCCCGTTATCTCTCGTCCGAACTCCAATTTACGAACTATTTTTTGCTACGGCTTTCTAACGAACTCCTCTTCGACATGAAATGATCAAAGTTGCCGAATGAGTTCTTCATCAACCTACAAAAAGACACAAAGAGACTCGAGAGAACGAGGAAAACATAAACGAACTTGAACTAGTGAAACCCTAACTCTATAACTTCAACTTCCACATTTTTAACCCTAAGTTTCACTCTAATTAAGTTTGATTCTTCCTCATTTCCAGCCTTCAATCCTTAGCCACATGAATACTCTTTCTAATTCTTACAAAAATGGATCAAAACCCGAAAGAAAATGAGAAAAGTGAAAAGTATGCTACAAGTTAAGAAACCCTAGCATTTCTAACATTTAAGCACATAAATCGAGACTCAAACACATGCAAAACACACTCAACATGCACATAAAATACATGTTAATCACTCCCCCAAACTTAAGCCATTGTTCGTCCCAAACAATGAAACGAACAATCAAAACACTTAACACGTATGGAGTGTGCATTTCAAGTTCATCGATGCCTCATTTCAATTCAAAACCATTTAAACTCAAGGAAATCATCAATTCAAGCCAAACACTCATGAAATTACTCACTCTCCTAGCATAGAACTCAATCACCTAAGCACATTCAACTCTAGACCTCACAAGAAACATGTGTATCACTCGATCACTCATTATATAGGAAAAGGTAAGCACTCATAGAAATCATGCAATACATAACTTTGACCATAAGCTTGCCTATCAACTCAAGTTTCTAATACTACAATGCATACATAAATTAGGATCAAAAAGATCTTTAAGCTTGTAATGTAGGGACATTGGTTAAGGTAGGGAATTTTAGGCTAAGTGGCTTAAATTTTCATCTAAGCTCCTTCACCTCCTTTCTTCACCTTTCTAAGTATGAATTTCTTCATCTTCCACCTTATCCAACCCCCTTTTTATCAAATGAACCCAAGCTTCTACCAAATATATAAAGAAACACTCATTTATGCTCTTATTCTTTCTTTTTCTTTTCTTTTCTTGTAAGAACTTTGTTCTTACTCTCTTCTCTCTCTCTCTTTTTTTTCTATAAGAACTTTGTTCTTATTCTTTTCTTTTCTAACTTTGAGCTTATAGAAGTGTTTTTTCAACTCAACATCAATTTCAAGACCCTTCGCCATCACCCATAAATCTCAATAAATTTTCAACTTTCACATTGATTCCCTTAACCATCCTTCACCCCCTATCATCTGGTTCAAGAAGAAAAGGCTCTATTCAAGGCTCAAAATGGGACGACAATGTTAATGAAAGATAGGTTAGTGTTTAGGGAAAATGGGCTAAACAATGATGGCCTAAGATCATCTCCTAAGTATGCACACATGTAATATTTTTAACAAGAGTATCAATGCAAGTTCTAACAAAGAAAATGCAATGCAAGATCAAGCTCTCAAGAATAGAATTAACTATGTAAAATGCATAGTTTTTAGGCTCAATCCTTTCAAGAGTCTAAGTGCTTAAGATCAATCCTTCATGCCATTCAAGTGAAGTAATCTAATCATGCTTGACTTTAACTCAAAAAATTTCAAAATATTTCATCATTTTTCCATCAATCATCGACATCTCACTTGAAAACACTAGAGCAAATCAACATGATCACTTCACACTCAAGCATGCAAGCATCCATTTCTCAAAAATAAAAATCCTCCTTTATGATCTTATTTTCCACAATTCACCAACCAAAGAAAAACGATTCAATTCCATTAAGCTCGTAAAACAAAAACTCACACCCAAACCAATCTTTATTCAACCACAATTCACCCCTCAAAAAGTGCCAATCAAAACAACAACTTTCACCCACATTCATCACTCAAAAACCACTTCCAAAAACCAATTTCCTTTCTCACTCCAATGATTTCTCAAAATGGCATTTCCAATTTCAACAAGACTAGACAATAACCCTCAAATCAAACTCAACCAAGTTACTCTTAAACAAAGCAAACATATCAAGAAATCTTAACAACAACTCCACACTCTCAAGATATTCCATCTAAACCACAACTTGTTCCACATCTCAAATCCAAAATATCCCAATCACCATCAAGCAACAAACAAGAAAAACACCAAATCACAATTCTATACATCAAGAGAGACACACACAACAAAAGAAGCAAAGAAGCAAAAACAAAGGAGCAAAAGACAAGCATAATTAAAAGAATTGACAAGCATGAGATATAAGTAATTTAAATTCATTATCCTACCCCCTACCCCAAACTTATTTTAGAAATAAATTCTAAAATTAGTTTGGAGGGAAAGATATATAATGAATTTAAATTACACTTACAACTTCTCCAAGCTATTTAGGGGGCGGCCTTTGCCAAGTGCTTCCTTGGCCAATGTGATACTCCTGGAAACTCTCAAGAAGTGCTTCCATTCTCTCGCTTCTTTGTACTTCTTGTAGTTGAGTAATCCTCATGGATGTCACCTCTTGCCTCATCACCGTGACTTGAGCCTCCAAGTTCTTGAATCCACCTTCCATGTTTGACATTCGACTCTTAAGAGCATCGAATCTTTCACCATATAATGGTTCACTTGGACCTTGCTCATTGTGAAAATGCTCCTCCTCCATATCTTCATCTTCATCATCCCCTCAGTCTCCTTCAACACCTCTTCCATTAAGTGAATACTCACTTCCTTTACCTTGGTTGAAGATCCTTTCTCTCATAATCCGGGTGTGCTCATGGGTATCCATGTACCAATTCATTCTCTCATGAAAATCCGTGACCAAAATGCTCATAGCATTTGGTAGAGGATAATTCTCATCCTTGGAAATGCGGAAGTAGTAAGGCGGGGAGCTTGAGTGAAGGAATCTTAAGCATCGAAGCTTGACAAAGTCGAGGAGAAAATCGCCTCTCATAGGAGTGTAGACATTGAGATTAGGTCGAATCTTCCTTGCGATAGGAGTGAGCATGCCTCCAATATTGCATTTTCTGACTTCACCTTTGGCATGCTTCTTCACTTGGGTGAGAAAAAAATCACAAAAACTTATGCTTTTCTTGGTAAGCATAGCATGTAAGATGAACAAATCATCATTTCTCACTGATGTGTTCTCACTCCTTTCCATGACGGTGTGTGCTATAATCTTCAATACCATTCGCAACACCGGGTTCGTAACCTCATTTGACTTTGACAACCCCGCCTTAAATTCTTCCTCCGTATTTGGAACAAGGGTACGCTAAACGGCTTGTACATTGAAAGCTCTATCCACAATGTGATCACCACCATGAGGGACGTGATTCGCCCTCACTTTAGGTATGAGGGAGATGCAATAATAACCAATGTATTACAATCGGGTCGAATCCACAGGGAATGCAAGAGCGTAAGAATTTCAAGTAGTAATTCAATTACCTAACTACTATTCAAGCTACCAACTAACATATTTTTGTGTTTTTGAATAGCTAATGAGAAATATAAAGTAAGTAACAAACTAGATAACAAATAATAACAAAAGTTAACAAACAATATTAGAAAGCTTGGTTCCAAATATAATCCGATAATCACTAGAGGCCTAGGTTTTAGGATTTGCATGGATTAACCATTTTAATCTAATTCATATGGGAGTTCTATTTATAGTAAACATCAACTCTTCTCTCGAAGCAATCAATATTAGTAGGTTAACCTATGACATCTATCTATGCTAGGTCTCAAGATGCATAAATTAACTCCAAATAGCTCAATTAATTATCTAGAATCTCTTACTAGCAAGAATTACTAGTATGGTGTGATTTGATTCCAAGTGTTATGAACTAAAGCCTCCTAAGCATTTAACCAAACACCTTGTATGCACTCAATGATGACCAATCAATCATGCAATAAAATCAAGCCCCAAAACACAAGACATATGAATTAGAAGGTAAATCCAACAACAAAATCTAAAAACCTAATTTTCTAGATCATATCTTCATAAATTGGAACCAAAAGGAAATTTAGCTAGACATAATTAAAGGAAATAAACCATAGAAAGTAAATAAAATCATGCTTAAAAGAAAGAGAATTTAATAAGGAAGAAGAAGATGGTCTTCAATTGTAAATCCACAAAGTATAGCTTCAACAATCTTCAAAATACTAAAAAGGAAAGAGAGAAAATATTCTAGGGTTCTTGGGAGAATAAAATATGCAAAAGATATCCAAATGGGGTGAATTCTAAAATTAAATACATTGAAAATCAAGTTTGAGTCGAATCGGGGCGAGACGGGACGAACCGGGCGAGTTGGCGAGCCGAACTCGCCCCTTAAGTTGAGAACTTGCGGCCAACCGGTGGTCTGGGAGGCTGCCGGTGGTCTGGCAGACCGCTGGTCCAGATCGCCGAAATCTCTGTTCAGCTCACTGGTGGTTTGCAGCTTCAGCCGGCGGTCTGGCAGACCGCCGGTCAGACCGCCGGCTCTCCTTCTTGACCGGTCAATTCCGTCTTCTCTTTTGCGCGCCTCTCCCGTTTTCGCCCGTTCTCTCTCGTACGAACTCCGATTTACAAACCGCTTTTTGCTACAGCTTCCTAAAAAACTCATCTTTGACATGGAATGATCAATTTGACCAAATGAGTTCTCTATCAACCTGCAAAAAGGCATAAATAGACTCGAGAGAACGACAAAATCACAAACAAACTTGAATGAGCGAAACCCTAACTTTATAAATTCAAATTCCACATTCTTAACCCGGGGTTTCACCCTAATCAAACTCAACTCTTCCTCAATTCTAGCCTTTGATCCTTAGTCACATGAATGCTCTTTCCAATTCTTACAAAAATGGATCGAAAACCGAAAATAAATGAGAAAAATAGTATGTATGCTAAAGTTAAGAAACCTAGCATTTCTAACACTAAAGCACCCAAATCGAGACTTAAACACATGCAAAACTCACTCAACATGCACATAAAATACGTGTTAATCACTCCCCCAAAACTTAAGCCATTGTTCGTCCCGAACAATGAAATGAACAATCAAAACACTTAACATGTATGGAGTGTGCATTTCAAGTTCATCGATGCCTCATTTCACTTCAAAACCATTTAAACTCAAGGAAATCATCAAGTCAAGCCAAACACTCATGAAATTACTCACTCTCCTAGCATAGAACTTAATCACCTAAACACATTCGACTCTAGACCTCACCAAAAACATGTGTATATCACTCAATATATGGAAAAGGTAAGCACTCATCGAAATCATGCAATACATAACTTTAACCATAAGCTTGCCTATCAACTCAAGTTTCTAATACTACAATGCATGCACAAATTAAGATCAAAAAGGTCTTTATTAAGCTTGTAATGTAGGGACATTGGTTAAGGTACGGAATTTTAGGCTAAGTGGCTTAAATTTACATTCAAGCATCCTTACCCCTTTTCTTCTCCTTTCAAAGTATGAATTTCTTCATCTTCCACCTTATCCAACCCCTTTTTATCAAATGAACCCAAGCTTCTATCAAAATATTTAAAGAAACACTCCTTTATGCTCTTATTTTTTTTTTTTCTTGTAAGAACTTTGTTCTTACATTTTTTTTTCTATAAGAACTTTGTTCTTATTCTTTTCTTTTCTAACTTTGAGCTTATAGGAGTGTTCTTTCAACTCAAAACCAATCTCAAGACTCTTCACCATCACCCATCATTTCTCATGAATTTTCAACTTCCACCAAGGTTCCCTTAACCATCCTTCACCCCCTATCGTCCGGTTCAAGAAGAAAATGCTCTATTCAAGGCTCAAAATGGGACAACAATGGTAATGAAAGATAGGCTAATGTTTAGGGAAAATGGGCTATGCAATGATGGCCTAAGATCATCTCCTAATCATGCAAACATGTAATATTTGTAACTAGAGTATCAAGGCAAGTTCTAGTAAAGAATATGCAATGCAAGATCAAGCTCTCAAGAAAGGATATTAGTATGTAAAATGCATAGTTTTAGGCTTAAAATCCTCTCAAGCTTTTAGTCTAGAGCCTAAGTACCTAAGATCAATCCTTCATGCCATTCGAGTGAAGTAATCTAATCATGCTTGACTTTGACTCAAAAAATTTCAAAATATTTCATCATTTTCATCAATCATCGGCATCTCACTTGAAAACATTAGAGCAAATAAACACTATCATTTCACACTCAAGCATGCAAACATTCATTCACTTAAAATTTTTCCTTTCTTAAAAAAAATTTCGCATTCAAAACCACAATCTCATGAAAAAATATTTATTAAACCCTAATTCATCCCCAAATGCACAAAATAAAACACAAACTTTCAAACAAATTCAAAAACCATCAAACAAATTCATCGAATAACACAAGATCCTTCCAAATATCCCACAACTTCAAACTCATCATCAAAGAAATTCATTTCCCAACATCAACAACCCACAATTCTCATCTGATCCGCCCTCACTTTAGGGGTGATGGAGATGCAATAATAATCGATTTAGTAATCGAGTCAAACCACAAGGAATGTTATGGCGTGAGAATTTCAACTAGTAATCTAGCTATTTAACTACTATCCAAGCTACCAAATGTCATGTTTTTTTGTGTTTTCTATAAGCTAATAATCAAATGAAACGACAATTAATCAAGAAACAAACAAGTAACAAACGATTGAAATCAATAAGAGAAAATATGGTTCCAAATATAATCCGACTTTCACTAGAGAAATAGGTTTTGGAATTTGCAAGGATAAACCGATTTAATCTAATTCATACGAGAGTTCTTTATAAGATATACACCAACTCTTTTCTCAAGCAATCGACGTAAGTAGATTAACTTATGACATCTATCTCCGCTAGGTCTCAAGATGCATAAATCAACTCCAAATAGCTCAATTAATATCTAGAATCTCCTATTAGCAAAAATTACTAATATGTTGTGATTTGATGCCAAGTGTTATGAACTAAAGCCTACTAAGCATGTAACCAAACACCTTGTATGCACTCAATGATGGCCAATCAATCATGAAATAAAATTAAGTTCCAAATCACAAGACATATGAATTAGAAGGCAAATCCAACTACAATATCCAAAAACCTATTAATCTAGATCATGTCTTCATATATTTGAAACCAAAGGAAATTTAGCTAGACATAATTAAAGGAAATAAACCATAGAAAACAATTGAAATCATGCTTAAAAGATAGAGAATTTAAAGAGGAAAAAGAAAATGGTCTTCAATTGCAAATCCAACCAATGTAGCTCCAACAATCTTCAAAATACTAAAAAGGAAAGAGGGAAAATGTTTCTAGGGTTTTTAGGATATTAAGAGGTGTAAAAGTTACATCAAAAAGAGAAGAATTTGGGGTTAAATACATTGAAAATCGTGTTTGGGTCGAACCGGGACAAAATGGGATGAACCGGGGCGAAACGGTGCGAACCGGGGGTCGAACCGGGACAAAATCCAGTGGACCGCCGGTCTCTCTGTGGTGTTCGGCGGCCTGGGTGCGGTGAACAGGCTGCCCAATGGACCGCCGGTTTGGGTCGCCGGTTTGCCGCCCATCCGTCCTCTCTTGCGCGATATTTTCATTTTCGCTCGTTCTCTCTCGTCCGAACTCCGATTCTCGATCCGCTTTTTGCTACGGCTTCCTAAAGAACTCCTCTTCAACATGGAATGATCAAAGTTGCCAAATGAGTTCTTCATAAACCTGCAAAAAGACACAAAGAGACTCGAGAGAACGAGGAAAACATAAACGAACTTGAACTAGTGAAAACCTAACTTTATAAATTCAAATTTCACATTCTTAACCCTAGGTTTCACCCTAATTAAGCTCGATTCTTCCTCATTTCTAGCCTCCGATCCTTAGCCACATGAATGCTCTTTCCAATTCTAACAAAAATGGATCGAAAACCGAAAAGAAACGAGAAAAGTAGAATATATGCTACAAGTTAAGAAACCCTAGCATTTCTAACCTTTAAGCACATGAATCGAGACTTAAACACACGCAAAACACACTCAACATGCACATAAAATACGTGTTAATCATCATCCACAATCCAAGCAAACAAATCTCAATCACATAGACACCATCAAACCACAAAAATACCTCAAACCACAATTTTAAAGCCAAGCAACATCAAACATGAGAGGCAAAGACTAAGAGACTAAGACAAGAGTGTAAAGCAAGAGAGCAAAACATGGAAAAATAGCAAGACATGAAATGAAAGTAATTTAAAGTAATTTAAATTCATTATCCTACCCCCCCCCCCCAAAACTTATTTTAGAAACTAAATTCTAAAATTAGTTTGGAGGGAAAGATATATAATGGATTTAAATTACACTTACAACATTCCAAGCTATGATGATGGTGGTGGTCGGGGCCAAGTCGCCCCTTGAGCAATTTGGTAATCCCGGAAGCTTTCCAATAGCTCCATCATTGATGTTGCTTGCTTCTCCATCCTTGCACTCCTTTCCAATTCTTCAAGTTGTGTGACTCTCATCGAAGTCACTTCTCTCCTCATCACCGTTACTTGGGCATCCAAAGCCTTGAAGTTATTCTCCATTCCTTCCATTCTACCCTCGAGAGCCTCAAACCTCTCATCGTAGCAAACATCACTCGGACCTTGATTATCCCTTCTAGACTCATCATCATTATCCTCCATGCCTTCCTCTTCTTCCACCCCCCGGTGCTCTCTTTCAAACTCATCCCGGCCTCTTTCACCAAGAGCGTGCTCATCTCCTTCACCTTGCTTGAACATTAGAACCCTCATGATCATCTTATGTAAGGGAGTGTGCAAGTACCAATTTACCCTTTTATTGAAATTGGTAACTAGTATGCTCATAGGGTTTGGAAGAGGGTATAACTCCTTGCCATTGATTCGGAAGTAGTAGGGAGGGGTACTAGAATTGAGGAAACGTAAGTACCGGAGCTTGATAAAATCAAGGAGAAAAGCACCTCCCATTGGAGGATAGCCACCGAGGTTTCCTTTTATCTTTCTTGCAATTGGAGTGAGCATACCTCCAATATTGATCTTTCCTACTTCACCTCGAGAGTGCCTCTTCAATTGGGGAAGAAATAAATCACAAAAACTTATTTTCCTCCCGGTGAGCATAGCATGAAGGATAAACAAATCATCATTCCTCACCGAAGTGTTCTCTCTTCTAGCAATGATAGTATGTGATATGATCTTCAACACCATCCTAAGTACCGGATTCCTCACTTCATTTGACTTGGAATATCCGGATTTATACCCCTCTTCCGAATTTGGCACGAGCGTCTTCCAAATGGCCTTTACATCGAACACTCTATCAATGAGTTGATCCCCTCCATGTGGCACACCAAAGGCATTATCGATTTCCTCATATGTCATCATATGCTTGCTTCCAAATAATTGGAATTCAATGCTCCTCATGACATGCATATGGGAGGTATCCAAGGTACTTAACATCTCAAGTAAAACCTTCGAATATGTTCTCCGGTCTTGAATGTGCTCATTAAGGAAATTTCCCCATCCAATATTATCAAAAAGGGCTTTCACATTTTCATAAAGCCCTAATTCCTTCAATACCTCACAAGATGGAAATCTTGTCTCTTCAATGCCTTTGGTGACTATACTAGCAAAAGCGGCTCTTTCTTCATGAGTATTCAAGTGTAGATTGTGAGTTTCCAGGACTTTGGGATCCATTGTGCGTGAAGTGGTTTCCGAAGGGTGAGATGAAGAGGAGCCATCTTTTCTCCTCTTATTAGAGTAGGTTACCAATGCTTTAGTGGGTGCCTTAGAAGGCCCTTTTCCTTTGGCTCCTTTATCCCTACACCAAGTGAAAAATTTCAAAATAAGATTCAAGAAATGAAACAATGAATTTTCACTTAAACAATCACATTTGTTCCTATCCATCAACCCCCCATTTTGCCTTTAAAACTCCAAGAAGTGAATTTCAAGCAAACACCAAGAAAATCATTAACAAAACTCCCCTAAGTTCAAGAAAAATTCATCTCACTCCATTCATGCATATCCAAGTGAAAATAAATTCAAATGCATATGGAAATTCAAATCAAGAGACTTAAACCATGAATCTTCATATTTCAAGCTCAAGAATCCATGAAAACATATCCTCTTCAAGCAATGAAACATTCAAGAGATGAATATCCTATTCAAGAATCAAGCATAAACATTCACTCATTCATCAAGAGATTAGATATATTTCAAATTCATTCTAAGTATGCTCAAGTGCAAAAGAGATATGGCCCATCAAAGAATGAGCATTTCAAGACTTGATGTAGCATAAATCCTAAAGAAAAGAATTAATTCTATCCAATTCATGACCAAATCCACATTTTCCATTCAAGAAGTGTCAAGATTCAAGCAAAACCCTAGCAAGAATTTCTACCCATTTTCATGAATTTGATAAGCAAGACATCCATACCAATTCATATAAAACAAGTAGAAACTCATAAAAGATAGGATATAGAACTCATTACCTCATTATCTTGAATGAAATTGAAGAGCTTCACTTCTTTCAAAAGAAAAATGAATTTTCGTTTTTTATGAAAATGTGGTTGAAAATGTGATTTTCTTGGTTCAAAATGCAAGTTTTGGGATGGGTAATTGACCTATGGAAGGATTAAACTTGATTCAAAATGAATTGAGAGTAATTGGTGGATGAAAATTTGGGATTTGGAGAGAAAATGAGCTATGTTCTTCAATGTTCAAAACAAAAAAAATGGAATAAATGAAGAGAGACATGTGGTTCAAGCATTCCCGGCGGTTTGGCAAACCGCCGGCCAGACCGCCGTCCTCTTCCGGCTCGATTTTGGGCCGTTTTTCGGCCCTTCCAACGGGAGGGGCCGACACTCGACCCTCTATCGAGACCCCCTGAACATGTTTTAATTTTTTTATTTTTTAATTTTCTATTTTTTTTATTGGCTTTTTCAAAATGAAACGAAAAACGTAACAAACGATAAAAAAAAATAAATCGAAAATGAAATAAAAACTAAAGGAAATGAAAAAGAAAAGGATACGTGTTGAGGTGCCTCTCAACTAGCGCTTTGTTTTACGTCATTAGCTCGACATAGCCTCCGAATCAAGCATCATTAAGAAGAATGGTCGACTCCTCCTTAAACTTCTTCGAATTGAAATAGAGCTTGAGTCGATGTCCATTAACAACGAAGGTAGAACCATCATTCTTTAGAAGTTCACATGTGCCATTCTTGAAACTCCTACTCACAATGTAAGGACCGGTCCACCTTGATTTGAGTTTTCCGGGGAAAAAACGAAGACGAGAGTTAAAGGAAGAACCTCATCACCCAGAATGATCACCTTGCTTCGAATCTCCAAATCATGAAACTTCTTGGCTCTTTCCTTGTAAATCCGAGAATTTTCATAAGCCTCATTTCTCCGTTCCTCTAACTCCACAAGATGATTCTTCCTATTCACTCCGGCCACTTTAAACTCAAGATTAATCTTCTTTAAAGCCCAAAATGCCTTATGTTCAATCTCCAAAGGTAAGTGACAAGACTTTCCGAACACAAGTTGATATGGAGACATACCAATGGGGGTTTTATAGGTGGTTTGATAAGCCCATAAAGCATCATCAAGTTTCTTAGCCCAATCCTTCCGAGTAGTGATTGTCTTCTCCAAGATTTGTTTAATCTCCCGGTTTGCAAGCTCCGCTTGACCATTGGCTTGAGGATGATATGGAGAGGTAATCTTGTGCTTCACTCCATATTTAGCAAGAACACTTCCCAACCACTTATTATTGAAGTGAGACCCCCCATCACTAAGCAATGCCCTTGGAGTTCCAAACCGAGTTAATATGTTCTTCAAAAACTTGATCACAACCTTGGAATCACTAGTCGAAGTTGGAATTGCTTCGACCCATCTTGAAACATACTCAATAGCAAGAGGGATATAAGAAAAACCACAAGAATTAGGGAATGGTCCCATGAAGTCTATCCCCCACACATCAAACAATTCAACCTCGACCATGATGTTTTGAGGCATCTCATCCCTTTTTGTAATAATCCCCATCCTTTGACACCTATCACAATTCTTCACAAATGATTGGCAATCCCTAAAAATCGAAGGCCAATAGAATCCACTTTGAAAAACCTTCCAAGCCGTACGATTTGCCCCAAAATGACCCCCATTTGGTCCCTCATGACAATCTTCAATAATCTTGAGCCATTCACCATCCATAACACATCTCCTAATAAGACCATCGGCACATCTTCTCCATAAATATGGATCTTGCCAATAGTAGAACTTCACATCTCTAAGGAACTTGGCCTTTTGATAATCCAAGAGATTTGGTGGCAACTTTCGAAGCATAAGATAATTAACAAAATCGGCGAACCAAGAATCCTTGCATTTCAAGACCATAATTCTCTCATCCGGGAAGCACTCATTGATATTCAATCTCAAATCTTCACCTTCAACCGGATTTTCAAGCCTTGACATGTGATCGGCTAACACATTATCCACTCCTCTTCTATCACGAATCTCCATGTCGAATTCTTGTAGAAGAAGAATCCAACGAATCAATCGAGGCTTTGCATCCTTCTTGGCCATGAGATGTCGTATATCCATATGATCCAAATAGACAATAGTGTGATTCCTAACAAGATATGACCGGAATTTGTCAAAAGCAAAGACAATGACCAAGAATTCCCTGTCAGTTGTTGTGTAGTTCCTTTGAGCACCATCCAAGATTCTACTAGCATAATGAATGACCCGAAAAACTTTGTCTCTCATTTGCCCCAAAACCACTCCTAAAGCATAATCACTTGCATCACACTTCAATATGAAAGATTCACTCCAATTGGGCTTGATTAAAATAGGAGTAGAGATGAGGGCTTTCTTCGATGTCTCAAAAGCTTTCAAACATTCTTCATCAAAGACAAACTTCACATCTTTTTGCAAGAGATCACAAAGTGGCTTTGTGATTTTTGAAAAATCCTTAATGAATCTTCTATAGAACCCCGCGTGACCAATGAAACTTCAGATTGATTTCACATTTGTAGGGGGTGGAAGCTTCTCTATAGCAACAATCTTGGCTCTATCAATTTCCAAACCATCTCTAGAAACTTTGTGCCCAAGCACAATTCCATCTCTAACCATAAAGTGGCACTTCTCCCAATTCAAAACAAGAGAAGTGTCCTTACACATTTGCAACACCTTTGTGAGATTATCTAAACAAGAATCAAAGGTCTTCCTGAAAACCGAGAAGTCATCCATGAATACCTCCATAATATTTTCAATCAAACCTCCAAAAATAGACATCATGCACCTTTGGAAAGTGGCCGGAGCATTACATAACCCGAAAGGCATCCTTTTATATGCAAATACTCCATAAGGGCATGTAAAGGCCGTCTTATGTTGATCCTCCGGGGCTATGGCAATTTGGTTGTATCCAGAATACCCATCAAGAAAGCAATAGTACTCATAGCCCGCCAAACGATCCAACATTTGATCTATAAAGGGCAAAGGAAAGTAATCTTTCCTTGTAGCCGAATTCAAAGCCATATAGTTGATACATACTCGATATCCGATGGTAACCCTTGTAGCAATAGTCTCAGCATTCTCATTCTTGACCACAGTCATCAACTTGGGTAGGACTCACCCATTCACTATCCGAGATGGCGTAAATCATTCCCGCATCTAATAACTTCAACACCTCTTTTCTCACCACCTCTTGCAAGACTAGATTCAACCTCCTTTGAGGTTGAACCTTGGGACGACAATCATCTTCCAATATAATACGATACATGCATATAGATGGACAAATACCCTTGATATCATCAATAGACCAACCAATAACATCTTTAAACTCCCTAAGGACACGCAACAACTTGTCCAATTCGGACTCTGACAAGTGTTGTGACACAATTACGGGAAACGAGTCATTATCACCAAGGAAGGCATACCTTAGGTGATCAGGAAGAGGTTTCAACTCTTGAGAAGTGTTTGAAGAAGATTCCACCTTAGTTGAACTCCCACTCTCCCCCGGTTGGTTGATATCAAGGTAATGAACTTCATCCTTCAATGATCCTTGATTTGCTTCCAAATAAGCAATAGATTCCAACAAATCATCACACTCATCATCCAAATCGGAATAAGAATAGAAAGAATTAGTGATGATTTCTTCCGTGAGATCCTTTGCCATAGATGTAGGCAAGGTAGTAATTGAATTGCATTCCTCATAGGTTGAGTCATCTCCTCGCTTCATAGCATCAAAGATGGAAAGAGTGAGGGTCTCTTCATTAACTCTAAACATAAGATTCCCATCTTGCACATCAATAAGAGCTCTTCTGGTTGCTAGAAATGGACGCCCAAGAATGAGGGGCATATCCTTATCCTCCGACATATCCAAGATAACGAAGTCCGCGGGGAAGATGAACTCCTCAACTTTCACTAACACATTTTCAACCACTCCTTGAGCATAAGATATGGAACGATCGGCCATTTGGAGACAAATAGAAGTAGATTTGATCTCTCCAATATCCAATCCTCTAAAAATAGATAATGGCATCAAATTGATGCTAGCTCCAAGATCACATAAAACATTCCCAAACTTTTTCCCTCCAATCACACATGCTATTGTGAAGCTTCCGGGATCCTTCTTTTTCAAAGGCATCTCCCTTTGAATCACCGCACTAACCTCCTCCGTTAGGCTAATTGTTTCAAATGAACTAAACTTTCTCTTGTTAGCAACGGCATCCTTCAAGAACTTTACATAACCGGGCATATCTCGGAGTGTATCAAGCAAGGGAATGTTGATTTGTACTTTGTTGAATATTTCCAAGAATCTCAGCAACTTTTTGTCAACCTTATGCTTGGCTAGACGATGAGGAAATGGAGCCTTCGTAATGACATCCTTGGTAGGGAGAGGAGTCTCTACTAGCACCGCCTTAGGAGCTTCTCCATGAACTTCTTTCCTTGAATTCTCTTCATTGGTAGGAGACTCCTCATAAGGTATGTCTTCAACAAGAACTTCTTTTCCACTTCCGGATGTAGCATGATTCTCATAGGCTCTTCCACTCCTCAATGTGATAACATTGCATTGGTTCTTTGGATTGACCTCCGTATTACTTGGAAACTTTCCCGGAGTATGTTGGGTGGTGGCTTGGTTAGCTATTTGACTTATTTGGCCCTCCATCATCTTCACTTGCTTTGTCAAAGAGGTGGGAGAATTCTCCAATGCACTCACCTTTTGTCCCGTTTGTGTGATAAATGAGTTTTGTTGATTTGCCATTTATTGGACAAGTTGCTCAATAGAAGGAGATGTTTTCTTTGGTTCTTCAATAACTCTTTGAGAAACGGAGAATCTGGGAGGTGGCAATTGAGCATTGTTAGGATTTCCGTAGGAGAGGTTAGGATGGTTCCGGTTGTTTGGATTATAGGCTTGATAGACTCCTTGATAACCATAAGAATTTCCTCCTTGTGGCCTTCCTTGGAATCCTCCTTGTTGTCCTTGGAAACCCCCTTTGTTGAAATTTCCATATTGCCTTTGGTTTACAAAATTCAAGTCTTCACTTCCACTAGACTCCAAGTTCTCTTGATATTGTTGAACACTTTGAACTTGAGCTTGAGATTGAGCTTTCCTCTCTTCTTCATATTGCTTCTTCATATTAGCAACTTCTATTGCCAGTGCATCGAACTTCTCAGCATCAATAGAAGCAACCTTCCTAGAAGGGGCCCTCTCCATTGGCCATTGATAGCTATTGGCGGCCATCTCTTCAATAATCCTCAAGGCTTCCTTGGAATTTCGATTCACTAGGCATCCTCTGGAAGTAGCATCCACGATGTTTCTTGTGTGTGGTGTGAGACCACTATAAAAAGTGGTAATTTGTTGACCTTCCGTGAAACCATGTTGAGGACATTTTCTCAAAAGCTCTCGATACCTCTCCCATGCTTCAAACAAAGTCTCATCACCTTGTTGAGAGAAGTGTGAAATATCGAAGATAAGCCTTTGAGCTTTGGATGGTGGGAAGTATTTAGAGAGGAAGGCCTTGCATAGATCATCCCATGTGTGAATGTTAGCTTTGTTTAGTCCTTTATACCAATCCTTGGCCCGGTCCCGTAGAGAAAATCCGAACATCCTCATCCGGATAGCATCATTTGAAACTCCATTAAGCTTGATAGTATCGCAAATATCAAGGAACATACCAAGATGGGCGTTCGGATCCTCTATAGGACTTCCACCTAATTGCTCACTCTTCACCATTTGGATGAGTCCGGATTTGAGCTCAAAATTATTAGCATTGATCGTCCCCCATTCTCCTCCTTGAAATTGTTCCGTTGGAGATTGGAACATATGGTTGAGAGGAGGTGGTTGAGCCTCATTCGCCCTTCTTTCTTGCTCATCCTTCCATGCTCTAAACTCTTCCATTTCTTTCATAAGAGCTTCCATTGCTTGATTGTTAGCCATTTCTTGATCTTCAATAGAATTCCTTCTTCTATGCCTTCTTTCAAAGTTCAAGATCAAAGGTTGAATGAGTCTTCCTTTAGACCTTGTGTGCATAAACCTACAAAACAAAAATTAAAAGAAACAATGCTTGAATTAGTAACTCAACAACCAAATCAACTATTGAAACTCAAACTAAGCATTCCCCGACAACGGCGCCAAAAATTGATCCGCCCTCACTTTAGGTGTGAGGGAGATGCAATAATAACCAATGTATTACAATCGGGTCGAATCCACAGGGAATGTAAGAGCGTAAGAATTTTAAGTAGTAATTCGATTACCTAACTACTATTCAAGCTACCAACTAACATATTTTTGTGTTTTTGATAAGCTAATGAGAAATATAAAGTAAGTAACAAACTAGATAACAAATAATAACAAGAGTTAACAAATAATATTAGAAAGCTTGGTTCCAAATATAATCCGATAATCACTAGAGGCCTAGGTTTTAGGATTTGCATGGATTAGCCATTTTAATCTAATTCATATGGGAGTTCTATATATAGTAAACATCAACTCTTCTCTCGAAGCAATCAATATTAGTAGGTTAACCTACGACATCTATCTCAGCTAGGTCTCAAGATGCATAAATTAACTCTAAATAGCTCAATTAATTATCTAGAATCTCCTACTAGCAAGAATTACTAGTATGTTGTGATTTGATTCCAAGTGTTATGAACTAAGGCCTCCTAAGCATTTAACCAAACACCTTGTATGCACTCAATGATGGCCAATCAATCATGCAATAAAATCAAGCCCCAAAACACAAGACATATGAATTAGAAGGTAAATCCAACAACAAAATCTAAAAACCTAATTTTCTAGATCATATCTTCATATATTAGAACCAAAAGGAAATTTAGCTAGACATAATTAAAGGAAATAAATCATAGAAAGTAAAAAAATCATGCTTAAAAGAAAGAGAATTTAATAAGGAAGAAGAAGATGGTCTTCAATTGTAAATCCACAAAATATAGCTTCAACAATCTTCAAAATACTAAAAAGGAAAGAGAGAAAATATTCTAGGGTTCTTGGGAGAATAAAATATGCAAAAAGATATCCAAATGGGGTGAATTCTAGGATTAAATACATTGAAAATCGAGTTTGAGTCGAATCGGGGCGAGACGGGATGAACCGGGGCAAGTTTGGGCGAGCCGAACTCGCCCCTTAAGTTGAGAACTTGCGGCCAACCGGCGGTCTGGTAGACCGCCGGTCCAGACCGCCGAAATCTCTGTCCAGCTCACGGTGGTTTGCAGCTTCAGCCGGCGGTCTGGCAGACCGCCGGTCAGACCGCCGGCTCTCCTTCTTGACCGGTCAATTCCGTCTTCTCTTTTGCGCGCCTCTCCCGTTTTCGCCCGTTCTCTCTTGTACGAACTCCAATTTTCAAACCGCTTTTTGCTACGGCTTCCTAACAAACTCATCTTCGACATGGAATGATCAATTTAACCAAATGAGTTCTTCATCAACCTGAAAAAAGGCACAAATAGACTCAAGAGAACAAGGAAATCACAAACAAACTTGAACGAGCGAAACCCTAACTTTATAAATTCAAATTCCACATTCTTAACCTGGGGTTTCACCCTAATCAAACTCGACTCTTCCTCAGTTCTAGCCTTCGATCCTTTGTCACATGAATGCTCTTTCCAATTCTTACAAAAATGGATTAAAAACCGAAAAGAAACGAGAAAAATAGAATGTATGCTACAAGTTAAGAAACCCTAACATTTCTAACACTTAAGCACCCAAATTGAGACTTAAAAACATGCAAAACTCACTCAACATGCACATAAAATACGTGTTAATCAGGGTGTTGAAGGCATTATCAATGTGTGGGTCGCTCATCTTGTGCTTCTCTCCAAAGATTTGAAATTTGATTGATTTGTTGATGCGCATATACTCTCCATCAAATGTGCTTAACATCTCTAAAACAACCTTCTCATAAGTCCTCTGATCTTAATTCTCACCATCTATAAGGCTTCCCCAACCAATGTTATTGAAAAGCTCCTTCACATTATCATAGAGACCGAGTGATTCCAACACCTCCTTGGAAGGAAATCTTGTTACCCTCAATTTTCTTGGTAACAAGACTTGCAAAAGTGGCCCTTTCCTCATTGTTCCTCAAATGTAAATCGTAGGATTCCGGGATCTTTGGATTTTTACTTGATGTAGTGGACGATGGTCGAGATGAAGAGGAGCCATCTTTCTTTCTCTTGTGTGAATAGGTTAACCAAGGCCTTAGGATCCGTTTCTTTTCCTTTAGCTCCTTGATTCCTAAAGAAATGAGAAAATCCAAGTAAGATTCAAAAGTTTAAGCTATGAACCATCACAAAACAATCACACATCATATATCCATTACCCTCCACTTTGGCTTTTATACATTCAATAATAGAATTTCAAACCAAACTTAGGCCAATGCAAGTGATTTTTCTTAACTTGCTCAAGTATGATCAATTTCCAAGAGATTCAAATTCATATGAAAGAAATGAAATGCAAAAGAATTCAATGAATTTTCTCTTGTAAACCACCAAAATCAATTATCATCATTCATTAATCCCACAATGAACAAATTTTCTCCAATGCATAAAGAGACAAGATTTATAAGAGAATTCATGCCCAATATTATCTCTATCATGCTTTCTAAAAAGAATAATCAATGATTCCAATTCATACCAAATATCACATTTTTCATTCAAGAATTCTTCAAGATTTCAAGAAAAGCCCTAGCAAGAATTTCCACATAATTCATTAATTTACCAAGCAAAACAAGCATCTCAATTCATAGAAACCAAGTAGAAACTCATAAAAGCAGGAATATAGATCTCATTACCTCATTATCTTGAAGAATGTAGAAGAAATTCAAACTTCCACAAAGAAAAATGAATTTTCGTTTTTTAAGCAAAAGTGGCTAAAAATATGAATTTTTGGGTTCAAAATGTGGGTTTTAGGATGGGTAATGGTCCTATGAAAGGATTTAACTTGATTCCAAGTGATTTGAGAGTAATTTGAGCAAGAAAAATGAAGATTGGGAGAGAAATGAGGTGAGTTTTAGAGTGAGAAAGTGGGTTTGAGGTTTAACATCTTGCAAATGAAAGAAAAATAGGTATAGGGGGGAAAGAAGGGGGACCGGCGGTCCAAGTGCCAAAACCAGCAACCCATTGGACCGCCGGTGTAGACCGTCGGTTATCACAGAGGCTCCGGCGACCCACAGCTCCAAAACCGGTGACCTATTGGACCGCCGGTGTGGGCCGCCGGTTGCTCCCTAGCCACACTTCTTTCAGGCCGTTTTTTGGCCCTTCCAACCGGAGGGGCCGATTCCCGACCCTCAATTGAGACCCCCTAGACATGTTTTAATTTTTTTTAATTTTTAATTTTTTAATTTTTTAATGAGTTTTTTCGAAATGAAACGAAAAA
Source organism: Mentha longifolia (assembly GCA_001642375.2). Classification (NCBI taxonomy): domain Eukaryota; kingdom Viridiplantae; phylum Streptophyta; class Magnoliopsida; order Lamiales; family Lamiaceae; genus Mentha; species Mentha longifolia. The sequence continues at coordinate 9,328,060 of CM038120.1, read as the reverse complement.
CTAAACAAACGATACAAAAATTGAAAATGAAATACAAACTAAAGAAAATGAAAAAGAAAAGGATACGTGTTGAGGTGCCTCTCAACTAGCGCTTTGTTTAACGTCGTTAGCTCGACATTACCTCCAAAATCAAGCATCATGAAGAAGAATGGCCGACTCCTCCTTAACCTTCTTCGAATTGTAATAGAGCTTGAGTCGATGTCCATTAACAACGAAGGTAGAACTATCATTCTTGAGAAGTTTGAATGTGCCATTCTTAAAACTCTTACTCACAATGTAAGGACCGGTCCACCTTGATTGGAGTTTTCCGGGGAAAAGACGAAGACGGGAGTTAAAGAGAAAAACCTCGTCTCCCGGAATGATAACCTTACTTCGAATCTCCAAATCATAAAACTTCTTGGCTCTTTCCTTGTAGATCCGAGAATTTTCATAGGCCTCATTTATCCATTCCTCTAACTCCACAAGATGATTCTTCCTACTAAATCCGGCCTCCTTAAACTCCAAGTTTATCCTCTCTATAGCCCAAAATGCTTTATGCTCAATCTCCAAAGGCAAGTGACAAGATATTCCAAAAACAAGTTGATACGGGGACATACCAATGGGGGGTTTTGTAGGCAGTTCGATAAGCCCACAAAGCATCATCAAGTTTCTTTGCCCAATCCTAACTAGTAGTGATTGTCTTCTCCAAGATTTGCTTGATCTCCCGGTTTGCAAGCTCTACTTGACCATTAGCTTGAGGATGGTATGGAGAGGTAATCTTGTGTTTCATTCCATATTTAGCAAGAACACTTCCCAACCATTTGTTATTGAAGTGAGACCCCCCATCACTAAGCAAAGCCCTCGGAGTTCTGATTAACACATATTTTATGTGCATGTTGAATGTGTTTTGCATGTGTTTGAGTCTCGATATATGTGCTTAAATGTTAGAAATGCTAGGGTTTCTTAACTCTTAGCATACCTTAGAATTTTCTCATTTTTCTCAGTTTTCGATCTATTTTTGTGAGAATTTTAAAAGAGCATTCAAGTAGCTAAGAATCGAAGACCGGAAACGAGGGAGAATCGAGCTCAATTAGAGTGAAACTTGTGTTCTTACATGTGGAATTTCAAGTTGTATATTTTGGGTTTCACTAGTTGCTTTCATTTATACTTTCTTCGTTCTCTCGAGTCTCTTTGTGCTTTTTTCAAGAACAATGGAGAACTCACTTGGCTGATTTGCTCATTCCATGTCAAAGCGGAGTTCGATATGAAGCTATAGCAAAAAAACGGATCAAGAATCGAAGCTCGGACGAGGGAGAACGAGGCGAAACCGTAGGGCTGCGCATGGAGAGGATCGCCGGCGGCCTGGACGGTGGCCTGGCCAGATCGCCGGCCAGACCGCCGGCCAGGTGGCTGAGTTGCAGCATAAACGGCGGCCTGACCGGCGGCCTGCCAGACCGCCGCCGTTCCTTCCCCATTCACTTCTTGACCGAGTTAGCTCGTCTAACTCGGTCCAACTCGACCCAAACTTGATTTTCTATGTATTTAATCCTAGAATTCACCCCATTTAGAGATCTTTTTCATATTTTAATTCCCCAAGAACCCTAGAAACATTTCCCTCTTTCCTTTTTAGTATTTTGAAGATTGTTGAAGCTACATTGGTTGGATTTGCAATTGGAGACCATCTTCTTCTTCCTTATTGAATTCTCATTATTTTAAGCATGATTTCAATTACTTTTTATGGTTTATTTTCCTTAATTATGTCTAGCTAGTTCTCTTTGTGATTTCAATTATATGTAGATTAGGATTAAGTGATTGAGTTTAGGCTTTAATTGTGAATTTACCTTTTAATTTCATGTTCATTTCTCTTGGGGTTATGTTTTATTATGTAATTGTGATTGATCACCATAGTTGCATACCAAGTGTTTGATCTAATGCTTAGGAGACTTAGATTAGATGCTAGGATCAAGAGATTTGCATGCTAGAGTATAGTAGGGTTAAGGAACTCCATGAGCTATTGGGAGTTAATGAATTGCTTGATGTCTTAGTCGGAATTAGGCCTTTCATTAATCTACTTGTCTTCATTGCAATGAGAATTGAGTGAACCATAGTTAGGAGGTTTCCCACATGAAATTGGATTAAATTGGTTAATTCTAGTTAGAGTTCTAATCACCCATCACTTGAGCCTAATCGAAATATAATTGGAATCACATTTATTTTATATTGATTTTATATCCTTTGCTCATTTGTTGCTTGTTTAGTTAAGTTTTAAGTTGATAATTACTTTTTGGTGTCATTAGTTAATTAAAAACACAAAACATGCTTGTCAGTAGTTTGAATAGTAGGTTTAGTAGCTAGGTTACTACTTGAGACTTGAGCGTCCTTGCATTCCTTGTGGTTCGACTCGATTACTCAATCGATTATTATTGCTCTCTACCCTCACCCTAAAGTGAGGGCGGACCAATTTTTAGTGCCGTTGCCGGGGAATGCATAGTTTGAGTTTCAATAGTTGATTTGGTTATTGAATTACTAATTCAAGCATTTTTCTCTTTTGATTTTTTACTTTGTAGGTGTATGCACACAAGGTCTAAAGGAAGACTCGTTCAACCTTTAATCTTGAACTTTGAAAGAAGACATAGAAGATGGAATTCTAGTGAAGAACAAGACATGGCCAACAATCAAGATTATGAGGCTCTTAGGAAGGAACTTGAAGATATGAGAGCTTGGAGAGATGAGCAAGATAGAAGGGCAAATGAGGCTCCACCACCTCCTCTCAACCATATGTTCCAACCTCCAACGGAACAATTTCAAGGAGGAGAGTGGGGGACGATCAATGCCAACAATTTTGAGCTCAAATCCGGACTTATTCAAATGGTGAAGAGTGAACAATTTGGTGGAAGTCCCACGAAGGATCCAAATGCCCATCTTAGCATGTTTCTTGATATGTGCGATACGGTCAAGCTAAATGGAGTGCCAAGTGATGTTATTCATATACGGATGTTTGGGTTTTCTCTACGGGATCGGGCCAAGGATTGGTACAAGGGATTGAACAAGGCCAACATTCATACATGGGATGACTTGTGCAAGGCCTTTCTCTCCAAATACTTTCCACCATCTAAAGCTCTAAAGCTCATCTCCGACATCTCACACTTCTCTCAATAAGGTGACGAGACCTTGTTTGAGGCATGAGAAAGATATAAAGAGTTATTAAGGAAGTGCCCTCAACATGGTTTTAACGAGGGACAACAAATCACCACATTCTATAGTGTCCTCACACCTCACACGAGAAGCATAGTGGATGCTACTTCCGGAGGATGCCTTGTGAATAGAAATGCAAAGGAAGCTCTAAGGATTCTTGAGGAAATGGCTTCTAACAGTTATCAATGGCCCATGGAGAGGGCTCCATCAAGAAGAGTTGCTTCTATTGATGATGAGAAGTATGATGCTCTAGCAATGGAAGTTGCTAATATGAAGAAGCAATATGAAGAAGAGAGGAAAGCTCAATCTCAAGCTCAAGTTCAAAGTGTTCATCAATATCAAGAGAACTTGGAGCTTAGTGGAAGTGAAGACTTGAATTTTATTAACCAAAGGCAATGTGGAAATTTCAACAAAGGAGGTTTCCAAGGTCACCAAGGAGGATTTCAAGGAAGGCCCCAAGGAGGAAATTCTTATGGGTATCAAGGAGGTTATCAATCATACAATCCCAATAATCGACCTCATCCTAACCTCTCTTATGGTAATCCTAACAATGTTCAATTGCCACCTCCCGGATTTTCGGTATCTCAAGGAGCTATTGAGGAACCAAAGAAGAACTCTCCATCAATGGAGCAAATGATGCAACAAATGTTGGCAAATCAAGCTCAAATGTCTTCTCAACAAGGAAATTTCATCACATAAACTGGGCAAAAGGTGAGTGCCTTAGAGAATTCACTTACATCTTTAACAAAGCAAGTGAAGATGATGGAGGGCCAAATAAGTCAAATGACTAACCAAGCCACCACTCAACACACACCGGGAAAGTTTCCAAGCAACACGGAGATGAATCCTAAAGGGTGTAATGCTATCACCTTGAGGAGTGGAAGGGCTTATGAGAATGAAGCTACATCCAAGAGTAAAGAAGATGAAGTTCTTGTTGAAGACATACCCTATGAAGAGTCTCCAACTATTGATGAAGAATCAAGGAAAGAAGTTCACGGAGAAGCTCCTAAGGCGGTGCTAGTAGAGGCTCCTCTTCCTACCAAGGATGTTATTATGAAGGCTCCATTCCCTCATCGTTTAGCCAAACATAAGGTTGATGAGAAGTTGATGAGATTCTTAGATATATTCAATAAGGTACAAATCAACATTCCCTTGCTTGATGCACTTCGTGATATGCCCGGCTATGTGAAAATTTTGAAGGATGCCGTGGCTAAAAAGAGGAAGTTTGGTTCATTTGAAACAATTAGCCTCATGGAGGAAGTTAGTGCGGTGATTCAAAGAAAATTGCCTTTGAAGAAGAAGGACCCTGGAAGCTTCACAATAGCATGTGTGATTGGAGGAAAAAAGTTTGGAAATGTATTATATGATCTAGGAGCTAGTATCAATTTGATGTCATTGTCTATCTTTAAGAGGTTGGATATTGGAGAGGTCAAACCTACATCTATTTGTCTTCAAATGGCCGATCATTCTATATCATATGCTCAAGGAATTGTTGAAGATGTTTTGGTAAAAGTGGAGGGATTCATATTTCCCGCGGATTTCGTAATCTTAGACATGCCGGAGGATAAGGATATGCCTCTCATTCTTGGGTGTCCCTTCCTAGCAACCGGAAGAGCTCTTATTGATGTACAAGACGGAAATCTCACTTTTAGAGTGAATGGAGAGACCCTCACTATTTCAATCTTCGATGCAATGAAGCGAGGAGATGACTCAACTTATGAGGAGTGCAATGCAATTACCACTTTGCCTACATCTATGGCAAAAGACCTCACGGAGGAAATCATCTCCAATTCTTTCTATTCCTATTCCAATTTAGATGATGCTTGTGATGACTTATTGGAGTCCATTGCTTATTTGGAAGCAAATCAAAGATCATTGAAGGATGAGGTTCATTACCTTGACATCAACCAACCGGGGGAGAATGGGAGTTCAACTAAGGAGGAATCTTCTTGAAGTGCCTCTCAAGAATTGAAACCTCTTCCCGATCATCTAAGGTATGCTTTTCTTGGTGATAATGACTCTTTACCCATTATAGTGTCACAACACTTGTCAGAGTCCGAATTGGACAAGTTGTTGAGAGTCCTTAGGGAGTTTAAAGATGTTATTGGTTGGTCTATTGATGATATCAAGGGTATTTGTCCATCTATATGCATGCATCGTATATTGTTAGAGGATGATTGTCGACCTAAGGTTCAACCTCAAAGGAGGTTGAATCCGGTTTTGCAAGAAGTAGTGAGGAAAGAGGTGTTGAAGCTATTAGATGCGAGAATGATCTACGCTATTTCAGATAGTGAATGGGTGAGTCCTACCCAAGTGGTTCCGAAGAAAGGAGGGATGACTGTGGTCAAGAATGAGAAGGAAGAGGTTATTGCTACAAGAGTTGCCACCGGATATAGAGTTTGCATTGATTATAGGGCTCTAAATGCGGCAACAAGGAAAGATCACTTCCCTTTGCCCTTTATTGATCAGATGTTGGATCGTTTGGTGGGTTATGAGTACTATTGTTTTCTTAACGGGTATTCCGGATACAATCAAATTGCCATAGCCCCGGAGGATCAACACAAGACGGCCTTTACATTCCCCTATGGAGTATTTGCCTATAGGAGGATGCCTTTCGGGTTGTGTAATGCTCCGGCCACGTTCCAAAGGTGCATGATGTCTATATTTGGAGGGTTGATTGAAAATATTATGGAGGTATTCATGGATGACTTCTCGGTTTTTGGGAGGAGCTTTGATTCTTGTTTGGATAACCTTACAAAAGTGTTGCAAAGGTGTAAGGACACTTCTCTTGTCTTGAATTGGGAGAAGTACCACTTCATGGTTAAAGGTGGAATTGTGCTTGGACATAAGGTCTCTAAAGATGGTTTGGAAGTTGATAGAGCCAAAATTGTCGCCATAGAGAAGCTTCCGCCTCCAACAAATGTGAAATCAATCCGAAGCTTCCTTGGTCACGCGGGGTTCTATAGAAGATTCATTAAAGGTTTTTCAAAAATTACCAAGCCACTTTGCAATCTCTTGCAAAAAGATGTGAAGTTTGTCTTTGATGAAGAATGTTTGAAAGCCTTTGAGACATTGAAGAAAGCCCTCATCTCTACTCCTATTCTCATCAAGCCTAATTGGAGTGAATCTTTCATTCTAAAGTGTGATGCAAGTGACTATGCTTTAGGAGTGGTCTTGGGGTAAATGAAAGATAAGGTGTTTCGAGTCATTCATTATGCTAGTAGGACATTGGATGGTGCTCAAAAGAACTACACAACAACCGAGAGGGAATTTTTAGCCATTATCTTTGCATTTGACAAATTCCGGTCATATCTTGTCGGGAATCACACTATTGTCTATTCGGATCATATAGCTATATGACATCTCATGGCGAAGAAGGATGCAAAGCCTCATTTGATTCGTTGGATCCTCCTTCTACAAGAATTTGACATAGAGATTCGTGATAGAAGAGGGCTAGATAATGTACTAGCCGATCATTTGTCAAGGCTTGAAAAGCCGGTTGAAGGAGAAGATTTGAGATTGAGTATCAATGAATGTTTCCCGGATGAGAAGATTATGGTCTTGAAGTGTAAAGATTCTTGGTTTGCCGACTTTGCCAATTACCTTGTGCTTCGAGAATTGCCACCAAATCTCTCAGATTATCAAAAGGCCAAGTTCCTTAGAGACGTGAGGTTCTATTATTGGCAAGATCTGTATTTATGGAGGAGGTGTGCCGATGGAATTATTCGTAGATGTGCTATGGATAATGAATGACTCAAGATTATTGGAGATTGTCATGAGGGACCGAATGGGGGTCATTTTGGGGCTAATCGTACTGCTTCGAAGGTTTTTCAAAGCGGATTCTATTGGCCTTCGATTTTTAAGGATTGCCAAACTTTTGTGAAGAGTTGTGATAGATGTCAAAGAATGGGGGATATCACAAGGAAAGATGAGATGCCTCAAAACATTATGATTGAGGTTGAGTTGTTTGATGTTTGGGGGATAGACTTTATGGGACTATTCCCTAATTCTTGTGGTTTTTCCTATATTCTTCTTACTATTGAGTATGTTTCAAGATGGGTTGAAGCAATTCCTACTTCGACTAGTGATTCCAAAGTTGTGATCAAGTTTTTAAAGAAGAATATTTTGACTCGGTTTGGAACTCCGAGAGCTTTGCTTAGTGATGGGGGGTCCCACTTCAATAATAAATGGTTGGGAAGTGTTCTTGCTAAGTATGGAGTGAAGCACAAGATTACATCTCCATACCATCCTCAAGCCCGTCAAGCCGAGCTTGCAAACCGGGAAATCAAGCAAATTTTGGAGAAGACAATCACTACTCGAAAGGATTGGGCGAAGAAACTCTATGATGCTTTGTGGGCCTATCGAACCGCCTACAAAACCCCCATTGGTATGTCTCCATAGCAACTTGTCTTTGGAAAGTCTTGTCACTTGCCTTTGGAGATTGAGCATAAGACATTTTGGGCTATAAAGAGGATTAATCTCGAGTTTAAGGAGGCCGGAGTGAATAGGAAGAATAATCTTGTGGAATTGGATGAATGGAGAAACGAGGCTTATGAAAATTCTCGGATTTACAAGGAAAGAGCCAAAAAGTTTCATGATTTGGAGATTCGAAGCAAGGTGATCATTCCGGGAGACGAGGTTCTTCTCTTTAATTCTCGTCTTCGTCTTTTCCCCGGAAAACTCAAATCAAGGTGGACCAGTCCTTACATTGTGAGTAGGAGTTTCAAGAATGGCACATTTGAACTTCTAAAGAATGATGGTTCTACCTTCGTTGTTAATGGACATCGACTTAAGCTCTATTTCAATTCGAAGAAGTTCAAGGAGGAGTCGACCATTCTTCTTAATGATGCTTGATCTTGGAGACTAAGTCGAGCTAACGACGTTAAACAAAGCGCTAGTTGAGAGGCACCTCAACACGTATCCTTTTCTTTTTCATTTTTGTGGGTTTTTTTATTTCATTTTTTTTCAATTTTTGAGTTTATTGCAATTTTCGTTTTATTTTTGAGAAAAAAAAAAATAGAAAATGTTGAAAAAGAAAGTTGAAAAAAATGCTTAGGGAGAATAAAGGGGAAGTCGAGAGGGACCCGGTGCTTCAAAAAGGGTCGAAAAAGGTTGAGAAATGCGTCGAAAAAAGGTCGGAAACCGGGCAAGAAGGGGCGCCGGCGGCCTGACCGGCGTACTGCCAGACCGCCGGCCAGGTGGCTGAACTACAGAGTAAACGGCGGTCTGAACGGCGGCCTGACGGCCTGCCAGACCGCCGCCGGTCCTTCCTCCCCCCTATTTTCTATTTTTGATTTTTTCACTTCCTTTTCTTCAATTTATGATTTTCAAACCCTTTTTCAAGCATGAACATCACTTTCTCTCACTAAAACATTTGAAATTTCATGTTCTAATTACTCTCAAATCACTTTGAATCTTGTTAAGTCCTTCCATAGTCTCATTACCCATCCCATAAGCTACATTTTAAGCCCTAGAACTCACTTTTTCATTCACCCTAACCTAAAAAACGAAAATCTAAGGTTTTTGTTCAAAGTTGTGAAGTTCTTCAAGTTTCCCCAAGAAAATGAGGTAAGATGTTCTACACCTTTGCTTTTATGGGATTTCTACACTCATTCTATGAATTGGTATGCATTTTGCCCATCATTTGTGATAGTTTGAATAGAATTCATAGCTTAGATTTTTCTTAAATTTTTGGGAGAAATTTTTGAATTTTTGAATTTTTGAATTTTTGAATTTTGGAAATGAGCATGAATTGAATGGCATTAATTCTTGCATTTATGAATTGTGCTATATCTTTTTGATTTGAATATTCATGGAAATTTGTACTTCTTTCTACTTGAACATTCATGAATAGGATTGAAGAAACTTGTATGAATTTTTGGAGAACATTGTAGGAATTCACATTCTTGATACTTGCTTAAAATTCAATTTTTTTTTGGGAGCATACATGTTCAAGGGAATCATGAGTTCATGAGAAAAGTGGCTTATAATATGAACATTCTTGGTCTATCTTCTTGAAATTTATTTGGAATTTTTCATAATTTGTAGGAAGAAGGAGTCTAGAGGAAAAGGAAAAGAAAAAGCAACAACTTCTAAGGATTTGATTGCTTCTCTTACAAACAAGAAGAGAAAGGATGCTTCCTCCTCGTCATTCCAACCAAGAAGGGATCCTACAACACCGGAAGCTCATGATATTCGATTGGAAACATATGAGGAAAGGGATAAATTCGCCACTCTTGTGAAAAAGGGCATTATTCCAACAAGATTTCCTTCAAAAGAGGTTTTGGAGAAGATAGGGCTTTACGATAATGTAAAGTCTCTCTTTGATAATATTGGTTGGGGACGTATCCTTGATGATACTATTGAGGATAGACAAACTTATGAAAAAGTTGTTCTTGAAGTTATGAGCACAGTGGAGGCCGAAAATATTCATCTCATGCAAGGTATTCAATTCCAATTGTTTGGTGAAAGGCATGAAATGAGCTTGGAGGAGATAGATGATATTTTTGGAGTACCACATGGGGGTGATGTGTTGATAGAGCAAGCTTTCGAGCATTATTCCATTTGGAACAAGCTTGTACCGCTTTCCCCGGAAGGTTTCAAGTCAGGATATTCAAAATCAAATGAGGTGCGGAATCCGGTGTTAAGAATGGTGCTTAAAATCCTTGGCCACACAATTGTTGCAAGAAAGGAGAATACCTCGGTCCGGATCGATGATCTTTTCATTCTTCATGCTATGTTGACCAAGAGGAAGATAAGTTTTACACATCTCTTTATCCCTCAATTGTTGAAGCAAGCAAGAGTGAATTCCGGAAAGGTCAACATTGGAGGAATGCTTACTCCCATTGCCAAGTGGATCAAGGAAGATCTTGGTGGATACCCTCCATTAAAGGGAGCATATCTTATGGATTTCATGAAGTTAAGGTACTTGAGGTTTATCAACTCTATCACACCCCCATTCTATTTTCTTCAAGAGGATTGTGAGAAGTTCCCTCTCCCTAATGCCGCGAGTATATTGGTCACCCATTTTCATGAAAGAGAAAATTGGCAATTGAACTTGCCAATGCACAAGTTGATCATGGAGAATCATATCTTCAAGTATGGTGAAGAGGATGAGTACACTATTGGCAATGGAGGGGAAAAAGTGCATATGGATGAAGAGGACGAGGAAATGGAAGATTCGACAAGAGAAGAACAAATGTCAAGAGAAGAACAAATGTCAAGATACAATGCAAGATTTGAAACTCTTGAGACTAGAATGGAAAGTATGGAACGGGGATTCAAATCTCTTGATGCACAAGTCACTGTGATGAGGCAAGAGGTGACTTCGATGAGAGTCACTCAACTTGATGAAGTGGAAAGGAGTAAGAAGATGGAAAAGCAAGTAACATCGATGATGGAGCTTTTGGAGAGCTTCCGAGAGCATCAACTCAATCAAGGGGTGACTTGGCCCCATCCTCCACCATCATCATAGCTTGGAATGTTGTATGTGTAATTTAAATCCATTATTTATCTTTCCCTCCAAACTTATTTTAGAATTTATTTTCTAAAATAAGTTTAGGGGAGGGGGGTAGGATAATGAATTTAAATTACTTTAAATTTATATCTTACTATTTTTCCATGCTTTGTTCTCTTGCTTTACACTCTTGTCTTAGTCTCTTGGTCTTTTCCTCTCATGTTTGAAGTTGCTTGGCTTTAAAATTGTGGTTTGAGGTATTTTTGTGGTTTGATGGTATCTATTTGATTGAGATTTGTTTGCTTGGATTGTGGATGAGAATTTTAGGTTGTTGACATTGGGAAATGAATTTTTTTGATGATGAGTTTGAAGCTGTGGAATGTTTTGAAGGACTTTGTGTTATTTGTTGAGTTTGTTTGATGGTTTTTGAATTTGTGTGGAAGTTTGTATTTTGTTTTGTGTAATTGGGGATGAATTAGGGTTAAATAATTACTCTTCATGAGTTTGTGGTTGAGTTTGTGATTTTGAATGCGAAATTTTTAAGAAAGGAAAAATTTTAAGCGAATGAATGTATGCATGCTTAAGTGCGAAAGCACGTGTTGAATTGCTCATGTGCATTAGAGTGAGATGCCAATGATTAATGCTAAATGGTGATATTTTTGAAATTTCTCAAGTTTAAGTCAAGCATGATTAGGGTTATTTCACTTGAATGGCTTGGAAGGATTGAACTTAGGCACTTAGGCTCTAGACAAAAAGCTTGAGAGGATTTTGAGCCTTAAACTATGCATTTTACATAGTGAATATCCTTTCTTGAGAGCTTAATCTTGCATTGCATTTTCTTTACTAGAACTTGCCTTGATACTCTTATTAGAAGTACTACATGTTTGCATGATTAGAAGATGATCTTAGGCCATCATTGCATAGCCCATTTTCCCTAAACATTAACCTATCTTTCATTACCATTGTTGTCCCATTTTGAGCCTTGAATAGAGCCTTTTCTTCTTGAACCGGATGATAGGGGGTGAAGGGTGGTTAAGGGAACCTTGGTAAAAGTTGAAAATTCATAAAGAATGATGGGTGATGGTGAAGGGTCTAGATGATTGGTGTTGGAATGAAAGGACACTCCTATAAGCTCTAAGTTAGAAAAGGAAAGAATAAGAACAAAGTTCTTATTGAAAAAAAAAAGAAGAAGAAGAAGAAGAACAAGAGCATAAAAGAGTGTTTCTTTAGGAATTTTGAAAGAAGCTTGTGGTTTCATTTGATAAAAAGGGGTTGGATAAGGTGGAAGATGAAGAACCTCATACTTTGAAAGGAGAAGAAAGGGGGTAAGAGTACTTGAATGCAAATTTAAGTCACTTAGCCTATAATTCCTTACCTTAACCAATGTCCCTACATTACAAGCTTAATAAAGACCTTTTTGATCCTAATTTGTGCATGCATTGTAGTATTAGAAACTTGAGTTGATAGGCAAGCTTATGGCTAAATTTATGTTTTGCATGATTTCGATGAGTGCTTACCTTTTCCATAAGTAGAGGGATCGAGTGATACACATATTCTTTGTGAGGTCTAGAGTCGAAGGTGTTTGAGTGATTGATTTCTAAGTTAGGAGAGTGGGTGATCTTATGAATGTTTGGCCTGACTTGAGAATTTCCTTGAGCTAAAATGGTTTTTGATATGATATGAGGCATTTAGGAACTCAAAATGCACACTCCATACGTGTTAAGTGTTTTGATTGTTCGTTTCATTGTTCGGGACGAACAATGGCTTAAGTTTAGGGGAGTGATTAACACGTATTTTATGTGCATGTTGAATGTGTTTCGCACGTGTTTGAGTCTTGATATATGTGCTTAATTGTTAGAAATGCTAGGGTTTCTTAACTCTTAGCATACCTTAGAATTTTCTCATTTTTCTCAGTTTTCGATCTATTTTTGTGAGAATTTTAAAAGAGCACTCAAGTAGCTAAGGATCGAAGACCGGAAACGAGGGAGAATCGAGCTCAATTCGAGTGAAACTTGTGTTCTTACATGTGGAATTTCAAGTTGTATATTTAGGGTTTCACTAGTTGCTTTCATTTATACTTTCCTCGTTCTCTCGAGTCTCTTTGTGCTTTTTGCAGGAACAATGGAGAACTCACTTGGCTGATTTGCTCATTCCATGTTGAAGTGGAGTTCGATACGAAGCCATAGCAAAAAATGGATCGAGAATCGGAGCTCGGACGAGGGAGAACAAGGCGAAACCGTAAGGCTGCGCACGGAGAGGATCGCCGGCGGCCTGGCCAGACCGCCGGCCAGGTGGCTGAGTTGCAGCATAAACGGCGGCTTGCCAGACCGCCGCCGTTCCTTCCCCCTTCACTTCTTGACCGAGTTAGCTCGTCTAACTCGGTCCAACTCGACCCAAACTTGATTTTTTATGTATTTAATCCTAGAATTCACCCCATTTAGGGATCTTTTTCATATTTTAATTCCCCAAGAATCCTAGAAACATTTCCCTCTTTCCTTTTTAGTATTTTGAAGATTGTTGAAGCTACATTGGTTGGATTTGCAATTGGAGACCATCTTCTTCTTCCTTATTGAATTCTCTTTATTTTAAGCATGATTTCAATTACTTTTTATGATTTATTTTCCTTAATTATGTCTAGCTAGTTCTCTTTGTGATTTCAATTATATGTAGATTAGGATTAAGTGATTGAGTTTAGGCTTTAATTGTGAATTTACCTTTTAATTTCATGTTCATTTCTCTTGGGGCTATGTTTTATTATGTAATTGTGATTGATCATCATAGTTGCATACCAAGTGTTTGATCTAATGCTTAGGAGGACTTAGATTAGATGCTAGGATCAAGAGATTTGCATGCTAGAGTATAGTAGGGTTAAGGAACTCCATGAGCTATTGGGAGTTAATGAATTGCTTGATGTCTTAGTCGGAATTAAGCCTTTCATTAATCTACTTGTCTTCATTGCAATGAGAATTGAGTGAACCATAGTTAGGAGGTTTCCCACATGAAATTGGATTAAATTGGTTAATTCTAGTTAGAGTTCTAATCACCCATCACTTGAGCCTAATCGAAATATAATTGGAATCACGTTTATTTTATATTGATTTTATATCCTTTGCTCATTTGTTGCTTGTTTGGTTAAGTTTTAAGTTGATAATTACTTTTTGGTGTCATTAGTTAATTAAAAACATAAAAACATGCTTGTCGGTAGTTTGAATAGTAGGTTTAGCAGCTCGGTTACTACTTGAGACTTGAGCGTCCTTGCATTCCTTGTGGTTCGACTCGATTACTCAATCGATTATTATTGCTCTCTACCCTCACCCTAAAGTGAGGGCGGACCAAGTTCCAAACCGAGTCAAGATGTTCTTCTTTAAAAACTTGATCACAACCTTAGAATCACTAGTCGAAGTTGGAATGGCTTCGACCCATCTTGAAACATACTCAATAATAGCAAGAAGGATATAGGAAAAACCACAAGAATTAGGGAATGGTCCCATGAAGTCTATCCCCCAAACATCAAACAACTCAACCTCAATCATGATGTTTTGAGGCATCTCATCCCTCTTAGTGATATTTCTCATCCTTTGACATCTATCACACTTCTTCACAAAGGTTTGACAATCCCTAAAAATTGAAGGCCAATAGAATCCACTTTGAAAAACCTTCCAAGCCGTACGATTAACCCCAAAGTGACCCCCATTAGGTCCCTCATGACAATCTCCAATAATCTTGAGCCATTCACTCTCCATAGCACATCTACGAATAATGCCATCGGCACATCTTCTCCATAGATATGGATCTTGCCAATAATAGAACTTCACCTCTCTAAGGAACTTGTCCTTTTGATAATCCGAGAGATTTGGTGGCAACTCTCGAAGCACAAGGTAGTTAGCAAAATCGGCAAACCACGAATCTTTGCACTTCAATACCATAATCTTCTCATCTAGGAAACTTTCATTGATGCTCAACTTTTGATCTTCCCCTTCCACCGGATTCTCAAGATGTAACAAGTGATCCGCTACCACATTCTCACATCCCCTCCTATCCCAAATCTCCATGTCAAACTCTTGTAGAAGGAGAATCCACCGGATGAGCCTAGGCTTTGAATCCTTTTTAGCAAATAGATGCCTAATTGCCCCATGATTTGTGTAAACAATAGTGTGATTGGCTACCAAATAAGATCGGAACTTGTCAAAGGCATAGACTATAGTCAACAACTCTCTCTCCATCGTGGTGTAGTTCCTTTGAGCGGAATCCAAGGTTTTGCTAGCATAATAGATCACACGAAACAAATTATCTCTCTTTTACCCCAATGCTACACTAACCGCCCAATCACTAGCATCACACATCAAAATAAAAGACTTATTCCAATTAGGGGTGATTAACACGGGTGTAGATACTAAAGCTTTCTTCAATGCCTCAAAAGCCTTGAAACAATCTTCATCAAAGTTGAATTTAACTTCATTTTCCAAGAGAGAGCAAAGAGGTTTGGATATTTTTAAGAAATCCTTGATGAACCGTCGATAAAATCCGGCATGGCCTAGAAAACTCCGAACGGATTTCACACTTGTAGGAGGTGGCAACTTCTCAATAGCAACAATTTTTGCTTGATCAACTTCCAACCCTTCTCTTGAAACCTTGTGGCCCAATACAACTCCCTCTCTTACCATAAAGTGGCATTTTTCCCAATTAAGAACTAAGGAAGTTTCTTGGCATCTTTGCAAAACCTTGGTTAAGTTTTCCAAGCAATGATCAAAAGAAGTCCCAAATACGGAGAAATCATCCATAAATACCTCCATAATGTTTTCAATCAAACCATGGAAGATAGCCATCATGCATCTTTGGAATGTGGTGGGAGCATTGCACAATCCAAAATGCATTCTCTGAAATGCAAACACACCATAGGGACAAGTGAATGCCGTCTTATGTTGATCTTCTGGGGCGATCATCACTTGATTGTATCCTGAGTAGCCATCCAAGAAGCAATAATACTCGTATCCGGCTAATCGATCAAGCATTTGATCAATAAAGGGCAGTGGGAAATGATCTTTCCTCGTAACGGAGTTCAAGGCTCGACAGTCTATACAAACTCTCCAACCCGTTGCTACTCTAGTAGTGATCAACTCATCCTTTTCATCTTTCACCACCGTAATCCCCCCTTTTTTTGGAACAACTTGAGTGGGGCTTACCCACTCGCTATCCGAAATAACATAGATCATCCCGGCATCTAACAATTTTAACACTTCCTTCCTCACGACTTCTTGCAACATGGGATTCAACCTCCTTTGAGGTTGAACCTTAGGACGACAATTATCTTCCAAAAGAATCCGGTGCATACACATAGAGGGAGAAATCCCCTTTATATCATCAATAGACCAACCAATCATATCTTTGAACTCTCTAAGGACCCTCAACAACTTGTCCAATTCGGACTCTGACAAGTGTTGTGACACAATTACAGGAAAAGAGTCTTTATCACCAAGAAATGCTTACCTTAGATGATCGGGAAGAGGTTTCAACTCTTCAGAAGTGTTTGAAGAAGACTTGTCTTTTGTTGAACTCCCACTCTTCCCCGGTTGATTGATATCAAGGTAGTGGACTTCATCCTTTGGTGAGCCTTGATTTGCATCTAAGAAAGCAATAGACTCCAATAATTCATCACATACTTCATCCAAGTCGGAATAGGAGTATAGAGAGTTGGAGATGATTTCCTCCGTAAGATCATTTGCCATAGATGTAGGGGAAGTGGTGATTGAATCGCATTCCTCATAGGTTGGATCATCTCTTCGCTTCATAGCATCAAAGATTGAAAGAGTGAGGGTCTCTTCATTCACTCTAAAAGTGAGATTCCCGTCTTGCACATCAATAAGAGCTCTTCCGGTTGCTAGAAAATGACACCCAAGAATGAGGGGCATATCCTTGTCCTCCGGCATAAGACATTCCCAAACTTTTCTTCCCTAATCACACATGCTATTGTGAAGCTTCCGAGATCCTTCTTCTTTAAAGGCATTTTCCTTTGAATCACGCACTAATCTCCTCCGTTAGGCTAATTATTTCAAATGAACCAAACTTTCTCTTGTTAGCAACGGCATCCTTCAAGAACTTCACATAGCCGGGCATATCTCGAAGTGCATCTAGCAAGGGAATGCTGATTTGTACCTTGTTGAATATGTCTAAGAATCTTTTCATCTTCTCAACAATCATAGGCTTGGCTAGACGATGAGGGAATGGAGCCTTCGTTATCACATCCTTGGTAGGAAGAGGGGGCTTTATCAACTCTTCTTTTGGAGCCTCTTCTTGCACTTCTTTGCTTGAATTCTCCTCATTGGTAGGGGACTCTTCATAAGGTATGTCTTCAACAAGAACCTCCTCTTTTCCACTTCCGGATGTAGCTTTATTCTCATAGGCTCTTCCACTCCTCAATGTGATAGCATTGCATTGGCTCTTGGATTTACCTCTGTATTACTTGGAAACTTTTCCGGGGTGTGTTGAGTGGTGTCTTGGTTAGCTATTTGGCTAATTTGACCGCCCATCATCTTTACTTGCTTTGTCAAGGATGTGAGAGAATTTTCCAATGCGTTAACCTTTTGCCCGGTTTGTGTGATAAATGAGCTTTGTTGATTTGCTATTTGTTGGACAAGTTGCTCAATAGAAGGAGATGTCTTCTTCAATTTTTCAATCACGCCTTGAGAGACGGAGAATCCGGGAGGTGGAAATTAAGCGTTGTTAGGATTTCCATAAGAGAGATTGGGATGAGTCCGGTTGTTGAGATTGAAGGCTTGATAGCCTCCTTGATGACCATAAGAATTTCCTCCTTGTGGCTTCCCTTGGAACCCACCTTGATAATTCCCTTGGAATCCTCCTTGACCTCCTTGAAAATTTGACTTGTTGAAATTTCCATAAGGCCTTTGGTTCACATAACTCACATCTTCATTCCCATTAAATTCTTTACTCTCTTGGGCTTGAACCACTTGAATATCTCTTTTCGATCTCCTCTCTTCTTCAAATTCCTTTTTGAGGAGGGTACATTGTGTAGCCAACTCATCAATTCTAGCATCTTCAAGTATAGAATTCACCTTCTTCGTGGGACCTCTCTCCGATGGCCATTGATAACTATTGGCCGCCATCTCTTCTATGATCCTAAGGGCTTCCTTTGCATTTCGGTTTACTAGGTAACCCCCAGATGTAGCATCAACTATGCTCCTCGTGTGTGGAGAGAGTCCACTATAGAAGTTGACTATTTGTTGAGCTTCACTAAAACCGTGTTGAGGGCACTTGCGTAGCAAGTCCCTCTACCTCTCCCAAGCTTCAAATAGTATTTCATCAACATGTTGTGAGAAGTGAGAAATCTCCGAAATGAGCTTTTGAGCCTTGGAAGGAGGGAAGTACTTGGCAAGAAAAGCTTTGCATAGTTTTTCCCATGAAGTGATCTCGCTCTTGTCAAGGTTTTTAAACCACTCCTTTGCATGATCTCTCAGAGAAAAGTTGAAGAGCTTCATCCTTATAGCATCCTCCGGCACTCCATTATGCTTCACCGTATCACAAATCTCCAAAAATGTGCTTAAATGAGCATTAAGATCCTCGTTTGGCCTCCCACCAAATTGCTCAGATTGGACCATTTGGATAAGGCCGGTCCTTATCTCAAAGTTGTTTGCATTGACATGAGGTCCCCATGCCCCTTCTTGGAATTGTTGGACCGGTACTTCAAACATTTGGTTTAATGGAGGTAGAGGCTCCTCATTTGCTCTTCGTTCATGCTCATCAAGCCTTGCCCTCATATCTTCAAACTCCTTCATTAGAGCTTCCATATTCGGTATGTTAGCTCCTATCTCTTGTTCTTCAATAGAATTCCTTCTTCTATGTCTTCTTTAAAAATTCAAGATCAAAGGTTGAACAAGTCTTCCTTTAGACCTTGTGTGCATAAACCTACAAAACAAAAATCAAAAGAAACAACTACTTGAATTAGTATCTCAATAACCAAATCGACTGTTGAAACTCAAACTAAGCATTCCCCGGCAACGGTGCCAAAAATTGATCGCCCCTCACTTTAGGTGTGAGGGAGATGCAATAATAATTGATGCGTATAATCGAGTCAAATCCACATGGCATGCAATGGCGAATGAGATTCAAGTAGTAATCTAGTTACCTAACTATTATCCGAGCTACCAACTAACATGTTTTTGTGTTTTTGATTGATTAAGGAAAAATGAAAAGTAATTAACAAGTTTAGAACTTAACTAAATAAGTAACAAGTAACAAATGATATAAAATCAATAGGAAATGCAAGTGACTCCAATTATACTTCAATTATGTCTAAGTAATAGGGATGTGACACTTTAACTAGAATTAGCCATTTTAATCCAATTTCATGTGGGAAACCTCCTAAGTATGATTCACTCAATTCCTCATTATAATGAAATCAAGTAGATTAATGAAAGTAGTATTAGGGTGAGTAGCCCACTCTTAGATAAAAAACTAGGAATCTACCCACCCCTTTAATTTTTTAACTCATATACCCATATTTTACAAAGTGACTAGTTTACCCTCAACCAACCCAAATTAAATTCAAAATTTGAAATCACACACCCAATTTTCACTCCTCCCCCTCTATATCTCTCTTTCTATCATCTCTTTCTCTCTCTCTCTCTATCTCTCTCTCCTCTTTCTTTCTCTCCCACCACCGCAACCTCGACCAGCGACGAGAAGAGGAAGAAGCTGAAGGAGACGACCTCGAACACCAGTAGCTTCTTCTTCCCCTCTCTCTCTCTCACTGCACCATGTACGCCGTGGAAGGGGCCGACTGAGACGATCTGCGGATGGTAGGTAACGGCCATTGATGTTGATGAAGCTCTGCGGCACCTTGAAGATGGAGAAGGAGCTCTCGCCGGTGGAGCGGCTCAGGATGCGCGACGTGTCTGCGAGAGAGAAAGAGAGACGCAGAGGAGGAAGGGGTTGGAGAATTGAAGGTGTGGGTCTTTATTTCTGAATCTGAGAGCTTTTTGTTGTTGATTTTTTTTCTGAATCTGAGAGCTTTTTGTTTGAGTTTGTTGTTAATTTTCTGAGGGAGGTGATGTGTTTTTGTTTGTCGATTTGCTCCGACAAAGTTTCCAGCTGTATTTTTCCTGTTGACATGGAGGTAGAACCCTGTTACTGTGAATTTTCGAATCTGGTTTTTATGTGTTCTGGTTCGTAGTATTTAAGATCGTACTATTACAGTTTGCATGTACGTTTGTTTTTGTTTCGTACCATGCAAACTTCACTGGTACGAACTGTTTTATGTTCTTCACTGGTGATTCCTCATGTCTCTTTCTATTTTTTTCCTCCTATATTTCTTCTGATTTTGATTTTTTAATTCTGAATTTATACTAAATTTGAGTATTTGAGTTTGGATTTTTATGACTTCTGTTGGGGGACTTTTTGCTGCAATGTTATCTATAAGATTTGTGGGGAAGCAAAAACTTATATATTTTTGTAGTTTACTGTTTTATTTTTTTAAATAAGAGGAAAGTTACGGTACGAATTCATTATTTTTTTCTCTTTGTAATGGAAGGTTACGGTACAAATTAATAATACCGTACCATAACGGTACGAATTCATAATATCGTACCGTAACTTGTCGAGATTGTTTAGAAAGTAATGGAAAGTTACAGTACGAATTCATAATTTTTTTCTCTTCGTAATGGAAAGTTACGGTACGAATTAATAATACCGTACCGTAACGGTACGAATTCATAATATCGTACCGTAACTTGTCGAGATTGTTTAAAAAGTAGGATAAGAAATATTCATTCACTCATATCATTAATGAATGGTACGAATTCGTCTCAGTCTTTCTGAGTACCGAGTAATTTTTTATGAATTTTGTATTGTTTATATTTTCTATTCCCACATCATGGTACGATTTTGCCAAATTCGTACTTTGAACTCTAAAAATGCATGAAATCTTTTTTGCTTTTACGAACAGTTCAGCCGTACTTCGTACCGTTCCTTAGTTAGGGTACGAAATTTAAATATCGTAAGTCGTTCTAAGTAAAAATTGAATAAAATAAAAAATAAAAAAGAAAGTGGAAAAAGGCTGAAAATGATGAAAAAGGGGAAAAAAGGAAAAAAAAAAGTTGAAAAAAAATATATAAAAAATAAAAAAATAAAAAAAAAGTCTGAAAAACAAAAATAAAGAAAAATAAAAAAATAAAAATAAAAATGAAAAAAAAACTGAAAAAACAAATGAAAAACCAAAAAAAAAAGATAAAGGAAATGAAGAAAAAGGAAAAAAACATAAAAGAAAGAGAAGAGGGAATCCATGTGCATTAAGGGCAAACTTGTCCAAATTTGAAAATATGGGTAGATGGGATGTAAATTAAAGGGGGTGGGTAACTTTTGGTTTTCTTATATGAGGTTGGGTAGTTTAGGATTTGCCCCTTAATGAAAGACCTAATTCCTACTAAGATATTAAACAATTTATTAACTCCCAATATTTCATGGAGTTCTTTAACCCTACTATACTCTAGCATGCAAATCTCTTAATCCTAGCATCTAATCTAAGCCTCCTAAGCATTAGATCAAACACTTGGTATGCAACTATGGTGATCAATCACAGTTACATAATAAAACATAGCCCCAAGAGAAATGAACATGAAATTTGAAGGTAAATTCATAATTAAAGCCTAATCCCATCACTTATCCCTAATTTATATATAATTGGAATCACAAAGAAGATTAGCTAAACATGATTAAGGAAATCAAACCATAAAAAGTAAATGAAATCATGCTTAAAAGATAGAGAATTCAATAAGGAAGAAGGAAATGGTCTTGAATCTTGAATCCATAAGAATATTAAAATATAAAAAGATACATCAAAAAGGGAAGAATTTGGGGTTGAATACATTGAAATTCATAATTGCGTCAAATTTGGTCGAACCGGGACAAAAAGGAGCGAACCAGGAAGATTTCTCGCTCAACCGGCGGTCCAGGTGCGGGGCACCGGTGGTCCAGTGGACTGCCGGTCTGGACCGCTGGCCTCTCTGTGGTGAACGGCAGCCTGGGTGGGAGGACCGGCGGCCCAGTAGACTGCCGGTTTGTCGCCCTTTGACCGGTCAACTTCCGTCTTCTCTTGCGCAATATTTTCGTTTTTGCCCGTTCTCTCTTGTCCGAACTCCGATTTACGCTCGATTCTTCCTCATTTTCTTTTTGCTACGGCTTCCTAACGAACTCCTCTTTGACATGGAACTATCAAAGTTGCCGAATGAGTTCTTCATTAACCTGAAAAAAGACACAAAGAGACTCGAGAGAATGAGGAAAACATAAACGAACTTGAAGTAGTGAAACCCTAACTCTATAACTCCAACTTCCACATTTTTAACCCTAAGTTTCACTCTAATTAAGCTCGATTCTTCCTCATTTCCAGCCTTCGATCCTTAGCCACATGAATACTCTTTCTAATTCTTACAAAAATGGATCAAAACCCAAAAGAAAATGAGAAAAGTGAAAAGTATGCTACAAGTTAAGAAACCCTAGCATTTCTAACATTTAAGCACATAAATCGAGACTCAAACACATGCAAAACACACTCAACATGCACATAAAATACGTGTTAATTAACAGTCTCATAGAGATCTGTGTTCTTTCTAATTACCGAAAGATAAGGGTCAAAACAGTTAACTACACTATCTGTTTTTGATATAACCTACATGGTACGAGCATGTAGCTTTCATCTTATAGGTCTAATGTCGAACCTTGATAGCTCCTGGGGAATTGGCCTTCTGTGTCCTTACTCGGATCCTCCTCTTCTTCAGACTCTTCATTTCTTGGCATCAAGTTTAACGCTATCGTATTCCCAAATCTTCTAGTTGGCTATGCAAACCATTAAGGAAGGCTCGGGACTCATCGAACAACTGTACCCTCCTTGGGTGACCTGATGGTCTAGCTCTTGGCGACATTATACTAAATTATCAATTATTAACTTGCTAATTTTTTTATTTCTTTTTTGTTTGTTGTTCATAAGGAATGTGGAATATTTATTCACAACTCCTAGTATCCCTAGAGAGTGTTTCATACTCCAAACTTACAATTGGACTGATTCGATACATCTCTTTGGTCTTATAAGGAGATAATGTTTATGGAATAGAATAACATATGAACCGGCATTAAAAGGTATTTTCAATGGGAATAATGTTTCAGTTCCATCATGATGTTTGATCAAAGGTTTCATCAATAAATTATCAGACCAACTTAGAAAGAATATTCAAAGGGTAGAATGAAATGACAAAAGGGTCGAAAGAGGGGACTCTCCTGTTGACACTGATCTGCCCTCACTTTAGGGGTGAGGGAGATGCAATAATAATCGATGTGTATAATTGAGTCGAATCCACAGGGAATGCAATGGCGAATGAGTTTCAAGTAGTAATCTAGCTACTAAAACTACTATCCAAGCTTACAAGTGACATGTTTTTGTGTTTTCCAAAGATTAATGACAAATTCAAATAACAAAATCAACTAGCAAACAAGTATGAAATGGTAATATCAATAGAAGAAATTATGGTTCCAAATATAATCCAACATTCACTAGAAACATAGGTTTTGGAATTTGCAAGGATAAACCGATTTAATCCAATTCATAAGGGAGTTCTTTATAGGTTATACATCAACTCTTTTCTCAAAGCAATCAATATAAGTGGGTTAACCTATGACATCTATCTCCGCTAGGTCTCAAGATGCATAAATCAACTCCAAAAAGCTCAATTAATTATCTAGAATCTCCTATTAGCAAGAATTACTAATATGTTGTGCTTTGATGCCAAGTGTTATGAACTAAAGCCTACTAAGCATTTATCCAAATACCTTGTATGCACTATATGATGGCCAATCACTCATGCAATAAAATCAAGTCCCAAACCACAAGACATATGAATTAGAAGGCAAATCCAACTACAATATCCAAAAACCTATTAATCTAGATCATGTCTTCATATATTTGAAACCAAAAGGAAATTAGCTAGACATAATTAAAGGAAATAAACCATAGAAAGTAAATAAAATCATGCTTAAAAGAAAGAGAATTTAATAAGGAAGAAGAAGGTGGTCTTCAATTGCAAATCCACAAAGTATAGCTTCAACAATCTTCAAAATATTAAAAAGGAAAGGGAGAAAAAATTCTAGGGTTCTTGGAAGAATAAAATATGCAAAAAGATATCCAATTGGGGTGAATATAGGGTTTAAATACATCAAAAACTGAGTTTGGGACAAGTTGGACCGAGTTTGGACGAACCAAACTCGGCACTTAAAGAGAGGGAAGGGCGGACACCCGGCGCGGTATGGGCATACCGCCAGCAGCCTGGCAGGTCGCCGGCCCAGACCGCTGTCCTCTCTGTCCTCCACGGCGACCTGGCAGCTTGGCCGGCGGTCTGGCAGACCGCCGGTCAGGCCGCCGGCCCTCCTTCTTTGACCGGTCTTCTCCATCTTCTCGTTGCACGACTTTTCCATTTTCGCTCGTTCTCTCTCGTACGATCTCTGATTCTCAATCCGCTTTTTGCTATGGCTTCCTAACGAGCTCCTCTTCATCATGGAATGATTAATTTGGCCAAATAAGTTCTCCATTATTCGTGCAAAAAGCATAAAGAAACTCGAGAGAACAAGGAAAACATAAATGAAATCAAACTAGTGAAACCCTAACTATGTAACTTGAAATTCCACATTTTAAAGCACAAATTTCACCCTAATTAAACTCGATTCTTCCTCGTTTCCGGCCTTCGATCCTTAGCCACATGAATGTTCTTTATAAATCTCACAAACTAGATTGAAAACCGAGAGAAAATGAGAAAAACATAAAGTATGCTATAAGTTTAGAAACCCTAGCATTTCTAACATTTAAGCACCCAAAACGAGACTTAAACACATGCAAAACACACTCAACATGCACATAAAATATGTGTTAATCAGACACCCATCCAAATTCTGATCTGGAGATAATTGTACTGAGATGGAGATTATATGGAGTGGCCAGTTCCACATAAGCACCTCATCAGCTATACATGAAACCCTTTCTTTGTACTTTGGTGACTTGGTCAAAGAATGATGAAAAGAAATTCACAAGGCTTAACAATTTTCTAAAGAAGAGGTTTTATTGGCTTCAAGGGGGTTAAAATAGGTACATGCCACAATATAAGGCATTAACATGCAAGGTTCTCTTTTAACTCACTACCTTCATAACTCCTTTAATCTTATGCAATCATATATCTTCTATCAACTATTTCTTAATATAAGTAATCACTATTCTTATTTTCTAAGAAGGACTAAACTGATAATGTAACATGTTGTTATCGTTGTTTACTAGAAATACTACCTTGTATTTTGAATGGAGAATATTTCATCAGACACTTATTCACCCCAAGTGGCACTATGCGCTGTTTCTTACTACTATGATGTAGTCTTATCAAGAATAAACATCAACTTGTACTTTTTCTTATTCGAGTGACTTGATATCGATATAAGGGATATCTTAACTTGTCTCTTTATTTCTTCTCTTTGTCATTTTCATTTGCTTTGACTTTCTCTTTCCAGTATGCAGTAACATACAATGAACTGTAGTGGCTTGATTTATTATGCCACAACACTAATTACTAAATTTATCATGGTGCAATTGTACTTCACCTCGAAGGAAAAAGTTAACTCAGATCGTTTACGCGTTTTAAACTACCAACAAAAGACTATGCTCATGTCATTGAATAGAATGACATTCATTTCGATCTTCATTGCACTTCTTATCTTCATCTTCTTTTTCGCCTTGCAATCGTGGAAAGAAACATTCATTCCTCGTTATGCTAAATTCTAAATTATCTCGAGGAAAACTAGTTTGAGCAAGCTATGTTCTGTAGAAAGTTTCGACTTTCAATTTGTGTGATCTAGAATCGGGTACACTCTCCTGGTAGTCATATGATTGGTTGATCTCTCTCACATACTATTTCAGTGGAATTCCTGAGTTTTAACTCGGAGTTCACCAGCTCAAATAGACTCTCCAGTTTCGACCCGAAGTCTGGATAATGGATTCGTCAGTGGCAGAGGTCCGGAATCACAGTAAGAGTAACTGTAGAGTGCAACATGAGGCCGCGTCACAAGTAAAATTCATTTAGCATGCTTAGTTGAATTTTATTTTCCAAAACCTCTGAGTTATGCTCATAATATGGATAAACTGCTATATTTCTCAACTATTGACAAAATGTGTTGGGAACCCTTTGCAGTTTGATTTTGATGATGTTTTTCGAAACCACACTTAGTTATATTTTACTCTCTTAGAGTGTAGGTTGATTAGAACGACCTGCCCTGTCTTCAACAGGTCAACATCACTATATGTCTGTAATAGGTTGATCAACCTATAAAGGTAAGATCGTGTTCAATGATCTGACTGACCTATAGAGATCGATCTAACCTATTGTTCTTAAGTCAACCCATCTTAGGAGTCCAACTATCCTGCCTTGAAGACTTCAAGATCGTTGGAGCTCTACAGATCGAAGGTCAAGCAGATTTAACTACATGAATCCGAACGACCTGTTCTCTGGTACCTATTGCTGGGATAAAATCTCCCAACGGCTAGAAGTGAGTCAGCAGTACTGCCTCTCTGCCATCACTGACTTTTCCATCTACTAGAATTCAAATTCGGAGCCTATAAATACTTCAAGCCTCATTCCGGAATCCTGACGGAAAATTTATTATCAAAGCCAAAACTCTGCAGAAATCTCTATCGGTCAAAGCTCAACTTAGCACTCGAAACAAGACGATTTCCCAAGTGTTAAGTTCTCTAGATTTCTGATTCTGGAATCCTTTGTTTTTAAGTATGCATTGCTGCTTAAGAACATTATTATTTCTTCACTTAAAAGTCTGTAAAATCTGAAAGTGTTAGAAAGATTGTTAGATCTCTCAGTTGTTAGGTTTGGATTAACTTAGCAGTTTAGAGGTCTGGTAAGGGTCACATCCCAAAACTCGAGTTTGGTTTTCGTCAAGATTAGATGGAGACTGAAACTGATTCTTAGTCAGTATAAACAAGAGAGAAGTAAGGAATTTCAGCTACGATGGTAGCTTATGTGGACGTAGGAAGTTTACCCGAACCACACTAAAAATCGACTGTCTCAATCTCTCTCTCTCTCTACTTTACTTACAGTTGATCTTACTTCTTATTTACTAACCTACATACATAGCATTCAAACTCTTCATACAAACTTGTGATAGTTTTGAAAGAAAAGTTTTTCAAAGAGTAGCCAAACTCACTCACCAACTTCCGCACTGCACATACGATCTGTAAGCTCAACAGTGAACCTGTCTTTGCTTAAAAGATCGTTCTCATCTGATATTAGTTGACCCGACAAGTCAATCTGGTCGTAAATTTATTTTGAAAGTCAAAACTATTGGTAATTGGTGTATTCCCCCCCCCCTCCCATACACCAAATTACTCTTTCAGGACCAACAAAATGCGTAGCCCACTGAGTACATTAGTATTTAGCCCAAAATATTTCAAATATTTTTAGGTTGATGGATCGGTGATGATGGTGCGGAGTTGAGGTTAGGACTGTCTTTTTGTGAAGCTTCCGCTGATCGTATTTCTTTTGTTATGCTTAAGAATATTGCACTCTGAATTTGTAGACTGTCTTTTGTCGAGAAACTTGAGCTCGTCATCTTATCTATTATGAATGATGGTCTTTAATTTGTGATTCGTTGAGCCATCAAATCTTAAGTGATCCTAGTTTATTAATATATGTTATATTGGGATTATTTGCCTTTGTTTTTATTCTGGCTTATTCCGCTTGCAAAGAAGATGCTGCCCAAATTTTTGGGAAATATTATTCAATTATGTAATGAATTGTTTCTCCCTTTCTATCCTCGCTCCTTTAATCCAACCCCTAGTCACGCTCTTGGCGCCTTCCCTAGGGAATTTGGGCGTGAAAGGTTCGTGTGTAAATAAATTCTGGCATGTTAAAATGAGAAAAATGCTTAAAGGTATACAAAACCATACTTAAATATGCATAAGATTTGACTAAGATCAATTGTACAAAATTATGCTTATTATATAATTGTGCTTTTTTATGTACAAATTAATGCTTAAATAAATTCGTGCTTATTGTACTTTGAAACAATGTTTAAATCAATGACAACCATAGATTTGACTAAGATCAATGATTCAGATTCATTCCTATTTAACACGCCATGATTTATTAAGATATGAACCAAACTCTCTCTCTCTCTCTGTCTCTCTCTCTCTCTCTATATATATATATAACGTTTGGGAACGGTTCGTGTGTAAATAAATCCTGACGTGTTAAAATGAGAAAAATACTTAAAGGTATACAAAATCATGCTTAAATATAAATATATATTTATGCTTATTATATAATTATGATTTTTAATGTACAAATTCATGCTTAAATAATATCATGCTTATTGTACTTTGAAACCATGCTTAAATCAATGACAGCCAAAGATTTGATTAAGATCAATGGTCCAGATTCATTTCTATTTAACATGTCAAGATTTATTAACATATGAACCAAATTTTATAACGTTTTTCTTGCATCAACTCAAAGAAGTTAATCATAATATCGAAACCATTCACAAATTACTGCATAAACAAGTACTATCTCAAAATGATTAATAAAATAAACTGATTATAGTTGTGTTCTATTTGATGGAAAATTATCATGAGAAAAAGAGGAAAAAAAAACAATCACCCTTTAAATTTTTCCTTATTTTCTGTAAGATCCTATATTTTCTTATTAAAATTTAGATGGTTTAAAACAAGTATTATGATTTAGAAAATTTTCTAATTCTCTTGGGAGATTTAGAATAAGATGATATGCTCTATTAAGAATAATTCTTTAATTTTGATAATCTTATATTTAATAATATTGATAGTAATAATAATTTATATATAATAAATACTATTAGTATCATTAATATTATAGTAATAACATTTACGTAAATACACGCATGACATGCATAAGTGCATGGATATTGTTTAGTAATGTGTCTATTTATATTATAAAAATAGGATATTTTAATATTATATATGTATATACGTCTGATGATAGATATGATATCAAATAATAAAAGGGACACACTTGGGTCAGCCGGAGGCACCGTGCGGCCGGGCTAAAACAATGACACTTTTATTCATATAGATTGACACTTTTCTGTATAAAGATTGACACTTTGGGCCCGGCCGCACGGTGCCTCCGGCTGACACAAGTTTTTGTCATAATAAAAATATTCTAAATATATTATATACTATTATATACTCAATTCTATCATTCTTTAATGAATCATCATACTTTCCTACACATCTTACACGTATCCTAGCTAATGGAGTTTTACAAAAAAAACAATATATATGATAATAGCCGTCAAATTTCGTAGTTACTATTGGTGACTAAGCATGCCTACACTATGTTGATTTCCCCTATAAATATGTGGCGATGGATTATTTATCTTCCAACAACATAGAATCAAGCTATCACACTATACATCTTAGAGGGAAATCGGTGATCGGGGCAATAAGAGTTTTGGAGAGTGGTCGAGGTAGATTTGTAGCACTTAATTAGAGATAAAGGGTTCAAATTATTGTGGTATCTCATGTTATCAGGTGGGGCTTTATTTTCCAGTAATATTTATGATTTAATTTTCAAATGTATCATTTGAGTTAGTAAGCTCTAATGAGATTATTCATGAAAATGTTTTTATGTGGCCTGCCCGTGATGCAGCCTGTAGATCATGGATTTCAGTTCATGGGCCAAGAATTAAAGATGATATGGGCTGAAGATGGAAGATATAATTTAGTTATTTATTTAGCTGGTTATTTTTATTAATTTTTGAATTTTATTAGTACTCTAGCTGGTATGACTATTTTTAACTTAATTTTGGTGATTTTATTCCTTTTTAGACTAGGATTTGGTTTGGTATATGTTGGGATACCTAGTTTCCTTGTAGGATTAGGACTTTTTGATGTCTATAAATATGGCCTATATGTAATGGATGAAAATTAACCTTTGATCAATATTATTTTGTGAGTTTATTCTCTCTTGAGAGTTCTTCGAATTCCTCTTGATTATTCCAAAATGAATTCTTATCCGGCGAATCAACGAGTCATCATTACTCATTGTGTGTCATTCATCACCTCCGTGTGACTCCATCAATCATCTCTTTGGGGTATAGGGAGTTAATCTCGCTTATATCATTTAGGGGTTCGTCCGTCGGTATATTGGGGTTTCCATCTGTTCGAATTTCATCCTTCCGCATGCGTAAGTTTTACGAATCTGCCAAGGTTCGTATCATTTGGCACCAGAGCCAGTTTGTCTTCTGGGCAATCAGGTTCATCTTATCCTTATCTTTTTGTTTTTGTTTCGTGTCTTTGTAGCGTCATATAAAAAAAATCATATTCATTTTCATTCTTGTTTACGTTTTTCATTCGCGTCTTTTAGATTCGTTTTCATAATTCGTGTTAAAAAAAATTGTCCTTTTCCAGACTTGGTACTACGCCCGTACTGTAGTGTTGTATTTCGCCATCTATTTCGATGCTTGATTTCTTATGTCGTAATTCATAGTTGTTGGGTTATGTCCGTCCGTCATATTAGCTTTGCTTTTGGGACGTTGACTTTGCAGCGTCGTAATAACCATTATGTCGTGCGTTTGTTTTGCCATGTCGTAATTGATGGATTTGTATACTAGAAAGCATGACTTTTAGCTTGTATACATGTGGTTTCCATATTTCACTAACAATTTCCTATCTGATTATGTATGAATTGTTTGTTAAGCATTAAACATCTATCCATTATCTCAAAGTTATATGCTATATGGTGTGTTGTAGATCACGGAAGACCGTAGTAGTCGGTGTCTCTTGAGATATAAATAGTTTTCACAGTTGAGATAGTTTCGGATAAAACTATCGGTTTAGACTGTAGCATAGTAGCTTGTCTTGGTTACTTATTTATGCTAGTACGTTGATCGTATTGATAGGATCACAGTGAGGTGAATTATTCTATTCTAACCTAAGTAGAAGAATCAAGACCTCGGGGACTTAATGTTATTTAATGTCACACCTTAACTCTAATTGAATGACTAAGGGTGTATAGTTAGAGTCCGTTGCTTTGATTTACCATGACTGAGAGTTCTGTCTTGTAACTCGATATGATCCGTATCTTGGGCAACAACTATAACTAGTACGATCCTTAGTGCATCTGCAATAGAGCACTGTATCCTGGTAGAACAGGTTGATCACATCCCCTGAGGAATTCATTAAGGATTGTCATACTAAACCCTACAGGTGGATTAAGTTCCAGTATGATGAATAAGGAATGAATGGTACTACTCAGGAATTTAAATAAGAAGTTAACTAACGAAAGCAGTCAGAAGCTTTAGATTAATTAACGGATGTGGGACATCTTAAATACGGGGGTGATTTAAGTCTAATACTAGCCCTGAGCTCAACATGGATAAAACGGGTAGTTCAGTATTATTACTCTAGTGGAATGTTTTAATACTTATGATCTAAATTTTACTCTGGGCTGTATAGAGAATTTAGACATTGGAAGGCTAGTTTTATCTACTAGTTAAGGAAGAAAAGCATGCTCATCATTGGAGCCCAGTAAGGGGGTGCCAACTATGAGCTTGGGCGGCCATCTCAGGGTCTACGGGTCAAGCCTGCAACTTAAGCTCATTCTTCTCTTATAAATACTCACTTAAGGCCTCTAGGTAAAGTGATTGATCATCTCATAATCAAAAAGAGGCTAGGGTTAAGTGAGAGAGAAGAGAGAGAGGCGGATCGCGGCTGCATAGGTGACGGCGGTGGTGGTGCTTCTTCCGGTGGCTGAATTTGCTGCGTGTTGTCCATCCAACATTGAATTCAAGCGGGGAAACAGATCAGAAGATCTTCCGGCGAGCTCTTTCACAGAAACTCAAGAGGTATATTGATTAAACACCCTATGATATATAATTAAATTCATAGGAGCATGATAGGATTAAATCGAAACAACTATATCCGAAAAATGAATCATTGGGCGCATGAATCGTTCTTCGCTGATCGGTTCCTTCAATTGGTATCAGAGCTAAGGTTATTTATTTTCGGCTCTATGGCTGATTCGATTTAAATTATACATGATTTTAATTGATTGAATGTTGTCGTATGTCACTTTTCATGGTGTTAGTCATTTTTCGGTGCCGGTTTGGCAAATAAATTGTAATTTTAATCGCAAGATAATAAGGTGCAATTTATATTAGGATTTTTTTTTTCATTTGTAAATTGCTGCACGAGATGAAGAACATGAAGAACGAGGAAGAACACCGATCGGATGATCGCCGCACGCGGCGGCACGTGGGCGATATGCGCGGCCGTACGCGTGCACGATTGGCCAATTCAGCGGTTGCTCGTCTTCTTCTTCATGATAGAACCCTGGTTTTGAATCAGGGTTCATATCGATGATGATGGAGGAGGCGGACGGTGGGGCTGATGGTGGCTGAATACGCGGAAAAACGGCGGGAGCTGCGGCAGAACCCTAACTAGGGTTCGACGCTGCAACAGCTCCGCCGGGCTGCATGGGGTGCTGTGAGGGGCTGCTGTGGAGGAGGAGGACTCAACACAGCAGCAGCAGCATTGCCGGTGAGCGGAGGAGGCGGCAAAACCCTTCTAGGTTTCGTCCGCAGAAATCTAACCGCAGTGATCAATGGTGACAAGGACAGCGGCGGAGGACGTTTGGTTGAGAGGGAGTGACGGAGACGACAACAGTAAGCCAGCAGCAGCAGCAAAGTGTAGTAAGGGAAAGTTTGACTTAGAGTGGGTCGAAAAGAAGGAAAAGTTCGTGGAGGCAAAGTGTAGTAAGGGGAAAGTTTGGTCCGCTAATGATCTTGATTATAAATCCCCTTCAATTTATTTGTGTTTGCAGGAATTCAATGATGTTTCCTCCAAAGCTACATTTTATGATTTATTATCCATTCGGGGGAGTGAACATCAAGTCGAGTTGGAGACCATGAAGCTAGGAGACGAGCAAAAGAAGATCAATTTCTTTCCTTTTGATGTGAGAGACAAGCAGGATTTGAGGACAAATCCTCTTCAAGAGGAGGGGAATGATGCAGCCCGTAGATCGTGAATGTCAGTTCATGGGCTAAGAATTAAAGATGATATGGGCTGAAGATGGAAGATATAATTTAGTTATTTATTTAGTTGGTTATTTTTATTAATTTTTAGATTTTCTTAGTACTCTAGTTGGCATGGCTATGTTTAGCTTAATTTTGGTGATTTTATTTCTTTTTAGACTAGGATTTGGTTAGGTATATGTTTGTAATATCCCGTATTTTCTAAATATATTATTATTAATTAAGTCGATGAATTAAAGAATATTAGTTAACCTTTAGTAGTTAAATTCTATCTCCGACCTTTATATAGTTCGAGAAGGAATTCTCTATCGAGTTTATTAAAAGGAAGAGATATCATCTAAGGTAAATTGAATAGCGATTTGATTTATAAGGTTCTTTTGATCGATTAAGTCGATTGAATATTCGACTAAGTCTATAGTTGAATATTTATATATTCGCTACTACTCCTTATTTAGTATTAATCCAGTTGAGAGCGATGTAATTAGTTACAATTATTAGTATCAAATACATTCACATGTTATTGATTTAGGTCCAAAAAGTAGTTAATAAAATACCTAAACACAAGGATAAAACAATGGCAATGAAGTAGCACTTCACATCAATAGTCTACATACAACCATTAGATAAGTTATTAAAAACAAAGTGTAATATTTATTAATAAATAATTAAATAAAGCATGGTTATTAAAAGAGGGTTTATACATTGTCCAATAATTACAATACACTAATACAAGGTAATGTCATTCAGTTGCAAGACATCAACAAGAGAAAAGAAATAACTTCAACTAATAAAGTAAATTAGTACTTCTTCTTGCAGCCACTTTTCAGGAAAAGAGAAAAGAAACTCAAGCACAACTATCAACACAAAATAGTAATTAAGTACATGTTACTATTACAAAGAAAAGACTCTACCAAGCTGCCATGGCTGCAGCAATAATGCAGAGGCTGAAACAACTCCTCAACCTTAAAATGAGGAACAATTGCATCACTTGTCATAAGACCAAACACCTGCAAAGAGGTAGTTTTGATTAATCATCTCAGCCTAGAAATAAGGAAGAAAAGCTAAGTACCTTCTCTGTAAGATTAATTAATACCATAGACTATTCATACAGCCAGTGATTTATCAATCACTCCTTTCAAAAAACCTAAACACTTGCATGTAAAAGCTAATGTAAGAGTGTCCTATGCATAGCTTCTCAACCACTCCCATCATCCGAAGCATCATCACTCCCTAATGCAACTATAAATACTCACCCTCTCCCAAGTCAGCCCTCACCACTTTCAACAACCACAAACATAAGCAAAACATAGAAGTAAGAGAGTAAGGAGTAGAGATTCAGAGGGAAGAAGATAGGTAGCAGGAGCAAGGAGAAGGATAACTAGAAGAATTCAAAACCTGTCCTACTACACCAACACCAAACCCAAACCAGTAAGAACACTCAATACTCTTCTTCTAGCTTTAAAATAAGCATGCTTAATTAGAAACTAGAATTCATGAGAACTCGTCATCAACAACAAACCTTATGAATGAAACAATGATAGAATTTTCTGCAAATCCTTAAGTTCAAAAACTGAAACTTCAGCACATAGAAAGGAAGAACTAATACCCAAGAAACAAGCATGCTTACACACCCTCTTAATCATACCAAATTCATAATCTTGGACATACTTCATAATATGTTTTATACACTTAAGGTAGACTGAATATATACATCATGCTTCTAAGTTCATAGACCCAAAATTTAAGGTATAAGCTGCAACTTGAATGCACCAAAATCAGCCCTAAACTCTTTACAAGCAACCAATGGGAAACTTTAGTTAAACAAGAACAATGTCAAGAAACAGAACCTATAAGCATAAGTTCCTAAATTTAATCAACAAATAAATTATTAAAATAAGAGGGGGAAGAAATGTCACGACCGCCCTTAGCTAATCGATAGCTAAGCTTGGTAAATTCATAACTATAAAATATGAATATGAAATAACGGATGAATTAAGAACATCCTTTGAATCGACTCTCAAGGCAATCTCATTACTAGATAAACTGATACTTATAACTGATAAAATAGGGCAATGTTTGTCACGATTTTGACTCAGAATACAACCAATCGAAAGGAACTTAAGAATATCAGAGTGTACGCAGCGGAAATATGGCTATAAAATACACGTAAGAAGACATGTTTTACCAAGAGTTTTCAACAACTAAATCTTCACTAAATTGACAAAAGCTCCGCCGGTCACTCCGCTTCAACCTGCTCAACCTGCACATTAAAAACAATGTACAGGACTAAGTCCAAATTGTACTCAGTGAACACATTGCCCAAAACTGATTTTATTGTCATCCATAATGGGTGAAACATAGGGTTTTGCTTGAAAAGTCTATGTTCACTAAAATCTCTTAGTTCTCAAAAGTGACTGCGCAGTACAATTTCTTTAGTAATCCACCATATCCGACCTGTGGTGCCCGAGGAGGTGGCCACCTCACTCGTCACTTGATCAATCGTCACACTAGACGATTTGACCACTGTGCACACTAATCCAAGTATAGCAGCCGGCCATACAGGGACCGAATTCGATTAAATAACATTGGCATAGCCAATAGCAGATAGGCATTATACAAAACAAAACATTTTATGGCATGACAATACTTTAAAAGAGCTATATCAACTAATAAAACATGCTTTGTTTTAAAAGAAAGCCCACCTCGTATGCTTCTCTTAGTTGTTACTGAACTTCTACGCCTTCTTGGCTACTGCTCCTTCTTTGCTCGACCTTCGTTTAGAAAACGAAATAAGCTTCTCGTTAATCATCAAAAGCTTATCAAAAATAATTCTAGTCTTATGTTTCGTCGGATATCATTCTTAACTCCAATGACGTTGTCACTGCTATCTAAGCTCGATTTATTACTTCCGTTATATGAACGGTTTATATGAAAAATTTATTAATAAATCACTACTTGATTTATTCTTAGCTAAGAATTAATTTGATTGTATAATTGATTAGCTTTAATCAATAAATCTTGAATATTGAACTTGGTTAATTAACTTATTTCTCTAAGTTAATTATTTTTAATTCGTAAATAATTCGTTCTAGAATTATTAAGCTCTAAATTTATTATTAGAGGGTGTAGTATAATTTAATTAGCGATTCTTGAACCACATAAATAATAAATTAGTGTTGAGTAGATAATTAAATTGATCCAATAGAAGAATTTATATGGCCCACTAGGATAAATAAAACCAGCCCATTGGAATAATAAAAATCGGTCCATATAACCCCATAATCCGGCCCAATACCCTCAGCCCCTGTTCAGCCCAGCCCCTATGCTCGACCCGACCCGAGGCCCAAAAACCCAGACCCGACCCGACCCGCTAGAACAAAGCACCCCCAAATCCCTTCCCATTTCTCTTGATCGATCTCTCTCTCTCTCTCTCGAGCTCGACCCTTCTCTGCGATTTCTTCTTCTTCCTTTACCTGCAATAACTCCGACCGGCACCACCGCTCATGGCTGCCGTTGTCGGCTGCTGCTGCTACTCGTCTTCCTCTCCGTTGAATAATTCCCAAACCAAGGCTTGAAGAAAAGCCTTAATTTGAGGATTGGGATCGAGGCTTTATCCTCTTGCCTTTTCACTGGTTTTCCGGTGATCCTCCTCTCGCTTCGAGCTCCAGCCGGCGCGGTGAGATGGCATTGTCTTGGCGTGTCGTCCAGTGATTCGACTGTGGCGTTCTCGGCACGGTGCCGGTGACTCTGCTGTGTCGGCGCAACTCCTGTGCTCCAGCAGCTCTTCTCGAGATGACCGTATACTGAAATCCCAAATTCTACGAATTTAGGGACATTGTTTCCTTCGATCGAGTTCTTTCCCCTCTTTTTTTTATAGAAAATTATTATGAATTCTATTTTAAATTTTATAATTCTCTCTTCTTAATCCTGCAGGTTTCGATGATCGAGGATCGAAGCCGGTCAGCGCCTCCGCTGTGGCATCATCACCGTCGAGGCTGCAGCCTCGACGGAGGTTAAATTATCTCCTTGCTCTCTCTCCAGTTTATATATGTATATAAACACTTAGTTGTTTTGTGTTTACACACTTAGCAAACGGATACGTATATGGCAGTATGTTTATTGACTCTTGATTGTAGAGTTAGTATTGTTTAACTGTATATTTGTATGTACGTAAGCCTGCCTTTGAGGATATCCGTATGTGATTAACCCTTCAAATTTCTAACCTTGGATCTGTAAGCATGCTTTTATTGGGAGTAGATCTCTAGTTTAGGTCTTGGAGTTTTGATCATGCTCATTACTACTGTATCATGTTGCGTAGGAGTTTATTTCCCTTGATGTTGTCCTCTCTGATTTTTAAGCATGCTTGTGGTTCAAACTTGAATAAGAAAAACAACATGCTTCTAAGACTTGAATGGTTTGGTTGTTTGTGTTGTTACCTTGAAGGAAATGGAGATTGATATTTGATAGCTTTAGGAGATAATGGCTGTTGTGGTTGGTAGCTTGAGGAAAAATATGGAGCTCTCCTCTTCCTCTCCTTTTTCCTAGGCTTGCTGCAGCTTCTTCCCTTTTTCAGTGTTTGAAAATATTTCGTGAAGTATGGAATGGGAAGGAGTGGCTGTAGCAGGGTATATATGCTTATTGTTTTGCTTACTCCCAGCCTAATAATTAGCTCATTCTTCTCTTTATTTATGGCTGATTTAACCCTATTGTTTGTAGGTCTTTGGACTAAATGATGCATTTGTGGAAGTAGATATTTTGCTGCAGAAGCAAAAGATTTTGGCGTCCCCTTTCAAAGTGTATCTACCTATATGTATATATCCTCAATAAATGTTGCCTACAAAGCTTTGTAGTAAATGGGAGAAGTGTAATTTAGTGTTCTCTTGGAGTGTGCACCTGAAGTAGTAGGTTTGGCTGGATAGTCGTTCCCCTTCTCTTTTCGTAGCTATGCTTCTTGCATGTATGTAATGTCATTAATTAAAGGGGCCTTGGGTGTTTCTACCCCTTTAAAATAAGGAATTGGAAAAAGTACCCTTAAAAATAAGATTAATGGTAAAAGTACCCTTAGATAATAAATTAATATATTTATGGACCCACATTACTATTGTAAATTGTGTGCGTCAGTGTGTGTCGAGACCTCCCCAACAAAACAAAAACAAACCTTGAATATATATAATATATATATATATATATATATATAGTGATATGGGTATATTACAGTTTTATAATTGCATTTGCTAGTTCAATAACCAATAATCCAATACTATGATGAATGGGACAGTGGATACTTCTATAGTTAACACTTGTCATATCATGCATGCATGCATTGTAGGGTTGGGGGGCGCTGCTCGGTGCTCCCGTGAATGGCATGTGCTCCCGTGAAGGGTGGAGTTGAAAGGAGGAATCTTGTTAGCAAAAAAAAAACAAAACAATACATACACACACACAAACCCTCTCTTACTTAAATCTACATACACACACCATAATACACACACCACAACTACTACTCCCTACTCTTGCACTCTTGCACTCTCCACAATCTCTTCTCCAAATCTCCATACTCTCACAACCGACATACTCTCGAGACAAGCATACTTGCAACTCCAGAAGCATACAAGCTCCTCCTCCTTTCGTCAAGAATTGCACAATTTTGAAGCACTCCGTAGTGATGTCGGGAGGATACATAATCGATGATGAGGGACACAACGTCTTGCCGGAAAATGAAATGGGAATCTCGATCGAAATAATACCACGAAGAATATTGGTATGTTTTAAAAAATTGTATTAATATTTTGTTACATGTGGTATGAATTAAAATGGTATTATTTATTATCGTTTAAATTGTATGATTTACGATTTAAATTTTATTTATTGTGGATCTCGATTTATTTGATACCAATGATTTAAATTGTATGATTTTTTACCAATTATATGAAATTGTATTTGTTGGGATGTCTAAATGTATTATTTGTTAGGATTTATTATAATTTGTTACCAATTTAAATTTGATATATATATGTAATTTTTAACATAATAAAATTTACATATATGTTGAGAAAAATAAAAGAAATTTACTGGGATTGCCGACCGGCCAATACGGTGCCGGAAAATGGGCAACCGGACACTTCTTCCGGTCGCCGGAAAATGGACATTCCGATTGGTTGATTGGCCGGTTGCCTATACCACTATTTTTCTTATTTTTTTCTTAGTAAAGATTGTTAATCACTTTTTTTTTTAGCTTATAAAATAGTTTGTATATTTTTTTGAAAATTAATTGATATATATTTTGTTTAAATTAAGTTTTTTTTAGTGATTTAATTCAAAAACGTATATATATGTGATTTTTGAAATATTAAAATTTATATTTGTGTTGAAGAAAATAAAATAATTTTTTTGAGATTGCCAACCGGCCAATACGGTGCCGGAAAATTGGCAACCGGAGGCTTTTTCCGTTCGCCGGAAAATTGACATTCCGGTCACCTAATTGGCCGGTTGCCTACACCATTATTTTTCTTATTTTTTTCTAAGTAAATATTGTTAATCACATTTTTTTGTGAGCTTATAAAATAGTTTGTATATTTTTCATGAAAATTAATTGATATATATTTTGTTTAAATTAAGTTTTTTTTTGAAGTAATTTAATTAAAAAACGTATATATATGTGATTTTTGAAATATTAAAATTTATATGTGTTGAGAAAAATAAATCAAATTTTTTGGGTTTGCCGACCAGCCAATCCGGTGCCGGAAAACGGGCAACCGGATGCTTCTTCCGTTCGCCGGAAAATTGATATTCTGGTCGCCTGATTGGCCGGTTGCATACACCACAATTTTTCTTATTTTTTTCTAAGTAAATATTATTAAACACATTTTATTTTGAGCTAATAAAATAGTTTGTATATTTATTTTGAAAATTAATTGATATATATTTTGTTTAAATTTATTTTTTTTAAGTGATTTAATAAAAAAACGTATATGTATGAGATGTTTGAAATTAAAAAATTTACATATATGTTAAGAAAAATAAAAGAAATTTTTAAACGTATATGTATGTGATTTAATTAAAAAAGCGTATGTAATGTTTTTATTTATTTTTTCTAAATATAGATTGTTATTCTTATATATATATTTTTTGTTTAAATTAATTATTTAAGACATTATTTGGATAATCTTAATAATAAATTTATACTATGCTCAATACTTAATAGATTAAACATAACAATTATTTATTAAACATAATACTTAAATTTGTAATACTAATAATAATATCGATTGTGTCCCTATTTTACAGGAATCTGAGCCCCCATGGTTCCGTCGAAGCTATTTGATCAACAAGTATATGGATGTGACTAACTACTATAGGATTAAACTCTTGGCTGATATCCGTGATGTACTGAGCGACAGCTATACCTTAGTCGATAGATTTCAAGAGGGGTCTTTCGGACACTTTCTGAATTGGGAGCCGGGGCAAAATAGCAAAAAATTGCTAAACTCTATTATATCTCGCTGTACTGTTACTGAGCAAGGAATTTGGTTCCACATTAGGGGCCAAGATGTAGAGTACACCATCCGAGACCACGCTCTCATTACAGGATTGAGATTTGGGCCTACACTATTTGATCCTAGGATTCAGAGGCATCCAAGTGAATCGCATTTCTTTCAGGTGGTCTGTGGCGGCATTAATAGGAATGCTGCGTGGTTGAACTCGCAACTAAAGGAGTTCACATCGGCCAACGATCCAGATGGCGAAATTCGTGTGAAGCTGTCAAACTTGTTGATGGCAAATTGTTTTATTCTCGGTCGCGAGGCGAAGGCCAATGTTTTCCCATGGTTGTGGGAGTTGATTGATGATGAGGATGAATTCAATGGTTTTCCTTGGGGTGCGTACACGTACAAGACCATTCAGTACTATTTGAGGACGTTTCAGACAACGTCCAAGAAATATCACATTTACGGGCCGTCATGGGCATTGATGATTTGGGCTTTGGAGGTGATGACGGGTTTCGGTGATGATTTTGCAGTCAGATGTCCTACAAATGACGTGCCAAGATGTCTGAGATGGAATTTCCTCAATACCTTTAGGGGCGTGTCTGATGATGAGTTGTACGTACCATTTGAGTATCCTGAAGGACAAATTTCGATGATCCATCCCGAAGATCAGGAGATCCAAGAAGGTTACTTCTTGTCTGTACTTCAACCAAGGTCCTTGATGGTTAATTTTCATGTGCCGAACAGTCCGTACATCGTCGTTGAACGCCCACGTGTACGTCGATCTATGCCCGAGCCTCAGCATGCCGAAAGAGATGATCACGCAAAACCTCAACGTAGACGGAGTACCCGGTCTACGAGGTACTCCGGGCCACTATCCGATGAGGGTACATCTTCATCCCGTCACCAACGAGTGAGCAGTAGTGGCGGCGATGATGGCATTCCGTCAGGGATGTCTAGAGAGGATTGGATCGGTATCGTACAGGAGGCCGCCCGTCGCGAGAATGAGAAGACGGAGGCCAAGATGATAGGAAAGATCAGTAAATCCGTCTTCTCTAAGGTAAAGAAGTGGCTCAAAGGGGGCGTTAACATTGTGAGCTGCGGGACTTCGAGTATGTCCACTCGAGTGGACCGGCCCCAACAATTGAGCCCCCCCCTGATTGTTTCATCTGCACGGGAATCGGGTTTTGCAGTCACGACTGTTGATACAAGCCCTGAGGTGAACGAGAACCTCGAGGCAGTGACTGCACGTATGGATACCTCTCTTCCCATTTGGACACCGTCTTGTACGGAGCCCTACACGGGATCCGCCCCGAGTACTGTAGTGGATTCCGCGTACACTTCCATCTTCGGCCAGGTACAATCTATAAGATTATTAAGTTTCTTTGACTTTTACTTTTATTAAATTCTTATATGTTTATTTGAATATTCATTTATCGTACAGGTCCAGCAATTCACTCCAATCACTACTAGTGGGCCCTTTTCGACCTATATTCCTCCCTACGGCCAATCGTATTTGCCGTATACTGGCGATGCTCATGAACAATCCCGGTGGTCTTTGGGCGACTTCTCATCCACTGCGCCTGATTTCTCAACGCCCAGACCGTCATTCCCGACTGCCGCTCACCCCAACATTACAATTCGTGAACAACCGAGGCGTGCTTCGCCAGTCGAGCTTGGGCAGGTATTTTTATTAAACAATAACTCATTTTCGATTTTACATTGGAGTAATAAATAAAATGAAGCTTAGTTGATATCATTTTAAGAATAATATTTATACCCTAATTTCTTCTCAATTCCTATAGTCTACTAGATCGAGATCTACTGAATCCGAGAGACATAGAGTTATTCCTAGTAATTCAGGGAGTCGTGGAGAATCGAGCTCTTCAGCCAGTAGAAGTACTTATTTGCAGCCACAAAACCCACCTTGGCCCCCAAGTGATGTGGTCGACCGATTCTATAAATATGTGAACTCCAACAAGCCACAATGCCCGATGAGGGTATATGACGCAATAACCGATCTGACACCCTCTGATTTCAAAAGAATGATAGCCAAGGATGGTCAGTGGGATCTTCCGGTATGTAAAGTACGCCATAAATCTTAAAATATTATTTATATTTTAAGATTTAAATAATTAAATTATGGTTATAACATCTACGTCTTCAATGCACAGACTTTTGATCTTGCCCTAATGACCATGCGTCTGAAGCTACGAGAAGGCGTTGATGTCAAGCCTGAGTATCGGGATGAAAAATTGATCATATGCCCTACTTTTGTGATCGTAAGTATTTAAAATTATAATCCGATTTCACATATTATAATGACTTAATCCACCACTAATTAATTATTTTGGTGTATAAATTTCAGATGGATCTTAAAGCGGACTACTCCAAGTTGATAACACCAGCGATGGAGCTTTTTGGTGCTACCCGTGAAGAACGAACTGGCCCATTCTACTGGCAAAATATCCGTGAATACATGGTAAGGGAGTGGCAACCCAATCCTTTTTTGATAAATTTCATAAAGGGTCAAGGTTTGCCACTCGAGGGGAGCCTTGCCTGGTGGAGCGCAACTACGGTATCAAATTTCCGTAAATTTGATTTATTTATTGACGTATATTTATATTCTTATTTTGTTAATATCGTAACTGACGCAACTTTAATTAATTATGTATTTAATCAATTCTTTAGGTGATCATTCCATAGGTTGTTGGTGAAGCGAACAGATATATTTTGTGCATTCTCAACCTTGAAACTAAATCTCTTCAAGTTATGGATGCGCACTACTGGGATCTCCCAGAGAAGCAAAGAATTCAGATTATGATTGACTTGATGCCCTTGAAAATGCTTTTACCAATTTGGGTAGCTGGTGGGGGATATTGGCTCTGCAACCGTAATGGTTGGCATGAAGCAGCTCCCATGTTTGTAGTCAGTTTTCTTCCTAAAAAGGATATCATTGAGAGTGGTCGTCCCCATAGTGATGGTCCAATTGCGATAATGAATCTCGAGCGCTTCATTACTGGATGTCCCGATGTACTTGGTGCAGACAGAAATTTAGACAATTATAGAGAGCTGATTGCTTGTAGGATATTTAGTTATAGATGCTAGTTGTTGCTATTCGAAACTCTTATTTTTTTTTCGAATCTCATTTCATAAGAAAAATGGTAACACATTTGCCGGAACTATTTTGTGCAAAATAATAAGATGTTTATATTTATCGCAAGTTAATAATTAAGGAGATGATTTTTCAAGACAATTTAATAAGATAATTAATAATTTACTAAGACAATTTATATTTTAAATTTCTAAAAATACGAAACCAAAATATTAATCTGAGACATTGGGACAATTGGGACCGGTGTGACCATATTCGTTGCAGTGCAGACACCTACGAGGAGGACGACCTCGACGAACTCTTCTTTCCACTCTGCCTCTTATTCTTTTTTCCTTCAGACGACCTGGTAGACGTTTTGGAATCGGTGGCTGGACGTCAATATAGATTGGTCTCGCCCTCGCTCTCCGAGGTCTCCGAGCTCTCGTCAAGATCAGGGACGTAATCTTCATCATCCGTTCGCTTCTCGTTATTCTGGACTGATTGATTGAGGTCTGGAATTGCATTATCATGGATGATAGTTTCATGATTCGCCGGATCCGCACCAACGTTG
Organism: Mentha longifolia; assembly: GCA_001642375.2. NCBI lineage: Eukaryota > Viridiplantae > Streptophyta > Magnoliopsida > Lamiales > Lamiaceae > Mentha > Mentha longifolia. The sequence continues at coordinate 9,284,162 of CM038120.1, read as the reverse complement.
TTGCTCTCGCCGAGATATACGCCCTCATACCAGTTACTAGATGCAGCAACCCTCCCAAAATGTTCCAAATCTGCATGCCAATTACTGCCTTGGTTGTGAAAATCAAATGAGCCAACATACGACCCGGGTTGATCGAAGGTGGGGAGGGAGGATGCCCCGGCATGTGAAGATGATGGCCCCGCATGTGAAGAAGATGCTCTGTCGTTCGTCTTCACGAATATCGTTGGCGTCAAACCACCATTGCATAATTCAAATAATTTCTCATCTCTTGTCAAGTGTGATTTGACAGTCCGTCCACGGTTGTTCATCCTCAGATAAGAAATATCAAAATCAGAGACCGTCAGGTTGCAATAATAAGATATGAGGTATCTCAAGTTGTAAACAGTTACCCCGTCAGAAGATAATGGGATAGTTATCTCTTGGCCACCTTCATAACTACAACCATCCCATTTACCCCCGTATTTAACGTTCACGTAGACTAAATTCATCTGTAATCACATAATTAAATTTTAATTAATAAGTCATCAACTGCAAATAAATATAAAAACAACAAATTAAACACATAAAATATACTAATTTCTTTAAGAGTACCAAATTCAATTCGAAATCACTATTGTATACTAATTTCGAATTAAATATTAAAAGAATTAATTTAACAAAATAATAATCAATTAATTTCAATATAAATCTATAGGAAGAATTTCTAAACTCAAAAATTATATATTATAAACTATTCATATTTAGAAAAAAAATGAAAAATAACGGTATAGCCAACCGGCCGGTCTATTCACCGGAAAAGTGATTTTCCGGCGACCGGAATAAGCGACCGGTCGGCCTTTTTCCGGTGTCGGAATGACCGGTTGGCTATGTCCAAATTTTTCTCTTTTGTTTCTTAACATATTTATAAACTTTTGTAGTTCAAACATTAAAAATATTTTAATATTTCGAATTAAATCCTTTAAAAGAATTAATTTAAACAACATAATAATCAATTAATTTCAACATAAATCTATAGGAAGAATTTCTAAGCTGAAAAAATAAATGTGATAAACTATACATACTTAGAAAAAAAATGAAAAATAATGGTATACCCAACCGGCCGGTTGGTACACCGGAAAAGTGATTTTCCGGCGACCGGAATATGCGGCCGGTCGGCCTTTTTCCGGCGTCGGAATGACCGGTTGGCTATACCCAAATTTTTTACTTTTTTTTCTTAACATATTTGTAAATTTTAATATTACAAACATTCCAAATATATACTAATTTCGAATTCAATTACTTAAATAAATCAATTTAAACAACATAATAAGCAATTAATTTCCAAAATAAATCTATAAACTAATTCCTAAACATATAAGTTCATTTTTGACATGTTAAAAAAATTCTATTTATTTCCAAAATAAATCCCTAAACTACTTAACCAAGCATAAGCATATATAAAATCGATATTAAAATTTACCTATATTACGATGAAGCAGATGAAGCAATGTGGCACGATATCCTCCGTGATAAACCCTTATAATGCCTCGTCTTCCTCAGCTCACTTCTTTAGCTCAGATGTTGTTTTCACTTCTTCTCAGAACAATATTTTTGGTGAGTACGTTTATTTTTGAATTCTATTCGTCACAACTTTTACGGCTATATATATTGAGTTTTGTGTGGCGTGGTTGGCATAGGATACCAAAATTTATTACTGGAAAGGTATTATTGGTCTTGTACTATCACAGATATCATAGATTGAATTATTTGTAAAAAAGCAGTCAAAATTGTATGATTCAGTATCATTCAATAGTATTATTCACGCATGCATACATACAGTAGAGATTCGTCCGGCCATGACAATACTAATGCATCATGAAAGAAAAACAAAAATAGCTTTATTTATTCACATGCATGCATACAGTAGAGTATAGATTCGTCGGTCATAAAATTTATTACTTCTCAAAAATAAAATAAAAGATAAATTATAATAAAAGAAATAAATCAAAAGTTTGTTGGAAGAAAAGGGAGGGAGAACCATTATTAATTTTTAAATATAAAAGTGGGACCCATTACATATTAAAATATTAAAAATAACACTTTTATAATTTCATTCATTAAAAAGGGCACTTTTTACATTACCCCTTTTTGAAAGGGCAATTTCTCATATTTCCAGTTAATTAAAAGTGGCCTACAATTGTTGACTAAGGAAAAAAGTGTAATTTGATTTCGTATTCTAGTTACTGAAGTTCAAGGGTGTTGTTGAACGATGGCTGCATCGCCATTTGATCTTGTATGAATTATGTTTTGTAATTTGTGACTTAATCTATTTTTTTTTTTTATCTAGCTGAATGAATGTGATTCTCAATGGTTGCTTGTGCTTTCGGCTAGTACGCCTTTATTAGTTATGGGGTTTGGTTAAATAAAGACAAGTATTTACGTAATGGGCTTGGCCCAAAACCAATACTAATGGGCTCAACCTCGTCCTGAATGCATAATCAAAACACTACAATTGTTTTAACTAGTCGATTTATAACCAAGCAATAATTTATCGAGATCAAGTGTCTACTTGATTAATCGATAGCTAATAAGAATTTATTGGAATTCAAGTGGCTACTTGATTTATTATAGAATTTCTTCTAGTAATTCCATTATACATATGCGATATTTAAATCACTAAGAGCGAATAATTCCTTTTAATCGCTTCTAAAGTAGGTAGGAAATTACGGGGCATTACATCATACCCTCCTTAAAAGAAATTTCATCCCGAAATTTGCATACCTTAATCAAACAGTTCCTGATATTTTTCTTTCATTTTATCCTCAAGCTCCCACGTGGCTTCTTCTTGCCCATGATGCTTCCACAGAACTTTCACTGAAGTAATTGATTTATTTCTGAGCTGCTGAACCTTGCGGTCTAGAATTGCTTCTGGTCTACTTTCATAGCTTAAGTCTGGACTTGGTTCTACTTTTTCTTGGTGAATTACGTGCTTTGGATCATGCACATATTTCCTAAGTTGTGAAACGTGGAAAATATTGTGTACGTTTTCATAACTTGGCGGCAATGCTAATCGGTATGCCACTTGACCTATTCTCTCTAGAATTTCGTATAGTCCGATAAAATGGTAGTTTTCTTTTGACACCGAACCTCACTATCCCCTTGGAAGGAGATACTTTCAAAAATACCTAGTCTCCTATCTGACTAAATTTCAGTTCGCCGATTATCTGCATAGGATTTTTGTCTATTCTGAGCCTCTTTAATTCTCTCTCTGATTTGGCGCACAATCTCGATCATTTCGCCCATCGCTTCAGGGCCTAGTATTTATTTTTTATTATTATTATTTTTTTTTCTTTCCTACATCATCCCAATGAAGTGGTGATCTACTCTTTCTTCCATACAATGCTTTGTATATAGATAGGGAATTACAAATAGTGCACTATCTTAGTATACAATATGATGTCTCCGTACTAGCTAAATACAACATCATGAACTTGGAACATTCTCACGTTTCCAGCTAGCTACTAGACAATAATAAGGTCGGGAATGTCTATTAGATGCCATTATTGACTCATACAAAATACCCTACTAGGATACTGTTAAAATAACACTAGATATTGATCGTACTGAATCTACAATACCGTGATCGAAATTAGAGTCAAGCTAAATCTGAAAACCGACCTCCTCAGGGTCCTCTTCATTGACGTCTCCATCAATCTCGACATATTCTTTCAAGGATTTCCCTATCTACCCTGATTTACACTACTATATCTAATAGTATATGAACTTATATCATCTTAAATTTCTTTTTCTTCTTGGTGCCATATCTATGGTCGCCTGATAGTTGTTGTCTTAGGCAATTCCTATTAGTGGTAACACTAGCTCCCAGTGACCGCCTCGATCGAGTACAACTGTTCTCAGCATATCCTCAAGGGTCTAAATTGTCCTCTCTGACTATCCATCTGTCTGAGGATAGAAAGCGGTACTAAAATTTAATCTAGTGCCTAATTCCTTTGGTAAGCTCATCGATGTAAATTTCGAATCTTGGTCTGACGTGATTGAAACTGGCACTCTGTGAAGGCGTACTATTTCTCGAATATACAACCGAGCTAACTTCTCTAATCTATGAGTTATTGGAATTGGAATAAAGTGAGCACTCTTGGTCATACGGTCTAATATTAACCGGATAGTTATACTTCCTCTTCTTGATTTGGGTAATCCCATAAAAAAAAATCCATGATGATATGCTCCCATTTCCACTGTGGAATCTCTAAGGGCTGCAACTTGCCATATGGTCGTTGGTGCAAGGCTTTCACTTGCTGACAAGCGAGGCACCTTCTGACAAATGAAGCTATATCTCTCTTCATTCCGTCCCACTAGAATTTCTTCTTTAGGTCTTGATACATCTTCGTACTTGCTGGATAGGCTGTGTACGGTGTATCGTGAGCTTCGCTCAGAATTTCATTTCTGAGCTCCATATTTGGTGGAACGCACAGTCTTCCTTCGATTGTAATCATATTGTCTGCTTCTTCACAATAATCTCCGGGCTCTCCTGTTCTTATCTTTAAGCGTATCCTTTCAAGCGTTTCATCTTCCTTTGAGCATCAAGGATTCGACTCCTCAAGTCAGGTTCCATTATCATGGTAGCGATAATCCCTTCCACCGTCTCTGGTGGTGGTACTGTCTCTAAGTTCATCTTGTCGAACTCTTGAATAAGTGACTCTTCACTGGTTAGTAGGAATGCTAACTTTGAGTGAGTCTTGCGACTCAAGGCATCAGCCACTACGTTGGCTTTTCCTGGGCGGCAATTGATTCCACAATTGTAGTCCTTCACTAATTCGAGCCACCTTCTCTATCTCATGTTAAGGTCTCGCTGCTTGAAGAAGTATTTGAGACTCTTGTGATTCGTGAAAATTTCGCACCGAACTCCGTAGAGGTGGTGTCTCCAAATTTTCAGGGCATGCACAACTGCTTCTAATTCTAGATCGTGGGTTGGATAATCAAGCTTGTGGAGTCTGAGTTGTCTAGATGCGCATGCTATCACTTTTCCTTCTTGCCTCAGAACACAACCAAGTCCGTTTTTCGATGCATCGGTGTAAACTACTTACTCCTTTTCTGGTGTTGGAACTGCCAAAATTGGTGCGGTTGTCAGTTTTGCTTTCAACTGTTGAAAGTTTGACTCGTATTCCGGTGTCCACTGATACTTGATTCCCTTTTGCAATAGCTGTGTTCGTGGCTTTGCTATTTTGGAGAATCCTTCTATGAATCTCCGATAGTAACCAGCTAATCCTAGGAAACTGCGAATCTCATTCGGCGTTGATGGGGATTTCCAGTTTTGCACTGCTTCAACCTTTGCAGAATTAACTTTGATTCCCTCAGATGACATGATGTGTCCCAAAAATGCTACTTCTTTTAGACAAAACTCACACTTGCTAAATTTAGCATAAGGTTTCTCTGCTCTCAATGTCTCTAACACTGTCCTCAAGTGTTCCTCGTGCTCCCTTTTGTTCTTCAAATAAATCAAGACATCGTCTATGAATATTAGCACGAATTTATCTAAGTATGAGTGGAAAACACGATTCATGAGATCCATGAATACTGCTGGTGCGTTGGTTAATCCGAACGGCACAACTACACACTCGTAGTGGCCATATCTCGTCCGGAGAGCTGTCTTGGGTATATTCTCTGGTCGAATCTTCAGCTGATGGTAGCTAGATTTCAAATCTATCTTCGAAAGCACGCTTGTTCCTTTGAGTTGGTCAAACATATCATGGATCCTAGGTAGAGGATATTTGTTCTTGAGAGTGAGCTTGTTCAATTGTCAATAATCTATGCACATTCTCATAGAGCCGTCTTTCTTTTTAACAATTAGTACAGGCACTTCCCACGGTGAAGCGTTCGGCCTGGTGAACCCTAGGTCCAACAGTTCTTGAAGCTGCACCTTAAGTTCCTCTAACTCTTTTGGTACCATCCTATGTGGTGCTTTGGATACCGGAGCTGATCCAGGTTCCAAATCGATGGTGAATTCTATCTTCCTGTCGGGCGGCAACCCTAGTAGTACGTTTGGGAAGACGTCAGGAAATGCTCGAACGATTTCTACGTCTTCCACCTTATTTTCTTCTCCGTGTTTCGGTTTTTCATTTAGGTAAACAAGGTAAGCTGGATACCTTTTCCTCATCATGGTTGTTGCTTGAAGGGCAAAGATGGTTGACTTCCGATTATTTATAACAATTCTGTGAAAGATCATGGGCTCCTTTTCTGGAATTCTACAAGAAATTTGCTTTTCCTTGCATAGGATGGTGGCGTAGTTTTCAGCTAGCCAATCCATTCCTAAGATGGTATCTACGTCCTTCATCGGCATAACGCTAAGAGTTTTCACTAGAAGCTTATGTGAACCTATGTCGAGCTCTAGGTTTGGACATCAATGTGTAAGAGTGATAGTTCCTCCTACAGGTGACGTGATTCTCAGATTTGTTCCTGTTTGCTCCGTTCTTAACCTTAGGTTATTTACGCATGCTTTGGCGATTAACGAATGAGACGCCCCCGTATTGAATAAAACTATAAAGGTATATTGTGGGGCACGCCCATACCTGCTGAGTTTCATTGATTCTTGGTGGGCTATTTCTGCTTCATTGCATAGGCCTTCGCCTTCTGCCACCGCTTGTACAAAAACCGTTGTTGGTTCTTAGGTGGGAGTTGGGGTGGTGGTGGGGAAAAACTGCCGTGGCGTTTCATTTCCTCTTTCCGCAGAAAGTTTCTTGGATATGATGCCTTCTTACTTTGTACTATTCTTAACGGTTTTGTCTACCTTGAGGTTCTAGTTGATCTTTTAGATTAGGATATTAATCCCTCCTTTAGTCAATGCCCCTGTAAACCTCTTTCAATCATTATTCCTCACTTAGAAGTCTTAGTTTCATTTCTAAACATAGGGTGGCTGCCCTCACCTCGTATTACGTTGTACTTTATTTCTAGTTCTCGATACTTATCATATCTCTACGTTTCCACTCCTTTAGTCTTTAAGTACTGGCATGCGTTCTTATTCTTAAGAACATCCTACTATTCTCAACTTACTTCTCTTGTAAGAACAAAATAATATCTACTTTGAATTGAATGGACACTCTTACAGGTCCTTCTCCCTCGAAACAGGGAAATTCTCAGCTAGACATTTCGATTTATCATATGTTACTGCATTCCCTTTGCTAATTTTGTGGATTCTAATTCATCAATTAACGTTGGTCTCCTCAACATGACCAGGACTTCCCTCGTGTGGTTATAATATTTCGCTACTTCATATCTAGAGAAACTCAAAACTCCTCATATGGAATTAACTCATACGTTCGATTTAACTCATCTGTCTACTCGATCTAGTTAAATTCACACCTCAGTGCTACTGATTCAGAACTCTTCTAACTCATGAGTACGCCGCTTTCAATCTCTTAAGCTTAATAGATTCTTGCTATTAATTGGTCTCAGCCACCAAATAGACAAGCGTATTAGCTCCCTTGATGTACTTGCTACATCCATTTTTAAAACTGATCCCCATACTGATATGGGTTGTAATACTTGTATCCGACCCTTCCACTTATTCGTTTGGGTGCTTAAGATCTTCTTAGGGATCCTTAAGGCTCTTTACAACTCTATATCAACTTAAATCTCTTGTTGCTATTTCTTAATTATCCATGTATCCCGGGTCTATTTTCCTTAGGATACTGGGTCTCGATTCTATCTATTCCAGGTCTAGATTTCTCTTTATTCTGATCTAGTCACCAACTTTTGGCATTCCCAAAAGGGCACTATGCTTTTGTCATACCTTGGACTCTCGGATGGTTAAATCCTTATGTCTCACTGATTTCAAAAGGAAGACAATACAAAATGAAATAACTTGTGAAGTGATACTAGGAGGTAATTCCATAGGAATAATATTTCAATTCCGGCATGATATTCAATCAAATGGTTTCTTCAGTAAATTTCCAGATCATTGTGGAAAGCATAGTCAGAGGGTAAAAATGAAATGACAAGGGGTCGAAGAGAAAGACCCTCTTGCAAATACCCATCTGAATTCTGGTCTACGAATGATGCTACTGAGATTGAGATTATGTAGAGTGCCCAGTTCCACATAAGCACCTCCTCAGTAGGGAACCATCCGTCGTACTTTGGTGGCTTTGTCAACGAATGACGAAAAAAATAAGGTTTTCAAGGTTTGAAAAAAAACCTTTGTTTTAGCTCCAAAACTTTCCCAGCTTGAATTTTTTTATTTTTTCGGGAGAAAATTAAACTTTATTGGCTTCAAGGGAATCAAAATGGTAGATGCCACATCATAAGGCAATAGTACATAAGGTTGTCCCTTAAATTACTATCTCCATAATTCTACAGATTCTCCGACTGACTAATCCTTAATGTAGGAAATTGATATTTCTTTACTTCGTATGAGGGACTGAACTGGCATGGGACATGTTACTGTTGCTAATGACGTATACCAGCGTGTGGAGATAAATTTTCTAATTTATTTCTTTTTCTAGCAACGTATCGACGATCGATCGTTATGGCTTGAAAATCTAGCGGAGTAGGATGCAAAATTGTCCTAGATATGGCTTAACCATCTTAAGAGAACACCTCTTCTTCAAGTACTTATTTCTCATAAAAGTTGCAACTTGGGTTGCAACATTCTAATGAATTTGTTATTTGATGCAAATAGCACTACGCCATAGTTCTCACTACTATATTTAATAGTATATGAACTCATCTTGTCTTAGAGATTTATTTCTCTCTCTTATTAACCTTATGTTATTCTATCCAAGTATGTAGTAACATCCTTGGGGTTTGGAGTGGACTTATATATTTTGCCACTTTGTATATTATTCTAACTTTAGCGTTGGTGTATGCTAAATTTAAAGGCATCAGCAGCCTTAAGTTATTTGATCGCCTTGGATAACGGATAACAATCTCTTCGACTTGAATTGCTACTTGATTCTCTTCGTGCTTCTTGCCTTGGCTCCTTTTGCTCTTGCGATATTATCTGTCTATTCTTCTTGATCGCTACGAAAAGAAAACCTCATTTCGAATCCAAAATTCAAGCATGCTTAAACATGTACATGACTAAGCAACTGTAGGTCCCGATAAATAGTTGTTGGTGTATGGGGGGGGGGGAATACACCAATTAGCCAATAGTTTTTGATTTTTCAAAACAGTTTGATCTTACTGAGTCGTCACTACAGTATATTAGAGCAGTTTAGTTTTTCCAGCTCAGACAGTAAATTGTTGAGCTTGCAAAACTAACCTGCGTGCGGAAGTTTGGTGGAAAGGTTGGCTAACAGTTTTCAAAACTGTTTTCAAAGGAAACTTTAGTTCAGATAAGTGTTCATGCAAGACAGGTTACAGTAGTGTGGGTTGTATACATGCAAACTGTGTAAGTGAATAAGTAAATGACAAGAGAGACACTAGGAGTTTTTATCGTGGTTCGGAGTAAATAGCTCCTACGTCCACACCAGATTCCGTCGAATCTGTAATCCCTTGACTTGAGATTTTTCGTTCCTTTTAACACTGGTGGAGGTCCAGTCCAAATTCAAGTCTTTCTCTTAGACTGAATCTAGCACGATTCTTGAGTCGTGTCTCTTCTTACTTACATACAAACTTTTAATGCAATCTTACTAACACTAAATGACTAGTGCTACTATCCAAACTAGAAAGCTGTGAATAGCTATTGTCGTAAGGAATACAACTCAATCAACTACACTAGTTTTTCAACTTTGATGGTAGTGAGAGTGTGTGTGATGTGTTCTAGTAAGACAGATTCCAGAAACATTAGAAATCTATAATGATCAACACTTGGGAAAGCTCTAGTAATTTCGAGTGTTGATTCAATAAATTTCAGCTTGAGATTTCTGCAGAGTTTTTGCTTGAGTATTGAGTTTCCCGTACTTTTTTCTGGAAAGAGTTGAGGTATTTATAGTGAAGCATTTGAAATAGAGCCGTTGGAAGTGTGTCAAGATTTGCAGTACCGTACACTGACACAATTCTTGTCGTTGGGTGAGAACAAGTTTCTCAACCATAGCTCAGGTTGGTCTTCACAGGTCGAGCTTCCTATACCTCGAACTATCTTCAGTCTCTTTGTAACCTTCGTGTGAGATCTTCTAGCATGGTAAGAGCAGGTTACATAGATAATTTACTTAATGAAACAGTATGACAGATTGGGTGGTTTAGGTACCAGGTTACACTTCCAACCTTGACATTTATGTGAGCAACCTGTCCGAGTAAAGCTTGACTGATCCAAACACAGAGACCAGCCTGTTCCACTTAAAACCTATTATCTAAGTGTGGTTTCTAATAGCATTATCAAAACTCAGTTTTAACGGGTTCCCAACAATTTCCCCCTTTTTGATAATGCCGAAACCCACACTTTACATTTTGGTTTAGAAGAGTTGAAAGGTTTGATGTCCAGCCAACTGCATAGTAGAAAATGTTAGTAAATTTAAAGCATAACATGCAAAGGCCTGGACAAAGAGAGATTGTCATCAGGAATCAAAAGATGATCATTTTTCATTTATAGTATCAACTGAATTGATATGCACAGATTACAGAGAGTTGATACATCAAGTAAAAGAAAACGATCAGGTTACTTCCTCAGAGTCTTGAACCTTTATTCAGCTATCTTTTCCTTGTTCACAGTTCCCCATGGCTGCATATATGCTGTCGCGAATTGATCTGTACTCATCACAGTTTGTGGACTTGCATCCATACTGAGATGCGACACTCCTAATGAATGTATTGATTCGGTTGATGTCTGGAGTGTCAGTGCCGCAGACAGTGGGAAGTTGGAAGGTCTCTATCTTAGGCGGATTGAGCGTGACCTTCTCCTTTGCAGCTTTCGCCCGGACCCGGTTGATGAATTCACGGTCTGGGAAAGCTTACAGCCAGTTGTGGAAGGCTGTCTTGGTGTTACCAGTGTAGCGGGGATCGATTTTCAACCAGTAGTGATGCAAAATGAACTGGTTAAGGAACTCATCCCACAGAGGCTGATCTTCCACTGGTAGCCAATCTGTTGGCTCTCTTTTGTCAGCTTGTTCCTTGCAGCTTTCAAAGCCTCAGAAGCTTGCGACGTGAGCTTTATCTTTTGCCCTTTGTTTCTTCAGCTCAGCCAAAAACAGCTTCTGCTTGCCTTCATCTGCGCAGTCTTCAACAGTGTATCCAGCTTCTGCCATGAGCCGGATGAGGTTAGATTCAGCCAAAGCTTTCTCTTGAGCAGACAGCTGCTTGGCAGTAGCAGGTTGAGCAGCTGATACAGGTTGAGCAACTGCAGTTGGCATCACAGGTTGAGGAGGTTGAGCATCCTGTGCCTTCTTAGGAGGTTGAGCATCCTGTGCCTTCTTACCTCTTCCTGTAACCTGTGTCTTCTTACCTTTTCCTTCCCCCTTTTCGGCATTATCATCGATGAGATTTTGAAGAAGGGTGTTCAGAGAGGATTGTTCTTGAGAGATCAAGGGCAGATCTGTTTCTATCTTTTCTTTGAACTATAGTAAGGAGCTGATGTTCCCCTGCATCTCCTCCTCTTTCTTTAGTGAGCTGGAGGTTGTCTGAGTAAGCTTCGCAGAAAGCTCGTGGACAAGAGTGGTGAGCTGTTCAAGCTCGTATTGCAGGTTCGAAATGGAAGATTTGGAGGCAACCTGCAATTCAGACAGCTGGGTGGGAAGCAGCTCGTCCGTTGCTGCTTTGAGTCGGGTGGAGATGAAGGTTTCGAACTGGTTTGCCACAGTTTCCTTAATGACTTTTGGCATCTCCTCCTTGATATTTGCCAGCATGGCAGATGCAGCTTTGTCCATTGCTTCAATTTGATTGGCAATCTTCTGGTGCTCTTCTACCTCTGTTGCCTTCACCTTGGCAACCTCCTCAGAGATAAATATCTTCAAGTCGTCTTGCACGGTAGATAGAGGAGTGCTAGCAGTTGCAACAGAATAGGTGATAGTACGGTCGTGATCGGACTCTGTGTCCTCGCTGTTCTGAGTGGGAGAGGGAATAGGACTGAATTCTTCATCCTCCGGAAACCTGAAATTATAAGAGTTGCGATCATGAGTGTAAAAAGGTTTCAAATCGATATTGAGAGCCCTGGCCTCTCTCTTCATCTTTGACAGTATGAACTGTTTGAAGTACTCGCGAGCTTCAGGAATGGAAGCATAGCCAAAATACTTCCCAAGGTTGTGCTCTTCAATCTCGAGCTCTTCGATGGAGTGGATCAGGAAAATGGACTTGAGATCGCTGTAAGATTTGTCCTTCCCATCTAGCAAGATTCGCAGTCTGTATGCCATCTGCTTGGTTTCTGGTGTGAGATCGATTCCGGGAAAAGACTCGGAAACTATCTTCTCAGCATTGATCTCGATTGAGTTGACCAGCATGGCCGCTGCAGTTTTCACGAGATCTTCTTGGACAACATCATCGTCGGATGAGAGAATAATATTCATGTCAATCTCTGTTGAAGAGCTGGGATGATGTGAGGTTTCACCAGATTGCTGATGAGAGGTTTCTTCCTCGAAACCTTCGGTGAGAGTTGCTTCCTTGAGAACTGTCTCCGGAGCTATAGCCTGGAAGATATCACGGACTAATGGAATAGGAATTGCAATCTGTGCGTTGCGAGCTGCAAGAGCAGCGGAGTCTGTTTGTTCAGTGATGTCTTCATCGTGTAGAGCGAAGGTTGGGCGAGCGGGACGGTGCTGCACTTCAATCGCAGCAAACTCCGTATGCAACCTGCGCGAGATAGGAGTTGGAGATATGATTCTCACAGACTTGGAAGGTCTGTCAAGCGGTTTCCCGGGGGCGTGCTGCCTCTTTTTCTTGTTGTCTCTCTGAACTGGAGGTACCCAGGCTGGGTTGGACCTTCCCATCTCATACAGATAGGGTTTGACGGAGTCGTCATACTTGGCAAAAACTGTGCTGTCGACGCCAATGATGAGCTCTAGCTGCTTCTGGTCCTTGGGGACCTTTTCTTTGTTGAATGGCATCCTTCCACTCCAGTGGAGGTTGGGGTGGAGACCTTGAATCAGGGAGCAGATCTTGGTTCCCAGTTGCAGGTTCCTGGCAACTCAGAATTCAGTCAGCTCATCACCTTCGAACGTGATCGAGAGCTGCTTGATCTCTTCATTCATAAGCTCGAGAAGAAATCTGGCCCAGTTCATGTCCAGGCCCTGTACGATTGCAGTCATCAGTCTGAATTTTGCTGGAGTAACTGCGTCGTGGTTACCAGAGTAACCAAGAAAGACCTTGTGTACAAAGTCAAAGAGAACTCTGTATGCAGGTCACAGTAGAGGTCGTGAGAACCTCTTTCCATCGTATTTCTCTGCAGGTTGCATCAGAGCTTTCTGATACACAGTTTCCAAATCTGCATCAGAAACCTCCAATATGAGACCTGAGGTCTTGTGATACATAATTTCTATGGTTCCCGAATCTGCGATTTCGTAGGTTCGAGAGATGAGCGGCATAATAGGAATAGGCTCGTCGGGCTGGTTGGGCATCGAAAGATGGAAGGCGGCAGAGTCAACACCCTTCGTGCAAAAATATGAGAGAATGAACATGGCTACTTGTTGCGGAAGCCAAAATTTGGGCTCGTGAGTGATGATTTTGTAGAACCCTTCCGCAGCTTTGATGGAGGCGTACATCTCGTCGAGACCGGCATAGCCGTAGGTAGAGAAATTTGTAGAGGGCTCCATGAGAATGTACTCTTGAATAAATTGAATCTTTTCTTCGGTAGTTGTTGGAAGATTTTGCTGCGTGCTTGTACCGGTTGATTGATGGACATTGTGAGAGGAGGATTCGGCTACCATTGCTAGAGAGTGTTTGAGAACTGTAAAACACGAGAGTTTGAGAGATATGAGTTACAAAACAATGGCGGAAGTAGTTGGAAATTTGAAATGAAGAAGACGATGCACAGTTGAGCATATATAAAAGAGAGAATGAGCGGTTGAGATGAAGGCATCTCAACCGTTCAGCGGATGGGATTAAAACCCTAGAAATCCGTGATGTGTGGAGCGCGTGGGGTGGCTATGATGCCCACTCGCACAAGTCTTACACTCAACCGTCGCCTCGCATTTAATGCGATTGGACACTTGTGCATGCATCTTTTTGATATACATGGAAAGTGAAGTGCGAATGTTAAGTAATGTGTCAGAATATTCTTAACAATGATTTCAATAAATAACAAAACACATGCTTTAATAAATGAAAATGATTGATAAAGCATAAATTGATCAAGTGAAGCAAGAGATATGTAATTGAAATTTGAACATTTGAAATATTAAGGCATATTATTGACATATTTAGAACATAATTCAAAAACATGGAGACTGATACAGGTCGTCCATGACACTTCCCTATGCAAACTGTCACTTATCCACAGTTTCTGATCTCACAGTTTCCACCTAGCTGGACTGTCCTTTGTCCACTACGAACTGCCCATGTGTATCCTTTTCACCAATGTGAGCTTTGATGAACTCCCACAGCTTGGCATTCTCAGCTTGTAAAGCTGCAACCTTTTCATCAACATACATCTTGTTTTCCAGTTCCAACATGTTAACCTTACGAGACATTTTAAGGAATTCTGTGTTGAAGAAGGATAACATATTGTCAACTGCACTTGAGCTATTGAATGGAAGAGCTACGGACGAGGAGCCAAGAGCTGCGGAGCCTGGGGCCTGGTCCTGAGCTTTGGATGGGGAGCCTGGCGTGGACTTGTCGCCAGCAGGTTCCACATCAACCTGTGGGGAGGCAGGCTGCGTTGGACTAGCAGGTTTGGGGTCTGCTTCCACGAAGGTCACTGCTGCAGATCGAGTGGTGTGCTTTTGTGAGGGCACAAACAGCAGATCCGTCATCTTCCTTTTCCCTTTTCTGACTTTCTCAGCATCGTCACTGTCTTCTTATTCATTCTCACTGTCATCTTCACTTTTATCTTCATCTTCCTTTAAATTGCGCATCTCTGTGAGCAAACACTTGGCTGCACCTCTTGCTTTGTTGATCTTGTGTGGCAGAATGCCAAGTATCATGATCAACTGGTTGCAGGTGTGAGGCACTAGCTTGTCCTCAGGAAATCCGGTGCAGACAGGCCACATACGATTTGTAAGTGTTCTCTGCAGAATGATGGAGAGCTTGGTGCCATGACGAAGTTGCATGTTGGCCTTAATCCTGGCAGGTCGCTCCGCGGCCTCTTTGATGAACAGGTTGACTAGCAACCTGGCCCAGTTAACATCTAACTGCTTCACCACATCAGTCAGTAATTTGACCTTCGACAGAGTGACAGCTTCATTCGAGCCTAGATACGAAAAGAACACATTGTGGATGAACTCGAAGAGGAATCTGTACTCAGACTTCAAGTCGTGGCGGTTGAAGGTTTTCTGATCGTAAACCTTCTTAGGCTCGAACAGAGCTTACTGATACACGTCGTTGATAGCATCCATGGGCACATCATCAATTATCGTGATAGCCCCTATATCCGTCAATCTGTAGGTCTGAAGAATGAGTGGAAGAAGATGAAGCCGTTCTTCTTCATCGTTGACTAGAAAAGTTACCGTTGCGGGATCTCCGGCTATCGATTCCAAAGAACACAGTAGATAGGCAACATTCATCGGTAGCGTCACTCGCGGATGTTGAGTGATGATATTGAAGAAACCATCACATTGGGTGATATCTTCAATCATCGGATCCAAGCCTCTGTATTCATACTTATCTAGTACAACAACTTTCTCAAAGAAGATGAGAGGGGTTGCTTTCTTTACTTGAGCACTTAGTGAATCTGTAGACATTTTGCAGAGAAGGTAAGGAGTTTATGATTTTTGAAGAGGAGCGAAAGAAATTTTGAAACTTGATTCAAAAAGGATTTCAAGAAACGTGTAAAGATTTCGATAGATTCTCTCTATTCATAGAGTCTTCTCCAACGGTTAAGATTTTATTAATAAATCTCAACGGAGGCACGTAAAAAAGAAGTGAGTCAGAGAAGGTGAGTTTCACGCGCTTCTTCTCTCTTCTTTTTCCTTCTTAGATTGACATAAATTCCTTGATTTTCGTAAAAAACTTTTTCAAATACTTAACAGTAAAAAGATTTGAAAAAGATTTTTGAAAGGACAAATGAGTGGAAATAATAAATTCTGCAAAGAATTAAATTGAGATTGATACGACATCTCCAGTTCCCCCTTAAAGGTTGGCCAGTAATTTTGACTTTCAACGCAGTTTGTGGCCTGAAGCTGCGTGTCACCGAACTGCTTCTTTTGAGCTGCAGTTTCCAAGTCAGTCTTCTCTTGGCTGACCTGCTCTAGCGAACTGCTTTTGTTAGCATGCAGTTTCCAAGTCAGTCTGCTCTTGGCTGACCTGTTCTAGCGAACTGCTTCCAGTTTCTGACTTAGGCTGTGTATCCATTCTGAGCATTCCAAGCTTTCCACACAGCATGTTGAATCTCTCTTCCATGAAAGGTTTCGTTAGAATATCAGCTCTTTGGATGTCAGTATGGATTTCTCAACTGTTATATCTTGTTTTTCCACATGATCTCTAATGAAGTGATGCCTTATATCGATATGCTTGCATCTGGTGTGGTAGACAGGATTCACAGTGAGTGCTATAGCGCTTGTGCTGTCATAAAAGATAGGAATTTTGCGAACTGTGATTCCATAATCTTTGAGTTGTTGTTTCAACCAAAGAATCTGTGCACAACAGCTTCCTGTTGCCATGTACTCAGCTTCTGTTGTTGAAGTAGCAACTGAAGTTTGCTTCTTTGAAAACCAAGAGATCAATTTGCTTCCAAGAAACTGACAGGTTCCTGATGTGGATTTTCTATCCAGTTTGCATCCTCTATAATCTGCATCTGCATATCCAGTTAGTTCAAAATTATCATCACAAGGATACCATAAACCGAAGTTTACAGTTCCCTTGACATATCTAAGAATTTTCTTGGCTGCTTCTAGATGAGATTCTTTTGGATTAGCTTGATATCAAGCGCATATTCCAACTGCAAAAGAAATATCAGGTCGACTTGCAGTAAGATAAAGTAAAGAACCAATAATTCCCCTGTACAAAGTCATGCTGGCAGGTTTCCCTTCAGAATCTGGATCTATTTTTCCATTTGCAATCATTGGAATCTTCAGTGGTCTACTATCTTTGACACCGAATTTGGTTGCCAGCTCGTTAGCATATTTGGATTGACAAATGAAGATACCATCCGCAGATTGCTTGACCTGCAGGCCGAGTAAGAAGTTCATCTCCCCCATCATGGACATTTTGTACTCATACTTCATGAGTTCTCCAAACCTGTCACATAGAAAATTTGACCTAGATCCAAAGATAATGTCATCAACATAAATTTGCACAAGAAGAATATCATCCTTGTACTTAAAAGTAAATAAAGTTCTGTCGACCGATCCTCTTTTAAAACCGGAATGCAGTAGGAATGTAGACAAGGTTTCATACCAAGCTCTGGGAGCTTGTTTCAAACCATATACTGCTTTGTGCAGTTTGTAAACTTTCTCTGGACCTGCTTCCTCAAAACCTGGAGGCTGTTCAACGTACACTTCTTCTCCAAGAATTCCATTGAGGAAGGCACTCTTCACGTCCATTTGGTAGACTTTGAACCTCTGATGAGCTGCATATGCTAGAAACAACCTAATTGCTTCTAGTCTTGCCACTGGTGCGTAGGTCTCATCATAGTCTATCCCTTCTTGTTGACAGTAACCTTTGGCAACTAATCTTGCCTTGTTTCTGATTACTTCAGCATTTTCATCTTTCTAGTTCCTAAACACCCATTTTACATTAATTATTCCTTGATGTGTAGGACGATCAACTAGTGACCATACTTCATTTCTTTTAAACTCGTTGAGTTCCTCTTGCATGGCTGTAACCCAGTCGTGGTCAGTGAGAGCTTCCTCAACGATTTTGAGTTTAGAGTATGAGAGATAATAGCTTAATAGACAGCTTTCACCTATCTGTCTTCTTGTCTTCACACCTGCATTTGGGTTCCCAATAATAAGATCTTCAGGATGAGCATCGACCCATCTCCTTCGACGAGAGATTTCTTCTTTTATGAGAATTGGCTCAGGATCTGGTAAGGGATCTTCAAACTCAGGTAAAGGTTGAGTGAAGGGGTTAAGCTGTTGAAGTTGTTCAGCAAGCTAATCCACTGACAGTTCTGTATTGACTGCAGGTTCTTTTGGAGTTTCTGGATCAGTTGAAGAGAAACTGGTTGGAGGAGCTTCGGTTCTCCCTTGGTTTGTTTCCCCTTGCTGAATGGGTGGATTTTGTGAATTGGAATCTTGTACAGGCTGACTTTCGTCTTCTTCCAAGTCGGTTGGACTCCATATAAGTATTTCATCTCGAAACTGCGTGTTGGAGCCTGCTTGATCTTGATTCGCACCTATACTTTCTTCAGGTTGGGTCTCCCTGTACTCACAGATAGATTCATCAAAAATAACATGTGGTGTTACTTCCACAATCTGAGTCTTCTTATTATAAACTTTGAAGGCTTTGCTGATCTCTGAATATCCTACAAATATTCCTGGATCTGTTTTGCTATCAAATGTTTTTAACTGTGATTTCCCATTATTATGAATGTAACACACGCAACCAAAAGTTTTAAGATATTTAAATCGAGGTTTCTTATTTTTCCACAGCTCGTATGGAGTTTTTCCATGTCGTTTGTGAATGACTGATCTGTTCTGAGTGTAGCAAGCTGTGTTGATAGCTTCCGCCCAGAACTTCTTGGGAAGATTGGTTTCATTCAGCATTGTGCGAGCTGCTTCCTTTAGAGACCTGTTGCGTCGTTCAACAACACCATTCTGTTGAGGTGTGCGAGCTGCTGAAGTTTGATGTGTAATCCCATTTTTGGTACAGTAGGACTCGATCATATGATTAAGAAATTCTATTCCACGATCGGATCTGATTGAGATCACACTTTTGTTCTTCATGTTTGACAGTTTGGTGAGCAGCGCAGGTAGCTCCACTAGTGTCTCCTTCTTTTTATGTAAGAAAATAACCCAAGTATATCGTGAGTAATCATCAACAATAACGAGAGTATACTTTTTACCATTAATGCTTCTAGGAGTCACTGAACCGAATAGATCCAGGTGGAGTAATTCCAAGATTCTACTTGTGTTGTGAGCTGCAATGCTTGGGAATGATGATTTGGTCTGCTTTCCAGCTTGACAGGCTTCACAAACATGATCTTTGTAGTAGACTTGATCTGGAAGGTCATCTGCGAGCTTCTTGCGAGCAAGCTTGTTGATGGCTTTGAAGTTTAAGTGACACAGTCTCTTATGCCATAGCCAGCTAACATCAGGTGCAGATTTGGTGACCAGACAGGTTTCTTTTTCATCTGACCATTGTACTATGTACAAGTTATCCTGCAAGATTCCGGTAAGAAGAATTTCTTCTCCTTCCTTGTTCTTTATAGCACATATGTTAGCAGAAAACTCTACTCTTTATCCGGTAGAGCAGAAGTGGCTTACAGAAAAGAGATTGTGATTTAAACCTTCAACATATGTGACATTAGATATTGTTGTTTTACCAACAACTAAATTACCGTAACCTCTTGTTTTCCCTTTAGAGTCTCCTCCAAAAGCAACTAGAGGCTCCATCACATTCAGTGAAGTTTGTAAGCAAGCTTTTGTCGCAGGTCATATGCTTTGTGCATCCACTGTCAATGATCCAGATCACAACGCGAGCTGCTCGCTTTCTCCTTTGAGTTTTCCCATCCTGCAATTTAGACAGTTTTAGCAACCCACATGAATTTGGGTGCTTTGTTAGCAGGTTGAGTTTTAGCATCTTGGTTTCCAAGCTTCATCTTTTAAAAACTCATTCTGTTGACTCGTGGCTTGGTCCATTGTTCGTTTATTGAGTGGAAGGTTTCATATGCAGACTTCTGTTGATAATGAGCAGGTTGATAATGATCATTTTGATAACATTGCTCCATATATCCGCATCTACAGTAATCAGTTCCAAATCCACTTCCATATGGAAATTGATAGAGCCTACTTGACAGCTCAGGATATTGATACCAATGATGATCGTACCAGTAACCTTCATTGTCAAGTGTTTGTCGATTTGCTCGCTGTTTATAGTGATTGTTTCGTTGTGATTGAGCAGTTTGAATGGTTCTTGGATGAGAGACTCCTTTTCTTCTGCTAGCAGTTTGCACTTTTCTTGGAGCAGGTTGGCTTCCCTTTTGATAAGAAGGTTGACCATACAGTTTCCTAGGAATCTCAACCTTTTTCTGTTCAACTGACGGCCTTAGCTGCTGCTTCTTGATAGCAGGCTTTCCATGCTCTTTCACCAAGATTGCTTGAGGTTGTTGAGCTGGATTCTTCAGTTTGAGCTACTTGTCTGGTAGAGTGTGATGAGCTTTGCTTTCAACCACTCTTTTTTCTTTCTCGAACACGACCTTCTCTTTCTCTTTGGCTCCACTGGTTTGACCATGGAATCCAATGCCAAGCTTTATGTGAGCAGGTCTTTGGGCAGCTTGCAAGGCTTCAAGCTTTTCACCATTTTTGTTCATTTTCATCAGGACTTGTTGAAGCTTGAGCTCTTTCTGCAACAGCTTCTCATGCTCTTTTGAGAGATCCATCAGTTTGCCATTCAAGTTGTTGATTTCACTATCCCTTTCAGTGAGCATTTCTTTAAGGTGTTCTTCCCTTAAAGCTGATTGACCCATGTGGACTTTTATGGTTTTTATCTCCTTTTCTTTTGCTTCATCATATGGAGTGAAGCTTTCATTTAAGGCAGTTTTGAGTTTCAAGTTTTCATCTTCCAGCTTGGATCCTTCTATGACTACTTGTTTAAACATTTCCGAGAGCTTCTTGTAGTCATCAAGCTGTTGTTGAAACTCTTCATATGTTGGCATTTCAGGTATTTCAATACCTGCATGATCGGAGTTAGCTGAATATGAAAAAGAGGTTTCAGTATCAACCTTGTTTTGAACAAGATCGAGATCTTTTCCCATGAAGCATTCCTCATATTCAAGTTCCTCGTTAGCTAAGCGACATTCCTCCTCATCCAATTCATCATCATCATCTTCGTCGGAGAAGGTTGAGTCTGATAATGTGGCAATTGCTTTGGCCTCTTCCTCAACTGCTATCATGGCGTTGCGCTGCTCCTTAAGCTTTTGATCTCTTTTTGCGCGGAGCTCTTCGCGTTCAGCCTTTGATAGGTCTGGGCAGTCTGACTTGTAGTGACCTGGCCTGCCACATTCAAAACAGCCACCCTCGGGAGTGTTAGAAGAATTGAATTTTGAGGATTTTAATGTACCTTCACCTTTCTTGTCGGAAGAAGAGGTGGTTTGTTTTCTCTTGAAATCTTTGTGATATCTACGGAATTTGTTGAAACATTTTTCTAGCTTTTCATTTATCCTAGCTATGAGTGCATAGTCTTTCAACAATTTTTCCATTTTGGAGCATAAATCCTTTGGGATTGCTCTTTCTTCTGTAATTGATACAGCTTTGAATGCAGCATCCTTTTCTTTCTTTTCGGGTTCAGTCTTCTTGCTTGAAGATGCTTGTTCTGACCTGTGAAGTCTGATCATCTCAAACTCATTTCTGATGAGTAGATCAAATAGTTGCTCGGTTGACAGATTGCTGATGTCCGACCTGCCACGGTGCATTGCACTGTACACATGCCAGCTTGCTGGGAGAGATTGGATAACTTTGAGGTTGAGTTCGCGCTGTGTGTATTTATCTTTCTTGAGAGCTGCGATCTCCAAAGTGATCATTGTGAATCTGTTCTTAAGCTGATCTATGGTCTCCATTGGCTACATTTTGAATTCTTCAAATTTACTGCATGCCACTGACAGCTTGTTTTCCAGCATTTCTGTTGATCCAAGGCTTATGGCTTTTAAGGGGTCCCACATTTCCTTTGCAGTTCCAAGATTTCTTATCTTGGCCAGGTGGACTCCCTTAACTGTGCTAGAGATCAACCCTTTTGCGAAGCTGTCAAGTCTAGCTTCCTTTCTTTCTTCGGTTGTGTATTTTCTGGGATCTTTGATCTTTGGCACATACGTTGCTTCGGAAACTTTTTCTCCAGAGACATCAGTATCATAGGGTTCGTAGATTGGTG
The DNA here is from genome assembly GCA_001642375.2 of Mentha longifolia. Classification (NCBI taxonomy): domain Eukaryota; kingdom Viridiplantae; phylum Streptophyta; class Magnoliopsida; order Lamiales; family Lamiaceae; genus Mentha; species Mentha longifolia. Next base: position 9,262,124 of record CM038120.1, on the reverse strand, counting down.
TTGGACCATTCTCGATGACATCCCACATCAGCACATGATGAGCTTGGAGGTACATCTTTATTCGAAAACTCCAGTCTTCATATCCCTGCACAGAGATATCTTCGCAGACGCGGAGAAGTGAAGCTTCCATAATGACAGTTTATGTATGTATGCACAAACACAAGTCTAGAGATCTAGTTCAATTTGACACAAAAGCACATAAAGCTTCTAGTATGCAGAAGCAGTGGTCAAAAGAACCACCGCTCTGATAGCACTTGTAGGTCCCGATAAATAGTTATTGGTGTATGGGGGGGGAATACACCAATTAGCCAACAGTTTTTGATTTTTCAAAACAGTTTGATCTTACTGAGTTGTCACTACAGTATATCAGAGCAGTTTAGTTTTTCCAGCTCAGACAGTAAACTGCTGAGCTTGCAAAACTAATCTGCGTGCAGAAGTTTGGTGGAAAGGTTGGCTAACAGTTTTCAAAACAGTTTTCAAAGGAAACTTTAGTTCAGATAAGTGTTCATGCAAGACAAGTTACAGTAGTGTGGGTTGTATACATGCAAACTGTGTAAGTGAATAAGTAAATGATAAGAGAGACACTCGGAGTTTTTATCGTGGTTCGGAGTAAACAGCTCCTACGTCCACGCCAGATTCCGTCGAATCTGTAATCCCTTGACTTGAGATTTTTCGCTCCTTTTAACACTGGTGGAGGTCCAGTCCAAATTCAAGTCTTTCTCTTAGACTGAATCTAGCACGATTCTTGAGTCGTGTTTCTTCTTACTTACATACAAACTTTTCATGCAATCTTACTAACACTAAATGACTAGTGCTACTATCTAAACTAGAAAGCTGTGAATAGCTATTGTCGTAAGGAATACAACTCAATCAACTACACTAGTTTTTCAACTTTGATGGTAGTGAGAGTGTGTGTGATGTGTTCTAGTAAGACAGATTCCAGAAAGATTAGAAATCTATAATGATCAACACTTGGGAAAGCTCTAGTAATTTTGAGTGTTGATTGAATGAATTTCAGCTTGAGATTTCTGCAGAGTTTTTGCTTGAGTATTGAGTTTCCCGTACTTTTTTCTGGAAAGAGTTGAGATATTTATAGTGAAGCATTTGAAATAGAGCCGTTGGAAGTGTGTCAGGATTTGCAGTACCGTACACTGACATAATCCTTGTCGTTGGGTGAGAACAGGTTTCTCAACCATAGCTCAGGTTGGTCTTCACAGGTCGAGCTTCCTATACCTCGAACTATTTTCAGTCTCTTTGTAACCTTCGTGTGAGATCTTCTAGCATGGTAAGAGCAGGTTACATAGACAATTTACTTAATGAAACAGTATGACAGATTGGGTGGTTTAGGTACCAGGTTGCACTTCCAACCTTGACCTTTACATGAGCAACCTTTTCGAGTAAAGCTTGACTAATCCAAACACGGAGACCAGCCTGTTCCACTTAAAACCTATTATCTAAGTGTGGTTTCTAATAACATTATCAAAACTCAGTTTTAACAGGTTCCCAACAGCAACTATGTTCTCTTGTGGAATCTCTTTTCTCTGTAATTGATCAAAGGACAAGTCTCTACTAAGTTCTTTTAAAAGTAGAGTTTCTAACTTTCATTTACTTTGAAGAAAACATTTACCTTTACCTCGTTGAGCGTGATGAATCGGAGTGCCGAGCTTTTGTCAAATAACTCTACTAAGTCTAGCGATTCAAGTATAGACTTTACTTTGAAGAAGACTCTTATATTTCAGAGCAACCTAGTGCTCTGATACCACTCTGTCATGACCACCCTTAGCTAATCGATAGCTAAGCTTGGTAAATTCGTAACTATAAAATATGAATATGAAATAATGGATGAATTGAAAACATCATTTGAATCGACTCTCAAGGCAATCTCATTACTAGATAAACTGATACTTATAACTGATAAAATAGGGCAATGCTTGTCACGATTTTGACTCAGAATACAACCAATCGAAAGGAACTTAAGAATATCAGAGTGTACACAGCGGAAATATGGCTATAAAGTACACGTAAGAAGACATGTATTACCAAGAGTTTTCAACAACTAAATCTTCACTAAATTGACAAAAGCTCCGCCGGTCACTCCGCTTCAACCTGCACATTATAAACAATGTACAGGGCTAAGTACAAATTGTACTCAGTGAACACATTGCCCAAAACTGATTTTATTGTCATCCATAATGGGTGAAGCATAGGGTTTTGCTTGAAAAGTCTATGTTCACTAAAATCTCTTAGTTCTCAAAAGTGACTGCGCAGTCCAATTTCTTTAGTAATCCACCATATCCGACCTGTGGTGCCCGAGGAGGTGGCCACCTCACTCGTCACTTGATCAATCGTCACACTAGACGATTCGACCACTGTGTACACTAATCCAAGTATAGCAGCTGGCCATACAGGGACCGAATTCGATTAAATAACATTGGCATAGCCAATAGCAGATAGGCATCATACAAAACAAAACATTTTATGGCATGACAATACTTTAAAAGAGCTATATCAACTAATAAAACATGCTTTGTTTTAAAAGAAAGCCCACCTCGTATGCTTCTCTTAGTTGTTACTGAACTTCTACGCCTTCTTGGCTACTGCTCCTTCTTTGCTCGACCTTCGTTTAGAAAACGAAATAAGCTTCTCGTTTAATCATCAAAAGCTTATCGAAAATAATTCTAGTCTTATGTTTCGTCGGATATCATTCTTAACTCCAATGACGTTGTCACTGCTATCTAAGCTCGATTTATTACATCCGTTATGTGAACGGTTTATATGAAAAATTTATTAATAAATCACTACTTGATTTATTCTTAGCTAAGAATTAATTTGATTGTATAATTGATTAGCTTTAATCAATAAATCTTGAATACTGAACTTGGTTAATTAACTTATTTCTCTAAGTTAATTATTTTTAATTCATAAATAATTCGTTCTAGAATTATTAAGCTCTAAATTTATTATTAGAGGGTGTAGTATAATTTAATTAGGGATTCTCGAACCACATAAATAATAAATTAGTGTTGAGTAGATAATTAAATTGATCCAATAGAAGAATTTATCTGGCCCACTAGGATAAATAAAACCGGCCCATTGGAATAATAAAAATCGGTCCATATAACCCCATAATCCGGCCCAATACCCTCAGCCCCTGTTCAGCCCAGCCCCTATGCTCGACCCGACCCGAGGCCCAAAAACCCAGACCCGACCTGACCCGCTAGAACAAAACACCCCCAAATCCCTTCCCATTTCTCTTGATCGATCTCTCTCTCTCTCTCGAGCTCGACCCTTCTCTGCGATTTCTTCTTCTTCCTTTACCTGCAATAACTCCGACCGGCACCACCGCTCATGGCTGCCGTTGTCGGCTGCTGCTGCTACTCGTCTTCCTCTCCGTTGAATAATTCCCAAACCAAGGCTTGAAGAAAAGCCTTAATTTGAGGATTGGGATTGAGGCTTTATCCTCTTGTCTTTTCACTGGTTTTCCGGCGATCCTCCTCTCGCTTCGAGCTCCAGCCGGCACGGTGAGATGGTATTGTCGTGGCGTGTCATCCAGTGATTCGACTGCGGCGTTCTCGGCACGGTGCTGGTGACACTGCTGTGTCGGCGCAACTCCTGTGCTCTAGCAGCTCTTCTCGAGATGACCATATACTAAAATCCCAAATTATACGAATTTAGGGACATTGTTTCCTGATTAACACGTATTTTATGTGCAAGTTGAGTGTGTTTTGCTTGTGTTTAAGTCTCGATTCTTGTGCTTAAAGGTTAGAAATGCTATGATTTCTTAACTTGTAGCATACATTTGACTTTTCTCATTTTTTTTCGGTTTTCGATCCATTTTGGTAAGAATTGGAAAGAGCATTCATGTGGCTAAGGATCGAAGGCTAGAAATGAGGAAGAGTCGAGCTTCATTAGAGTGAAACCTAGGATTAAGATTGTGGAATTTGAATTTATAAAGTTAGGGTTTCACTCGTTCAAGTTCGTTTGCGTTTTCCTCATTCTTTTGAGTCTCTTTTGGCTTTTTGCAGGAACAATGGAGAATTCATTTGGCCAATTTGATCATTCCATGTGGAAGAGGAGTTCATTAGGAGTCCGTAGCAAAAAGCGGTTCACAAATCGAAGTTCGGATGAGGGAGAACGAGCCGAAACAAAATTATTGCGCAGCGAAAGCAACATGGGCGCGACCCAGCGCGCGACTGCTTCGGAGGCTACCCCTGGTCGCGCGCCAATGAAGGAAATTTGGCCTTGGGTGCGTGACCCCTGGACGAGGGCGCGCCGCCCAACTTCTTCCGAAAATTCAATTTTCTCCCATTTTCTATGTTTTTCTAATTATGTTTTGACCCCCACTCAATGTAATGATATAAATAGGAAATTATACTTCATTAGTATTATCTTTGACATATTTTACCATTCTTAGAACCCTAGAAACATTCCCTCTTTCCTTTTTAGTAGTTTGAAGATTGTTGAAGATTTATGTTGAAGATTTGAAAACTCATTCCACTATTTTCTTCCTTATTGAATTCTCTATCTTTTAAGCATGATTTCATTTATTTTCTATGGTTTAATTTCTTCAATTATGTCTAGCTAAATTTCCTTTGGTTCCAATATATGAAGATATGATCTAGATCACTAGGTTTTTAGGTTTTGTTGTTGGATTTACCTTCTAATTCATATGTCTTGTGATTTGGGGCTTGATTTAATTGCATGATTGATTGGCCATCATTGAATGCATACAAGGTGTTTGGTTAAATGCTTAGGAGACTTTAGTTCATAACACTTGGAATCAAATCACACCATACTAGTAATTCTTGCTAGTAGGAGCTTCTAGATAATTAATTGAGCTATTTGGAGTTAATTTATGCATCTTGAGACCTAGCAGAGATAGATGTCATAGGTTAATCTACTAATATTGATTGTTTCGAGAGAAGAGTTGATGTTTACTATATATAGAACTCCCATATGAATTAGATTAAAATGGCTAATCCATACAAATCCTAAAACCTAGGCCTCTAGTGATTATTGGAGTATATTTGGAACCAAGCTTTCTAATATTATTTATTAACTCTTGTTATTAGTTGTTATCTAGTTTGTTACTTGCTTTATATTTCTCATTAGCTAATCAAAAATACAAAAACATGTCACTTGTAAGCTTGAATAGTAGTTAGATAATTGGATTACTATTTGAATCTTAAACGACCTAGCATTCCTTGAGGATTCGACTCAATTATACTATAATTGATTATTATTGCATTCTTCCTCACCCCTAAAGTGAGGGCGGATTAATTTTTGGCGCCGTTGCCGGGGAATGCTTAGTTTGAGTTTCAATAGTCGATTTGGTTATTAAGTTACTAATTCAAGCATTGTTTCTTTTAATTTTTTGTTTTGAAGGTTTATGCACACAAGGTCCAAAGGAAGACTCGTTCAACCTTTGATCTTGAATTTTGAAAGAAGGCATAGAAGAAGTAATTCTATTGAAGATCAAGAAATGGCTAACAATCAAGCAATGGAAGCTCTTATGAAAGAAATGGAAGAGTTTAGAGCATGGAAGGATGAGCAAGAAAGAAAGGCGAATGAGGCTCAACCACCTCCTCTCAACCATATGTTCCAATCTCCAACAGAACAATTTCAAGGAGGAGAATGGGGGACGATCAATGCCAATGATTTTGAGCTCAAATTCGGACTCATCCAAATGGTGAAGAGTGAGCAATTCGGTGGAAGTCCTATAGAGGATCCGAACGCCCACCTTGGTATGTTCCTTGATATTTGTGATACTATCAAGCTTAATGGAGTTTCAAATGATGCTATCCGGATGAGGATGTTCGGGTTTTCTCTACGGGATTGGGCCAAGGATTGGTATAAAGGACTGAACAAGGCTAACATCCATACTTGGGAAGGTTTGTGCAAGGTCTTCCTCTCCAAGTACTTTCCACCCTCCAAAGCTCAAAGACTCATCTCCGACATCTCACATTTTTCTCAACAAGGTGATGAAACCTTGTCTGAAGCATGAGAGTGATATAGGGAGCTTCTAAGGAAGTGTCCTCAACATGGCTTCAATGAGGGTTAACAAATGACCAACTTTTATAGTGGGCTAACACCTCATACATGAAGCAATGTAGATACTACTGCCGGTGGGTGCCTTGTCAACCGAAATGCAAAGGAAGCTTTGAGAATTATTGAAGAGATGGCGGCTAATAGCTATCAATGGCCAATGGAGAGGACCCCTTCTAGAAAGGTTGCTTCGATTGAGGATGAGAGGTATGAGGCATTAGCATTAGAGCTTGCTATTATGAAGAGAAAGTATGAAGATGAAAGAAAAGCTCAAATTCAAAGGGTTCAATCTCAAGAGAATGGGGAGTTCAATGGAAGGGAAGAAGTGAGTTTTGTGGATCAAAGAGCCTATGGGAATTATAATAGGCAAGGGTACCAAGGAAATTTCCAAGGAAACCATTCTTATGGAAATCAAGGGGGTGACTCGTCTTACTACCCTAACAATATGAATCATCTCAATCTTTCCTATGGAAATCCGAACAATGCTCAAATTCCACCTTCCAGATTCTCTGTCTCTCAAGGGGTGATAGAAGAGTCTAAGAAGACATCCCGTTCTCTTGAGCAAATCGTTCAACAAATGGCAAATCAACAAAGTGTTTTTATCTCTCAAACCGGTCAAAAGGTTAATGCCTTGGAGAATTCACTCACTTCATTGACAAAGCAAGTAAAGATGATGGAAGGCCAAATTAGCCAAATGGCTAACCAAGCTATCACTCAACACAAGTTCAGAGAATCCTCTAGCATGGCTCAAGAAAACCCGAAGCAACAATGCAACGCAATCCATGTGGTGAGTGATGTATCTTCCAAACCCTCACAAGAGATCCAAGAGGACAAAAAGTCATATGTGCCATTCTATATAAGGAAAAAGTGGGGAGGTCAAAGCGTCCCTCCTTGGGATCCGTCTCACGATCATAGCCTTTATGAGAAGGAATGGACACTAAAGAGTTTTGCTAATGATATATACTCCTTGACGGTCCTGGATTATTGGCCTCCTTTGGAAGACGTTGAAAGCAAGTCGAAGGAAGAGATTCATGAATATCATAAAAGGATGAAGCTCAACAATGGAATTCCATGGTCGGTGGACAAGAATTTGATGGAAAGAAGAAGAGGTGCTTATTAAGTTTCCGAGATAAAGAAGTTACTCGAAGAAGAGAAGTTTAATGAGAAGGCAAAGTTCTACAAGAAACCACAAGGTACTACTCCTACTTCAACTCCAAAAGCTTCTCAATATCAAGTGGAACCGAATTGCTTGGATAATCTAGCATCTTCCTTAAAGTCTATTGATGAGAATTTACATGAGAAGAAAGGTGATTTTTAAGATGCATTCAAGAAATTGGAGATAAATGCTTCTTTGATTGGTTGGTTGAGTGAAATTCCGGATCATGAGAGATTCTTGGAGGATGTGGTTAAAAAGGAAAGGAAATTTGATAAGGGTGAAACCATTGTGTTGTCGGAAGAATGTAGTGCTCATCTACAAAAGAAGATTCCAAACAAAGAAGGGGACCCCAGGAAGTTCACTTTACCTTGTGAGATAGGAGGCCAAGCTTTTAGGAATGTCTTGTTTGATTTGGGCTCCGGTGTGAATTTGATGCCTCTTTCCATCTTCAATCGTTTGAAGATTGGAACTCTTAAGCCTACGTCACTTACTCTTCAAATGGCGGATCGTTCAATTTCATATCTAAGAGGCATTGTGGAAGATGTGCTTATAAGGGTAGGGAAACTCGTTTACCCCGTAAATTTCATTGTCCTTGATATACCGGAGGATCGAGACATCCCTTTAATTCTTGGGAGACCCTTTTTGGCCACAAGTAGAGCCCTCATTGATGTTTTTGAAGGAATTATCACTCTTCGAATGAATGGTGAAAAGGAAATATTCCATATGTCAAGAGTTGTGGATGAACCGGAGGGGTTAAGAATGAATGAACCAAAGTGTGATGAGCTTGATGATGAGTTGGTATTTGATCGAGGTTGGAAGTCATTTCAAGTCCCTTGAAAGGGTAATGAGGTATCGTCGAGCTAACGACGTTAAACTAAGCGCTCGTTGGGAGGCACCCCAACAACTATCCTTTTCTTTTTCATTTTAGTTAGTTTCTTTAGTTTTATTTTGGTTTTTGTTTTTTATTTTTGATTTAATCGTTCCTTCTACTTGTTACTTATCTCTATGCTAATACTTCCTATTCTTAAGTTCATTTCTACTTCACAAGTTCCATATGTTTCACTGTCATTGCACGAGGTTGAATCATGATGGGAACGAGTGAAGGTAGAGAATCAAATCGATCAAGCAAGCAAAGGATGGAATGACCTTCAAAACCATATTCAACATAGCTTTGGACCTTTGTGAGTGTAATTTAAATTTCTTATTATTCTTCCCTCCAAACTTATTTTAGAATTTATTTTCCAAAATAAGTTTGGGGGAGGGGGGTAGGATAAGAAATTTAAATTACTTTACTTTACTCTTGGTTTTTCAATTTTCTATGTGATATGGTATCATTATGATTTCATTGATTATATGCTTAGGCTTGTTTGATGATTGTGATTGATTGGGGTGAAATGAATGATTCTTACTTGTTTAAGTTGTTTGGTGTCCAGTTTGGGAAGTGATGAGCTAAATTGATGAAAATTTGTTGGTTTATTGAATGTGAGCTTACAATGGAGAATCTTTAGTGAGGATGATTTTGTGATTGATTGGAGCTTGAATGTGAAATTTTTTGAAAAAATTGAAAAAAAAAATTGAATGGAAAAAGGAATGAATGCATGCATGTTTGAGTGCGAACGCACGTGTTGAATTGCTCATGTGCATAAGAGGGAGATGCCTATGATGAAATATGGAAAATGTGGAAGTGATTTGAATTTGAGAAGCATGATTGAGCATATCTCTTTACCAAGTTGCATGAGTTGTTGGTGAAGAATGAAACTTGATTGTCAAGCATTGAACGTTAACTAGTGAGGACTTGAGCTAAGACTATGCATTGTATATAGTTAATTGTTCCTTGTTCAGAGTTATCATGCATGCTTCTTTATTTCTAGAACTTGCCTTGGTTCTTAATCAAGGTTGCTATTTTTGTGCATAGAATTAGGAAATGATCTTAGGCCATCTTTTCATAACCCTTTTTCTCAAACACTAACCTATCTCTCATTACCCTTGTGGTCCCCGTTTGAGCCATATATAGCCTTTCATTTAAAAACCGGAGGATAGGGGGTAAATGATGGTTAAGGGAATCTTGGTAAGAGTTGAAAATTTATGGAAAATTATGGGTGAAATAGAAAGTTGTTGGGATTGATTTGTCTTGAAAAGATACTCCTATAAGCTCTTGTTTAGAAATGGATAAGTTAAGAACAAAGTTCTTACTAAAAAAAAAAGAAAAAAAAAAGAGAAGTTGTTGAATAAAGAGCATAAAGGAGTAGTTCTTGTCATGTGATGAGTGTTAGTAAAAGCTTGAGATTTTATTGTAAAAAGGGGTTGGATAAGGTAGAAGATGAATAATTTCATACTTAGAGCGAGGAAGAGATAAGGTGGGGTGCTTGAATGAAAATTAAAGTCACTTAGCCTAAAAACTCCCTACCTTCACCAATGTTCCTACATTACAAGCTTAATAAAGTCCTTTTTGATCTTGGTTCTATACACATGCTAAGTGATGGAGATGGTAGATAAGAGGCAAGCTTATGGTAAATGAGTTGCATTGCATTGATTTGTTGAGTGATGATCCATATACACTTGAGTGTTGAGCGATACACTTCCCGTGAGGTTCATTTGCTTGATGATTGAAGTAAGTTCTTTGCTAGTGATTCATGTGAGAATGTAGAGAGTGTGTTTGATATGCTTTGAAAATTCAGAAAATGTTTTTGGTTAGAAATTCTGAGGCATCGTTGATCTCAAATGCATACTCCAAACGTGTTAAGTGCTTTGATTGTTCGTTTCATTGTTCGGGACGAACAATGGCTAAAGTTTGGGGGAGTGATTAACACGTATTTTATGTGCATGTTGAGTGTGTTTTTCTTGTGTTTAAGTTTTGATTCTTGTGCTTAAAGGTTAGAAATGCTATGGTTTTCTAACTTGTAGCATACATTCTACTTTTCTCATTTCTTTTCGGTTTTCGATCCATTTTGGTAAGAATTAGAAAGAGCATTTATGTGGCTAAGGATCGAAGGCTAGAAATGAGGAAGAGTCGAGCTTCATTAGAGTGAAACCTAGGGTTAAGATTGTGGAATTTAAATTTATAAAGTTAGGGTTTCACTCGTTCAAGTTCGTTTGTGTTGTCCTCGTTCTTTTGAGTCTCTTTTGGCTTTTTGCAGGAACAATGGAGAATTCATTTAGCCAATTTGATCATTCCATATCGAAGAGGAGTTCATTAGGAGTCTGTAGCAAAAAGCGGTTCGCAAATAGAAGTTCGGATGAGGGAGAACGAGCCGAAACAAAATTATTACGCAGCGGAAGCAACATGGGCGCGACCCAGCGCACGACTGCTTCGGAGGCTACCCCTGGTCGCGCACCAATGAAGGAAATTTGGCCTTGGGTGCACGACCCCTGGATGCGGGCGCGCCGCCCAACTTCTTCCGAAAATTCAATTTTCTCCCATTTTCTATGTTTTTCTAATTATGTTTTGACCCCCACTCAATGTAATGATATAAATAGGATATTATACTTCATTAGTATTATCTTTGACATATTTTAACATTCTTAGAACCCTAGAAACATTTCTCTCTTTCCTTTTTAGTATTTTGAAGATTTTTGAAGATTTATGTTGAAGATTTGAAGACTCATTCCACTATTTTCTTCCTTATTGAATTCTCTATCTTTTAAGCATGATTTCATTTATTTTCTATGGTTTAATTTCTTCAATTATGTCTAGCTAAATTTCCTTTGGTTCCAATATATGAAGATATGATCTAGATCACTAGGTTTTTAGGTTTTGTTGTTGGATTTACCTTCTAATTCATATGTCTTGTGATTTGGGGCTTGATTTAATTGCATGATTGATTGGCCATCATTGAATGCATACAAGGTGTTTGGTTAAATGCTTATGAGACTTTAGTTCATAACACTTGGAATCAAATCACACCATACTAGTAATTCTTGCTAGTAGGAGCTTCTAGATAATTAATTGAGCTATTTGGAGTTAATTTATGCATCTTGAGACCTAGCAGAGATAGATGTCATAGGTTAATCTACTAATATTGATTGCTTCGAGAGAAGAGTTGATGTTTACTATATATAGAACTCCCATATGAATTAGATTAAAATGGCTAATCCATACAAATCCTAAAACCTAGGCCTCTAGTGATTATTGGAGTATATTTGGAACCAAGCTTTCTAATATTGTTTATTAACTCTTGTTAGTAGTTGTTATCTAGTTTGTTACTTTCTTTATATTTCTCATTAGCTAATCAAAAATACAAAAACATGTCACTTGTAAGCTTGAATAGTAGTTAGATAATTGGATTACTATTTGAATCTTAAACGACCTAGCATTCCTTGAGGATTCGACTCAATTATACTATAATTGATTATTATTGTATTCTTCCTCACCCCTAAAGTGAGGGCGGATCATTTCCTTCGATCGAGTTCTTTCCCCTTTTTTTTTATAGAAAATTATTATGAATTCTATTTTAAATTTTCTAATTCTCTCTTCTTAATCCTGCAAGTTTCGACGATCGACGATCGAAGCCGGTCAGCGCCTCCGCTATGGCACCATCACCATCGAGGCTGCAGCCTCGACGGAGGTTAAATTATCTCCTTGCTCTCTCTCCAGTTTATATATGTATATAAACACTTAGTTGTTTTGTGTTTACACACTTAACAAACGGATACGTATATGGCAGTATGTTTATTGACTCTTGATTGTAGAGTTAGTATTGTTTAACTGTATATTTGTATGTACGTAAGCCTGCCTTTGAGGATATCCGTATGTGATTAACCCTTCAAATTTCTAACCTTGGATCTGTAAGCATGATGTTATTGGGAGTAGATCTCTAGTTTAGGTCTTGGAGTTTTGATCATGCTCATTACTACTGTATCATGTTTCTTATGAGTTTATTTCCCTTGATGTTGTCCTCTCTGATTTTTAAGCATGCTTGTGGTTCAAACTTGGATAAGAAAAACAACATGCTTCTAAGACTTGAATGGTTTGGTTGTTTGTGTTGTTACCTTGAAGGAAATGCAGATTGATATTTGATAGCTTTAGGAGATAATGGCTGCTGTAGTTGGTAGCTTGAGGAAAAATATGGAGCTCTCCTCTTCCTCTCCTTTTTCCTACGCTTGCTGCAGTTTCTTCCCTTTTTCAGTGTTTGAAAATATTTAGTGAAGTATGGAATGGGAAGGAGTGGCTGTAGCAGGGTATATATGCTTATTGTTTTGCTTACTCCCTGCCTAATAATTTGATGCAGCCCGTAGATCATGGATTTCAGTTCATGGGCCAAGAATTAATGATGATATGGGCTGAAGAGTAATATTAATATTTAGTTGTTTATTTAGATGGTTATTTTTATTATTTTCGGATTTTATTAGTTCTCTAGTTGGTAGGGCTATTTTCAGCTTTGTTTTGGTGATTTTATTCCTTTTTAAACTAGGATTTGGTTTGGTATATTATAGGATAGGTTGTTAACTAGTTTCCTTATAGAATTAGGACTTTTTAAAGCCTATAAATATGGCCCTTATGTAATGGACGAAAATCAGCTTGATTATTATTATTTTGGTGAGTTTATCTCTCTCTTTTGAGAATTTCAATTATTCTCTTTGTTCGTCGAAGATGAACATTTATCCGGCGAATCAATCGAGTTCATCACCCTCGTTTGTGTGTCATTCATCGTCCCCGAGTTGCTTAGACAATACCAGTTGGGGTATAGGGAGCTTTGTCTCGTCTATATTACTTCTTGGATTCGATCTAGAAGGTTTTGGGATTTTCCATCGGTATCTTTTGAGTCTTCCGCTTGCGTGTTCGATATACGGTCTGCAAGGATCGTATCATTTGGCACCAGAGCCAGGTTCGTCTTCCGGGCGTTCAGGTTTTCATATCTTTATCTTCATTTTCGTCTATTCCATAGTCGTTGTCTAGGGTTCTTGTTTCTTTCATCGTAGTTGTTCAAAAAAAAAAAAAATCTGCTTCCAGTTTCTATAAGTTCTCGATCTACATTCGTTTTGCGTCTGATGAGGGTCGTATATGTTGCTTTTGTTTTCTTTTGTGTCGTCTTAAATGTTTGAGTCCATATGTTGAGAAAAAAAAAATGAAAAGAAAACATTGCGGTCATCATAGTTGTCGGTCAATGGGTCCTTAATTAACTAAGTATTCTTGCTCGTATTTCGCATATGTTAATTTGGCATTTATTGGAGTGGATATATTTGGTGGGATAAGTTTCGTAGTTTGCGGAGTATAGCATTCAGCCTGTTTGTCTCCGATTTGCCTTGGGAGTATCATATTTGTGTCTTGATTTTAGGTCTATCATAGAATTATTTGAATTGTCATACATAAGTATCTTCAGCTTGTGTCCGTGATTTTCAAATCAATTTTGTGTTTGATTGTTACTATATAATTATTGGCTGCACCTAATCTTACACGTCTAAATACCTTAGTCGTCAAATTAGGGTTCCATTATGTTCTTGTTTGTTGTCAGCCACGTAAAATTGTTCCGTTCATATTTTTTCTAGTTTCATGCTCCTTGATTCGTCGATCGGAGTTCAGATTTCTTTATTTATTTTGAGTTCTTTGAGGGAGATTATTAGAGGGTAAAAGCCATAGATATTGTGTAACACCCCAAACTTTTAATTAGGTTTAGAAGACTTTTGGGCCAAACCAGTTCAAAAATAAATTAGATGCTATAAATTAATGAGCCCAACATATATTACATAAAGTCCAATTTAAAGGAAAAGGGCTAGGAGTACTATTATTATATGAAAATGTATAGAAGCCCAAATATTATACTATGGCTAATTAACTTTGATTAAATTATAAACTTTTATTAACTCTTAATCCATCATACACGTTTCAGCCTCAATATTCATATCTCCTCCGCTGCTTCCACGTATTTTGAAGTCTTACAGATGTTATTCTCACATGTAACCTCATTCTTTATCACCTTCCAAAAATCATTAAACACCTCACCACAAATTCACTTCTTCACTTCAGAGTTCGTATTCTTCTCTCTTTTACCATCTTAAATCACGACATATCTCTCTTCTATCTTTGATTCAGAATCGCCATAATCTTCTTTAAGTAAGTATGCTGAATTCTTTGATGAATAACTATTTCTTGTAAACTCCATAAATTCAGCCATAAGCATAGCGTATATCCACACTTATTGATTGTCATCATATCCGAAAACACAAAATAGGATGCATGAAGTCTTGTTTAAATTCCAAAATCTATTTTCCATAACATACACCTACTTTGGATATATGTTCAAATCGAAGTTAGCATATTAAGTTAATAAGGAATTCAATAAAACTAAATAACAGATAAAATTACAAATTTAAGAAGGAATAGGAAGAAAAAAAAAAAGAAAAGGAGAAATTATAGATGAAAGAATCTAGGCTGGAGTAGTTGACGACAGGCGTCGTGATGTCACCGGCGTACAGCGGTGCTGCAAGGTAGCTGTCGCGGCTGAGGTGCGGTGATCTTCGGTAGCAACAGCGGCTGTGATAGTCGCCGGGAAGGAAGAATAGGAAAGGGCGGAAGTAGGGGATTCGTTATGTTACTGTTATAACGAGAACTTCTAGGGAGAGACAATTGAACTGTGTGTGCAGGCGTGAGTTATAAGGACAGGATTTTGAGCTTATTCTACTTGGAAAAAAAAAAAAAAGGGGATCGAGAACTATGGCCTTTAATTAACTTGGGTAAGAGAATTACAGCAGCAAGGCAGTAAGAAAACGAGGTTATTCACTTCAACTAGGCTGTGTTTTGATCTTTTGGTTAATAAATTAGCAATGAACTGCACTAACTAAGAGGATAGTAATGAATAGTTGAATGTGTCAAAGTGAATTATTAAATAATTAGGTGTGCAATGGAATGATCAAGTCTAAAATTTGGAAAACTATAATTCGATGAAGTATGCAATTTTAGTGGCCTT
This sequence comes from Mentha longifolia, assembly GCA_001642375.2. Classification (NCBI taxonomy): domain Eukaryota; kingdom Viridiplantae; phylum Streptophyta; class Magnoliopsida; order Lamiales; family Lamiaceae; genus Mentha; species Mentha longifolia. Next base: position 9,247,019 of record CM038120.1, on the reverse strand, counting down.
AGTTTTAATTAATTAAAGATTGGCTGAACTTCTTCTAATTGAGGAATCATTAAGAATACGTAAAGCTTAAACTATTTTATTTACTAACATTAGATAGACATTTACTAAAATTGGTAGTCAGATCCTACAACTGAAACAAGGTATATAGATTCAGATCAATAGCATGTCTACTTTATGATACATTCTAGCTTCATGATGAGTTAAAAGAGATTCAATTAGAATTTCTTATTGTAGATCAAGTTCCCGGACGTCCGAATTAGAGCTACCGTACCAGCTCACTAGTGTTAACTACAACTACAAGGTGGGTTATTTTTAAAACCTACAACTATTTTTACAAAAGCTTTGCGTCTATGACCCAAACTATTTTACTATGCTCATACGTGGATTGACATGACTTGCATATGGAATTCCTACAATGCTCACGACACACTATGTTTATGTGGCCACATAGAGTCTGTCTCCACACAATGTTATATATGAGCCCATGTTATATGAAAGCAAATACATTTCTATGATACAATATTCTGGACGAAAGCATATATGTATGTATTGCCCACTGAGTGTCTTTGGCACTCACCCCCAAATATTTTCAAATTATTTTATAGGTATGGAGTGAAGGAAGGCGGGCGACGTGGACTCACGGACTATGTTTAGTTGACCCAACTTTTGTTCTTTTGTGTATTCGGGTCAAACTATGTATATTTTGGTCAAGATACTACTACTTTAATGCTTCCGCTGAATGGTTGTAAGAATTTTATAATTATGTAAATTATTTTGTAATATATTAAATGCTCTACTTCGTCGTAGTTCTGAGGTTTTGATTCGACTATTCAACTCTCATTTTATTGGAGGTTGACTGGCAAACTCATTTGAGATGAAGTTTATTCGATTTCAAATTTTCGAGTAGGATTTATAATTATTGAGCAGCTTATTCTTGGTGTCCCTTTTCGTATTTCTTCTTTCTTCGTTTGCGTTTGGTAGCGCCCTAATTTTCTTGAGTCGGGGCGTTACATATTGAGTGATATACGAGTGCTGAGTGAATCATCTTTGAGCGATACACGAGTGCTTGTGAGGTGGTGAAGACCCTATTTTCCACTAACCTTTCATTTTTTGTGTGAAGAAAAAAAAAAAAAAAAGAGAAAAACTTGTTTTGCAGGTATGTCGGGTGAGATTGATCCACAAAAAAAACTCATGATAGAGGAGATGGTGGAAGAATGGGGGGAGAAAATGATGTCTGAGTTGGCGATAATTCGCCAAAGGAGTGGTGGTCGAGACAAAGCCAAAGTCTGAAAATATAGCCGATGTAACTACTTTGAGTCATATTATGATGGCTATGCTGAGGATTCAGAGTATGGAGGTGAGGACGACGAGCTGAACATTACCTACTTTCAAGGGAAATATGATCCGGAGTTGTATCTTGAATGGGAGAGAAATATGGAGCTTGTGTTTGCTTGTCATAACTATTATGAGTTCAAGAAGGTGAACTTGGCATCCATGTTGCTTTCGGACTATGCTCTTACTTGGTTGGATAAGTTAGTGAAGAATAGAAGAAGGAATGCAGTAGAGCTGATCATGACTTGGAAATAGATGAAGGCAGTGATGAGGAAACATTTTGCACCTTCCCATTACTATAGTGAGAATAAGACCGATTGGAGGCGACCTCAAGCTGCTAATGTTTCATATCCAAAGAGAAGTTGTTGGGAGGAAGAAGAGCAGCCGAAGGTGTATACACGTGCATATGTGAAGCCAAGGTCAGAATGTACGAGTTTCTCTAAACCAATTTGTGATCGTGGTGGCGTTGTGACCAAAGATGAGATAGAAGATTCAAAACTGAAGATCTTGGAAATCTTGAAAGAACTGTGTCAAGTGGTGGAAGTAATCAAAGCACCTCCTACGGTTACTTTAATTGATGATGGAGTTCCGAGTGTGGAGAATCAAGTGGATGATGAAGAACAGCGAGAACACATCATGCATATCGAGGATACTGTGTCGCTTGTTCCTTTTACTCCATTGGCTGTTGAGAAACAAATTTGTGAGGATCAGGTGCAATTGCAAAGGAGACGGAGATGGTGAAGCCTAAGGATGAGAAAGTAGAGATAAAGGAGAATGAGTTGATGCATCAGTCTCTACTTGATCAGAGTGATGATTTGGAGTGGGTCGATAAGGAGGAGAAGTTCGTGGAGGCAAAGTTTTGCAAGGGAAATGATTAGTCCACTAATGATCTTAATTATCTATCTCTTTCTATTCATTCTTTGCAGAATTTTGAGGATGTTGTTCCCGGTGATAAATTTTCTGGCGTACAACGAATTCGAGGAAGTGAACATCAAACTAAGTTAGCAGAGATGAATGAGATTGAGTTTATGTCACCGGAGGAAAAGAAAAAGGAGTGGAGCTTCTTTCCTTTTGATGTGGGAGACAGCCAGGATTTGAGGACAAATCCTCTTCAAGAGGAGGGAAATGATGCAGCCCGTAGATCATGGATTTCAGTTCATGGGCCAAGAATTAATGATGATATGGGCTGAAGAGTAATATTAATATTTAGTTATTTATTTAGATTGTTATTTTTATTATTTTCGGATTTTATTAGTTCTCTAGTTGGTAGGGCTATTTTCAGCTTTATTTTGGTGATTTTATTCCTTTTTAAACTAGGATTTGGTTTAGTATATTATAAGATAGGTTTTTAACTAGTTTCCTTATAGAATTAGGATTTTTTGAAGCCTATAAATATGGCCTTTATGTAATGGACGAAAATCAGCTTGATTATTATTATTTTGGTGAGTTTATCTCTCTCTTTTGAGAATTTCAATTATTCTCTTTGTTCGTCCAAGACGAATGTTTATCCGGCGAATCAATTGAGTTCATCACCCTCGTTTGTGTGTCATTCATCATCCCTGAGTTCCTTAGACAATACCAGTTGAGGTATAGGGAGCTTCGTCTCATCTATATTACTTCTTGGATTCGATCTTGGAGGTTTTGGGATTTTCCATAGGTATCTTTTGAGTCTTCTGCTTGCGTGTTCGATATACGGTCTGCAAGGATCGTATCATAATTAGCTCTGATGCGATCTCAATATGCAGAAGCTACAAATCGAACACACGTCAATGAATGGTTGATTCAATCCAATTTACAACTATGAATTATGAATGAAAATCTCTAAATTCTACCCACAAACACACTGAATAAGCGTCAACAGAAACCTAAGCAATTTAATTCCAATTTAGCTCAAATTTTAACAAGAATTACAACTTAGGGTTATGAAGAACATATCCAAAATTCAGTGAAAACTCACGAGCATTTTTCGATTTGGCTCGGTGGTCAGTTTTGGGTCGAATTAGGGTTTCAAAAACGGATCTGAAATTAAACAAGAGGTTTTCTGAGATGAGATGGTTATGGGAACGAAGGGGATGATTATTGATGATATAGGAACAATGAAGAATGGCTGGGAAAATGAAAAAGAACACGAATTGAAGAATTGAAACGGAGACAGATTGTGAATCTTACCCAAAACGAACCCCGGATCTACTTGAATCCGAAATGCGTTTATGAAGCAATCTTCGTGGCTCGACTAACCCGGATACTACGAGATATCACAAACGAGTCGATGAATTCAAGTTTGAAATCACCAATATCAAACTCTACCAAGAACCGGTTTGTTTATGTGAGACAAGAGAAAAGCGTAAAGTTGTTTTGCATTCAATCAAGTCTGTCTAACATAATCTCAAAAATTCACTTAAATACTACCCTAAGGGCCGAAAATATCAAGTGTTGGGCCTGACAAAAACATAATACTCAAATACAAAGTTTAAGCCCAAATAAAATATAAGAAAATCTATTTTCTTGGACTTGTCTTCCTTTTTTTCAATGATGGACGCCCAAATCTTCATCTTCAACACTTGTTAAATTCACCAACTTGCATTGATGAAATTCGACTCCATCATCCTCTAATCTCTTCGGAATGTAGTATTGCAAATAACCTTGCAGCTTCTTGGCTCTCGATCTCGTCACTGCTCCTCCGAGCTGCAAGTCCCGATTGATCTCTTCAATGCTAGGTTCTGTCTCATCATTCCCCCTCTGCTGAAAAGAATTTGTCCTCGAATTCAAGTCCTCCTCGACATCTTGATCATCTACAGGAAACGGAGACAAAATCAGCCACATTAAAAGTGGAGGAACACTTATACTCACCTGGAAGATCAATGCGGTATGCATTGTCATTGACTCGCTCGACCACAGAGAATGGTCCATCGCCACGAGGCATCAGCTTCGACTTCCTCTAGTTAGGAAAACGTCCCGGGCTGAAGTGTATCCAAACCTTATCACCAGGTTTGAACAATACTTGCTTGCGGTGTGCGTTCGCCTTTGTTGCGTTCTTAGCACCTTGAAGCTCGATCCTCTGTTTCATTTTAGCATGCATCTCTCGAACCTGTTCAGCCCTACGAGAACCTTGCAAACTCAAAAGATGATCAGTAGGCAAAGGAATAAGATCCGTTGGTGTCAACGGATTAAATCCATAAACAACCTCAAATGGAGACATGTGTGTAGAAGAATGCACAACTCTGTTATAAGCAAATTCAGCGAATGATAAGCACTCTTCCCATGACTTAAGATTGTTCTTAACTAAAGCACGAAGTAAAGTACCTAGCATTCTATTAACCACTTCAGTTTGACCATCCGTTTGAGGATGACATGCAGTAAAAAATAACAGCTTAGTACCTAACTTTCCCCATAAGACACGCCAAAAATATCTCAAAAACTTAGAATCCCTATCAGACACAATAGTCCTAGGCATGCCATGCAGTTTAACTACTTCACAAAAGAACAGATTAGCAATATTAACAGCATCATCAGTTTTTCTGCAAGCAATAAAATGAGACATTTTTGAGAATCTATCGACTACTACAAACACAGAATCTTTGCCAGACTTAGACCGAGGTAAACCCAAAATAAAATCCATTGAGATGTCTACCCAAGGGGCAGTAGGCGCCGGCAAAGGCGTGTATAACCCAAATGGATTAGATGTGGATTTAGCCTTCTTACACGTAATGCATCTAGCACAGATTCTCTCGACATCTCTCTTCATGCGAGGCCAATAAAAATGTTCATGCAATAGACTCAATGTCTTCGCAATACCAAAATGACCCATAAGACCCTGCACATCAGATTCTAACACAAACAACTCCCTCATAGAACAATTAGGGACACATAAATTCAAATCCCTAAACAAGAAACCCTCAGACACATAGTACGAGTCAATAACCCTAGATTTTCCATCACATGAAGCAAAGATAGGTCCAAAGAAAGGATCATTCACATAAAACTCTTAATATGCTCAAGACCTAAACATTGCGCATGCATAACAGAAATTAACGCGTACCCGCGGGAAAGAGCATCAGCAACCACATTCTCTTCTTCTTTCTTGTACTTGATCACATAGGGAAATGACTCTATAAACTCCACCCATCGAGCATGGCGTGAGTTTAAGCTCTGCTGACCCTTCAGATGCTTCAGTGATTTGTGGTCAGTATGAATCACAAACTCCTTCGGCCTCAAGTAGTGCTACCAAGTCTCGAAAGACCTCTTCAGTGCATATAACTCCTTGTCATATGTGGAGTATCTCAGGGCGGCGCCATTCAACTTCTCACTGAAATAAGAGACTGGCTTCCTTTCCTACATCAAAACAGCACCAATCCCTATGTCGGAGGCATCACACTCAATCTCGAACATTTTATCAAAATCAGGCAAAACCAACACAGGAGCATTACATAATTTCGATTTCAACAAGTTAAAAGCATGCTCTTGGGCTTTGCCCCACTCAAACTTCCTATCTTTCCTACTCAACTCAGTCAATGGTACAACAATAGATGAAAAATCACGCATAAAGCGACGATAAAATCCAGCTAAACCATGGAAAGACCTAACATCAGCACATGACTTAGGCGTTGGCCACTCCTCTATGGCCTTCACCTTTATCCTATCAACTTCTATCCCACGACTACTCACAACAAAACCAAGAAATACAACCTCATCCATACAGAATGTACACTTAGACAAATTATCATATAATTTTGCATCATGCAGCAACACAAACACATGCCTAAGATGTCTAACATGCTCATTGACACACGTACTATAGACAAGGATATCATCAAAATATACCACCACATACTTCCCTATGACTTCACGCAAAACATGGTTCATTAGATGCATGAACGTACTAGGGGCATTAGTAAGGCCAAACGGTATCACAAGCCATGCTTCGTTTTGAACGCAGTTTTCCACTCATCTCCCTCACTTATTCTCACTTGAAAATATCCAGAACGCAAATCAATTTTTGATAAGACAGACGCTCCAGACAACTCATCTAACATGTCATCTAATCGAGGGATAGGGAAGCGATACTTTACCATTATCTTGTTGATAGCTCGGCAGTCCATGCACATGCGCCATTCGTTATTCTTCTTCGGTACGAGGATGACAGGCACTGCGCACGGTGACAAGCTCTCTCTAATTTACTTCTTCTCCAGCAACTCCTTGACCTGACGGTCAATCTCCTTGGTTTCTCAGCCTGGTATGGTAGGCAGGTATGTTTGGAAGGACTGCTCCCGGCTGGAAGTTGATCTGGTGCTTAATTCCTCGAATCGGCGGCAGACCACTAGGAATTTTGTCCGGGAAAACATCCTTGAACTCCTCCATCAAAGGCTGCAAAACAGGAGGAATAACAACATCAGGAGTATCATGAGCCTTAAAATTAACTAGAATGATAGCATTACCTGATTTAATGGTGGTCTGAACTCCTCTTTCACCGATGAACAAATTCCGGTGCGCCGTATCTAAACTGGAAGGAATGGTAACGTGGGTAGCCTTAGCCTTCGGAAGGCCCTTGGTTCCCTTAGTACACTGAGACTCTGTCATGGATTGTCCAGATTGGATCGGCTGCTTGCTCTCAGCATGTTTATCCTTCTCTTCTTTGTATTTTTCTTGCATACGTCGCTGATCTTCAATCACATCTTTCGGCGCTAGTGGCCACAATCGCATGGTGTGTCCTTCTCGAGTCACGGCATAAATGTTGGCGAATCCATCGTGTATCGCCTTCCTGTCGAACTGCCAAGGACGACTAAGCAAGATATGTGCCGCCTCCATAGGGATGACATCACATAAAACAGTGTCAGTAAAATGACCAATAGAAAAGGTGACAGGTACCTGGTATCCAACACGAATCTTGCCTCTGTCTGTCAACCATTGCAATCGGTACGGTTTTGGATGCTTTTATGGGACCAACTTCAGCTTTCCCACTGCATACTGACTAATGGCGTTTATAACACTTCCACTATCAATGATGAGCGAGCACACCTTATCCTAAATGGAACAACATGAATAAAAGATGTTCTCCTGCTAATCATTCTGTTCTTCCTCTCGAATAAGGCTCAATGCTCGGATCGAAACAAGGATGACGTGCGTTTGCTTCGGCTACTCATCCACAATATCAATGTCGCCCATGAGTGAGCTGACTAGGGGCTACTCGGTATCCCCTTTTACTTCTTCTTCTTCTTCAAATTCCTCTTCACTTGCTGATTCTAACTCATTCTGCTCGGTAATGATGAGGACTCTGCGATTCAGACACTGGGCTTGAAAGTGCCCCCATCCTTTGCACTTGTGACACTGAACGTCACGTGCTCTTCCTGGAGTATTGTTCTGCTGAGGCTGGCTAGATGGGGCAGGTCGACGTGGAGGGGTCTGATTCTGTGCAGGCGAGCTGTAATCGGATCTGCGGCTAGATGAATGAGCAGATTGCTCAAATCGATGAGCAGGCTGCGTGGACTGGTCCTGAGGACGGGTAGGAGCTGTCCTCGGCGTGGATGTCCATGGTGCCCGGGCTGGTGCCGACTGGTATGATTTTCTGCGTCCCTCTCGGAGCTGCCTTTCGACGATGGAAGCATAGTGAATCATAGCCTTAATGCTGGTGAAATCCCTCAACTCGACTTCACATGCTATGTCTGGATTCATCCCCTCAATGTATCGGTTGATTGTGGCAACCAATGTCTCTTCCTTTCCGACCCGGTTCATAGCCGTCTCAAGTTCTTTGTGGTACTCCTCAATCGAACGGGTGCCTTGTTTAATCATGTTTAACTTCTTCTCAAGCTCTCGTTCATAGTGCACTGGGATGAATCTGCTTCTCATCACATCTTTCATTTCTTGCCAAGTGTCAATAGGTGGATATCGATCACGGCATCTCCTCTCTTGCTGATTTTCCCACCATGAGTGATGGAGTCCAAGGATCGTTTATTCAAGATCCTGTTCGAGTTCCAAGTGGGCCGGTGACAAGAGCTCGAGCTAAGAAGTTCAAGGAAGCTTTGGAAGGATTGGTTCAAGAAGTTTGGGCTCAAGAGTTGATGAAGAAGCCCGTTGGAGATGGCGGATCGGGCGGCCCGCGAGTCGTGAATCTTATCAAGTGTGATCGGGCTGAAGATTAAAGACTTAGTTATTATTTTCGTGACTTTATTTTGCAGCCCACGTTTTGTGCCTTAAATGGCTTTATTTTTGGGCATTATTATGTTATTTGATGGGTTTGACCCATAGTTTGACTATACTTAAGTTATTTCATAGTTGGACTAGGTTTAGATAGGTTTTTGAGCACTATATATATGGCCCTTATGTCATGGCCGAAAATCAACATTGATCATTAATAATATTGTGAGTTTTATTCTCTCTTGAGAGTTCTTCGAATTCTTCTTGATTTTTCCAAGATGAATTTTTTATCCGGCGAATCAACGAGTTCATATCCCTTATTGTGTGTCATTCAGCGTCCCCGTGTGGGTCGGCGACCGTCTCTTTGGGATATAGAGGTTTCAGCTTATCTATATTACTTAGGGGGTTTAGTTCATAAACGTATTGGGATTTCCATCAGTTCGATTCAGTCTTCCGCGTGCGTAAGTTATACGGATCTGCGAAGGTTCGTATCATTTGGCAACAGAGCCAGGTTGCGTTATCCGGGGTAATTTTTTCGTGTCTTTCTTGTTCAGATTTGTTTTGGTCTAGGGTCAGTTGTCTTCATCTTGTTTATCGCGTTCTCGTGTGTTCGTCTTTGTTGTTAATTCTTCGTTGTCGTTGTCATATCAAAAAAAAAAAAAAAAACAGATTCGTTTTGAGTCTTCATATTTTATTCGTATAGAGTCTGAATTCGTGTACTGCATATTTTTTGGCATCATTTTTTGTCCGTCTTTGCGTCAATTAAAAAAAAAAAGATTCAGATTCGTTTGTGTTGGGAGTAGTGTAAGATTCAGATTCATTCTAGCATCGTATTTGGGTAGGATTGAGGTTGGGAATTTATACCATATTTGGTGTCGTCCTTACCATAGTAGAATTCAATCATTTATTCACTAGATCCGAATTTTGTACACGTACCATATTCCCACGTTCACATCATAATAGAGTTATACACGTCCTCATAATAGATTAAAAAAAATAAAAAATAAAATAAAATCTGCCCCGGTAAAAATCACCCGGTAAAATTACCGAAAAAAACTGGTTGTGGGGAATTGTGTTTTCTGGGTTCCTTGAGTCGTGCTGATCGTTCTGAGCTAGTTTCCGCATAATACTTTTCTGAAAATTTGTTACGTGCAAATTGGTTTTTTGAGTTCCTCGAGTCATATCGAGTCTTCCTGTTCAGTTTCTGTGTAGCGTTTTTCCAATTTCTTTTCTTCCTATCTCGTGCTCCGCGGTTTGTTGGTAAGAGTTCAATGGTAGATTGAGAGGGTTTGAGTGCTTGTAAGACATAATTGAGTAGAAAAAGGCAAGAGAGGTGAGATTATTAGAGGGTAAAAGCCATTATTATCGAGTGATACACGAGTGCTGAGTGCGTCATCCTTGAGCGATACACGAGTGCTTGTGAGGTGGTGAGGATCCTGTTTTTAACTAACCTTTTCTTTGTTTTTTGTTTTTTTTTTAAAAAAAATTACAGGTATGGCAAGTAATGCAGCAAACGATGGTTCCGGCAACAACACACATCCAAAAGATCAGCCTGATTTAGATCCAAAGGTGGAGGTGGACGTCGATGGTCACGTCTCTGATTCCTCTGTGGAAACTCAATCTCAGCCTCTGATTCCTCATTATATCCATCATATTCTTCTTCACGATCATCAGAAATAGGCTCAAACACTGGCTGGGGCTGGGGACGATGTGGTGTCTCTCGGTGGACAGGTTGTCGTCTCAATGGTGGATCTTGCTGGATAGGCTGATTTCTGATTGGTGGAGGTAATGTAGGCTAATTTCTGATTGGTGGAGGTAATGTTGATCGATGATTGAGACGTTCGAACTGCGCCATCAATTTATCCATCGTATCATCGATCTTCTGTTCCAGCAATTGGTTGCGCTTCTCAAAGTGTTGTGCCATAGCATTGAAGTGATCCTTAGCATCCCAAGGCTGTTGAGACGATGAGGACATCTCAATAGGTGTAGTAGACAACTTGGGCGGGCTGTTCTGATTCTTGGACCGTCTCCGGATTTCATGATACCTACAAAACGAGCAAACGTAAAAGAAATAAATAAAAATCCTCACAGTTCCTCACAATCACTCGTTTGTTCTCTCAGATTTTTAACCACTCGTGTATGTCACTCAGATTACTCGTGTATGTCACTCAGTTTGCAGTCACAATAGCCTCTAAACCTCAAATCCTTGGCAGAACCGATGTGGACTTCTCGGCTTGAATCAAGAACTTGAACTTGACTCCCAAATATCACGGATAAGACACGAAGCTGCTGCTGACAATGCGAGTAAAATTCACGGCAAGGGGTACAAATAAAGGATATAAATTTCGGTGGCTAGGTAAGGGCTAAGCAAACAGGAAAGGCTAGAAAAAGAAAGACTGGAAGGAAGAAAGGCTAGAAAGAATAAAGGCTAACTAGGAACTTTGAATATAAGTCGTAACAAGTTATGAGCACTAATCCGACTTTGAACCGACTTAGGAACTGAAACCTACACTATCCAATGCACTCAAATAATATAGACGAAAAGACAATTTTATTTTATTTTATTTTTTAATTTTTTTTTCAACTGGACGGTATCACCTTCAAACGGCTGTTTTTGGACCTAAACGTGCACCGAACACAGTGTAGCGGTGTTAACTTCTTGGTCTCGTCGAGACGTTTCCGAAATAGTATTATGGAGATTGAACGGATAAGTAGATCAAAAGATACATCCGTTTTAAGTTCTACAGACGAAAACTCGAAGAAACGAAGACACAACTACTACCCAATACAAAAATGACGCATGAACTAATCACGAAACAGTGTGACACACTAGGGCCTTCGATTAACTCTTTTTTTTTTCTTTTTTTTTTTTATCAATTTTTTTTTTTTTTTTTTTTTTTAATCGGAACTTTTGCCCCTAATATGTCACGACACCTATTTGGATTGAACCACGACCAGCATGACTGACGTGGCTCTGATGCCAAAATTTATGATGCGACCTCAATATGCGGAAGCTACAAATCGAACACACGTCAATGAATGGTTGATTCAATCCAATTTACAACTATGAATTATGAATGATAATCTCTAAATTCTACCCACAAATACACTGAATAGGCGTCAACGGAAACCTAAGCAATTCAATTCCAATTAAGCTCAAATTATAACACGAATTACAACTTAGGGTTATGAAGAACATATCCAAAATTCAGTGAAAACTCACGAGCATTTTTCAATTTGACTCGGTGGTCAGTTTTGGGTCGAATTAGGGTTTCAAAAACGGATCTGAAATTAAACAAGAGGTTTTCTGAGATGAGATGGTTATGGGAACGAAGGGGATGATTATTGATGATATAGGAACAATGAAGAATGGCTGGGAAAATGAAAAAGAACACGAATTGAAGAATTGAAACGGAGACAGATTGTGAATCTTACCCAAAACGAACCCCGGATCTACTTGAATCCGAAATGCGTTTATGAAGCAATCTTCGTGGCTCGACTAACCCGGATACTACGAGATATCACAAACGAGTCGATGAATTCAAGTTTGAAATCACCAATATCAAACTCTACCAAGAACCGGTTTGTTTATGTGAGACAAGAGAAAAGCGTAAAGTTGTTTTGCATTCAATCAAGTCTGTCTAACATAATCTCAAAAATTCACTTAAATACTACCCTAAGGGCCGAAAATATCAAGTGTTGGGCTGACAAAAACATAATACTCAAATACAAAGTTTAAGCCCAAATAAAATATAAGAAAATCTATTTTCTTAGACTTGTCTTCCTTTTCTTCAATGATGGACGCCCAAATCTTCATCTTCAACACTTGTTAAATTCACCAACTTGCATTGATAAAATTCAACTTCATCATCCTCTAATCTCTTCGGAATGTAGCATTGCAAATAACCTTGCAGCTTCTTGGCTCTCGATCTCGTCACTGCTCCTCCGAGCTGCATGTCCCGATTGATCTCTTCAATGCTAGGTTCCGTCTCATCAAGCTCATTCTTCTCTTTAGTTATGGCTGATTTAACCCTATTGTTTGTAGGTCTCCGAATGATGCATTTGTGGAAGTAGATATTTTGCTGCAGAAGCAAAAGATTTTGGTGGTGTCCCCTTTCAAAGTGTATCTACCTATATGTATATATCCTCAATAAATGTTGCCTACAAAGCTCTGTAGTAAATGGGAGAAGTGTAATTTAGTGTTCTCTTGGAGAGTGCACCTGAAGTAGTAGGTTTGGCTGGATAGTCGTTCCCCTTCTCTTTTCGTAGCTATGCTTCTTGCATGTATGTAATGTCATTAATTAAAAGTGGCCTACAATTGTTGACTAAGGAAAAAAGTGTAATTTGATTTCGTATTCTAGTTACTGAAGTTCAAGGGTATTGTTGAACGATGGCTGCATCGCCATTTGATCTTGTATGAATTATGTTTTGTAATTTGTGACTTAATCTATATTTTTTTTTATCTAGCTGAATGAATGTGATTCTCAATGGCTGCTTGTGCACTCAGCTAGTACGCCTTTATTAGTTATGGGGTTTGGTTAAATAAAGACAAGTATTTACGTAATGGGCTTGGCCCAAAACCAATTGAACTAATGGGCTCGTCCTCATCCTGAATGCATAATCAAAACACTACAATTGTTTTAACTAGTCGATTTATAACCAAGCAATAATTTATCTAGATCAAGTGTCTACTTGATTAATCGATAGCTAATAAGAATTTATTGGAATTCAAGTGGCTACTTGATTTATTATAGAATTTCTTCTAGTAATTCCATTATACATATGCGATATTTAAATCACTAAGAGCGAATAATTCCTTTTAATCGCTTCTAAAGTAGGTAGGAAATTACAGTACGTTACAAGAAACGATACCAAACGAGGGGAAGAACCCTCATCGTCTTCAAAACTACAGCAGCGGCGTCGACGGAGAACCTGCAGTGGCAGCGCACCTCCAGCAGCACGGCAGCGAGCTGTCGAGCCATGGTGATGGCAGGCTACAGCAGCAACTCTCAACTTACTATGGCAGATGCCGGTGAGACTGCCGCGGCGGCGAGCCATCGAGCTCACGGATACAGCGAGCAACCATTCGTGATGTCGGAGCAGCGGCGACCCCTGTAGCAGTGGCGAACCTCCAATGAAGATGATGGAGACGATCGCTCGGAGGCTGAGCCGTGAACTCACACGAACCATGGTGGCGGCGAATCTCGGAGGCAGAGCCATGACCATGGCGGTGACAACATGGGCGCTGGAGAAGGAAAATCGAAAGAGAGAAGAGAACCGTGAGAGAGAAGAGGATCGGCAGAGATGGGAGAGAGCAGATTGGTGTGTGAAAGTAGAAATGGGGAAGAACGACCAACATGTAGAGAAGTAGGGCTTTCGACCGGGCCGGGTTTTCGGGTCAATTTCAGGCCGAGTTTACAGATTAGGCTGAATTTGGATTGGGATGATTTTATTAATTCATGGGCCAACCTAATTACATTATATGAGACTTAATTACTCATGAATTAAAAATACTTAGCAAGATCTATTAGGATTATATTTTATCAAGCCTCGAGTTACCCAAATCACATTCCAGAATTTATTCTAACTCCAAGTAATTAATCTAAGTCTTAAATCTAATTAATTAATAATTGGATTTATTTATTAATAAAAATAGTTAATTTATTAGCCATAAGAGTTAAGAAAACTCTTAATAATCTTTTAAAGAATTATTAATTCAAGATGAAAAATTAGGATAAATATATTTATATTCTCATCAAATTAGTGAATTCTATGGAATTCTAGAATTCTGATAGCTATCTCACATGGATTAGTGTACACAGTGACCGTGTGCCGTCTTCGGATTGGCCGGTCAAGGTTTCATGGGGGTGGCCAACTCCTCGATTCCACAGTTTCAGATATCGTAGATTACAAAAGAACTTAATCAACGCTAACACTTTTAGTATCATAAAAGAATTTAGTAAGCATAGGCTCTTTTCAATAAAATCCCTATGCGTTACTCAAGTATGGCTTGACAATATTACAATATATGTATGTTCTGGCAATGTGTCCACCGGGTACCTTCGTACTCAGCCCTGCATGTTATTTCTAAAATGTGCAGGTCGAGCAGGATGAAGTGAAGTGACGAGTGGAGCTTTTGTTGTCATCTTTAAGGTCGTAGAACTCTCGGAGATACATGTCTTAATACATGTATCTTAAGCACTATTCCACTGCATATACTCTTTAATTCCAAGATGATTATTCGAGTTATGTAAATAGAGACAAGTCCCTATTTCCCTAACCGGTCCTACAAGCCAAGTTATTAATGCCATGAATTCCTTTCTAAGTGCGATATGAGTCAAGCTTTTATAAATTATATTGCCCCTTTCTACTCCCCTATTCTTAATCCCCTTCCCTAGTCATGGTTTCCCGGCTTAGCTATCCTTAGCAAAGTCCGGTCGTGACAATGTTGGGATAGGTTTTTACCTAGTTTCCTTATAGGATTAGGACTTTTTGAAGCCTATAAATATCGCCTTTATGTATGGACGAAAAATAACTTTTGATCAATATTATTTTGTGAGTTTATTCTCTCTTGAGAGTTCTTTGAATTTCACTTGATTATTCCAAGATGAATTCTTATCCGGCGAATCAACGAGTCAAATCATCCCTCATTTTGTGTCATTCATCGCCTCCGTGTGACTTCAGCAATCGTCTCTTTAGGTTATAGGGAGTTAATCTCGCTTATATCATTTAGGGGGTTCGTCCGTCGGTATATTGGGGTTTCCATCTGTTCGAATTTCATCTTTCCGCGTGTGTAAGTTTTACAGATATGCCAAGGTTCGTATCAACCTATTTAATGCTTTCACCAGTTAAGCGATCGTGGTTCTTGGCTGGTCTAAAACACTAGCTAAGGATTTGTGTACACTAAGCCCAGAAGTTCAGTGGGTTGATCACCATCCGTCTTCTGTTGGACATGGTAGAGTTCTTATCTGGGTTAAGCATCCCGGGGTCTGTAAATAAGCTTTCCTATCAGTGGTTCGTCCCGGGGTATGAGAGGTTTGGTGAAGTAACAGTGTAGTACGTGATAAGAGAGCTCTCATGAAAGAAAATATTTTGGTATAATTCAAAGTTATAATATCAAAACCCTTCTAATTATACTTTATGCATGGATATATCTTTTGTTAAAACATTTTAAAAGGGCCCAAGTCCACTGAGTGCATTAGTACTCAGCCCTGCAATTCATTTTCAAATATTTTGCAGGTTAGCGAGCTGGTGGAACAAGTGAAGTTGGAGATGACTGTTGTTGTTGCTAGTGTATAATAAAAGCTTTCGCTACGCTTATGAATAAAGTATATTCCATCATGTATATTTTCCTAAGCTAACTTTAGATTTTATAATAAAATTTGCCTATTTTTCATTGATCACGAATTATATATATGTATACTACGGGTACTCCGACAAGTCGGCCAGCATGGGCTGTTCAGCTTAGCCAACCCCATAGTATGAGTTGTATAACCCAATTCCATATTTATTTTATTATTTTATGTCTACGGGTATTCAGACATAGGTGGCCGGTACGGGCAGTATGGTTTACCTACCTAGTAGTTCGTGTTGTGAGTCCCGATCCCGTGTTTAATTATTTATAAGTTATGTTAAATTATCATAAGCCATAAGCCCTTTCTATCCCTGCTTCTTAATTCCAACCCTAGCCACGTCCCGGCACACTTGTCTTGCCTCGGGAATTGGGGCGTGACAAAGTGGTATCGAGCAATTTACCGTTCCAAAATTGAGAGTCTTTGTTTAGGTAAAACACAACAATAGCAGCTCTCAAGTTCGTTGTTGCACCAGATTACAGGAAAAAGGTAAAGGATATTATCTTATGAACAAGTATAAGAGTATATGGTCATGATTTATGTTATCATTGTAGTTATGTTTGAGACAATCGAACCCAATTAACTAATGTGTAAATGATTAATGTTATGTTTAGGACAATCAAACCCAAATAACTTATCATCACGAACCCATATAATGTTATTTTGAGTTTAATACTTATCATCATGGATACATCAGGAACATGTAATTATTTAGGAAAATGATTACCTAAGTAGGTCGAACAATGAGCATCATGGTTTTCGATTTTTTTTATGACCTATTACAGGTTACAGGTACTATAGATGGATCCAAAAGAAAATACACACCCTGAGACAACTTCAGAGCATGAGAAATGAGTAGAACCCCAAATGTTGGTCCCTAAAGATAGCGAGTCACACAAGTAGGGGGGGTGAATACATGTGTGGAGAAGTGTTTAACTTCTCTTCGATTTTTCGGCCTCTTGCGAAGCGTGACGCTTTGAAAGTGTTTCACGCTTTCAAAGCTTGTTGCTAAGCGAGTGGTGAGGTACGGAATGTGGTGAGCTATTATACTCGCTTTAGTTATCTTGTACTTAAAATAGTTTATCACTTAGAGCGTGAGTGTGTGTTATGAATAATCAAGGCATAAAGAATGTAAAGCGCATAACACAAGAGTTATAGTGGTTTGGAGGTTACGCTCCTACATCCACTCTTACCACCTTCACTCGGTGATGATCTTCACTCAAAGCTTAGGGTTTACAATGGGCACCCAAGAGCCTAAGTGAGTTTATACGAGCGGCACTCACGAGCCTATGAGTTTATGCGATAGGCACTCACGAGCCTTACAACCTTTACAAACTAAACTCTCAAACTAGGTTTGGGTTTGGGTTCGTATAGTTTCCAACTAATAAGAAATCCTTTTACAATGAAGCATAATGTAGAAGGCTAGGATTTCTCTCTAAGGCTTATGGATATAGAAGTTGAAGCCTTATTGATAAACTAGAAGGTTGAGATCCGAGGATCTTGTGGGCGAGATGTAGGATGATTTCTACTTTGTTTGCTTGCTCTCTCTACTATTTTTTCTATGTAGCTTGAACCTTCTATTTATAGTAAGGAACATTAATCTATCCGTTGGAGAGATAGAGTGCGTGTTCCTTATTTGTCTAATCCGAATTTTGAATTCTTCCTTGATAGAGCACAGTCCTAGGAAGATAGCCGTTTGACTAGAGGAGCCTAGCCCTGTGCATTCGGCGATTAGACACTTCATAGTCAGTTGAGCAATCTGGAGCGAACATGTGGTCTGGCAGCTGACACATCTCACCTGCTTGTCGGACGCTCTCGCTCAAGCTGAAAGCGCGCTCTGGCCCTGAGAGGGCTTTGACCTGAAAGCGCGCCTGGCCCTGGAAGGCGCTTTGAACTTCAAAGCGTGCTCTGGCCCTGGAAGGAGCTTTGCCCTGAAAGCGTGCTTGTGCTTTCCTTTAGACAGATGCTTTAGCTTTCTTCAGGCGCTTTGGCTTTCTTTCAGACAGGCGCTTTGGCTTTCTTCAAACAGGCGCTTTCACCTAAACGCTCTAAAGCTACACTTAAGATGAGAGCTCCCTAACAAGCGAGCTTTTCTAATACATTAAAATATACATTGTAACTTGAGCTGGATCATCAAAGATCGTAAGGGAAATATTCTATGAGGGTTTTGGAATCCAATCAAAACACAATTGAATCCAAGTTCCTCCTTAACATAATATCCCAACACCAACCTATTGTTAAGATTGATGAGTGTTTTCGTAGACAAAATCCACCTACCTTTAATGGACTTGGTGAGCCAACTAATGCAGAAAAATGGATTCGATCAAATTAAGAATATTTTCGACTATATCGATTATGGAGACATGAACCGACTAATATTAGCAACTCATCAGTTAGTTGACAAAGCTGATTACTGGTGGAAGTCAGTAAAGCGGACCATAACTCCGAAACAGTGGGAAGAATATACATGGGAAGATTTCAAAAATGAACTATATGAAAAATATATACCGAGTTGTTATCGACAACAAAGGCAGAATAAGTTTTGGAATCTCAAACAGGGAAATAGGATGGTTATGGAATATGATCGATTATTTAACCATCATGTTATGTTCCACATCTAGTGGATACAGATACAAGTCGTGCTGATAAATTTAGGCAAGGCTTACGTCATGAAATAGGTATTTCATTAGCCAGCCAAGGAACACTCACATATGCTCAAAGACTCAACAGGGCTCTGATCACTCACATTTTAAGGGTGAGAAATGCAATGATATCAAATAGTATATTCGAGTCGAATCCACAGGGAATGCTATGGCGTGAGAATTTCAAGTAGTAACCTAGCTATCTAATCACTATCCAAGCTACCAAACATCATATTTTTGGGTTTTCTTTAAACTAATGATCAAATTAAATGACAATTAATCAAGAAACAACAAGTAAGAAATGATTAAAATCAATAAGAAAAAGTATGGTTCCAAATATAATCCAACATTCACTAGAGACATAGGTTTTGGGATTTGTAAGGATAAACCAATTTAATCTAGATCAAAGGGGAGTTCTCTATATGATATACATTAGTTCTTTTCTCAAAGCAACAATGTAAGTAGATTAACCTATGACATCTATCTCCGACTGAGACTTAAGATGCATAGATCAACTCCTAATAGCACAATTAATATCTAGAATCTCCTATTAGCTTGAATTTCTAATATGTTGTGATTTGATGCTAAGTGCTATCAATTAAAGCCTACTAAGCATTTAACCAAACACCTAGTATGCACTCAATGATGGCCAATCAATCATGCAATATAATTCAAGACCAAAACCACAAGACCTATAAAATAGAAGGCAAATCCAACTACAATACCCAAAAACCTAAGAATCTAGCTCATGTCTTCATATATTTGAAACCAAAAGAAGCTTAGCTAGACATAATTAGAGCAAATGAACCATAAGAAATGCATAAAACTATGCCTGTTATTTCTAAAATGTGTTGGTCGAGCAGGATGAAGTGAAGTGACGAGTGGAGCTTTTGTTGTCATCTTTAAGGTCGTAGAACTCTCGGAGATACATGTCTTCATACATGTATCTTAAACACTATTCCACTGCGTATACTCTTTAATTCCAAGATGATTATTCGAGTTATGTAAATCGTGACAAGTCCCTATTTCCCTAACCGGTCCTACAAGCTGAGTTATTAATGCCATGAATTCCTTTCTAAGTGTGATATGAGTCAAGTTTTTATAAATTATATTGTTCCTTTCTACTCCCCTATTCTTAATCCCCTTCCCTAGTCATGGTTTCCCGGCTTAGCAATCCTTAGCAAAGTCCGGTCGTGACAATGTTGGGATAGGTTTTTACCTAGTTTTCTTATAGGATTAGGACTTTTTGAAGCCTATAAATATTGTCTTTATGCATGGGCAAAAAATAACTTTTGATCAATATTATTTCGTGAGTTTATTCTCTCTTGAGAGTTCTTTGAATTTCACTTGATTATTCCAAGATGAATTCCTATCCGGCGAATCAAAAAGTTAATTCATCCCTCATTTTGTGTCATTCATTGCCTCCGTGTGACTTCAGCAATTGTCTCTTTGGGTTATAGGGAGTTAATCTCGCTTATATCATTTAGGGGGTTCGTCGGTCAGTATATTGGGGTTTCTATCTGTTCGAATTTCATCTTTTCACGTGCATAAGTTTTACGGATCTGCCAAGGTTCATATCAACCTGTTTAATGCTTTCACTAGTTAAGCGATCGTGGTTCTTGGCTGGTCTAAAACACTAGCTAAGGATTTATGTACACTAGGACCAGAAGTTCGGTGGGTTGATGACCATCCGTCTTCTGTTGGACGTGGTAAAGTTCTTGTCTGGGTTAAGCATCCCAGGGTCTCAAAATAAGCTTACCTATCAGTGGTTCATCCCGGGAATGAGAGGTTTGGTGATGTAACAGTGTTGTACGTGACAAGAGAGCTCTCATGAAAGAAAATATTTTGGTATAATTCGAAGTTATAATTTCAAAAACCTTCTAATTATACTTTATGCATGGATATATCTTTTGTTAAAACGTTTTAAAAGGGCACAAGTCCACTGAGTGCATTAGTACTCAGCCCTACAATTCATTTTCAAATGTTTTGCAGGTTAGCGAGCTGGTGGAACAGGTGAAGTTAGAAAGGACTGTTGTTGTTGCTAGTGTATATTAAAAGCTTCCGCTACGCTTATGAATAAAGTATATCCCATCATGTATATTTTCCTACGCTAACTTTAGATTTTGTAATAAAATCTGGTTGTTTTTCATAGATCATGAATTATATATATGTATACTACGGGTACTCAGACAAGTCGGCCAGCATGGGCTGTTCAGCTTAGCCAACCCCATAGTACGAGTTGTATGTCCCAATCCTATATTTATTTTATTATTTTATGTCTACGGGAATCCAGACATAGGCGGCCGGTAAGGGCAATATAGTTTACCTACCCAGTAGTTCGTGCTGTGAGTCCCGATCCCGTGTTTAATTATTTATAAGTTATGTTAAATTATCATAAGCCATAAGCCCCTTTCTATCCCCACTTCTTAATTCCAACCCCTAGCCACGTCCCGGCACACCTGTCTTGCCTCGGAAACTGGGGCGGGACAAAGTGGTATCAAGCAATTCATCGCTCTGAAATTGAGAGTCTTTGTCTGGGCAAAACACAACAACAGCAGCTCACAAGTTTGTTGTTGCACCGGATTATAGGAAAAAGGTAAAGGATATTATGTTATGAATAAGTATAAGAGTATATGGTCATGATTTATATTATGATTTTAGTTATATTTGAGACAATCGAACCCTATTAACTAATGTGTAAATGATTAATGTTATGTTTAGGACAATCGAACCCAAATAACTTATCATCACGAACCCATATAATGTTAGTTTGAGTTTAATACTTATCGTCACGGATACATCAGGAACATGAAATTATTTAGGAAAATGATTACCCAAGTAGGTCGAACAATGAGCATCATGGTTTTTGATTATTTTTTGGACCTATTATAGGTTATAGGTACTATAGATGGATCCAAAAGAAAATACACACCCAGAGGCAACTTCAAAGCGTGAGAAGCGAGTAGAACCCCAACCTATTGTTAAGATTGATGAGTGTTTTCGTAGACAAAATCCACCTACCTTTAATGGACTTGGTGAGCCAGCTGATGCAGAAAAATGGATTCGATCAATGAAGTAAATTTTCGACTATATCAATTGTGGAGATAGGAACCGACTAATATTAGCAACTCATCAGTTAGTTGACAAAGTTGATTACTGGTCAGAGTCAGTAAAGCGGACCATTGACCCGCCCTCACTTTAGGGGTGAGGGAAGTGAGCAGTAATAACCAATTATAGTATAATCGGGTCGAATCCACAAGGAATGCTAGGTCGTTCAAGATTCAAGTAGTAATCCGATTACCTAACTACTATTCAAGCTACCAAGTGACATGTTTTTGTGTTTTCTTAGTTCTATTAAGTAATGCAATTGAAAAGTAATAAACTAAATAACAACTAGTAGCAAGAGTTGATAAACAATGGTAAAAAGCTTGGTTCCAAATATAATCCGATAATCACTAGAGGCCTAGGTTTTAGGATTTGCGTGGAATAGCCATTTTAATCTAATTCATATGGGAGTCCTATATATATTAAACATCAACTCTTCTCTCGAAACAATCAATATTAGTAGATTAACCTATGACATCTATCTCCGCTAGGTCTCAAGATGCATCAATTAACTCCAAATAGCTTAATTAATTATCTAGAAACTCCTACTAGCAAGAATTACTAGTATGGTGTGATTTGATTCCAAGTGTTATGAACTAAAGCCTCCTAAGCATTTAACCAAACACCTTATATGCACTCAATGATGGCCAATCAATCATGCAATTAAATCAAGCCCCAAATCACAAGACATATGAATTAGAAGGCAAATCCAACAACAAAATCCAAAAACCTAATTTTCTAGATCATATCTTCATATATTGGAACCAAAAAAAAATTTAGTTAAACATAATTAAAGGAATTAAACCATAGAAAATAAATGAAATCATGCTTAAAAGAAAGAGAATTCAATAAAGAAGAGAATAGTGGAATGGGTCTTCAAATCTTCAACATAAATCTTCAACAATCTTCAAAATACTAAAAAGGAAAGAGGGAATTGTTTCTAGGGTTCTAAGAGTGTTAAAATATGCAAAAGATACACAAAATAGGAAGATTTTGGGTTTCAATACATAATAGGTGAGTTTTGGGTCGAGTTGGACCGAGTTAGACGAGCTAACTCGGTCAATAAGTGAGGGAGAAGGGGCGACGGCGCCCTGGCCGACCGCCGCCTGGGTCGTCGGAAATGCAGTGGCTCAACCGGCCAGCCGGCGGCTGGGCCGGTGGTCCAGCCGGTCTCCACCCAGGTCGCCACTGGTTCGATCCTTTTCCGCAGCTTCACAGTTTTCGCTTGTTCTCCCTCGTCCGAAATCCGATTCTCGATCCGCTTTTGCCATGGACTCCTAATCAAACCCCTCTTGGACATGGAATGATCAAATTGCCCAAATGACTTCTTCATTATTCCTGCAAAAAGCATAAAGAGACTCGAGAGAATGAGGAAAACATAATTGAATGCGAACTAGTGAAACCCTAACTCTATATATTTAAATTCCACATTTCAAACCTAGGTTTCACCCTAATCAAGCTCGATTCTTCCTCGTTTCCGGCCTTCAATCCTTAGCCACATGAAGACTCTTTCCAATTCTAACCAAAAATAGATCGAAAACCAAGAAAAATGAGAAAAGTCTAAAATGTACTAAGAGTTAAGATACCCTAGTATTTTTTAACATATAAGCACATAAATCGAGACTCAAACACATTCCACAACACTCAACATGCACATAAAATACGTGTTAATCAACCATAACTCCGAAACTGTGGGAAAAATATACATGGGAAGATTTCAAAAATGAACTATATGAAAAATATATACCAGGTTGTTATAGACAACAAAGGCAGAATAAGTTTTGTAATCTCAAATAGGGAAATATGACAGTTATGGAATATGATCGATTATTTAACCAACTATCATGTTATGCTCCACATCTAGTGGATACAGATACGAGTCGTGCTGATAAATTTAGACAAGGCTTACGTCATGAAATAGGTATTTCATCAGCCAGCCAAGGAACACTCACATATGCTCAAACACTCAATAGGGCTCTGATCACTCATTTTTTGGGGTGAGAAATGCAATGATATCAAATAGTATATTCGAGTCGAATCCACAGGGAATGCTATGGCGTGAGAATTTCAAGTAGTAATCTAGCTATCTAATCACTATCCAAGCTACCAAACATCATGTTTTTAGGTTTTCTGTAAACTAATGATCAAATTAAATGACAATTAATCAAGAAACAACAAGTAACGTGATAGGATGTGGCCTAGCTACTAGGCCCAAGCCTCACGCCCAATATAACTAGACCTGGTCTAGCTCGACCTATATCAGCTATGCCCACTCAAAACTTACTTAAGCCCAATCCCGGACAAAGCCCAGCAGAGCAAGTCTAGAAGCTCGACCAAGCTCAAACCTAGCAACCTACGATCACAAATGTGGAGGCGGTTACACACGATCTCCATGAGGAACTACCCATGACCTCGGTTGTAACCGTTCTTAGTTCTCTATAAATAGTGTCACTTGTATACGATCAAGGACATATTGTAATAGCTGCTAGAACATTTGAATACTATACATTCTCTCCTTTCCCGTGGACGTAGATCTAACAAATGATCGAACCACGTAAAATTATCTTATGTTCTTCATTCTTCTCTCGTACAATCACTCTAAAAATTCCACGATCAATCACTGGCGCCGTCTGTGGGAAGTTAGTTTCTGTGAAATCGATCAGAGTTTTTGAGTGAAGATACGATGGTGAAACAAACCCGCTCCACCACCACCGCTGCTGCCGCCAAGGCAAAACAGCACCAAACCGACCCGCCCACTGATCAACCTCGCAACGAGGAGGAGGCGAACATGAGTCAAGCTCGGCACACCGCTTCCCAAGTCCGACTTGCATAATCCACCAAACTCCCGAAGGCCACCTGGAGGATGTCTCATTGGGCCAGTTTGGCGACTCAACTAGTAGCGGTGGGCAAGGCCAGGGTAGTCGCCGACGCGAAAACGCCGCACTCCAACCCGAGCTTGGAGATGCACTGAAAGCGTATTTGGACCTCCACGAACAAGACTTTCGCAAGTTCGTCGATCAACATCAATAACTGAGTCAATGCGGAGAGGACGGAGCCGAACCGTCACAGCGGCGATCCCCAAGTCTCCAGATCGTTGGAGATAGGATCGCCAAACTTTTCCGAAGGCGACATAGCAATAATCGTCGTGGGAACAACGGTCACATTTCACCGCAGCGCGGTTTGACATTACCTCGTCACAATGCCGTTCCACCTCGGCGTGATGAAGGAAACGTTTACCAGGGAAGATTCACCGTCTACGGTCAAATCTCGACTCCCTTCACTAATTGGATACTCTATACTCCCATCCCGTCGACGTATAGAGTACCTCCTATCCCGCCCTACAACGGGTCACAAGACCCCAGCAACTTTTTATCCCAGTTCCAGTACAACATGATGAACCAGGGACTTGCCGAAGATGTTTACATATGTAAAGTCTTCCCCGAGCTGCTAGTGGAATACGCTAGAAGCTAGTTCGACAGCCTACCTAATGACAGCATAGGGTCATATGCCGACCTACTTGACACCTTTGAGCGTCGCTTCTTTCAAAAAGCCGAGGCGAAGATCAGCCAGGCCCAGCTCCTAACCTTAAGGCAGGGGGGCAAGGAGAAATGATCAGCGACTTCCTGGCCCATTTTTATAACGAGAGCCTTAAAGTCGATCGTCTCTCTGACGACGTTCTCATCTCGGCATTTCAAAACGCCATTCAGTCTGGGACTCTCTTCAGAGAGCTCGTGAAGGCGTGACCAACGACCTCCAGACAGCTATGGAGGATCGCTGATACATTCGCGGAGGCGGATGAGGCTGATCAGAAAAAATGGGCAGCAGATCGGCCCAAAAACAACGATAAGAAGAAGCAAGAGGAGCGCACCGACCATGGGCAAGGTCGCCGAAGTGCCCTCGAAAGGTTACAACGAGGACCCCTCGAGTCCCGCTTAGGACCTCAGCCCAACCAAGACCGAAGTCAGTACACACCGCTGACAAAAGTCCAGGGCCGAAATATACGAGCTTCATGCGAACTTGTTCGAGAAGCCGCCACCCTTGTCCCGAGGTGGATCGAAGCGCCGATCCAAGGAGAAATACTGCAAGTTTCATAATGACTACGGTCATGAAACCGAGGACTGCACGGACCTCGCCTCGGACATCGAGCACATGGTACGCGACGGTACCCTTAAACTGTACCAAAGTCGCAACCAGCAAGAGGCCCGACCTCAAGGGAAGGGCAAGAGAAAGAAAAATAGGGGAGGCAACAACTGCGCACCCCACCAAGACAAAAAGTCAAAGCACGATGACGAAGACGAAGACGAGGACCAACCTCAATATGACAGAGTCATCGGTGCCATCACCGGGCTGCCTCCAGGCTCAACAAAGTCATCACTGAGAGCCGAGGCCCGAAGCCAACAGAGAGAGGAACCTTCACAAAAGAGGTTCAAAAAAGATAAAGTCATCACCTTTTCCGATGACGACCCGGTCCCCAACGCCACACCCCATCAGGACGCCACCATAATTCAAGCCGTAGTGGCTAACAGCTTGATTCATATGGTGTTCATAGACAACGGAGCCTCAGTAAGCGTGCTCTTCAGAGACTGCTTCGACAAGCTCGGTATCGAGGAAGCCCGGCTGAAGCCGGCGTCCACTCCGTTGAAAAATTTTACATAACAAGAAACGACAACGGATGGCATCATTCCACTTCCCGTAACTGTTGGGAAGAGCCCGTTGTCATCGACAAAGATTATCAACTTCTTTGTCATAAAAGATAACTCTCCCTACTATATCATCTTAGGGAGAGATTGACTGACAACAACAAAGGCAATTTGCTCGGCATATCACCTGATGATCAAAATTCTATCTAAAAACGAGTGATCACACTTCGGGGAAATCAACTTCAAGCCAAGGAGTGCATGCAGGTTGCACTTCGAGGTGCTGAGAATCAGCACCCTCAAGCATAGCAACTACAGAACCCCGAAGAGGTTGAGTAGACATCGCTTCCATCCGTTGAGCCAGTCAAAGACGTCGCATTATACGAAGATGACCCTACCAAGGTCGTCAAAGTAGGGTTCGTTGGAGAGTACGAGCTCCGAAGTCAGATTATCCGGCTACTTCGGGAATATAGAGATGTTTTCGCTTGGTCACCGCTAGACATGACGGGGGTGGCACCAAGCGTCATCACTCATCACCTTAACATCGATCCCGAGGTAAAACCAGTTCAGCAGAAGCAACGAACCTTCGCAGCCGAAAGAAATCAAGTGATCCATGATGAGGTTCGCCAACTGCAAAAGGCTGATATTTTATTCGAGGTGAAATATCCGACCTGGTTGGCTAACCCCGTAATGGTAAAAAAGCAGGGAGGGGGATAGCGGATGTCTACACCGACCTCAACAAGCACTGCCCAAAAGACTGCTACCCCCCTTCCCAACATTGACAAGAACGGCTTGCCGAGCCCCCGAATGCTTAACTTCACAACCCATGACAACAAAGAGGGACTTCGAACTAACTTGGATTTGCTGGAAGAAAAGCGGGAACAAGCCTACATACAAGAAGCTCGATATAAATAGCAAGTAGCTCGGTATTATAAAAACCGGGTGAAGCATCAACAACTCCAAATAGGCGACTTCGTACTTCGAAATAACGAGGTCAGTAAGATAGAGAAGCTCGGCAAGTTAGAAGCCACCTGGGAAGGACTGTACTGAGTTCAAGAAGTCCTCGGCAAAGGGTCGTACAAGCTTACCCACTTATCTGGTGAGCCCATACCCCGTACATGGCACATTACTCATTTAAAGAAATACTTTGTATAAATGGAGAGTAATATTCATTTAGGTTGTAAGTATCGAGTCAGGTCGTCTTGTCAAGTTTTGTCTTATTTTAACGTCAGTCTTATATCAATTAAATTTTTAATTTTTTGTTTACCCTGCTTAAGTCTTTTTGCATACATCTTGCACATCTCTCTCTCATTTATATTGAGTATCTCGATTTTAAAATCCTGACGAGGAATATACAAATTAAACTCCATATCGGAGTAACGCCTAAACGCGCGTAAGAGGACCGCCCCTATCGATAAATTCGACAAATAAGGAACCTGAAAGCCTTAACTTCGTCTTCGGACAAAGTGGCTACCTTAAAGCCTTAACTTCGTCTTCAGACGAAGTGGCTACCTTAAAGCCTTAACTTCATCTTCAGACGAAGTGGCTACCTGAAAGCCTAAACTTCGTCTTCAGACGAAGTGGCTACTTGAAAGCCTTAACTTCGTCTTCGGATGAAGTGCTTACTTGAAAGCCTTAACTTTGTCTTTGGACGAAGTGGCTACTTACAAACTGAGCTGTCTTCGTTTAAAAATAGGGACAGTTCTTAGTTAAAAACAAAGATGAAAAGCTCAAATGAAAGTGCAAAATTTCCATTTTATTTCATAAAAATGGAAAATGTACAAGTATTACGAGGAACCCATTGGCCTAGTCTTACTAGAGCTAAGCCAATCTCTGGCGAAGTCCCTACCAGAGTTAAAATTCAAAATATCATCTACGCTTAGCCTGCCTCTACCTCGTCCGGGAGCTAAACTTCGACCTCTACCTCGGTCACTCTGAATTCCACGACCTCGGGCACCTTGGCTCGCTCGACTTTGACCTCGTCCAGATGCTAACCGCCTCTTTTGACTGTAAATTTCTTGAGAATGGCGTGTGACAATCCTAGGATCAGGGTTGGCCGACTTCGAAGATTCACCTTCCAAGAATTCTCTAGAAGTAGCGGTCAAGCAACCTCGAGTCCGAACCAGGAGTAGCCGAAGTCGAAAACTCAGCCTCTGACAAGATACGTCGTTTCAACTTCGGAAAGCGATCAAGAACTGTCTCGTAGATGCTCGCTACATGAATAGTTCTTCAAATTCATCCAGAACCTCCCAGGAGTCCATCCCATATTGGTCCCTATAGCTTCGGCACCGAGCCTGGAGTTCCTTGACCTTACTATAGGTCTCAGAAATGGTGGATCCCCCAGCTCGGTGAATAATAGCCTCATACTCCGTATGCTCCACGACAATCTCCTTGAAAGTTTTGATGTCGTCCAAAGCTTGCTGGTACTTGTCATCGAGCTCCAGATACTTCGCATGCACTTCATCAAGTTTTTCCTGAGTAGTTCGAAGCTTCACTTCAACCTCGACCTTGATGTTATCAGCTTGTTTCTTCCAGTTTGAAGCATCAATCTCGGCTACTTCAACAGCTCGGCGAAGTTCGGATATTTCTCTCATGAAGTGGGAAGCATCGTAAAAATTAGGAGCAGACTACAAAGAATAAATACGGCCAAGTTTCAACAAAAGGTTCCTTTATTTATAGCCAAACACGGCAAATGAAATGCCACCCTAGTGGTGACGAAGTACAAGGCTAAAAAAAAAAAGGAGAGAAAGAGGGAAAGAAGCCAAAAATTCATGAAAAGCGTCAGTTGACTCCATCATGATTTTTTCCTTCTAGGCCGACCTTTAATTCAGCTTCGGGCTCCTTTGGGTCATCGCGGGCTGGCTCCTCGGTGGTCCCCTCCCCAACTGGTCACTTCAGAAGATCGGCAATGACCGTCTCCAGGAGTTCGTACCTGTCAACGGGACATCGCCGAATGGCCCCTTCGTTGAGCGGACTCTTCTGCGCGGCGAGCTGCTCGACCACCGGAATTGAGGAAGTGTACCCCAAAAGCACCTCGGCGAAGTCACGCAGTGTCTCCTCCTCCATCATGGTAGCATACCCGTACTTGGTTTTGTCTAAATCCGGGATGTCCTTGGCGATATCGTCAATCACCGCTGAGACAACCGGGGTGCTCATGGCACTCACCAGCTGAACCGCCATCCGAGAGAAGTGCATAGACCGGAAGACTCGTTCCACCAAAGTGCGGAACACACCTCCCTATCCAGCTACCACTCCGGCAACTTGGGCCCTCAGCCGACCCACTTCTGCCTTTAGCTCGGCAGCCCTCTTCTTTGCCTCTTCGGCGATAGCCGAAGCTGCCGCCTCACTCTCCGTTGCTGCCTGCGCCGCGGCCTCGGCGACAGAGATCTTAGCCATTAGCCGATCCTCCACCGCCGCGACCTTGGCAGTCTTTCTTTGGAACTTGGCAACTCCACTCGTGATGAAGTTCGCCAAGCCTCGCAACCCGTCCAAAGCCACCTCCACTTCCTAAAAAAAAAAAATCAAAAAAAAAGAGGATTTTATTAGATGGTACCATCACCATATACAACTACTTCCAGTTTCCCACTTACCTCGGGGAATGACATTTCCCGTGCATGTCCTTGGCCCGAGGTCGGGCCACTCTCGACGATCGTCACTTCGTCATCCAACGGAAGTAACGTTCATCGAGGTTGTTGGCCCACCAATTGCAATGGAGAGGAGCTTAGTACGGGAGCGTCCAGCTGCGAGCTCACGGACACCGACCTCCCTAGGTTGGTTGTCCTTTCCGACAACGTCGCCGAAGTCGTCTTCTCCACCACGGAAGCAGAGGGCTTCTACCTCTTCCTTTTGTTCTTATTCAGGAGAGCAGTCTGGATAGCTTGAGTGTCCACTACAAAAAAATAATAATAAAAAGCGTCAGTCAACACCAACAGAATGCCGAACACAAAGTAGTGAAGCAGGGCCTCACCCAAGTCCTCAGTGGATACGAAATTATATAGGCTTAGCCCATGACTTGCGAGATCGGCCTCCGAATAATCCCTCTTAATGAGGCCGAGGCTCATCAAGTCCATCTCGAGCTCACCGATGGGTTTCCCAGTGTCTTGAGACGAGAACTTATCCTTGGTCCAAGGATACAATGGCACGCCTTCAGTCCGGCAGAAGAAAATTTTCTTCTGCCAGTTCGGCACCTTGGTGGGCGTCCCTAACTTAAACTTATTAATAGGGGAAAGGTATGCCCACCCCATTGGACCAAGCTTAGGTCTAAAAAACCTAAGAAACGAATTTACAGAAGGCGTACCACCACGGCGGCTGACCTCGAAACAAAACCCTACGACCTTTTTGATGGAGGGTGGTGCCAACTGACCTAACGCCAGTTGCAATTCCTCTAACAGCTCGACAAAAAATGGATTCAAAGGAAACCATAGCCCGAAATGAAGATAGTCTTCATATACGGTAAAAAAATCCTATGGGAGGAGATCTACCCCTATCCTCATCACGAGGTAGAAGCAATTCCATCGACTCGGGAAATAAGAAATGACGAGCCAAATCTTGCATATGAGAGAGAGACATGGTGGAGGCACAGGCCAGAGAGGCGGTGGACCCGACCAACGGTGGGAATTCAATTTCTTGAAATGCCGGCGGGATGAACGCGCGAGTATATACATTTAACCAAACCTTCGCTGGAAATCCCCTAAACAGCGAAGGTGAAATCTCTATGTTCGCCCTATCAGTACCTACTTGGGGAGAAGAAGAAGAATCCATATTGAGGGAAGTACTTACTTGTCCCAGCTTTTTCCGACTACAAATCACCGGGAAATAGACTGAACGGCGGCGGCGGTTGCAGAATTTTGGTTTAGGGTTTTTCCTCTCGCTTACAATTGGAAATCGATTGAGGAGGGAAAATGTCTAGCGTACATTGGAAGCTTTTATAAGCAACGGCACGCCTTTTCAAATCCGGCATCTTCACCTACTCCAACAAAAAAGCGACACGTGTCCTACTTACCCTGACACCAACAGTCGCGCCCTTCACATCACGACTATTCAAGCCTGACCTCGTTCGACGAGGTGGTATGCATGGGGGCAAGTGTAATTCAAACCCGACCTCATTCGACGAGGTGGTACGCACTTCGACTTCGTCGAAATACTAATTTCGACGGGGGCAAGTGTAATTCAAGCTCGACCTCGATGAGGCGATACGCACTTTGACTTTGTCAAAATACTAATTTCGACGGGGGCAAGTGTAATTCAAGCCCGACCTTGACGAGGCGGTACGCACTTCGACTTCGTCAAAGTTCTAATTTCGACGGGGGCAAGTGTAATTCATTCTTTACCTCGTTCGATGAGGCGGTACGCACTTTCCAAATCACTACGTTGGCCTCGCTTCTCAGACTTTTTGGGGGGATGTGATAGGATGTGGCCTAGCTACTAGGCCCAAGCCTCAGGCCCAATATAATTAGACCTGGTCCAGCTCAGCCTATATCAGCTAGGCCTACTCGAAACTTACTTCGGCACGATCCCGGACAAGGCCCAGCAGAGCAAGTCTAGAAGCTCGGCCAAGCCCAAACCTAGCAACCCACGATCACAAACGTGGAGGCGGTTACACACGATCTCCATGAGGAACTACCCATGACCTCGGTTGTAACCGTTCTTAATTCTCTATAAATAGTATACGATCGAGGACACATTGTAATAGACGCTAGAACATTTGAATACTATATATTCTCTCCTTTCCCGTGGACGTAGATCTAACAAACGATCAAACCACGTAAAATCCTCTAAAAATTCCACGATCGATCATTTTTCTCTTGTACAATCACTCTAAAAATTCCACGATCGATCATAACAAATGATTGAAATCAATAAGAAAAATTATAGTTCCAAATATAATCCAACATTCACTAGAGACATAGGTTTTGGGATTGCAAGGATAAACCAATTTAATCTAGATCAAAGGGGAGTTCTCTATATGATATACATTAGTTTTTTTCTCAAAGCAACAATGTAAGTAGATAACCTATGACATCTATCTCCGACTAGGACTCAAGATGCATAGATCAACTCCTAATAGCACAATTAATATCTAGAATCTCCTATTAGCATGAATTTCTAATATGTTGTGTTTTGATGCTAAGTGCTATCAATTAAAGCCTACTAAGCATTTAACCAAACACCTTGTATGCACTCAATGATGGCTAATCAATCATGCAATATAATTCAAGACCAAAACCACAAGACCTATGAAATAGAAGGTAAATCCAACTACAATACCCAAAAACCTAAGAATCTAGCTCATGTCTTCATATATTTGAAACCAAAAGAAGCTTAGCTAGACATAATTAGAGCAAATGAACCATAAGAAATGCATAAAACTATGTCTGTTATTTCTAAAATGGGCTGGTCAAGCAGGATGAAGTGAAGTGACGAGTGGAGCTTTTGTTGTCATCTTTAAGGTCGTAGAACTCTCGGAGATACATGTCTTCATACATGTATCTTAAGCACTATTCCACTGTGTATACTCTTTAATTCTAAGATGATTATTCGAGTTATGTAAATCGAGAAAAGTCCCTATTTCCCTAACCGGTCCTACAAGCCGAGTTATTAATGCCATGAATTCCTTTCTAAGTGTGATATGAGTCAAGCTTTTATAAATTATATTGCCCCTTTCTATTCCCCTATTCTTAATCCCCTTCCCTGGTCATGGTTTCCCGGCTTAGCTATCCTTAGCAAAGTCCGGTCGTGACAATGTTGGGATAGGTTTTTACCTAGTTTTCTTATAGGATTAGGACTTTTTAAAGCCTATAAATATCGCCTTTATGCATGGACAAAAAATAACTATTGATCAATATTATTTCGTGAGTTTATTCTCTCTTGAGAGTTCTTTGAATTTCGCTTGATTATTCCAAGATGAATTCTTATCCGGCAAATAAACGAGTTAAATCATCCCTCATTTTGTGTCATTCATTGCCTCCGTGTGACTTCAGCAATCGTCGCTTTGGGTTATAGGGAGTTAATCTCGATTATATCATTTAGGGGGTTCGTCCGTCAGTATATTAGGGTTTCCATCTATTCGAATTTCATCTTTTCACGTGCATAAGTTTTACGGATCTGCCAAGGTTCGTATCAACCTATTTAATGCTTTCACCAGTTAAGCGATCGTGGTTATTGGCTGGTCTAAAACACTAGCTAAGGATTTATGTACACTAAGCCCAGAAGTTCGGTGGGTTGATGACCATCCGTCTTCTGTTGGACATGGTAGAGTTCTTGTCTGGGTTAAGCATCCCGGGGTCTCTAAATAAGCTTACCTATCAGTGGTTCATCCCGGGGTATGAGAGGTTTGGTGAAAGTAACAGTGTAGTACGTGACAAGAGAGCTCTCATGAAAGAAAATATTTTGGTATAATTCGAAGTTATAATTTCAAAAACCCTCTAATTATACTTTATGCATGGATATATCTTTTGTTAAAATGTTTTAAAAGGGCCCAAGTCCACTGAGTGCATTAGTACTCAGCCCTGCAATTCATTTTCAAATGTTTTGCAGGTTAGCGAGCTGGTGGAACAGGTGAAGTTGGAAAGGACTGTTGTTGTTGCTAGTGTATAATAAAAGCTTCCAGTACGCTTATGAATAAAGTATATGCCATCATGTACTTTTTCCTAAGCTAACTTTAGATTATGTAATAAAATCTGCCTGTTTTTCATAGATCACGAATTATATATATGTATACTACGGGTACTCAGACAAGTCGGCCAGCATGGGCTGTTCAGCTTAGCCAACCCCATAATACGAGTTGTATGTCCCAATCCCATATTTATTTTATTATTTTATGTCTACAGGTATTCAGACATAGGCGGCCGGTAAAGGCAGTATGATTTACCTACCCAGTAGTTCGTGTTGTGAGTCCTGATCCCGTGTTTAATTATTTATAAGTTGTGTTAAATTGTCATAAGCCATAAGCCCCTTTCTATCCCCACTTCTTAATTCCAACCCCTAGCCACGTCCCGGCACACTTGTCTTGCCTCGGAAACTGGGGTGTTACAAAGTGGTATCAAGCAATTCACCGCTCCCAAATTGAGAGTCTTTGTCTGGGTAAAACACAACAACAACAGCTCTCAAGTTCGTTGTTGCACCAAATTATAGGAAAAAGGTAAAGGATATTATGTTATGAACAAGTATAAGAGTATATGGTCATGATTTATGTTATGATTTTAGTTATATTTGAGACAATCGAACCCAATTAACTAATGTGTAAATGATTAATGTTATGTTTAGGACAATCGAACCCAAATAACTTATCATCACGAACCAATATAATGTTATTTTGAGTTTAATACTTATCATCATGGATACATCAGGAACATTAAATTATTTAGGAAAATGATTACCCAAGTAGGTCGAACAATGAGCATCATGGTTTTTGATTATTTTTAGGACCTATTTGATGGAGTCCAAGAATCATGGAGTCAAGATCCCGTTCGTGTTCCAAGTGGGCCGGTGACAAGAGCTCGAGCTAAGAAGTTCAAGGAAGCTTTGCAAGGCTTGATTCAAGAGGTTTGGGCTCAAGAGTTGATGAAGAAGCCCATTGGAGAAGGCGGACTGGACAGCCCGCGAGTTATCGATTTCATCGAGAGTGTTCAGGCTGAAGATTAAAGACTTTTGTTTTAATTTCGTGTGTTTAATTTGCAGCCCACGTTTTGTGCCTTAAAAGTCTTTATTTTTTGGCTTTGTTATGTTAATTAAGTGGGTTGGACCATACTTTGACTTTGCTTAAGTTATTTCCTAGTTTGACTAGGTTTAGATAGGTTTATTTGCACTATAAATAGGGAACATATGTAATGGCCGAAAATCATCTATCATTAATCATAATTGTTAGTTTTATTCTCTCTTGAGAGTTATTCGAGTTCTCTTGATTGTTCCAAGACGAATTCTTTTATCGGCGAATCAACGAGCCAATCAAATCTCGTTGTGTGTCATTCATCGTCTCCGTGTGACTAAGGCGATCATCACTTGGGGTATAGGGGGTTTAGGCCGATTCTATATCATTTGTGGGATTAGACTTTAGGTATATTGAGATATCCATCGGTTTATTTTCAATTCGTGGCTTCCGAATGCGAGTTGAATTTCGGATCTGCGAAGGTTCGTATCATTTGGTATCAAAGCCAGATCGTCGATTCTAGGCGTTCAGGTTTTTCGTATCTCTCTTTTATTTTCGTTCGTGTCTTTTGTCCAGTTTTCGTTGTGAGTCGAATTGAGTCTCGTCAATTTTTGTTGCTTTCTTCGTTCGTGTCGTATATCTGAATTGAGTCGCTCATTGCGTTCATTCGTTGAGTTGAATTCACATTAAAACAAAAAAAAAGAGTTTGTGTTCTTGATTTGTGTTTTGTTCGTTGCTGCAAAAAAAAAATAAAAAAAATAAAAAAAAAGAAGAAAAAAAAAAGAGGGTGACGTTTGTTTAATCTGAAGGAGAAAGTTTGTTCGATTTGCTCTTCTGATTAAGGGATATTGGAGTTGTTTCCTTTCTTTCGTTAATTTGTTTCCTTAGATAAGAGAAGTCCATATTTTGCATCTTCTAGTTGATCGAGTCGTTTGTTGCTTCGTTTCTTCGTGTCATTCGTAGAGTTAAAGTTTTCGCATATCTAATTCTATGTTTCGTTTCTTGATTGGGTTTTGAGTGAATCTTGCTTGGGGTAGTAATTGTGTCTTTGTTTTTTTCGAGTTTCGTCGGTAAAACTTAAAACGGACGTATCTTTTGATCTACTTGTCCGCTCAATCGCCATAATGCCATTTCGGAAACAGCTTGACAAGACCAAGAAGTTAACACCGCTATGCCATGTTCGGTTCACATTTAGGACCAAAAATAGTCATTTGAAGGTGATGCCGTCCAGTTGAAAAAAAAAAAAAAAAATCGGTAATTTCTTTCCGTGTTCTTTGGTTTGTTGGTAAGAAGAGTTCCATGGTAGATTGAGGAAATTTGAGTGCTTTTAAGAGAGACTTGAGTGGAAAAAGGCAAGAGAGGTGAGACTATTAGAGGGTAAAAGCCATTGATATCGAGTTATACACGAGCGTTGAGTGAATCATTGTGAGTGATACACGAGTGCTTGTGAGGTGGTGAGGCCTTATTTTAACTAACCTTTATTTCTTCTTTGTTTTGTGTTTAAAAAAAAAAAAAAAAAACATGTATGTCGGGAAAGGACGGTAAAGATGGAGCCGGCAATAACCAGCCGGAAGATCAACCTGTCGGCGATCCAAACAACAAGCTCTTGTTTGATGCATTGAAATCAGAGTTGGCCAAGATAATGAGAGCTGAGTTGGAGGAGGTGCATGCGAGGATCAATGAGGTTGAACAAAGAAAACAGTTTGAGTCCCCTCATAGCAGCGGACGTAGAGGTGGACGCGGTGACCATGGCAAAGGTAATAATGGCAGAGGTCGAGGGTATGTTCCGTACAGGCAACCAGATTATGATTATTATGAGGAGCAGACAGACCTCAAAGTTGATCCCGATTGGCATGGTGGATATAGAGGATGGAGCAGAGAGGATAACAATCTGAACAACATCAAGATGAATATACCTTTGTTCCAAGGGAAGAATGATCCGGAGGCTTATCTAGAGTGGGAGAGGAAGGTTGAGCTGCTGTTTGAAGCTCATAATTATTCTGAGTCGAAGAAGGTGAAGTTGCCAGCACTTGAGTTTTCGGATTATGCCCTTGTTTGGTGGGATCAGTTGGTGAAGAATCGGAGGAGGAATGAAGAGGGACCTATTCAGACTTGGCATGACATGAAGACAATTATGAGGAAGTGATTTTTCCCAGCTCATTACTACAGAGAGCTATACAATAAGCTTCAGACTTTGAGATAGGGGTCTAGAAGTGTGGCTGAGTACTTCAAGGATATGGAAGTAACCATGATTCGCGCCAATATTAAGGAGGATAGCGAAGCGACAATGGCACGATTCTTATCTGGTCTGAGTTGGGAGATTCGAAATATTGTGGAGCTACAACCTTATCTTGAATTGGATGAGATGGTACACAATGCCATCAAGATAGAGAACCAGCTCAAGAGGAGGGGGGCAGCGCGGCAGAATCAGCCCACTGTCAGGCAGAGTCAGAGCAATTGGAAGCAGTTCCAAACCGCTGCGAGTGGTTCCTCGACAAAAGGGAACGGGAACCTATGGAAGAAGGAGGATTGGCCGAAAGAAGAGAAGAAGTCATTTGTGAAGACACAATCAGATTTTGTGAGTTCCGCAACTCAAGATAAAACATCAGTGCCTGAAACTCGTAATCGTGATAGCAAGTGTTTCAAATGTCAAGGCTTCGGGCATATTATGAGTGAATGCCCGAATCGGAGAGTGATGATCATTAGAGAGGGAGAGGTAATGACGGACGAAGAGGCTGATGACCCGGAGATGCCGGCTTTGGAAACTGACACTGACACTGAGGAAGAAGAGATCATACCACCGGTGGGACGCATTTGTGTTGCAAGGAGGGCTTTGAGCATCCAAAATTATGTGGACGAATTGGTACAGCGAGAGAACATTTTTCACATGTGATGTCAAGTGAAAGATCAGTTATGCAGTGTCATCATAGATGGAGGGAACTGTACCAACGTGGCTAGTACAGCCATGGTTCGAAAATTGGCGCTACTTGTGTTGTCCCATCCGAAGCCGTACAGATTGCAGTGGTTGAATGAAACGGGCATTGTCAAGGTTACAAAGTAAGTGAAGGTTCCGTTTAGCATCGGGAAGTATGTGGATGAGGTTGTGTGTGATGTAGTTCCGATGCAGACGAGCCACATCCTGTTGGGACGGCCTTGGCAGTTTGATAGGTGAGTGACTCATGATGGTTTCACCAACAAGTACTCTTTCGAGTATAATCATAAGAAGGTGTCACTAGTTCCGCTCACTCCAAAAGAGGTGTTTGAAGATCAAGTTCTGTTGCAAAAGGAGGCGGAGGAGTAGAAGTTGAAAGGGCAAAGAGTGGAGAAGGTGGAGAATAAGGAGAAGGGAGTTGTGCAGAAAGCGAGGGCGAGTGATCTGAAGTTGGTGGTTCAGGAGAAGAGGCCCTTGATTGTACTTTTGTACAAGGAGAACTTTTTATCTACTAACGATCTAGACTCTCTTCCCCCTTCTATTTCTTTTGTGTTGCAGGAATTTGATGATGTCTTTCCCGAAGAAACACCTTCAGGCTTACCACCAATTCGAGGGATAGAGCATCAGATTGATTTTGTGCCAGGTGCGACACTTCCAAATAGGCCAGCTTATCGAACCAATCCGGAGGAGATGAAGGAATTGGAGAGGCAGATTGGAGAGTTGTTGGCAAAGGGGCACGTGAGGTAGAGTTTGAGTCCTTGTGCAGTTCCTGTGCTACTTGTGCCGAAGAAGGACTCGACGATGAGGATGTGTTGTGACTGCCGAGCCATCAACAACATAACGGTAAAGTATCGACATCCCATCCCTCATTTAGATGATATGCTTGATGAATTGCATGGCTCTTATATGTTTTCCAAGATTGATTTGCGTAGTGGATATCATCAAATTAGGATTAAGGAAAGAGATGAATGGAAAACTGCTTTTAAGACAAAACTTGGTTTGTATGAGTGTCTGGTTATGCCTTTTGGTTTGACTAGTGCTCCTAATATGTTTATGCGTCTTATGAATCATGTTTTGCGTGCTTACATAGGCAGATTTGTTGTGGTCTATTTTGATGATATTCTAGTATATAGCAAGAGTCATGATGAGCATGTTCAGCATTTGAAGTCTGTCTTAGATGTACTTAGGAAAGAAAAGTTGTATGCTAATCTAAAGAAGTGCATCTTTTGTACGGACAAGCTTATTTTTCTTGGTTTTGTTGTTAGTGCACAGGGTGTACAGGTTGATGAAGAGAAAATACGAGCTATCCAAGAGTGGCCGAGTCCGAAGAGCATTGGAGATGTTAGAAGTTTTCATGGACTTGCTAGCTTCTATAGGTGATTCGTGCCACATTTCAGCAGTGTTGCAGCACCATTGACAGAAGTGATCAAAAAGAATATGGAGTTCCATTGGGGAGAAGAGCAAGAAAAGGCGTTTTAGCTGTTGAAGTACAAGTTGACGCACGCCACGGTATTATCTCTTCCTAACTTTTTAAAATCTTTTGAGATTGAATGTGATGCTTCTGGTGTTGGAATTGGTGCAGTTTTGATGTAAGAGGGGCGGCCCATTACGTACTTCAATGAAAAGCTAAGTGGACCGACGTTGGGCTATCCAACGTATGATAAGGAGCTGTACGCTTTGGTGAGGGCCTTAAAAATGTGGCAGCACTACTTGTAGGCCAAGGAGTTCATCATTCACACCGATCATGAGTCGTTGAAGCACTTGAAGGGGCAGCACAAGCTGAATAAGAGGCATACTAGGTGGATGGAGTTCATTGAGACGTTTCCATACGTCATCAAGTATAAGCAAGGTAAAGAGAATGTGGTGGCTGATGCACTTTCTCGGAGGTATGCCTTGATCTCTACTCTAGATGCTAAGTTGCTTTGTTTTGAGTGCATCAAGAGTCTTTATGTGAGTGATGATGATTTTGGTGAGATTTATCGAGCATGTGAGAAATCTACTAGTGGAGAGTATTTTCGTCATGATGATTACTTGTTTAGGAAGAATAAATTATGTGTTCCTAAATGCTCTTTACGTGAATTGCTTTTGCTTGAATCTCATGGTGGGGGTTTGATGGGACATTTTGGTATTGCTAAGACCTTAGCTGTTTTGCATAAACATTTCTTTTGGCATCACATGAAACATGATGTTGAGAGAATCTGTGGTAGATGTGTTACATGTAAGCAAGCTAAGTCTAGACTGAGTTCCCATGGTCTGTATACACCATTGCCTATTCCTGATGCACCTTGGATTGATATTTCTATGGATTTTGTGTTAGGATTGCCTAGGAGTAAGCGTGGTCGAGATTCCATCTTTGTGGTGGTTGATAGATTTTCTAAGATGGCACATTTCATTCCATGTCATAAATCTGATGATGCATCTCATGTGGCTGATTTGTTCTTTAAAGAGGTCGTTAGATTGCATGGCATGCCTAGGACTATTGTTTCTGATAGAGATTCTAAGTTCTTGAGCTACTTTTGGAAGACTTTGTGGGGTAAGTTGGGTACTAAACTCTTGTTTTCTACTACTTGTCATCCACAAATTGATGGTCAAACTGAAGTAGTTAATAGGACTTTATCTACTTTGCTTAGAGCTATCATTAAGAAGAATATCAAGTCTTGGGAAGAATGTTTGCCTCATGTTGAGTTTGCATATAATCGTTATGTTCATTTTGCTACTCAGTTTTCACCTTTTGAGATTGTCTATGGCTTTAATCCTTTAACTCCATTAGATTTATCTCCTTTACCTGAGCATGAGCATACTGATCTTGATGGCCGAAAAAGGGCTGATTTTGTGAAATAGATTCATGAGAAAACAAGGATGAACATCGAGAGGCGAACAGAACAGTACGCCAAATAAGCCAACAAAGGGCATCGACACGTTGTGTTTGAACCCGGTGATTGGGTGTGGCTGCATATGCGCAAGGAAAGGTTTCCGTTGCAAAGGCGTTCGAAGTTGCTACCTCGAGGCGATGGACCTTTTCAAGTGTTGGAGCGCATTAATGACAATGCCTACAAATTGGACTTGCCCGGTGAGTATAATGTTAGTGCTACATTTAATGTTACTGATTTGAGTCCTTTTCATGTAGGTGACGACTTGGATTTGAGGACAAATCCTCTTCAAGAGGAGGGGAATGATGGAGTCCAAGAATCATGAAGTCAAGATCCCGTTCGTGTTCCAAGTGGGCCGGTGACAAGAGCTCGAGCTAAGAAGTTCAAGGAAGCTTTGCAAGGCTTGATTCAAGAGGTTTGGGCTCAAGAGTTGATGAAGAAGCCCATTGGAGAAGGCCGCGAGTTATCAATTTCATCGAGAGTGTTCGGGCTGAAGATTAAAGACTTTTGTTTTAATTTCGTGTGTTTAATTTGCAGCCCACGTTTTGTGCCTTAAAGGGCTTTATTTTTGGGCTTTGTTATGTTAATTAAGTGGGTTGGACCATACTTTGACTTTGCTTAAGTTATTTCCTAGTTTGACTAGGTTTAGATAAGTTTATTTGCACTATAAATAGGGAACATATGTAATGGCCGAAAATCATCTATCATTAATCATAATTGTGAGTTTTATTCTCTCTTGAGAGTCATTCGAGTTCTCTTGATTGTTCCAAGATGAATTCTTTTATCGGCGAATCACCGAGCCAATCAAATCTCGTTGT
Organism: Mentha longifolia; assembly: GCA_001642375.2. Classification (NCBI taxonomy): domain Eukaryota; kingdom Viridiplantae; phylum Streptophyta; class Magnoliopsida; order Lamiales; family Lamiaceae; genus Mentha; species Mentha longifolia. The sequence continues at coordinate 9,205,553 of CM038120.1, read as the reverse complement.
GTGTCATTCATCGTCTCCGTGTGACTAAGGCGATCATCACTTGGGGTATAGGGGGTTTAGGCCGATTCTATATTATTTGTGGGATTAGACTTTAGGTATATTGAGATATCTATCGGTTTATTTTCAATTCGTGGCTTCCGCGTGCGTGTTGAATTACGGATCTGCGAAGGTTCGTATCACTATTATAGGTTACATGTACTATAGATGGATCCAAAATAAAATACACACCCTGAGGCAACTTCAGAACGTGAGAAGTGAGTAGAACCCCAACCTATTGTTAAGATTGATGAGTGTTTTCATAGACAAAATCCACCTACCTTTAATTGACTTGGTGAGCCAGCTGATGCTGAAAAATAGATTCGATCAATGAAGTAAATTTTCGACTATATCGATTGTGGAGATAGGAACCGACTAATATTAGCAACTCATCAGTTAGTTGACAAAGCTGATTACTGGTCGGAGTCAGTAAAGCGGACCATAACTCCGAAACAGTGGGAAGAATATACATGGGAAGATTTCAAAAATGAACTATATGAAAAATATATACCGGGTTGTTATCGACAACAAAGGCAGAATAAGTTTTGTAATCTCAAACAGGGAAATAGGACAGTTATGGAATATGATCGATTATTTAACCAACTATCATGTTATGTTCCACATCTAGTGGATACAGATACAAGTCGTGCTGATAAATTTAGACAAGGCTTACGTCATGAAATAGGTATTTCATTAGCCAGCCAAGGAACACTCACATATGCTTAAACACTCAATAAGGCTCTGATCACTCACTTTTTGACGGTGAGAAATGCAATGATATCGAATAGTATATTCGAGTCAAATCCACAGGGAATGCTATGGCGTGAGAATTTTAAGTAGTAACCTAGCTATCTAATCACTATCCAAGCTACCAAACATCATGTTTTTAGGTTTTCTTTAAACTAATGATCAAACTAAATGACAATTAATCAAGAAACAACAAGTAACAAATGATTGAAATCAATAAGAAAAAGTATGGTTCCAAATATAATCCAACATTCACTAGAGACATAGGTTTTGGGATTTGCAAGGATAAACCAATTTATTCTAGATCAAAGGGGAGTTCTCTATATGATATACATTTGTTCTTTTCTCAAAGCAACAATGTAAGTAGATAACCTATGACATCTATCTCCGACTAGGACTCAAGATGCATAGATTAACTCCTAATAGCACAATTAATATCTAGAATCTCCTATTAGCATGAATTTCTAATATGTTGTGCTTTGATGCTAAGTGCTATGAATTAAAGCCTACTAAGCATTTAACCAAACACCTTATATGCACTCAATGATGGCCAATCAATCATGCAATATAATTCAAGACCAAAGTCACAAGACCTATGAAATAGAAGGCAAATCCAACTACAATACCCAAAAACCCAAGAATCTAGCTCATGTCTTCATATATTTGAATTAGAGCAAATGAACCATAAGAAATGCATAAAACCATAATCAAAAGATAGAGAATTAAAAATGGAACAAAGTAATGGAAGGATCTTCAAATCTTCAAAGTAAATCTTCAACAATTGTTTAAAACACCAAAGTAGAAAGTGGGAAATGTAAATAGGGTTCTAAAGAGTGTATTCTAGCTAAATATACCTAATTGGGAAAGACTTAGGGTTAATATACATTGAAAATGAGTTTTGGGTCGAGTTGGACCGAGTTGGTCGAACCAACTCGGTCAAGAAGGGGTGAGGGGCGCCATAATGGCGGTCTGGACGGCGGTCTGATAGACTGCCATTTAGATAGCCATTTAGCCACCAACTATGCTGTTATCCAGCCATCTAAATGGCGGTTTGAACGGCGGTTTGCCAAACCGCCGTTTAGGCCGCTGTTGGACTGATCCTTTCGCGCAGCGTCACGGTTTTCGCTCGTTCTCCCTTGTCCAAATTCCGATTCTCGATCCGCTTTTTGTTATGGCTTCCTAACGAACTCCTCTTTGACATGGAATAGTTCAATTGGCCAAATAAGTTCTTTATTTTTCTTGCAAAAAACATAACAAGACTCGAGAAAATGAGGAAAACGTGAATGTGAGCAAACTAGTGAAACCCTAGTCATATCACTTGAAACTCCACATATTTAAACATAATTTCACTCTAATAAGCTCAACATGCACATAAAATACATGTTAATTACTCTCCCAAACTTAATCCATTGTTCGTCCCGAATAATGAAACAAACAATCAAAACACTTAACACGTATGGGATGTGCATTTGAGATCAACGATGCCTCAGAATTTATTACTAAAAACAAAAAAAATTTGAATTTTCAAAGCATTTCAAACACAATCTCTACCTCCCCACATGAATCATTAGCAAAGAACTTCCCTCAATTATCAAGCAATTGAACCTCACGGGAAGTGTATCGCTCAACACTCGAGTGTATAAAGGTTATCGCTCAACAAATCAATGCAATGCAACTCATTTACCATAAGCTTGCCTCTTATCTACCATTTCCACGTCTTAAGCATGTGCATAGAACTAAGATCAAAAAGGACTTTATTAAGTTTGTAATGTAGGGAAATTGGTTAAGGTAGGGAATTTTTAGGTTAAGTGACTCAACTTCTCATCTAAGTACTTTCACCTTATATCTTATCTCCTGTAAGCATGAATTCTTTCATGTTCTACCTTATCCAACCTCATTTTTCCAATGAAGCCTTAAGCTTTTACTAACACTCATCATAAGATAGGAACTACTCCTTTATGCTCTTTATTCATATCTCTCTTTTTTTTCTTTTTCTTTTTTAATAAGAACTTTGTTCTTAACTTTTCCTTTTCTATACAAGAGCTTGTAGGAGTATTCTTTTTCAAGACAAATCAATCCCCAACAACTTTCCATTTCACCCATCATTTTCAGCCATCCTTCCTTCACTCGTTCTCATCACGATTTGACCTCGCGCATTGACAATAAAACACATGAAACTTGTGAAGTAGACATGAACTTACAAATAGGAAGTATCAGCATAGAAATAGAGAAAGATTAGGAAAAATAACTAAATCAAAAATAAGAAACAAAAACCAAATTCAAACTAAAGAAACTAACTAAAATAAAAAAGAAAAGGATAGTTGTTGGGGTGCCTCCCAACTAGCGCTTAGTTTAACGTCGTTAGCTCGACGATACCTCTTTGCCCTTTTCAAGGGACTTGAAATGATGTCCCTCTTCGATCAAGCATCGACCTCTCACTTTCCACTCCAACCTTGTTCGACTTTTCACCTTTGATTGAACCATGTGACATATAAAATGTCTCATTTTCTTCATTTACTCAAAGGATGAGACTCCCTTCAAGCACATCAACTAAAGCTCGACTTGTTGCAAGAAATTGCCTTCCAAGGATGAGTGGAGTCTCCCAATCCTCTGGCATATCAAGGATAACGAAATCCACCGGGAAAATGAACTTCCGGATATTGATAAGCACATCCTCTACAGTCCTTCTTGGATGTGTGATTGATCCGTCTGTCATTTGAAGTGTCATTGAAGAAGGCTCAAAGTTACCAATCCTCAACCGATTGTATATGGAAACAGGCATCAAATTCACACTTGAACTTAAATCACACAAAGTTTTGCTAAACGTCCAACCACCAATCTTACAAGGTATTTTGAATTTTCCGGGATCATTCTTCTTATTCGGAATCTTCTCTTGTAAGTGAGCACTACATTCTTCCGACAACATAATGGTTTCATCCTTATCAAATTTCACCTTCCGATGAGTCACATCCTCCAAGAACTTCTCATGATCCGGAATTTCACTCAACAAGCCAATCAAAGAAGCATTTATATCCAATTTCTTGAATGCATCTAACAAATCACCCTTCATCTCATGCAAATTCTCATCAATAGGCTTAAGGGGCAATGCTAAACTATCCAAGCAATTCGGTTCCACATGCTCATGAGAAACTTTAGGAGTTGGAGTAGGAGTAGTACCTTGTAGTTTCTTCTAGAACTTTTCCTTCTCATTAAACTCCGCTTCTCCAATCAACTTTTTTTATCTCGGAAGCATAATAAACACTTCTTCTTCTACGCATTAAATTATCATCCTCCAACACCGGAATTCCATTGTTGAGCTTCATTCTTTTATGATATTCATGAATCTCTTCCTTCGACTTGCTCTTAATGTCATCCAAATGAGGTCAATAATCCGGGACCGTCAAGGAGTATATTTCATTAGCAAAATAGTTTAGTGTTAATTCATTCTCATAAAGGGTATGATCGTGAGAAGGATCCCAAGGAGGAGCACTTTGACCTCCTCACTTCTTCCTCATATAAAATGACACATATGGCTTTTTCTCTTCTTGGATCTCTTGTGAAGGTTTGGAAGGTACCTCACTCACCACATGAATTGCATTGCATTGTTGCTTCTCATTCACTTGAGCTTTGCTAGAAGCTTCTCCGGTCTTTTATAGAGAATTCATTTGATTGGCTATTTGCTTTACTTGGCCTTCAAGCATCATTACTTGCTTGGCAAGAGTTGTCACCGAATTACCAATGGTTGTCACCAAATTCTCCAAGGTATTGACCTTTTGACCGGTTTGAGTGATGAAAACACTTTGTTGATTAGCCATTTGTTGTTGATTTACAATAACTTGTTGAAGCAATTGATCCGTTGAAGAAAGAGTCTTCTTGGATTCTTCAATCATCCCATGAGAGATGGAAAATCCGAAAGGTGGAACTTGAGCATTGCTAGGATTTCCATATGACAAGTTTGGATGAATTCAATTGTTGGGGTTATAGGCTTGATTACCTCCTTGATTACCATAGGAATGGCCTCCTTGGAAATTTCCTTGGTACTCTTGCCTATTATAATTCCCATAGGCTATTGGGTCCACAAAACTCACTTATTCCCTTCCATTGAACTCTCAATTCTCTTGAGATTGAACCCTTTGAATTTGAGATTTTCTTTCATCTTCAAATTTTCTCTTCATATTAGCAAACTCCAATGCTAATGCCTCATAACTCTCATCCTCAATCGAAGCAACCTTTCTATAAGGGGCTCTCTCCATTGGTCATTGATAGCTATTAGCCGCCATCTCTTCAATGATTCTCAAAGCTTCCTTTGCATTTCGGTTGAGAAGACACCCACCGGAAGTAGCATCTACAATGCTTCATGTATGAGGTGTTAGCTCACTATAAAAATTAGTCAATTGTTGACCCTCATTGAAGCCATGTTGAGGGCATTTCCTTAGGAGCTCTCTATATCTTTCCCATGCTTCAAACAAGGTCTTGTCACTTTGCTGAGAGAAATGTGAGATGTTGGAAATAAGCCTTTGAACTTTGGAGGGTGGGAAGTATTTGGAGAGGAAGGCCTTGCACAAATCATCCCAAGTATGAATGTTGGACTTGTTCAATCCTTTGTACCAATCTTTGGCCCGATCCCTTAGAAAACCCAAACATTCGCATGCGAATATCATCATTTGAGACTCCATTTAGCTTAATGGTGTCGCAAATATCAAGGAACATACTAAGATGGGCGTTCGGATCCTCCATAGGACCTTCTCCAAATTGTTCATCTTTAACCATTTGGATGAGACCGGATTTGAGCTCAAAGTTGTTGGCATTGATTGTCCCCCACTCTCCTCCTTGGAATTGCTCCATTGGAGATAGGAACATATGATTGAGAGGAGGTGGTTGAGCCTCATTTGCCCTCCTTTCTAGCTCATCCTTCCATGCTCTAAACTCTTTCATTTCCTTCATAAGAGCCTCCATAACTTGATGATTAGCTCCCATTACTTGTTCTTCACTAGAATTCCTTCTTAATGTCTCCTTTCAAAGTTCAAGATCAAAGGTTGAACAAGTAAGCCCTTAGACCTTGTGTGCATAAACCTACAAAATGAAAATCAAAAGAAAAAAAAATGCTTGAATTAGTAACTCAATAACTAAATCGACTATTAAACTCACACTAAACATTCCCCGGCAACGGCGCCAAAAATTGATCGCTCACGTCTTGAGGGTGAGAAATGCAATGATATCGAATAGTATATTCGAGTCGAATCCATAGGGAATGCTATGGCGTGAGAATTTCAAGTAGTAACCTAGCTATCTAATCACTATCCAAGCTACCAAACATCATGTTTTTTAGGTTTTCTTTAAACTAACGATCAAATTAAATGACAATTAATCAAGAAACAACAAGTAACAAATGATTGAAATCAATAAGAAAAAGTATCGTTCCAAATATAATCCAACATTCACTAGAGACATAGGTTTTGGGATTTGCAAGGATAAACCAATTTAATCTAGATCAAAGGGGAGTTCTCTATATGATATACATTAGTTCTTTTCTCAAAGCAACATAATGTAAGTAGATAACCTATGACATCTATCTCCGACTAGGACTCAAGATGCATAGATCAACTCCTAATAGCGCAATTAATATCTAGTATCTCCTATTAGCATGAATTTCTAATATGTTGTGTTTTGATGCTAAGTGCTATGAATTAAAGCCTATTAAGCATTTAACCAAACACCTTGTATGCACTCAATGATGGCCAATCAATCATGCAATATAATTCAAGACCAAAACCACAAGACCTATGAAATAGAAGGCAAATCCAACTACAATACCTAAAAACCTAAGAATCTAGCTCATGTCTTCATATATTTGAAACCAAAAGAGGCTTAGCTAGACATAATTAGAGCAAATGAACCATAAGAAATGCATAAAACCATAATCAAAAGATAGAGAATTAAAAATGGAACAAAGTAATGGAAGGATCTTCAAATTATTAAAGTAAATCTTCAACAATTGTTTAAAACACCAAAGTAGAAAGAGGGAAATGTAATTAGGGTTCTAGAGAGTGTATTCTAGCTAAAGATACCTAATTGGGGAAGATTTGGGGTTAATATACATTGAAAATGAGTTTTGGGTCGAGTTAGACCGAGTTGGTCGAACCAACTCGGTCAAGAAGGGGTGAGGGGCGCCACAACGGCGGTCTGGCAGACCGCCATTTAGGCCGCCAAATATGCTGTTATCCAGCCATCTAAACGGCAGTTTGAACGGCGGGTGCCAAACCACCATTTAGGCCGCCGTTGGTTCGGTCCTTTCGCGCAGCTTCACCGTTTTTGCTTGTTCTCCCTCGTCCGAACTCCGATTCTCGATCTGCTTTGTACTATGGCTTTCTAACGAACTCCGCTTCGACATGGAATAGTTCAATTGGCCAAATAAGTTCTTCATTTTTCCTGCAAAAAGCATAACTAGACTCGAGAAAATGAGGAAAATGTGAATGCGAGCAAACTAGTGAAACCCTAGTCATATCACTTGAAACTCGACATATTTAAACATAATTTCACTCTAATTAAGCTCAACATGCACATAAAATACACATTAATCAGGCTCTCGACATCAAGCCCATGCTACCACTAAAGAAAGAAGGAAAAATAGAAGCACCTCAGTACTCTTTGAAGTGAAATCGCAAGTGGGAAGAACAAAGTGAGGAAAATTTTGGGAATAAAAAAAAGCAAGAGAATGAGAATCAATAGCAACAACGGATGCAAACTAAGGAGATGCCTGTTTGTCCACGTTGCCACTAATATCATTTTGCTAGTTGCAAGCAAGGTTTCAATAGTTATTTCAACTGTGGAAAATTAGGGCACTTTAGTAGACAATGTCCGACTATGGGAAGAAATACTAGAACACAACCATATCAGCACTATATCTTAGAAAGTCAAAACAAAGGATTTATCAGCAATCAGAGGCCAAATCAAAGACAACCCAGCAAGCTAGGACATATGCTGATAGGTTACGGCCCAGCTCCTAGGCCCAAGCCTCAAGCTCAATATAATTAGGCCCCGACAGTTAAGCTCGGCCTACGCAGCTCGGCCTAACTAAGAGAAACTTCTTCACCAAGGCAATCAAGACTCCTACATCGACTACAACTCAAACTCCAAGAGAGATATAGAAGCTCGGTGTCTATTGATTAACACGTATTTTATATGCATGTTGAATGTTTTGGAATGTGTTTGAGTCTCGATTTATGTGCTTATATGATAAAAATACTAGGGTTTCTTAACTCTTAGTACATTTTAGACTTTTCTCGTTTTTCTTGGTTTTCGATCCATTTTTGTAAGAATTGGAATGGTATTCATGTGGCTAAGGATCGGAGGCCGGGAACGAGGAAGAATCGAGCTTGATTAGGGTGAAACCTAGGTTTGAAATGTGGAATTTAAATATATAGAGTAAGGGTTTCACTAGGTCGCATTCAATTATATTTTCCTCGTTCTCATAAGTCTCTTTATGCTTTTTGCAGGAACAATGAAGAACTAATTTTGGCAATTTAATCATTCCATGTCGAAGAGGGGTTTGTTAGGAGTCCATAGCAAAAAGCGGATCGAGAATCGGAGTTCGGACGAGGGAGAACGAGCGAAAACGGTGGAGCTGCGCAAAATGGCCGAACCGACGGCGACCCGGACGGCGACCGGCTGGACCGCCGGCCAGGCCGCCGGCTGGCCGGCTGAGGGACAGCTTCTGCGGCGACCCAGGCTGCAGCCGAGGCAGCAACCGGCCAGCCCACCGGCTGGGGCGCCGCCGGCCCTTCTTTCTCCCATTAGTGACCGAGTTCGTCTTCCGACTCGGTCCAACTCGACCCAAGACTCACCTATTATGTATTTAAACCCAAAATCTTCCTATTTTGTGTATCTAGAACATATTTTAATTCCCCAAGAACCCTAGAAACATTTCCCTCTTTCCTTTTTAGTATTTTTAAGATTGTTGAAGCTACATTGGTTGGATTTGCAATTGGAGACCATCTTCTTCTTCCTTATTGAATTCTCTTTCTTTTAAGCATGATTTCAATTACTTTTTATGGTTTATTTTTCTTAATCATGTCTAGCTAGTTCTCTTTGTGATTTTAATTATATGTAGATTAGGATTAAGTGATTGTGTTTAGGCTTTAATTGTGAATTTACCTTCTAATTTCATGTTCATTTCTCTTGGGGCTATGTTTTATTATGTAATTGTGATTGATCACCATAGTTGCATACCAAGTGTTTGATCTAATGCTTAGGAGGCTTAGATTAGATGCTAGGATCAAGAGATTTGCATGCTAGAGTATAGTAGGGTTAAGGAACTCCATGAGCTATTGGGAGTTAATGAATTGCTTGATGTCTTAGTCGGAATTAGGCCTTTCATTAATCTACTTGTCTTCATTGCAATGAGAATTGAGTGAACCATAGTTAGGAGGTTTCCCACATGAAATTAGATTAAATTGGTTAATTCTAGTTAAAGTTCTAATCACCCATTAATCGAAGTATAATTGGAATCACGTTTATTTCCTATTGATTTTATATTCTTTGCTTATTTGTTGCTTGTTTAGTTAAGTTTGAAGTTGATAATTACTTTTCGGTGTCATTAGTTAATCAAAAACACAAAAACATGCTTGTCGGTAGCTTGAATAGTAGGTTTAGTAGCTAGGTTACTACTTGAGACTTGAGCGTCCTTGCATTCCTTGTGGTTCGACTCGATTACTCAATCGGTTATTATTGCTCTCTACCCTCACCCTAAAGTGAGGGCGGATCAATTTTTGGCGCCGTTGCCGGGGAATGCATAGTTTAAGTTTCAATAGTTGATTTGGTTATTGAATTACTAATTCAAGCATTTTTCTCTTTTGATTTTTGTTTTGTAGGTGTATGCACACAACGTCTAAAGGAAGACTCGTTCAACCTTTGATCTTGAAATTTGAAAGAAGACATAGAAGACGGAATTCTATTGAAGAACAAGACATGGCCAACAATCAAGATTATGAGGCTCTTAGGAAGGAACTTGAAGATATGAGAGCTTGGAGAGATGAACAAGAAAAAAGGGCAAATGAGGCTCCACCACCTCCTCTCAACCATATGTTCCAACCTCCAACGGAACAATTCCAAGGAGGAGAGTGGGGAACGATCAATGCCAACAATTTTGAGCTCAAATCTGGACTTATTCAAATGGTGAAGAGTGAACAATTTGGTGGAAGTCCCACGGAGGATCTAAATGCCCATCTTAGCATGTTTCTTGATATGTGTGATACGGTCAAGCTAAATGGAGTGCCAAGTGATGTTATTCGTATGCGGATGTTTGGGTTTTCTCTACGGGATCGGGCCAAGGATTGGTACAAGGGATTGAACAAAGCCAACATTCATACATGGGATGACTTGTGCAAGGCCTTTCTCTCCAAATACTTTCCACCATCTAAAGCTCAAAAGCTCATCTCCGACATCTCACACTTCTCTCAACAAGGTGACGAGACCTTGTTTGAGGCATGGGAAAGATATAGAGAGTTATTAAGGAAGTGCCCTCAACATGGTTTCAACGAGGGACAACAAATCACCACATTCTATAGTGGCCTCACACCTCACACGAGAAGCATAGTGGATGCTACTTCCGGAGGATGCCTTGTGAATAGAAATGCAAAGGAAGCTCTAAGGATTCTTGAGAAAATGGCTTCTAACAGTTATCAATGGCCCATGGAGAGGGCTCCATCAAGAAGAGTTGTTTCTATTGATTATGAGAAGTATGATGCTCTAGCAATGGAAGTTGCTAATATAAAGAAGCAATATGAAGAAGAGAGGAAAGCTCAATCTCAAGCTCAAGTTCAAAGTGTTCATCAATATCAAGAGAACATGGAGCTTAGTGGAAGTGAAGACTTGAATTTTGTTAACCAAAGGCAATACGGAAATTTCAACAAAGGAGGTTTCCAAGGTCAACAAGGAGGATTTCATGGAAGGCCCTAAGGAGGAAATTCTTATGGATACCAAGGAGGTTATCAATCATACAATCCCAACAATCGACCTCATCCTAATCTCACTTATGGTAATCCTAACAATGCTCAATTGCCACTGTTGGAACTGCTGCTTGAAAGCATTCCTTTTTCCCACAGGATCTTCGAATTGGATGTGATAATTTAAATGCAACTAAATCATATAATCGAGTTTAGAATGTTATACCTCAGATCTGTGCTGACGGAGTAATCTACAGGTCTAGATTACTGAGGTGTGATCCCTTTCCTCGAAGTTCTTCGACTGTGTGGGCGTCTAGGAACTTTGGAACCAGGAACTCTCCCTCTGATGACAGGCGCCGATCTCTACAGTGCAACACTTCAACACTTAGGTTTTTGAGAATCTCCTCCTCCTTATTTATAAGAGGAGGGGGCGCCACTTTCCTTGTCCACTAAGTCACGGGCTTTAATCAATTAAAGCCCGGTTTAGTTAATAATTACTGGAACAAATTCTAATTAAATATAATTAGAATTAATCCTAATTATTATAAGGAAAATAATATATAATTATTAAATTAATTATCTAATTCTTTAATTAAGAATAAATCTTAATTAATTAGATATTAATTTATTCCATAATTATATAATTAACCAGAGTACAATTATTGAGATCAGATGGACACTAAAAGAGGAAACTGGCGTCCCCTACACTACAGTAGGCGCCACATTACCCATAATGCCTCTTTTCAGTCCAAAACTGATATCCCTCAATAATACCTTAAATTCCTTTCCTGAAGAGCTCTTGGGCCACCCCAGGGATCTATGTACCAGACAGAGTTTAGCCTTACCTAATGAAATAACCATGATCAACCCAGAACATTTATTTCATTAGAGCTGTGATGCATTCCACTAAAGAATCACAACTGAATCACCGCTCTGTCCCAATTTGTAGATTGGGGCTGATACTTTATTTAGAGCTATCCCCGTGTTAAATGACTCCGATATCCATTAATTAATTAGAGCTCCTCTGACTGCTCATAATTAATTAACATCTTATTCTCCTCAAGTAGTACCCGTTCACCCTTTATTATTATACCTGAACTTAATCAGCATGCATGACTTGGTATAATAAACCTTGTGAACTCCCTGAGGGGATATCTCTCAACCTAATACGGACACGGTGTCTGGATAAAACTAATTAGACATACTATGTGCCCTCATGTTACCCAAGATGCAAGTCATCAGGGATGCTACGATAGATCCTTAGCTATACAAGTCAAAGTAATAGTGAACAACACATATATCTCTAATAGCATATCGAGATTAAGATCATATCTCTAAATCCCGAGATCTCTAGTTCTTCACCTATTGCTAGGGTCAGTATCAGAAGAACCTTATCTCACTCGATCCTGTCAATACGTTCCACCGTACCAACATAACTAGCGACTGAGACCTGCCACTACCGTTATGTTGCAGTCTAAACCGATAGTTTTCCCAAGCTATCTCGACTGTGACACTGTTTATATCTCATAATTATTGTCGAACGCTGCGTGATCTCCCTGACACCCGAGCCGTCCACGTGTTCTAAAACATGAGATATAGGGCTTATTCTTATTAATATATTTATTCAGATAGGTGATTGTTACCAGTGGAATACATGTCATATATACTAAAACACGTTTTTGCTTTAGCTATATACAACAACCCCAACAATCTCCACTTATACTAAAGTAAAAACTTTTAGTATACCCATGTGTCTATCGGAAACTATATGGCATCACTGTATTTCACATCTTCTCCCACTTATACTGAAAGATTTTACCGTGGGAGGATCACTGAGACAATGCCCACCACGTGTTTCCGAGGTGCCGGCATACTCAATTTAGTGAATAAACCGCCATATAAACATTCCTGCTTTAATGTTCCTTTATACACGCAATATCGCCTTATGGTTACATAAACCAATCAGTACTCCTATGTGTTTTCCCAGTTTGACAAATCCGTAAATCTTGCTTCTGCACTTGAAAACTCATGTGAGATTTCTTGCAAGATAGGATTACTACCATTTCACAAAGTAAAGTTTCCAACCATACAGCTGCTTTAGTAGCTCCCACTACATATTTAGCTTGTCATGAAAGAACTCTCATAAACATTTTACTGTTCCGAGATTCTCCAAGGTATGGTTCTCCTTTTCTAAGTGAACACATAGATTTAAGGTCGATTACCTCATTTACCAACACACTCCCCGATTATCCGTGTTCATTAATGAACTATATTTGTTACCTTGCACGCAGCAATAGCAAATATCTAACACTTTTTCGATATAATTTATATCGATAACCTAGTCAGAACAGTAACCTACGTAGAATACTTGAATCATGTATACAATCCTTATGGATATACCCTACATTATTCAAATTCTGCGTCTTAAACTGTACGGATAACCACCACCATTATGTCTGATAATACTCTCACAATGTTGCCAAAGTTAGTGATCTCATCACATAATGTACAAGAAAATCACACCTATCATCTTCATTACCATGAGAACTATAACATTTATTGACACGTTCCATAAAACTTGATTTTATGCATGTCATTCCATAAATGGTCCTATTATTCGAATTTCCGCAAGAGTTATCAAGCATTCAGAATAATGTCCTTAATTGATACACATTTGTTCCAACATAACCGTTATATCCGAATATCTCCTGCCAAAAGCCATTGATTTTAAACAGATATTGGATTGTAACTTATGAGGTACAAAAAGTGTTAATATAGAAATATAGAAAACTTTTTCTATATTTTCCATATCAACTTTGTTCTTCCTTTGCACTTTTCATCATGAATCTAAATCCAACAATGAACCTTGCAAATTAACATGGATCGTATCAATTACTTTAACCTTCTCATATAAACTTTCCATGTGGTCGTTTCTTTCCTCATGTACATTTTCCAAGAAACCTAATTTCTTGATGTATATGAAAACGATTTAGTGTTCTATTTCAAAAAACACTCCCACTGCAATAAAGATGACCTTGTGCAGAATACTTGTGACTATTCATTCTTGTACTTCTTGGCTTATTGAAATTCCTTGAATGATCCTATCATTTTTGAACATTCGTTCAATAACGATCTTTTTTATCACCTTATCCTTTTAATCTTTTATTAAAACTTTTACTAATCCAACTTATCACCAATCTGTAATTCACGCAAATATCCCTTATATCCAATCTTGAGTTAAAATCGGTCATTAATGCCAATTTATACTCAAATTGTAAGGTAGAATTATAGATACTTGACATAGTTTAGTAATGTTTCAAAACAAGATGAGAAAAGAGGTGAGAAACAAAGAAACAACTACATTTATCTAATCATATTTGAGATATTCCATGTTACTAGATAATTACTTCAACACATGAATGAAAAACATTTAACAACCAGTGTTAAAATCAAATTAACACAAATGTTAAAACCGAAATCATCCATAAACCAATTCAAAACAATGTACCGCCAAAACTTGGCACCAATGTAATGAAAAACAGTAAAGTAATGTATCATCCCAAACATCTATCTCAAAACCAAAAGATAAAACAAAGAAACAGAAGTCTTCGAGTAATCAGCAACCACATCTACCATCAATGCTCGCTGACACCAGGACTCGAAGCCGCCCCATCATCCTTTGTGGCATCGCCTACAAAGAAATATATGTAACAAACCATAATTAGTATCCACCAGTTCAATCCGTCCAATAAAGGACTAAACCAATGCTAATATGTTTCACCATGTTACATTTAGAGACATACCTTCATCCATCTTTTATTTCTTATTCCGCCTTACATAAACTTTCTTGGCTGGAAGTTTATGTTCGCATGCTAACTGAACCTTAGCTCTGGTTGTATCAACAAAATCAAGAAACCTCCTATACCTTTGTGACTGAACATAGTCACTTATGGTATATTCATTTTCATCCCAGGTTGATGAGTATCTCATAACCTTTTCTTCATTGGGAGGTTTCCCTTGATCGAGTCAATTTTCCCTTCTTGTTTCTTGGATTAAGTTGATCCTGACTTCATCAATTTTGAGTAATTCTTCACATAAAGCAAAGACATCCTCATGATGAACTTCACCAACAACTTCTTCCCTTAAGGCTAAAAACCAATCAGGGAAAGTAGAAAGCAAGATTTCACACCTCGTTCTTCCCGCCATCTTTCCTCCATTTAAGAAGTATGTGACAGAGAAATGTGTGAACACCTTGAGGTACCGTTTCATATCGAAATAATCCACAAACCTCATTAACTCCATTTCTTTTCTTGCCAAGGTTCTTAGCAGCTTCTCACGGAAATCCTCAGGAATTCCATTAGGGAAATTTAGCAAACGATTTATTTTATTGCGTATTGAGGACAAAGACATATCTGAACCTAAATAACATAAGTTGACAGTTAACAACTTATTTAATAAAAATAATTTATGTTATCAATGTTATAACCCTTTGAATAAATAACATTGAACCAACAAACGAGTAGCCCAAAAATTTTATACTTGAGTCACGTAGGGCGACCAGGCAAGCATGAAATTTTCGACCATGACTTCTAGAGCCAGTTTATTTCTCTTATCATCACATGGACCCTTGTGAACTAAAGAAATAATAACCCGTACCTTAACCGGACCCTACTATTTTGAGAAGTGACCTCGTAGGGAGGATTCATCAATTAGTAGCTAAGCTTTAACCATATTATTCACCTAACCGAGTTTATCTACAAGATAGCATAGAAAACGAGA
The DNA here is from genome assembly GCA_001642375.2 of Mentha longifolia. Lineage (NCBI taxonomy): Eukaryota > Viridiplantae > Streptophyta > Magnoliopsida > Lamiales > Lamiaceae > Mentha > Mentha longifolia. Next base: position 9,190,047 of record CM038120.1, on the reverse strand, counting down.
ACTATGCTGGTATTGTAAATGCCCTCTTAGATTATCTCACTTAAAATTTCCACTAAGGACCGAGTTAGAGCCTGTACATGCAAGCCACGTAGGGTGGACGTTTACTCGTACAACTCCCACTCTCCTAAAGAATATTCTAAGTTATTGAGAAATTTTACCGACGAATATACGGGCAAGGGGTTCGATATCGTGTAGGCCACATAGGTGGACATCTATCCGATTCTAATCCTTGACTTCGTCTAAAACCAAATATGGAGGTCCCCAATTAATTAATTAAAACTAATTGATTTTACCGCTTAGTCTTTTTATTTTCAAAGGGTTTTATGCGATATACGAAGCACGTTGACAATTAAGTCCTACCGCATGATTTCTAAGCGCAAGTAATAAAACATGCTCGCTTTTGAAATCATAAATCCATGCTATTGACACCTTAGGCATGTTCGTTTCTATTACGCATTTAATAAAAGCAACAATAACATGCAAAACATGCTTTTATCTCATTGCGTAATTTAAACCATCCAGAGCATGCATAATTAATTAAATAAATAAATAGGCTGCCGACCGGGAAGGATAAAACCTATCTATTACAATTTAATTAATTAAATCCGAAACAAGCTTCGGTCTTGGAAAGTCTTCACTTGGTCTTCAACTCCACCTTCCATAATTAGCAAGTAGCTCGAAATGGAATTAGGGCGCGGAATTCCCTATTTCCAAAATGAGACGAGACGAATGATTTTTGAAAATGAATTAGGTTATGAAAACCTAACCGTCAACGATCATACTAAAGTTTCGGAAAACCTTAGCCCTCGTTGAACGACAAGGACCGTTCGTTGAAAAACAAACATCCCTCGTTCGCTTGCCACGTCACTGACACGTGTCACGACGACATACGTGTGTGCATCACACGCGCCGTCATCGTACGTGTCAAACGGGCCGGATCGGGTCGGATCGCGCGTGGGCTGGGTGAACGGGCCAGCTGCGTCCTTTGCAGCCCGGCCTGAGCCCAGCCCGGCATCCCGGCCCAATCACCATCATCATCATCGTCTTCATCTTCATCATCGAACTTCAGCCGCTGTAGCTCTGCCAACGAACCACCGCCGCCGCTGACCGCTCCCACTGGCTCGACGAGCCTCCCAGCACCACAGAGGGTGCCGGGCTTGAGCCGGAAATCGCAGCAGCCGGAACAGCTGCAGCAGCAAGCGCGATGGGTCAGCGCGCGGTGACACGTTCGCCGCCGCCCATCGCAGCCGCTGCTGCTGTTTCCGTCGATTCTGCCGAGCACCGCAGCTTCCCAGCAATCACAGAGCAGCAGCCGCAACAGACGGTGCAGAAGCCATCGACAGCGTTCGTGCAGCAGAAACCTAACTGCTGCCGCCATCGTCCGCTTCCACCGCCAACTGCCGCCTTCGCCATTGCCGTCTGAACGCCACCATCACCGCTCAGCCCCTCGGCTGGAGTTGAGTTGCTGCTGCTGTAGACTCGACGAGCAGCGCCTCGACGCCGATCATGATCGAGCTCGCGAAACCCTAACGGGTTCGCTCAGCCACCGATCGTCGGCATCACCTCGCCTATCGTCCGCCGTCTTCAGCTCGTCCATGCCGCCGCTGTCATCATCAACTGCGAGTCCGCCCAGCACCTCGGTGGTACTGGGCTCGCCGTCGTTCCCCATGCCTCGATCGACCCGGTGAAGCAGCCATGTCCGAAACCCTTAGGGTTTCGGCCCCCTGCCGCTACCGCCGCCTGCATCCGCCGTTTTTCACCGCCACCATCCCGTTCCGACATCACCTGAACCCTAGGTTTAAATCTAGGGTTCAGCCGTCGTGAACCACCGGAATGTACAGCCGAAAAATAGCCTGCAGCCGTTCGATCGAAGAAGGCGCGTGTGCGACACGCGCTTGACGCGCGCGTGTTGCCGTCGTTCGTCTCGATTCTCGTGCCCCGTTTTTTGATTTTCCAACTCCAATTTCCAACAATTAAATACCATATCGAAAAATACATGGAAAAATTATAGAAAAATGAATCATATTCTAATCGGTACCTTATTTCTCACCGATTTAAAAAACAACACGAAAAACCGAATAAAACGGGATCAAAAACAACACACGTTGTTCCTGGACAGCAGCATGCACAGTTTATAGCATAATTGACTCGAATGCATGAACATACATTTAATCCAATTATCACAGAGCCAATTCTAGAACCGTGGCTCTGATACCAGTTGTTGGAACTGCTGCTTGAAAGCATTCCTTTTTCCCACAGGATCTTCGAATTGGATGTGATAATTTAAATGCAACTAAATCATATAATCGAGTTTAGAATGTTATACCTCAGATCTGTGCCGACGGAGTAATCTACAGGTCTAGATTACTGAGGTGTGATCCCTTTCCTCGAAGTTCTTCGACTGTGTGGGCGTCTAGGAACTTTGGAACCAGGAACTCTCCCTCTGATGACAGGCGCCGATCTCTACAGTGCAACACTTCAACACTTAGGTTTTTGAGAATCTCCTCCTCCTTATTTATAAGAGGAGGGGGCGCCACTTTCCTTGTCCACTAAGTCACGGGCTTTAACTTTAATCAATTAAAGCCCGGTTTAGTTAATAATTACTGGAACAAATTCTAATTAAATATAATTAGAATTAATCCTAATTATTATAAGGAAAATAATATATAATTATTAAATTAATTATCTAATTCCTTAATTAAGAATAAATCTTAATTAATTAGATATTAATTTATTCCATAATTATATAATTAACCAGAGTACAATTATTGAGATCAGATGGACACTAAAAGAGGAAACTGGCGTCCCCTACACTACAGTAGGCGCCACATTACCCATAATGCCTCTTTTCAGTCCAAAACTGATATCCCTCAATAATACCTTGAATTCCTTTCCTGAAGAGCTCTTGGGCCATCCCAGGGATCTATGTACCAGACAGAGTTTAGCCTTACCTATTGAAATAACCATGATCAACCCAGAACATTTATTTCATTAGAGTTGTGATGCATTCCACTAAAGAATCACAACTGAATCACCGCTCTGTCCCAATTTGTAGATTGGGGCTGATACTTTATTTAGAGCTATCCCCGTGTTTAATGACTCCGATATCCATTAATTAATTAGAGCTCCTCTGACTGCTCATAATTAATTAACATCTTATTCTCCTCAAGTAGTACCCGTTCACCCCTTATTATTATACCTGAACTTAATCAGCATGCATGACTTGGTATAATAAACCTTATGAACTCCCTGAGGGGATATCTCTCAACCTAATACGGACACGGTGTCTGGATAAAACTAATTAGACATACTATGTGCCCTCATGTTACCCAAGATGCAAGTCATCAGGGATGCTGCGATAGATCCTTAGCTATACAAGTCAAAGTAATAGTGAACAACACATATATCTCTAATAGCATATCGATATTAAGATCATATCTCTAAATCCCGAGATCTCTAGTTCTTCACCTATTGCTAGGGTCAGTATCAGAAGAACCTTATCTCACTCGATCCTGTCAATATGTTCCACCGTACCAACATAACTAGCGACTGAGACCCGCCACTACCGTTATGTTGCAGTCTAAACCGATAGTTTTCCCAAGCTATCTCAACTGTGACACTGTTTATATCTCATAATTATTGTCGAACGCTGCGTGATCTCCCTGACACCCGAGCCGTCCACGTGTTCTAAAATATGAGATATAGGGCTTATTCTTATTAATATATTTATTCAGATAGGTGATTGTTACCAGTGGAATACATGTCATATATACTAAAACATGTTTTTGCTTTAGCTATATACAACAACCCCAACAGCCACCTCCCGGATTTTCGGTATCTCAAGGAGCTATTGAGGAACCAAAGAAGAATTCTCCATCAATGGAGCAAATGATGCAACAAATGTTGGTAAATCAAGCTCAAATGTCTTCTCAACAAGGAAATTTCATCACACAAACCGGGCAAAAGGTGAGTGCCTTGGAGAATTCACTTACATCTTTAACAAAGCAAGTGAAGATGATGGAGGGTCAAATTAGTCAAATGGCTAACCAAGCCACCACTCAACACACACCGGGAAAGTTTCCAAGCAACACGGAGATGAATCCTAAAGGGTGTAATGCTATCACTTTGAGGAGTGGAAGGGCTTATGAGAATGAAGCTACATCCAAGAGTAAAGAAGAGGAAGTTCTTGTGGAAGACATACCCTATGAAGAGTCTCCAACTATTGATGAAGAATCAAGGAAAGAAGTTCAAGGAGAAGCTCCTAAGGCGGTGCTAGTAGAGGCTCCTCTTCCTACCAAGGATGTAATTATGAAGGCTCCATTCCCTCATCGTTTAGCCAAGCCTAAGGTTGATGAGAAGTTGATGAGATTCTTGGATATATTCAATAAGGTACAAATCAACATTCCTTTGCTTGATGCACTTCGTGATATGCCCGGCTATGTGAAGTTTTTGAAGGATGCCGTGGCTAAAAAGAGAAAGTTTGGTTCATTTGAAACAATTAGCCTCACGGAGGAAGTTAGTGCGGTGATTCAAAGAAAATTGCCTTTGAAGAAGAAGGATCCTAGAAGCTTTACAATAGCATGTGTGATTGGAGGAAAAAAGTTTGGAAATGTCTTATGTGATCTAGGAGCTAATATCAATTTGATGCCATTGTCTATCTTTAAGAGGTTGGATATTGGAGAGATCAAACCTACATCGATTTGTCTTCAAATGGCCGATCATTCTATATCATATGCTCAAGGAATTGTTGAAGATGTTTTGGTAAAAGTGGAGGGATTCATATTTCCCGCGGATTTTATAATCTTAGACATGCCGGAGGACAAGGATATGCCTCTCATTCTTGGGCGTCCTTTCCTAGCAACCGGAAGAGCTCTTATTGATGTACAAGACGGAAATCTCACTTTTAGAGTGAATGGAGAGACCCTCACTCTTTCAATCTTCGATGCAATGAAGTGAGGAGATGACTCAACTTATGAGGAGTGCAATGCAATTACCACTTTGCCTACATCTATGGCAAAAGACCTCACAGAGGAAATCATCTCCAATTCTTTCTATTCCTATTCCGATTTAGATGATGCTTATGATGACTTATTGGAGTCCATTGCCTATTTGGAAGCAAATCAAGGATCATTGAAGGATGAGGTTCATTACCTTGACATCAACCAACTGGGGGAGAGTGGGAGTTCAACTAAGGAGGAATCTTCTTCACGTGCCTCTCAAGAATTGAAACCTCTTCCCGATCATCTAAGGTATGCCTTTCTTGGTAATAATGACTCTTTTCCTGTTATAGTGTCACAACACTTGTCAGAGTCTGAATTGGACAAGTTGTTGAGAGTCCTTAGGGAGTTTAAAGATGTTATTGGTTGGTCTATTGATGATATCAAGGGTATTTGTCCATCTATATGCATGCACCGTATTTTATTAGAAGATGATTGTCGTCCCAAGGTTCAACCTCAAAGGAGGTTGAATCCGGTTTTGCAAGAGGTGGTGAGAAAAGAGGTGTTGAAGTTATTAGATGCGGGAATGATCTACGCTATTTCAGATAGTGAATGGGTGAGTCCTACCCAAGTGGTTCCGAAGAAAGGAGGGATGACTGTGATCAAGAATGAGAAGGAAGAGGTTATTGCTACAAGAGTTGCCACCGGATATAGAGTTTGCATTGATTATAGGGCTCTAAATGCGGCAACAAGGAAAGATCACTTCCCTTTGCCCTTTATTGATCAGATGTTGGATCGTTTGGCGGGTTATGAGTACTATTGTTTTCTTGATGGGTATTCCGGATACAATCAAATTGCCATAGCCCCGGAGGATCAACACAAGACGGCCTTTACATGTCCCTATGGAGTATTTGCTTATAGGAGGATGCCTTTCGGGTTGTGTAATGCTCCGGCCACTTTCTAAAGGTGCATGATGTCTATCTTTGGAGGTTTGATTGAAAATATTATGGAGGTATTCATGGATGACTTCTCGGTTTTCGGGGAGAGTTTTGATTCTTGTTTGGATAATCTCACCAAAGTTTTGCAAAGATGTAAGGACACTTCTCTTGTCTTGAATTGGGAGAAGTGTCACTTTATGGTTCGAGATGGAATTGTGCTTGGACATAAGGTCTCTAAAGATGGTTTGGAAGTTGATAGAGCCAAAATTGTCGCCATAGAGAAGCTTCCGCCTCCAACACATGTGAAATCAATCCGAAGCTTCCTTGGTCACGCGGGGTTCTATAGAAGATTCATTGAAGGTTTTCAAAAATTACGAAGCCACTTTGCAATCTCTTGCAAAAAGATGTGAAGTTCGTCTTTGATGAAGAATGTTTGAAAGCCTTTGAGAAATTGAAGAAAGCCCTCATCTCTACTCCTATTCTTATCAAGCCTAATTGGAGTGAATCTTTCATTCTAAAGTGTGATGCAAGTGACTATGCTTTAGGAGTGGTCTTGGGGCAAATGAAAGATAAGGTGTTTCGAGTCATTCATTATGCTAGTAGAACATTGGATGGTGCTCAAAAGAACTACACAACAACCGAGAGGGAATTTTTAGCCATTATCTTTGCATTTGACAAATTCCGGTCATATCTTGTTGGGAATCACACCATTGTCTATTGGGATCATATAGCTATACGACATCTCATGGCGAAGAAGGATGTAAAGCCTCGTTTGATTCGTTGGATCCTCCTTCTTCAAGAGTTCGACATGGAGATTCGTGATAGAAGAGGGGTAGATAATGTGCTAGCCGATCATTTGTCAAGGTTTGAAAAGCCAGTTGAAGGTGAAGATTTAAGATTGAGTATCAATGAATGTTTCCCGGATGAGAAGATTATGGTCTTGAAGTGCAAAGATTCTTGGTTTGCCGACTTTGCCAATTACCTTGTGCTTCGAGAATTGCCACCAAATCTCTCGGATTATCAAAAGGCCAAGTTCCTTAGAGATGTGAGGTTCTATTATTGGTAAGATCTGTATCTATGGAGGAGGTGTGCCGATGGAATTATTCGTAGATGTGCTATGGATAATGAATGGCTCAAGATTATTGGAGATTGTCATGAGGGACCGAATAGGGGTCATTTCGGGGCTAATCGTACTGCTTGGAAGGTTTTTCAAAGCGGATTCTATTGGCCTTCGATTTTTAAGGATTGCCAAGTTTTTTTGAAGAGTTGTGATAGATGTCAAAGAATGGGGAATATCACAAGGAAAAATGAGATACCTCAAAACATTATGATTGAGGTTGAGTTGTTTGATGTTTGGGGGATAGACTTTATGGGACCATTCCCTAATTCTTGTGGTTTTTCCTACATTCTTCTTGCTATTGAGTATGTTTCAAGATGGGTTGAAGCAATTCCTACTTCGACTAGTGATTCCAAGGTTGTGATCAAGTTTTTGAAGAAGAACATCTTGACTCGGTTTCGAACTCCTAGGGCTTTGCTTAGTGATGGGGGGTCTCACTTCAATAACAAGTGGTTGGGAAGTGTTCTCGCTAAGTATGGAGTGAAGCACAAGATTACATCTCCATACCATCCTCAAGCCAATGGTCAAGCCGAGCTTGCAAACCGGGAAATCAAGCAAATTTTGGAGAAGACAATCACTACTCAAAAGGATTGGGCAAAGAAACTCGATGATGCTTTGTGGGCCTATCGAACTGCCTACAAAACCCCCATTGATATGTCTCCATATCAACTTATCTTTGGAAAGTCTTGTCATTTGCCTTTGGAGATTGAGCATAAGGCATATTGGGCTTTAAAGAAGATTAATTTTGAGTTTAAGGAGGCCGGAGTGAATAGGAAGAATCATCTTGTGGAATTGGATGAATGGAGAAATGAGGCTTATGAAAATTCTCAGATTTACAAGGAAAGAGCCAAGAAGTTTCATGATTTGGAGATTCGAAGCAAGGTGATCATTCCGGGAGACGAGGTTCTTCTCTTTAACTCTCGTCTTCATCTTTTCCCCTGAAAACTCAAATCAAGGTGGACCGGTCCTTATATTGTGAGTAGGAGTTTCAAGAATGGCACATTTGAACTTCTCAAGAATGATGGTTCTACCTTTGTGGTTAATGGACATCGACTCAAGCTCTATTTCAATTTGAAGAAGTTTAAGGAGGAGTCGACCATTCTTCTTAATGATGCTTGATCTTGGAGACTATGTCGAGCTAACGACGTTAAACAAAGCGCTTGTTGAGAGGCACCTCAACACGTATCCTTTTCTTTTTCGTTTTTGTGAGTTTTTATTTTATTTTTCAATTTTTGAGTTTGTTGCAATTTTCATTTGATTTTTGAGAAAAACCATAAAAAATAGAAAATATTGAAAAAGAAAGTTGAAAAATGCTTAGGGAGAATAAAGAGGAAGTCGAAAGGGACCCGGTGCTTCGAAAAGGGTCAAAAAAGGTCGAGAAACGCATCGGAAACGGCCGAAAAAAGAGACGGGGCGAGCTGCCGGCGACCGGCTGGACCGCCGGCCAGGCCGCTGGCTGGGTGGCTGAGATGCAGCTTCGGCGGCGGTCCAGGCGGCGACCCAGGTGGCGACCGGCCAGGCTGCCGGCCAGGGCGCCGCCGGCCCTTCCTCCCCCCATTTATTTCTATTTTGTTTCTTTCCACCTCATTTTTATTCATTTTATGTTTTCCACTTTTATTTCTTAGAACAAACCCATTTTCTTACTCTAAAAACCTAGATTTTCTTCCTCTAATTACTCTCAAATCACTTAGAATTAAGAAAATTCCTTCCATAGGTTCATTACCCATCCCAAAATCTACATTTTGAACCGAATAATTCACTTTTTCACCCACTCTAGCTACAAAAACGAAAATTTGGTTCTTTTGGGTAGAGAGTTGAGTTTCTTCAAGTTTCTTCAAGAAGATGAGGTAATGTGCCCTATATCCTTACTCATATGAGTTTCTACTTGCAAGATATGAGATGTTATGAGTATTTACTTCATCATTTTTATGAAATTAAGTAGAAATTCTTACTTTGGATTTTTCTTTATTATTGGAGAAACTTGTGGGTGAACCATGGAAATGAGCATGCATTGGCTTGTATTTATGCTTCTCTTATGCATTTAGGTATGTTTGATTTGAGTTTGAATGAAAAGTTGCATGACTCATGGAATTTTGAGGGATATGCTTGCTCTTTAATAGAAAATTCATTTCTTGAGGGTTTAAGGCTTGAAGAAAGCATGAATTTATGAATTCTTGATTTGCCAAGTGAAATTCATGACATTCTCTTTGTTCACTTAAAGTCCATGTGAATATACATTCATTTTCATGTGAATACTCATGAATGAGTTTGGAAGTGCTTAATGCTTTTGTTAAGAAAATATGAAATTCTTGCTTGTTTTGTTGATATTTGTGTGAAATGTTGCTCACACCTTGACAAAGTTTGGATTATTTTCTCAAATCTCACTTTGCCTTGTTTGTAGGTTGTAGGAAAAAGGATTCTAAGGGGAAAGGAAATGCCACCATCACTTCTAAGGATTTGATTGTCTCTCTCTCCAAAAAGAGAAGAAATGATGCCTCTTCATCTTCACAAGTACCAAGAAGAGATCCAAAAACACCGGAAGCTCATGACATTCACTTGGAGACTTATGAAGAAAGAGCAAGATTTGCCGTTCTCGTATCAAGAACCATCACACCAACTCAATTTCCATCCAAGGACACATTGGTGAAGTTAGGGCTTTATGATAACATCAAAGTCCTCTTTGACAATATAGGATGGGGAAGTATCTTAGAGGATACTCTTGAAGATAGAAGAACATATGAAAATGTGGTTCTTGAATTTATGAGCACATTGGAGGATGAGAGCATCCATACTATGGAAAGCATCAAATTTCAATTATTTGGAGAGTGTCATGAGTTGAGTTTGGAAGCGATAGATGACATCTTTGGAGTGCCACATGGAGGTGATGTGTTGGTGGAAAGAGCTTTTGCGCATAGTTTCATGTGGAATAAACTTGCTCCAATCACCATGGAAGGCTTTAGAGCGGGATACTCAAAATCAAATGAGGTGAGAAATCCGGTCCTAAGAATGGTGTTGAAGATCCTAGCTCACACTATGGTTGCACGGACGGAGAACACTTCGGTTCGAGTTGATGATCTCTTCATTATTCAAGCCATGCTAACCAAGAGGCCCATAAGCTTTTCTCACATTTTCCTTGCTCAAGTCATGAAGCAAGCAAAGGCACCAAGTGGGAAGATTAACATAGGAGGAATGCTCACCCCTTTGGCTAGGAAAATCAATGATGATCTTAATGGATATACTCCGATGAGAGGTTCATATTTGATTGATGTTGAGAAACTAAGAAACATGAGGTTTCTTGTATCATCTAGGCCCCCTTTTTATTTCATTCAAGATGATGAAAGGACATTCCCTCTTCCAAATGCAATAAGTGTGTTGGTAACCGATCTCCATGATCGGGAAAATTGGCACTTGAATACCCCCACTCATAAATTCATCAAAGAGAATCATATTTTCAATTATAGAGAAGAAGATGAATATACCATGGGGGTGAGGGAATGCCTTTTGCTCAAGAAGATGAAGAAATGGAAGATTGTACAAGGGGTGAACCAATGTCAAGAGGTGAGCCAAGTTCGAGAAGAGAGCAAATTCCAAGAGAAAGAGGGTATGAAGAGATGTTTGAAGCCCTTGAAGGGAGAATGGCAAGCATGGAGCATGGATTTAAATCCCTCGATGCACAAGTCACGGTGATGAGGCAAGAAGTAACTTCAATGCGAATTACTCAACTTGAGGAAGCACAAAGAGGTGAAAGGATGGAAAAACAAGCAAACTCGATAATGGAGTTATGGGAGAGTTTTCGGATGCACCAAGGCAATCAAGGGGTGACATGGCCCCTACTTCCTCCACCATAGCTTGGACCTTTGTGAGTATAATTTAAATTTCTTATATATCTTTCCCGCCAAACATATTTTAAAAATTATTTTCTAAAATAAGTTTGGGGGAGGGGGGTAGGATAAGAAATTTAAAATATTTTTACATATTATGTCTTTTCCATTCCTTTACTAGTTCTTTTCTTATTTGCTTTACTTGGTTGGTAGTTTCATGACTTGGTGTATTGTTGGGTTAATCTTGTATGCTTGGTGGATTGATTGATTGATTGAGAAGTTGTTGATTTGAGAATGTGGAAATATGGTTGGTTTTAGAGTGAAAAGTGTTGCTTGGAGAATAAATGTGAAAGTTTGGTTTGCTTTACTATGTTTAGTATGTTTTCATGTTATATTTGTGTGTTTTGTTAATTGGAAGGAAGATTAGGGTTAAGAGAAGAATGTTGAGTGCTTGATGTTTGATTTTGTGAGTTTGGGTGAAGGAGAATAGTTGATGAAAGTTCTTCTTTATTTTGAGTAGTTTTTGGATTGTGAGCTTGAATGTGAAAATCTTTCAAAATTGAATGAATGCTTGCATGCTTGAGTGTGAAAGAACGTGTTTAACTGCTCAAGTGCATTTGGGTGAGATGCTAATGATTGGTGCTAAAATGGTGACATTTTTTAAATTTCTCAAGTTTGAGTCAAGCATGATTAGGGTTATTTCACTTGAATAGCTTGGGAGGATTGATCTTATGCACTTAGGCTCTAGATAAAAAGCTTGAGAGGATTTTGAGCCTAAAACTATGCATTTTACATAGTGAACATCCTTTCTTGAGAGCTTGATCTTGCATTGCATATTCTTTACTAGAATATGCCTTGATACTCTTGTTAGAAGTATCACATGTGTGCATGATTAGGAGATGATCTTAGGCCATCATTGCATAGCCATTTTCCCTAAACACTAACCTATCTTTCATTACCATTGTCGTCCCATTTTGAGCCTTGAATGGAGCCTTTTCTTCTTGAACCGGAGGATAGGGGGTGAAGGATGGTTAAGGGAATCTTGGAGAAAGTTGAAAATTCATAAAAATGATGGGTGATGGTGAAGGGTCAAGAGATTGATTTGAAATGAAAGGACACTCCTATAAGCTCAAAGTTAGAATAGAAAAGAATAAGAACGAAGTTCTTATTGAAAAAAAAAACGTATGAACAAAGTTCTTACAAGAAAAAGAGAAGAATAAGAGCATAAATGAGTGTTTCTTTAGATATTTGGTAGAAGCTTGGGTTCATTTGATAAAAAGGGGTTGGACAAGGTGGAAGATGAAGAAATTCATACTTAGAAAGGTGAAGAAAGGAGGTAAGGGTACTTGAATGAAAATTGAAGTCACTTAACCCCAAATTCCCTACCTTAACCAATGTCCCTACATTACAAGCTTAATAAAGACCTTTTTGATCCTAATTTGTGCATGCATTGTAGTATTGGGAACTTGAGTTGATAGGCAAGCTTATGGCTAAAGATATGTATTGCATGATTTCGATGAGTGTTTACCATTTCCATATATTGAGGGATCGAGTGATACACATGTTCCTTGAGAGGTCTAGAGTTTAAGATGCTTGAGTGATTGAATTCTAAGTTAGGATAGTGGTTGATCTTATGAATGTTTGGTTTTACTTGAGAATTTATTTGAATAAAATAGTTTTTGAAGTTATATGAGGCATCGAGGAACTCAAAATGCACACTCCATACGTGTTAAGTGTTTTGATTGTTTGTTTCATTGTTCGGGACGAACAATGGCTTAAGTTTGGGGGAGTGATTAACACGTATTTTATATGCATGTTGAGTGTTTTGGAATGTGTTTGAGTCTCGATTTATGTGCTTATATGATAAAAAATACTAGGGTTTCTTAACTCTTAGTACATTTTAGACTTTTCTCGTTTTTCTTAGTTTTCGATCCATTTTTGTAAGAATTGGAATGGTATTCATGTGGCAAAGGATCGGAGGCCGGGAACAAGGAAGAATCGAGCTTGATTAGGGTGAAACCTAGGTTTGAAATGTAGAATTTAAATATATAGAGTAAGGGTTTCACTAGGTCGCATTCAATTATGTTTTCCTCGTTCTCTTGAGTCTCTTTATGCTTTTTTCAGGAACAATGAAGAACTCATTTGCGTAATTTGATCATTTCATGTCGAAGACGGGTTTGTTAGGAGTCCATAGCAAAAAGCGGATCGAGAATCGGAGTTCGGACGAGGGAGAACGAGCGAAAACGGTGGAGCTGCGCAAAATGGCCGAACCGACGGCGACCCGGACGGCGACCGGCTGGACCGCCGGCCAGGCCGCCGGCTGGCCGGCTGAGGGACAGCTTCTGCGGCGACCCAGGCTGCAACCGAGGCAGCGACCGGGGAGCCCGCCGGCTGGGGCGCCGCCGGCCCTTCTTTCTCCCATTAGTGACCGAGTTCGTCTTCCGACTCGGTCCAACTCGACCCAAGACTCACCTATTATGTATTTAAACCCAAAATCTTCCTATTTTGTGTATCTAGAACATATTTTAATTCCCTAAGAACCTTAGAAACATTTCCCTCTTTCCTTTTTAGTATTATTAAGATTGTTGAAGCTACATTGGTTGGATTTGCAATTGGAGACCATCTTCTTCTTCCTTATTGAATTCTCTTTCTTTTAAGCATGATTTTAATTACTTTTTATGGTTTATTTTCCTTAATCATGTCTAGCTAGTTCTCTTTGTGATTTCAATTATATGTAGATTAGGATTAAGTGATTGGGTTTAGGCTTTAATTGTGAATTTACCTTCTAATTTCATATTCATTTCTCTTGGGGCTATGTTTTATTATGTAATTGTGATTGATCACCATAGTTGCATACCAAGTGTTTGATCTAATGCTTAGGAGGCTTAGATTAGATGCTAGGATCAAGAGATTTGCATGCTAGAGTATAGTAGGGTTAAGGAACTCCATGAGCTATTGGGAGTTAATGAATTGCTTGATGTCTTAGTCGGAATTAGGCCTTTCATTAATCTACTTGTCTTCATTGCAATGAGAATTGAGTGAACCATAGTTAGGAGGTTTCCCACATGAAATTAGATTAAATTGGTTAATTCTAGTTAAAGTTCTAATCACCCATTAATCGAAGTATAATTGGAATCACGTTTATTTCCTATTGATTTTATATCCTTTGCTTATTTGTTGCTTGTTTAGTTAAGTTTGAAGTTGATAATTACTTTTCGGTGTCATTAGTTAATCAAAAACATAAAAACATGCTTGTCGGTAGCTTGAATAGTAGGTTTAGTAGCTAGGTTACTACTTGAGACTTGAGCGTCCTTGCATTCCTTGTGGTTCGACTCGATTAATCAATCGGTTATTATTGCTCTCTACCCTCACCCTAAAGTGAGGGCAGATCATCTATCCCTAATAAGAGGATCAAGACAGAGTCCAGATAGGAATAGACTTTGTATTAGAATCAAGTTCCATATGAGCATCTATAAATAGGGGCTTAGAATAGAATGAGAGGAGGGGAGAACAATCTTGTAATCACTACTCGTATTAGCAATAAAGATCCATACTATTTTGCTCCTTGGATGTAGATCTATTCTAATAGATCGAACCACGTAATTCCTTGTGTTCCCTTTACTTTTGTGTTCATTAATTCCTTATCTACGTGCATTAATTGCTACGAAAATAAGTTCGATCACTGGCGCCGTCTGTGGGAAACAAAAATTTGTGATTTTCGATCAAAAGTTTTCTAGGTAATCTACAGCCATGACAGGAAGACCAACGCGATCCTTCCCCCCCCCCCCTAAACGTGAAATCACAATTTGTTCGGAGCAGCTTCTTTTATCTGCCAATTCCAGACTGAAATCACCACCAAATCGGATGAAACCACCCGGAAACAGGTTCTACTCGTCGAGAGGATTCCAACGGTATGTTGCCCATTGAAAACCGATCACCGGTGCGGCAGGAATCAAGTCTGGAAGTTCGTGCTGTTGTACGACTCGCGAAATCATGATTTGTTCGTAGCAGCTTCTGTTATTCACCAATTCCGGACAGAAATCACCACTAAATCGGACAAAACCACCCGAAACATGTTCTACTCGTCGAGAGGATTCCAACGGTAGGTTAGCCGTTGAAAGCCGATCACCGGTGTGGCGGGAATCGCATCTAGAAGTTCATGCTGCTGCACGACTCGTGAAATCGCGATTTGTTCAGAGCAGCTTCTGTTATTCGCCAATTCCAGACTGAAATCACCACCAAATCGGAGGTAACCACCTGGAAACATGTTCTACTCGTCTATAGGATTCCAACGGTAGGTTTCCCGTTGAAAATGATCATCGGTGAGGCGGGAATCGCGTCTGGAAAGGTTTCCCGTTGAAAACGATCATCGGTGAGGCGGGAATCGTGTCTGGAAGTTCGTACTGCTGCACGACTCGCAAAATCGCGATTTGTTCGGAGCAGCTTCTGTTATTCACCCATTCCGGATTGAAATCACCACCAAATCGGACGAAACCACCCGGAAACATGTTCTACTCATCGAGAGGATTCCAACAGTAGGTTGCCCGTCAAAAGCCGATCACCGGTGCGGCAGGAATCGCGTCTGGAAGTTCGTGTTGCTGCACGACTCGTGAAATCGCGATTTGTTCATCTTTTCCGGCAGATTTCTCCGTTGTTTCTCAACCAAAACGAGCGATTCACCCATACATCTCTTCGTCTCGGCGAGGAGAACAAAGTCCATAGTCAATTTCATGATTATTATTCAGATCTGACGGGAAAACGACCGAAACGGCAGCAACGGATCTAAGTCTTAAAACTGAATCTGGTTTTGCATGTTGAAAAATCGAAGCCATAGATCGATTTCAGCGCCATCTCCAACCATGAATTTGTTTACCAAGACAAGGGCTACCTTTCCCCTCAACCAATTGAAGACTCCGGCGACCAAGGTGGCCGGATTTTGGCCGGAAAACCCACGACCACAAGGTTAAGAGCCACGTCGATTTGGCCGGATGCTAAAGCTTAAACCTTGTCTTATGATGAGGTCGAGCTATCTAAAGCCAAACTTCGTCATATGATGAAGTGAGCTACTTAAAGCCAAAACTTCATCTTGTGACGAAGTGAGCTAATTCAAGCCAAACTTCGTCTTGTGACGAAGTGAGCTACTTAAAGCCAAAACTTCATCTTGTGACGAAGTAAGCTAATTCGAGCTAAACTTCGTCTTATGATGAAGTGAGCTACTTAAAGCCAAAACTTCGTCTTATGACGAAGTGAGCTACTTAAAGCCAAAACTTCATCTTGTGACGAAGTGAACTAATTCAAACCAAACTTCGTCTTATGACAAAGTGAGCTACTTAAAGCCAAACTTCGTACCACAAGGAGACTGTGTAGTGAACTTACCCCAAGTTCTATAGTCATACCACACAACTTCCCGGACCTCGAACGGAGAAACACCCTACAGTTTGGTGTATGAAACCGAAGTAGTGATCCCGGTAGAGATCGGCCTGCCGAACCCTCAAACTATCAATTTCTCAGCCGAAGATAATGAAGAGAATCTCCGAACCGGCCTAGATCTGGTGGAAGAAAAGCGAGAGTTCGCCTACATAAGGGAAGCAAGGTACAAGCAACAAGTAACTCGGTATTACAACCAGAGAGTCAAGTACCAGCAATTCCAAGTAGGCGACCTCATTCTTCAAAATAACGAAGTCAGCAAGGCTGCAAGGCTCGGCAAGCTAGAAGCCACATGGGAAGGACCTCACCGAGTTGAAGAAGTCATCGGCAAAGGGTCATACAAGCTCGCCCACTTATCCGGTAAGCAAATACCTCGTGAATGGCACATTACTCATTTAAAGAGATACTTTGCATAAGTGGTCGAGAGTAATGTCCAAGTTCATATAGTTCATTTAGGTCGTCTTTTTAGGGTCTTGTATACATCATCTTGCACATCTCTCTTCTACTTATACATATTATCTCGCTCTTATAATTAAAAATCCTGACGAGGATGACATAATACCCTTTCAAGGATGAACAAAACCCCGAAATTGGGGTAAAATTCAAACGCGCGTAAGGGGGCCACCCCTATCGATAAATTTGACAAATATAGAACTTTGAGCCTACCTTAGTTAAAAACAAGGACGAACTACCTTTGTTTAAAATGAGGAGGCACTACCTTCGTTAAAAGCAAGGATAAATTACCTTTGTTTAAAGCGAAGACGAGCCTAAACCTTTGTCTAATGACGAGGTCGTGCTATCTAAAGCCAAACCTCGTCTAATGACGAGGTCGTGCTATCAAAAGTATCTAAAGCCAAACCTCATCTAATGTCGAGGTCGTGCTATAAAAAGCCTAAATCTCGTCTAATGATGAGGTCGTGCTACTTAAAGCCTAAACCTCATCTTATGACGAGGTTGAGCTATCTAAAGCCTAAACCTCGTCTTATGACGAGATCGACCTACCTTCATTTAAAAATGAGGATGACCTACCTTCATTTAAAAAGGAGGACGAGCCGCAAGGCATTTCTTTCTACCTCGTCTTTTTTGACGGGACTAGCCGAACTCGACTTCGTCGAATTTATTTTTCGACGGGGCAAGGCAATTCTTTTTTACCTTGCTTTTTGACGGGACGAGCCGAACTCGACTTCGTCAAATTTATTTTTCAAAAGCCTAAACCTCGTCTAATGACGAGGTCGTGCTATCTAAAGCCAAACCTCATCTAATGTCGAGGTCGTGCTATAAAAAGCCTAAATCTCGTCTAATGATGAGGTCGTGCTACTTAAAGCCTAAACCTCATCTTATGACGAGGTTGAGCTATCTAAAGCCTAAACCTCAGTCTTATGACGAGATCGACCTACCTTCATTTAAAAATGAGGATGACCTACCTTCATTTAAAAAGGAGGACGAGCCGCAAGGCATTTCTTTCTACCTCGTCTTTTTTGACGGGACTAGCCGAACTCGACTTCGTCAAATTTATTTTTCGACGGGGCAAGGCAATTCTTTTTTAACCCAAACCCAAACCGAGTTTGAGAGTTTAGTTTGTAAAGGTTGTAAGGCTCGTGAGTGCCTATCGTATGAACTCATAGGCTCGTGAGTGTCGATCGTATAAACTCACATAGGCTCTTGGGTGCCCGTTGTAAACCCCAAGTATTGAGTGAAGTTCATCACCAAGTGAAGGTGGTAAGAGTGGATGTAGGAGCAGTTGCTCCGAACCACTATAAATCGTGTCTAAAGCCTGTTTTCGGGACCATCAAGTGGTATTAGAGCAGGGGTTCCAACAGACCCTTGTTTCTTGATATTGGTAATGCAGAAGCATTATAGTGGGTCAACCGGAGCCGATCCATCAAAAAATCCGATCTCCCAACTTCACTCAAGGATGCTGCTCTTAATGTCGATCCTCTCGGCCTGAAGATAGTATTGCTTCCTCGATACTTAGTTGATGATCACCTCACTTGGATTTCTCAAGTGGAATCGTATCTCAACTCAGTTCACAGCCGCATGTGGGGTATGATGGAGCGTGGTCCTATCATCGAGCTAGAGCGCCTGTATAATTTCATTGGCAACAACATTCAAGCAACCGCCTCCGACGCTTTGCTATCATACATCATATGTTGCAGCTCAGACAAGGAGTCATAGGAGGCTCTTCGCTCGCTCGCCCAAGGCTCGGAGAAGATCCAGGAGCAGTGGTTTTCAGCACTCTTGCAAGAGGTCTTCAACCTTGCAATAGAGAAGGATAAAAGATTCAAAGCGTTCGAGAATCTAATCTCGAACCTTCTTGAAGCTGAAGACCCACAAAGAAAGGATCTCTCCTATGAGGAATTCAACAATCACGTAACCCGCGCTTTCAAAGGGGAGTGGCAAAATATCAGGGTAATATCCCTAACCACTATGGATATCAAAGCGCTGGCATAAGGAATGTCTCTATCCGAACTCAGATCACCTGAGTTTAATCTGGAAGGGCAACCAAGGTCAGCCTATCCATCCCGCTCTCTGGAAGACTCAGAGAAGAATATTATGTGCGAAGGAAGTTCAGTCAGAGCTTCGGCTGCAAGAGCTTCAACGAAGCGTCCCTCTCAAAGCGTGAAAGTTCCTCTCCACGCTTTCACAAACTATGACAATGGAGATCCGGCGAGTTTGTGAAACAGAGTTGGTGACGGCTTTCTCTTTACCGCTTTCCAGAATTTTTTCGAAACCAGGCAAGCAGTATATGCAGTCAATGAAGAGTGCCTCACTTATCAATGTAAGGGGGAATGATAAGCTCGAGGGAGTAATTCTACATATAGCGTCTTTCAAGGATGAACTTCAGTCTTTCCCTCCTCCCGCACTTTGAATGTGTTGTGCCTCAACCCTCAACACTGCAATAATCTGCCTTCCATGGAGCTTCTATGAGGTGTGCCAAAGCACCATTGGAAAGATCGCCTTCCACCTTGATGGTAATAACCAAACCAATAATGAAAAATGAGTTTGATAATACCAAAAAAAGGGGAAAAGATGGGAATGAAAATTACCATCTGCGTGAGGGAGAAGGAACGATGAGTTAATCAAGAAATACAAGATCTTGAAGATTAGAGATGTACAAGTGGAAATACAAAGCCTTGACATCCAAAGCGCTTATCTCACTATCCATAGGTCTCTAGATTGTCTTAAGTTTTGAAAACTGTAGTTTTTGCTGTAGTTTTTGAAACTTTAAATTTTTATACCTAAATTTTCATTTGGGTTTTTGGCATCATCAGAAATGGGGAAATTGTTAGGATATTGTATAAGGGGGAACTTGAATCAAGTTGATAATAAAAGATGTGTTTTGATTCGATTCCAAAAACCCGATTTCGAATAGAATGTTTCCCGTATTATCTTTGATGATCCAACTCTAAAGTCGCAATGTACATTTTAATGTATTAGAAGAACTCATCTGTTAGGGAGTTCTACATGTTGAAGTGTAACTTTAGAGTGTCTAAGTGAGAGTGCCAAAGCGCTTGGCAAAAGGAAAACTAGAGAACGCTTCCAGGCCAAAGCAGCTATCTGGACCAGAGCACGCTTTCAAGTTCAAAGCTTCTCTAAGGTCAGAAGCATGCAAAGCACGCTTGAAGGAAAGCCGGAGCGCCTGTCTGAAGGAAAGCCGGAGCACCTGCCGGAGCGCACTTCCAGTTCAAAGAAACATTCCAATACCAAAGCGTACTTTGAGAACAAAGCATCCGCAGCAAAGCCACATGGAAGCGGAGCGACTGAACAGCTCGAAGAGCGTGCTTATCTTAAAGCGTGAAGGAGCTCGCTTTCATCACACAAAGCATCTCCACCCTTAGCCGCTTGAGCTTCAGTATTGAAGCAGTCAACTTGAGCGAGAGCGTCTGACAAGCAGGTGAGAAACGATAGCTACCAGACCACGTGTCCGCTCCAGATTGCTCGAAAGAATTGTGAGTCGTCCAATTGCCGAATGCACAGGACTAGGTTCTGACAAGTCAACAACTACTCCCCCTAGGACTGTGCGCTATAAAGTAAAAGATCTGATTCGGATTGGACATGGTACGGAGCACGCAATCTATTGTTCCAATGGATAGATTTGCTTTCCCTCACTATAAATAGAAGGTTCAAGATACATAAAAAATAGAAGAGATAGAGGAGAGAGAGGATAGAGAGCAAGTAAACAAAGTAGAAACCATCCTATATCTCTCCCGCAAGATCTTCGGATCTCAACCTTCTAGTTTATCAATAAGGCTTCAACTTCTATATCCATAAGCCTTAGAGAGAAATCCTAGCCTTCTACATTATGTTTCATTGTAAAAGGATTTCTCATTAGTTGGAAACTATACGAACCCAAACCCAAACCGAGTTTGAGAGTTTAGTTTGTAAAGGTTGTAAGGCTCGTGAGTGCCTATCGTATGAACTCATAGGCTCGTGAGTGCCGATCGTATAAACTCACTGTAATATCCCACTTATTTATTTAAGTTAATTATGTAATTATTTTTACTTAAAGTATTTGAACAATACTAATAAAATATTAGTACTTGAGATGTGCCCGTTATGAGCTAGAATTCGAGCCGCGTTCGTCGGACTAAATTTAGAAATAGAAGCTAAGTGGGATTTTATTTATTATTGATAAGAGAGGGCCCTATCTCCTAATTAATTGGGCTTAGCCCATCTATTAATTATTTTAGCCAAGCCCAACAGAATTTATTTAACTTACTTGGGTCAAGCTCATTGTAAATCAGAAATGGACCGAGGCCCGAGGCCATTTATTATTTAATTAGACGAGCCCATTAAGAATTAAGTCCGGATCAAGCCCACTGATCAGAAAATTTATTCGGGCCAAGCCTATTAATATATAAGAATTGGGCCAGGCTTATATATTTTTCTTTAGTCCAATGGCCCAAAAATAAGTATGGGATTCTGCTCCTTGTAGCCCAACCGAGATCAAAGAAAAGCAGTAAATAAAATATAAAAAAAATACTTACTTCCTAAACAATAAGTAGAGAAAGCAGTAAGTCAACAAATAAATTACATCCTCTCTGCACTAACTAATGAAAATTCAACTAAATTCAAATAAAACAATAAGTAAATATAATGATTACTACTAAGAGTAATCATTACAGTTTGCATGGAGAATGTAAACTAAAATCTGCAGCTCAGCCACCCTACTCTTTGACTCCTCCATCGCCCAATCTCTGCAGTCCCTCTTCTTGAACAAACCAACAACCATTCACAGCCTTCCTTTGTAATGATGAGAATTTAACCCCATTCCCTTTAATACAAAAGTCCCCCATTTCTCCTGCACAAACACATATTTTCAGCACACAATAGCAACCAAAAATAGAGATTAGAGAGCAAAGTAAGAATAGAGAGAGAAGAGAGCAAGACGGATAGAAAACAAGAAAAGGAGCACCTTGGTAGCAGCCATTTTCAGCCGTCCCTTCAGCATCTCAACCACCTCAAAACCTTCATATCCATCTCAAGGTAGTTACCTTCAACTTACACCACACCATTCTTTTCAAACATTATCTCACAAACCTCACTTCGTAGATTTTCAAGCTTAAAATCTCTGTAAGACCACCCACATTCAGAAACAAGAAACGAAAAGGGGAAGCAAGAAAGAAAGAGGGAAGAGAGGAGGAAATTGAAGTAGCAGCTACTGCAGCCCCCAACCCTTTCAAACACCCAAATCCCATTTCTCTTTCGAGGTAACAGCCAAACATCCTCCTACCCAAGCTCTAATTTACTAAGGTATGGGTAAATCACACAAACAAAGAGAATCATACTGAAAAATGGAACTTAGGCAGAATCTGGAACTCAAATTTGAAGCATGAATATTTTGTTTCAAATCCTTATGCTCACTATTAAAGACACTAGAAGCACACATGTATGTTGAAACCGAAAGCATAAGGAACGAAGACATCAAGTATAATATACATCCTACTACTCTAAACATGAAGTCAAAGTAGTTAAGTTCGGAAAATCATAGCATAAGACATCAACAAACATACTACTTTCCCTCACTCAATGAAATGAATTTTTTTGCAAGCATGTCAAAATCTTGAACTCAACTTCGAACAAAGTAGTAACGAGAGTGTGAGCGAGAAAAGATACCGAAACGAGGGAAGATTCTCCCTCGTGGTTGAAGCTGAACAGCAACAGTGATCAACGTCGGCGGCGCTGAAGACGACCGCGAATGGCACCTACGAGTTCGTTGCAGCAGCCAGCCCTCGGCAGAGCTGAACCACGGCAACAGAGCCACAACAACAATCACCGGAGCAGCATCTTCGTCATGCCGGAAACCTGCAGAAGAGGCGAAAGCAATATACAAAACTATAATAATAATATTAATTAACCAACAACAAGAAAACGAATTAATTCAAGTAAGGTGAAAGGGAGAATGTCCCCTAATCTGAAATTTCAGATTAGGGATTTTAATTTGGGCGGAAGAAGCTCGCTGGCTGCGGGAGTTGCGCCGGTCACTACAGCACGCCGGACGAAAGGAGCACGCACCGGAGGAAACAGAACATCGACGGCTGAAACAGAAGCCACCGGGCGATGCAGCGGCGATGCCGTCTTAACCGCGGCCAGCAGAGGAGCAACCGGGCTCTAAGCCAGCGACAGGAGCACTGATCGGAGACCCACCCGCAGGAGATATCGAAGAAGGAGAGGGTCGAAGAGAATGCCCAATTTCCGAATTAGGGCTTCCAATTTTGGGAAATTACAGGGACAGAAAGCGAGAGGAGAGGGAGACCACAGGGCGGCGGCATTCGACAACGCCGGCCGCCGGCAATCGAAGGCGAGCAGCGGCGGAGATGAGGTGTGGGTCGAGGGAGAGCAGAAATCGCAGAGGAAAAACCGAGAGAGGAAGTGTCGTGCGTGAATGAGGTGAAGAAGGAGAAGTCAAGGGCTCTTGTTGACCAAGGTCGGGTTCGGTTCGGATACGGGCTGCGGGCCGTGAGTCCGGGCTGAAGAAGAAGCTGGGCCGAGCCTTTGATCAGATGGGCCGTGAGTTAATAAAATATGTGGGCTCAATTAATTCTCCTTGGGCCAGACTAGCCTTGGGCTGAAAGTAAGTAATTTTGGGCTAAAATTAAATAGATCCCGATCCAACACTCTCTAATAAATCAATTTACCCATTAATTAATTTAGACTATTCCTTAATTCAAGAATTATACCCAAGAAGATTCACAAAAGTGAATTAAAATATTTATCTTAGCCAAGAATTAAAAGTTCAAGATAATTGAGTAACAGAATCTATTATAATTTATCAATTGAGAAACGCCTCAATTAAATCAATAGAAGGATTGCAACAATAATTACTAAGAAAAATTCTTAATAATCTAAGTAGAAATAGCAACCCTTCACTTAAGTCGATTTATCGATCGAATTAAGGATCTTATTTCGATTCTTTGAATTAAGGTCAAGCGAAAAGAGACCGCAGCGGCGGAGGCACCTCAGCTGAGTGAAAAGGGAAGAAAAGCTATCAAGGTGGGCTTTCTAAAATAAAAGAGTTTTATTAGCTGATGTTAGTTCTTTTTAAAGAATTGTCATGCCATAAAGTTTTCAAGTTTATGTATGATGCCTATCAGTTTGGCTCTGCCAAAAGTTTATAAGAATCGAATTCGGGTCCTTGTAAGGTTGCGACCTTACTTGGACTAACGTGCACAAAGCGGCAGACCACCTTAGCGAGGGTGTGTCTGTCTGGCCTCCGCGGAAGGTGTACAACTTCCCGGATGCAAGTTTAGTTCGGATATGGCTGATTACTAAAGAACATAGACTGCAGTCGCTTTTAAATATCAAGTGTTTTAAGTACGCATAGGCCTTTTTACTAAAACCCTATGTGTTACTCTTGCATAGCTGACAATTAAAGAAAATGTTTTGGCAACATGTCCACTGGGTACCTAGAGTACTCAACCCTGTACATATTTCCATGTGCAGGTTGAGCGAATCGGAGTGGAGTGGCCGGTGGAGCTTTTTCGAGCATAAGAAGTTGAAGTATCTTGGTGGTGCATGTCTTCACACATGCATCCGTTTCCGCTGTGCTATTCAAATGATTTTTGATTTGGTTGTATCTAAGTTAGAATGATGACATCATCATCGTATTATGTTCACTTCTTATATTTTGGATTCTAAACTTCTTTGTCATGATCGAGTCAAGTTATCTGTCTCTTTATGTCATTTATTCTTTAATCGTCGTATATTTGCCTTAAGTCACGAATTACCGAGCTAAGCTATTAATTAGCAAAGCGCGGTCGTGACAGAGTGGTATCAGAGCACTAGGTTGCTCTGAAACCCAAGAGTCTTCTTCTTCAAGTAAAGTCTAGACTTGAATCGCTAGACTTGTAGAGTTCTTCGACAAAAGCTCGGCACTTCACGACATCCTGCTCATCCAAGGAAGAAGAAGGGTAATATTTTCTCGAGTATCAAAATTTTAGTTTCTTAAGTAAGCATGAGAACATAAGTCAAGAATTTTCTAGAGAACATAGCTCGCTTGAACTAAGTACTCACTTTCTTACTCAACTAAGATAGTGCTCGACACTCACATAGGCTCTTGGGTGCCCGTTGTAAACCCCAAGCATTGAGTGAAGTTCATCACCAAGTGAAGGTGGTAAGAGTGGATGTAGGAGCAGTTGCTCTGAACCACTATAAATCGTATCTAAAGCGTGTTTTCAGGACCATCACATAGTTACTACACGTAAGTATATATAGGTTGTGACTATTTGAACCTATTGGTGACTAAGTATACCTACACTATGTTGATTTCCCCTATAAATATGTGGCTATGGATTATTTATTTTCCAACAATATAAAATTAAGCTATCACACTATATATCTTAGAGGGAAATCGGGTGATCATGGCAATAAGAGTTTTGGAGAGTGGTCGAGGTAGATTTGTAGCACTCGATTAGAGATAAAGGCTTCAAATTATTATGGTATCTCATGTTATCAGGTGGGGCTTTATTTTTCAATAATATTTATGATTTAATTTTTAAAAGTATGATTTGAGTTAGTAATCTCTAATGATATTATCCATGAAAATATTTTTGTGCGGCCTACCTGTTTAATGCTTTCACCAGTTAAGCGATCATGGTTCTTGGCCGGTCTAAAACACTAGCTAAGGATTTGTATACACTAAGCCCAGAAGTTTGGTGGGTTGATCACCATCCGTCTTCTGTTGGAGATAGTAGAGTTCCTATCTGAGTTAAGCGTCCTAGGGTCTCTAAATAAGCTTACCTGTCGGTGGTTCGTCCCGGGGTATGAGAGGTTTGGTGAAGTAACAGTGTAGTACGTGACAAGAGAGCCCTCATGAAGAAGTTGTAATTTCAAAGACCTTTTAATTATACTTTATAAATGGATGTATCTTTTGTTAAAATGTTTTAAAAGGGCCCAAGTCCACTGAGTGCATTAGTACTCAACCCTGCAATTCATTTTCAAATGTTTTGTAGGTTAGGGAGCTGGTGGAACAGGCGAAGCTGGAGAGGAATATTGCTGTTGCTAGTGTATAATAAAAGTTTCCGCTACGCTTATGAGTAAAGTATATCCCATCACGTATATTTTCCTAAGCGAACTTTAGATTTTTTATTAAAATCTCCCCGTTTATCTTAGATCACGAATTATATATATGTATACTACGGGTACTCAGACAAGTCGGCCAGCATGGGCTGTTCAGCTTAGCCAACCCCATAGTTCGAGTTGTATGTCCCGATCCCGTATTTATTTTATTATTTTTATGTCTACGGGTATTCGGACATAGGAAGCCGGTACGAGCAGTATGGTTTACGTACCCCATAGTTTGTGCTGTGAGTCCTGATCCCGTGTTTAATTATTTATAAGTTGTGTTAAATTATCATAAGCCATGAGCTACTTTCTATCCCCGCTTCTTAATTCCAACCCCTTGCCACGTCCCGGCACATGTGTTTTCCCTTGGGAACTGGGGCGTGACATTTTCCACATTTTTTCACCTTCTTATCTATGGTGAAGAATCTTACTCTTTCTTTCCCTTTCTTTTCATTCTAATGGAAGAAAAATATTATCCCACTAGCATTAGAGATATGGAAAAAAAAAAAAAAAAAAAAGAAGGGTGAAAGAAAGAAGAAAGATTTTGGCTCGTAGAATGTGAGCCGAGCCAATCAAAATGAGTGAGAATGCGAGTAAGACTGGAAACGAAGTAGTTTTGTGTGCGGTACACATTTGGAACACAACGTCCGGGTCAAAGGCCACCGAATGTCTCCGATGCTAAAAAAACGTTCTAAAATTGTAAGAAAGGAAATATACCATACAAATTTACTGGAATCAACACTAAAAGTAGTAATTCAATCGATATAAAAAGGTGCCCCAGACATTCATCACAAATCATCAAAGCAAAATACCAAAACAAAAAAAATATATATATATATATATATAATAATAATAATAATAATAATAATAATAAAATAAATTAATAAATCATTGCTTTCGAGCACCTTTTCAGCCACCATGGACATGAGGAAGATCGCATATGCCGCCATCATCGCCGCCGCCTCCGTTAGCACGGTGGCAGCCACTGCCGCTGATCATGCGGCCCCGGCCCCAAGCCCGACCGACGGAGCCGTCGCCTCCTTGCCGGCGATGGGCGCCTTGGTCGGAGCCTCCATCATGTCCTTCTTCGCCCTCTACATGAACTGAGCGTAGATATTATTATGGTTATGGGGCGCTCATAAATAAATGCATAACTCGCCTTGAAAGCTTGTTATTGCTAATTTTTTCTTTTTCTTTTTCCTTTCCCTGTTTTTTTTTTTTTTTTTGCTTTTTCAGTTTCTTGTTTTCCAGAATGTAATAAAACGGTGAATTACTTTATTTTTTATAAGAAGTATCGTATTCTTGTGTTTTATTAGACTGCATAATCGCATTCTTGTAATCCTTTGTTACATCACCATATTGGATTAAAGCTAGTGTCATATCTATTTTAATCAAGTTGAAAAGGTTTTAAAAAATTTACATATACATAGTTGATTCACAATTCAAACATAATACAAAAACTATATAAAATAAAAAGAAAATTCACACTTTGGTGGGAACCGAACAACAAATCAATATACTCCGTATATATATATATATTCAGATTTAGATCATTGATCCATTGTTTGTTTTTGCAGATTACATCAGGCGCGTGGGTGAGCCCAAGAGTGCCTGAGATGGTGCAATTGTCGGCCCTTGAAGAATTAATTTAGCCTGACCTATAACAAATTTTGGTGCACTTGGCCAGTCGATGGAGGTAATAATTGCAATAAGGAGAAACACATGATGAATTTATTGCTGAAATGGAATTGATGGGTTGAATTCAGGCTATAGGCTGCCGTTGGGAGCGCTGCCGCTGATGATGTCGCCGCAAGGAATGAACATGGCGATGGTGAAAACAAAATCGGTCGAAAAATTAAATAGGGGCAAAATTTTGTGTAAATAGTGAAAAAATCAAAAAGTTTGTGTGAAGAACGATATGATTTCTCAGAAACGTTTTTTACTCACCGTAAGAACATTTAATATACTCATGGCTGATGTAGTTGTAACGTCCTATAATTTTCTTATCTATTTTAGAAGTTTAATTATGTAATTAGAGGAATTATCCGCTTTAGTGAGATAGTTTCACTTCAAATTATATAGAATTCTGAAGGAGAGTTCTTGAACATAATTAATCTCTCGATTATTATTAGTTCTTAAGTTGACCATTGAATAATCGATTTGATACTTGCTTGGATTATTTCGACTAAGTATATAATTATTATTCGATTGTTCTTAGCCAACCATTGAATAATCGATTTGATACTTGCTTGGATTATTTCGACTAAGTATATAATAATTATTCAATTATTCTTAGCCAAGAATAAATCGACCCAAGCATTTCGATTAGTATCGACTCAAATATCATAATTATTATTTACGAGATTTATTAGTAGGTAGTAAGTTAACGGGCCAAGCTCACTTTCAATTAGGCCGAGCCCATTAACTTAATTAAGAGTTGTGCCAATCCCATTACAGAGAAACAAACAGCATGCAATAACAATCAAGATTCATTCAACAATTAAATAAAATAATAAAGTACTACAATTACAACAAAGTCAACAATTGTAGACTTTTATACACATTAAGGTACAACAGAGGAGCTGCACACGGCTCCTTTCTAATTCAAAGAGAAGAAAACACAAACTTTTCTCAAATCAACCCAAGACTACCTACACAAGTCTCAAACCTAGCAACTATCACAATGTTGAAAGAGAGACTCCATCAAAGCCATGAACTACATGATTTTCTACACTATCTCTTAGTTTGAGGAACCACCATGCTGGACACATAAGGAACAGCAGCAGAAGCCTTATCACTCCATCACTTCAAGTTGAAACCATCAACCTACTACCTCACTTCAATCTTGAAACCCCTATCATCAGCCTTATAATAGCTGCTCCCTCAATCCTTTTCCTGCACATTTTCAACACAAAGAGAAAGGACAGCAAACCCACTCCTATCAATCCTGAAGATCAGCTGCTGTACAACCCAAAAAACCTGCAAGAGTAGAAGTTAAATCAACCACTCTTATCCCCATCTTCAAATTCATTATAAATACCCCTCACCTCAGATCAGTTTTACCCTCACACCAACATAAGCAAAACATAAAAGAGAGGAAGAGAAGGACATAAATCAGAGAGGGAGAAGATAGGTAGCGGGAACAAGGAAGAGGAATTGCTAGAGGATTCTCAAGTTCTTTTCTAAAACCTGTCCACTACAGCAAAACCTAAACTAAACCAGTAAGAATACTCATCCTCCCTTTACTGCTTTAAAGTAGAAACCAACATGCTTAGAAACTCAGAATTTATGAGACTTGATTAATCAAAACATAAATTCACCATAATGCTTATAAAACAGAAAATTCAGCCTACCTCATGACTCTTGTTGCAGCAACCAAGTTCAGAACTCATATCAAATTCTTAATCTTTGAACACGCTTCATAATCCGTTTTAAACACACAAAATGAACTGAGAACATATAGCATGCTTCTAAGTTTATAAACTCAGAATTTAAGCCATCATGCTCAAAGCACCTGGATCACATATATGCATGTTACTAGAGAGCATATCAACCCAAGGCAAAGCTACACTAATTAGAGGTTAGAAGCATACTCAAATTCAGACCAAGACCAAAACAGAAAACAGTAAGCACACATAGGCATAATCACATTCTGAAAATCCCATAACTAAATTCCTTAGCTAGAACCAAAATTCGAACTCAACAAACCAAGGACTTCAGCCTAACAAACTAGTATGTTCATAAATGGGACATGAACTTCATAACAGACTTATACTACAAAATGAGAAAAGAAAAGGGAAGATCATAGACACTTGTAAAATTCTAAAAACTTCAATGTACTCAATAAAAGGATGAGAAAAATGAAAGAAAGAAAACTTAGCTAGACGGGAAGAGAGCAGCGGCAGCGTCCTCGTTCGTCGACAGCAGCAGCGATCGTCGGCACCGAAATTCCAACGGCAACAAGCTGCAGCAGCAGTGGTGCCTCCATCATCGAGCTGCCGGAATTTGTAGTGACAGAGAGAGAGAGAGTCAGTGATTGAACAAAACGTATAATCTAAGCCTAAATCAACTCATTAATAAAATATATAACGAAATTAACGAGAGAGGGCGACGGTAGCAGCCATAGCCGATGAAGACAGCCCTGGCGGCCTGTTGAGTGAACGAGAATTTGGGGCAAATGTCTCCTAACCCTTTCCGGGTTAGGGCTTTAAATATCAGGGTTGGGAAAGAGGCCGGCCGCCGGAGCAGCAGGCTGCGGGAGTTGCGGCCGGTCAATTGAGGGCAACCGGACGAAGCCGAACTCACCAGCCCTTTCGAGACATCACGGCGCCCTCCGACACCGGCGCTGTATCACCACGGTAAAGAGGTACCCTCCGTAAGGTGGAAACGGCACGATTAGCCGGAAATCGAACCAAGGGTATTTTTCCCCAAATTTCTGATTAGGGCTTCGATTGGGGGCGAAGCAGCCAAGAACAGAAAGGGAAACGACACGCAAGGAACAGAAGAATGGCGCCAGTCGCCGGCGTGAGAAAGGAGGAGGCCGGAAATCGGCAAGAAGAGACAGAGGGAGGCGGAGAAATCACAATGGGGGAAATCGCAGAACAGAGGAGAGGGTGTGCGCTAGGGGTGCTAATCGGTTTCCGGTATTCCGGGAGAACCGGTACCGAACTGGGAACCGGAATACCAGGAACCGGATAAGACGGTTCCGGTCCGGTAACAGGTTCCACCCCATAGTTACAATTTCGGTACCCGTGCCCGCTACCGAATCGGGTACCGGTTAAAATATTAATATTTTATTTTTTTATTTTTATATTAAATTATATTATTAATTTTAAGTTATAATAAATAAAAATTACAATCCCTAATTCTATTTTAAATTATTTTTTATATTGAATTATCTTCTGAATTTGTATTAGGCTTTAAAATATATATATATATATATTTAATTTTTTTTATAAAAATCGGTTCCTTAACCGGTAATCTGGTAAAACCAGAACCGAACCGGTACTGGAACTGGGAATCGGATAATCTATCCGGTTCCGGTTCCGATTCCTAAAATTCGGGAAATACCGGTACCGGGTACCCGGATTTCCGGTTTCGGGTACCCGGAACCGGACCGGTTAGCACCCCTGTGCGTGTCGCTGAAGAAGAAAAGAGACTTTGGGTTATTTGATTAACCGGGCCGGGTTAACTCACGGGTCGGGTTTCAGATCAGGCCAGAACTTGGGTCAGCAGGCCGGGCCGGATGAGGAGTGGGCCGATAACACTTAACTAGTGGGCCGATATTAACTCCTATTGTACCCGATTTATTTAATAAATTAAATCCCAACTCATTAATTAATTAATTATGAGGATCAAGATACACTAATTAAATTACTTTACACCCACAAATAATAATTTAGAGATTAATAATTCTTAATTGATTTTTTTTATTAAAGAATTAACTTATAGAAATAAGTTTAATAACTAAGAGTTAATAATCAAATTAATTGATTAAGCTAACCAATTATACAATTAAGATTAATTATTGAGAAGCTTCTCAATTAGATTAATCTCAAATTAACAATAAATCAATTAATGATTTATTAAGAAACAATTTACATAAGTCCATTCACATAACGAAATTATTAAATAAAGTTTAGATAGCACTGACAACATCAGTGGAATTAAGAACGATATTCGAGGAAATTAAAACTAGAATAATTTTCTATAAGCTTTTGTCGGTCAAACGAGAATCTTATTCCATTATCTAAACAAAGGTCAAGCGAAGAGAGAGGAGTAGACAAGGAGGCGTAGAAGCTCAGTAATAGCTAAGAGAAGCAGACGGGGTGGACTTTCTCCTAAAACAAAGCATGTTTTATTAGATGAATAGCTTTTTAAACTTTGTCATGCCATAAAATATTTTATTTTGTATGATGCCTATCTGATATTGGCACTTAGCCAATTTTATTTAATCGAATTCGGATCCTTGTATGATGAGCTATTATACCTGGATTTGTGTACATATGTGATCGTGTCATTGAGAGTGGTGACCGATCAAGTGAACGAGCAAGGTGGCCACCTTCTCGGGCATAAGAATTCAAATATGGTGGATTACTCGAGAACTTAGTCCACACGACAATTTTAAGATCACAAATGATTTTAGTGAACATAGACTTTTAAGTAAAACCCTATGTTTCACTGTATATGGCTAGCAATTACAAATGTTTTGGCATGTGTTCACTGAGTACTCTCGTACTCAGCCATGTACATTATTTCCGATGTGCATGTTGAGCAAGGTGAAGCGGAGTGGCCAACGATGTTTTGTCGAATTCGAAGTAGTAGTAGAGTAGTAGTAGTTTTGAAATTCTCTTGGTAATACATGTCTTCATACATGTATTTTTCTCAGTTCACATCCGTTGCGTACGCTCTGAATTATTATAGTATATTCGATATGGTTGTACCCTAAGTCAGAATCTTGACGATACTAACGTACCTTGAACAGTTCATGGTATCAGTTTTTCGAGTATGTGAATTATGAATGAGTCAAATCTCCGCTATATATTCGTTTTCTCGTTCTTTATCTATTTATTCATCCATAGTCGCGAATTACCAAACTTAGCTATTTAATTAGAAAAGTGCGGTCGTGACAGAATGGTATCAGAGCCCTAGGTTCACTGTGTAACCCAAGAGTCTTTCTTGAAAAGTAAAGTCTAGACTTGAATCGATAGACTAAGTAGAGTCATTTGACAAAATCCGGCACTTCGACGCATTACGCTCAACAAGGAAAATTGAAAGTTTTCAATTGATTAAAAATTTGAACTTTAGAACTTAGTAGAAACTAGTTCTTCGATCACTTAAAGAAGGAAGTAAACTCCTATTGAGAACATAGCTGCTTTAGACACTTACTTTAAGAAGTAAGCTTAACATAGAATCGAAACAAAGTTCCTTTCTTCACCATTCAAGCAGAGAAGAAAGATGAGGAGTATTGCGAGATGTAAAAAGAGCCGAGACAAGAAGTGCGACGAATATCAAGACAAGTCCAATCGAACGTTAATCACCTTTTGCCAAGACAACAGTTTTCAAGATAAGACTGCTAATGCCTTTAAATTTAGCATACATCAATATAGAAACTAGAAAATATAACTTGTGGCAAAATAAAATAAGTTCACCTCAACTCAAGGATGTTACTGCATACTTGAAAGAAAAGAATAAGTTAAAGAAGAGAATAAGTACAAGTTAGATGTGCTATGGGGACGTCTTGGGACAATTCCTAGTGTTTAATGTATTTTATGTTAGTTTTGTAGTTTGGTGTGAGTATGTTTGTATGCATTTTTGTACACTTTTATGTGTTTTTATATGTGTTTTAGGTAAGGTGGAGTTGAGGAAGTCTTTAGAGTGGAAATGCTAAGAAAAGAGGAAAAGAGTCGAAAAAGGAAAAAAGAAGAGAAGAGGAAGTGAAGCTTTGCTGCGGCCGGAACTTGGCGGTCGCTCAGGGACACTTGGCGGTCTCCGGGTCTGGCAAAGCTGAGAAAAAAACTGGAACCTGGACTTGGCGACCACTTGGATGGGGTAGGCGCCCACCAACCCTGACGTATTTATGGGTTTGTTTCCTTATTAGATTAGGTTTTTGGTATCCTATATATATGTAAACTTTGGGATACAAAAATACACTTTTTATGCCCTATTTTTCCAGTTTCCAAACCTTATTTTTAGATTCGCTATTGCTCTCGGGATTGAAGACGAGTTTTGATTCAATTAAATTCAAGTGCTTATTACTTTTCCATCGTTCTTCGTCGTTAATTCCGTCCGTTCTTTTCACCATTAAGTTTGTACGTTTAATTTATAGATTAGTTTTGTTTGCGTTGCATGTTCTTTTATTCCATCTTGTTCTTTGCTTTTTAGGTTAGATTAAAATTGCTTTCTTCCTTGTTTTTCATTTCAATTCTTGTCTAGGCTAATTAATTGCTTCCTAATTTAGTTTTAAGTTTAAGTTAGGTTTAAATTGCTTTTAATTGTTCTTATTTATTTAAGTTCTATAATTTGATCAAGCCTATATTAGATTTATTTGCTTTCTTTTATTTAAGTTTAGGAATTAAATATAAATCCAAAAATCCCTAATATTTACTTGCTTTCGTAGAGTGTTTAGAGTGTGAGTTCATACGATAGATCACCCTATTAAGTTTTCCTTGAGATTCGACATTCGGGTTTTACTTATTAGTGTTACAATAGATCTAGTTCTATTGCTAGCACTACTTTAAGGTGAAACAAATTTTGGTGCCATTGCCGGGAAAAGCTTTAGGTGATTTTTTGTGTGATTTTTAATTTTTTGAGTTTTATTTTCATTTGTATGTATAAAAAAAAATATTTTGTTTGTTTCCTAATTTTCTCTCCTTCCATCGGTGCGTTTAACTTGTTTGATGAGTGTTGTGCATACATGGTCGTCGAAGTCTTCAAGGAGAACTCTCACCGTTCATAGACAACATCAACCGCAAGAAGGTGATTCTGGCAAGTAAAAAGAAAGGAGAGAAGATCGAGAGTTCATACAGTGGACTAGGGTTCCTTGCATCACCGATCTTTGAGAAGCTGTCTAGTCCAGAATCTTTAGCGCTAAAGTCAATTCAAGCGCTAGAGAAAGTTGAAGTGGAAACCATAGACGAAGGTTCAAGCTCTAGCTCAAACGAGTCAACAGTTGTCGAACAACCAAGGTGATGGAACTGCTGCTTGAAAGCGTTCCTTTTTCCCCACTGGATCTTCAAATTGGATGTGATAATTTGTGATATCAGATTTACATGCAATTACATCACGC
The DNA here is from genome assembly GCA_001642375.2 of Mentha longifolia. Taxonomy (NCBI): domain Eukaryota; kingdom Viridiplantae; phylum Streptophyta; class Magnoliopsida; order Lamiales; family Lamiaceae; genus Mentha; species Mentha longifolia. The sequence continues at coordinate 9,155,455 of CM038120.1, read as the reverse complement.
ATTGAGTCAAGAGATGATACCTTTCAATTGCAGATGGAGTAATCTACAGGTCTAGATTATTGGGATGTGATCCCTTTCCTCGAAGTTCTCCGACTGTGTGGGCGTCTCGGAACATTGGAACTTGGAACTCCCTCTGCACTTAAAACTGGCGCCCCTTCTCTATTCTGTGAGAGATTAGATTAGGTTTCGAGAATCTCCTCCTCCTTATTTATAGGTTGAGATAGGCGCCCCCTTTCCTTGTTCACTAAGTCATGGGGCTTTAATTAATAAAGCCCGATTTAGTTAATAATTACTGGAACAAATTCTAATTAAATATAATTAAAATTAATTCTAATTATTATAAGAAAAATATTATATGTAAATGTTAAATTAATTATCTAATTCCTTAATTAAGAATAAATATTAATTAATTAGATATTAATTTATTCCATATTACATATTTAACCAGAGTGCAATTATTGAGCCCAGATGGACACCAAAAAGAGAAACAGGTGCCACTTGCATCACTGTAGGTGCTACATTATGGGCTCAAGCCCATAATGCCTCTTTTCAGTCCAAAACGGATATCCTTCAAATAATACATTGAATTCCTTTCCTGAAGAGCTCTTGGGCTGATACGAACCTTCGCAGATCCGTATAACTTACGCACGCGGAAGGCTGAATCGAACTGATGGAAATCCCAATACGTCTACGAACTAAACCCCCTAAGTAATATAGATAAGCCGAAACCTCTATATCCTAAAGAGACGGTCGCCGAGCCACACGGGGACGCTAAATGACACACAACGAGGGATGATGAACTCGTTGATTTGCCGGATAAAGAATTCGTCTTGGAAAAATCAAGAGGAATTCGAAAAACTCTCAAGAGAGAATAAAACTCACAATATTATTAATGATCAATGTTGATTTTCGGCCATGCTATAAGGGCCACAGGATTTTGAATAAACGATCCTTGGACTCCATCATTCCCCTCCTCTTGAAGAGGATTTGTCCTCAAATCCAAGTCGTCACCTATATCAAAAGGACTCAACTCAGTAACATTAAATGTAGCACTAACATTATACTCACCCGGGCAAGTCCAATTTGTAGGCATTGTCATTGATGCGCTCCAACACTTGAAAAGGTCCATCGCCTTGAGGTAGCAACTTCGAACGCCTTTGCGACGGAAACCTTTCCTTGCGCATATGCAACCATACCCAATCACCGGGTTCAAACACCACCTTGCGACGTCCCTTGTTTGCTTGCTTGGCGTACTGCTCTGTTCGCCTTTCAATGTTCATTCTCGCCTTCTCATGAATCTGTTTCACAAAATCATCCCTTTTTCATGCTCAGGTAAAGGAGATAAATCCAATGGAGTCAAAGGATTAAAACCATAAACAATCTCAAATGGCGAAAATTGAGTAGCAGAATGAACAGAACGATTATAAGCAAACTTAACATGTGGCAAACATTCTTTCCAAGACTTGATGTTCTTTTTTATGATAGCCCTAAGCAACATAGACAAAGTCCTATTGACTACTTCAGTTTGACCATCAGTTTGTGGATGACAAGTAGTAGAAAACAACAGCTTAGTACCCAACTTACCCTACAATGTCTTCCAAAAGTAGCTCAAGAACTTAGAATCCCTATCAGAAACAATAGTCCTAGGCATACCATGCAGTCTAACAACCTCTCTAAAGAACAAATCAGCAACATGAGATGCATCATCAGACTTATGACATGGAATGAAATGTGCCATCTTAGAGAATCTATCAACAACCACAAAGATGGAATCGCTACCACGCTTACTCCTAGGCAACCCTAAAACAAAATCCATAGATATATCAATCTAAGGTGCATCAGGAATAGGCAATGGTGTATACAGACCATGGGAACTCACTCTAGACTTAGCTTGCTTAGAAGTAACATATCTACCACAAATTCTCTCAACATCACGTTTTATATGAGGCCAAAAGAAATGTTCATGCAAAACAGCTAAGGTCTTAGCAATACCAAAATGTCCCATCAAACCCCCACCATGAGACTCAAGCAAAAACAATTCACGTAGAGAGCATTTAGGAACACACAACTTATTCTTCCTAAATAGATAATCATCATGCCTAAAATACTCTCCACTAGCAGATTTCTCACATGCTCGATAAATCTCACCAAAATCAGCATCACTCACATAAAGACTCTTGATGCACTCAAAACCAAGCAACTTAGCATCTAGAGTAGAGATCAAGGCATACCTCCGAGAAAGGGCATCAGCCACTACATTCTCTTTACCTTGTTTGTACTTGATAACGTATGGAAACGTCTCAATAAACTCCATCCACCTAGCATGCCTCTTGTTTAGCTTGTGTTGCCCCTTCAAGTGCTTCAACGACTCATGATCATTCTGAATGATGAACTCCTTAGCCCATAAGTAGTGTTGCCACGTTTTTAAGGCCCTCACCAATGCATACAACTCCTTATCATATGTCGGATAGCTCAAAGTTGGTCCATTGAGCTTCTCACTAAAGTACGCAACTGGCCGCCCTTCTTGCATCAAAACTGCACCAATACCAACACCAGAAGCATCACATTCAATTTCAAAAGATTTAGAATAGTTAGGAAGAGATAATACCGGGGCGTATGTCAACTTGTACTTCAACAACTGAAACGCCTTTTCTTGCTCTTCTCCCCAATGAAACTCCACATTCTTTTTGATCACTTCTGTCAATGGTGCTGCAACACTGCTGAAATATGGCACGAATCGCCTATAGAAGCTAGCAAGTCCGTGAAAACTTCTAACATCTCCAATGCTCTTCGGACTCAGCCACTCTTGGATAGCTCGTATTTTCTCTTCATCAACCTGTACACCCTGTGCACTAACAACAAAACCAAGAAAAACAAGCTTGTCCGTACAAAAGATGCACTTCTTTAGGTTAACATACAACTTGTCTTTCCTAAGTACATCTAAAACAAACCTCAAATGATGAACATGCTCATCATGACTCTTGCTATATACTATAATATCATCAAAATAGACCACAACAAATCTGCCTATGTAAGAACACAAAACATGATTCATAAGACGCATAAACGTACTAGGAGCATTAGTCAAACCAAAAGGCATAACCAGCCACTCATACAAACCAAGTTTTGTCTTAAAAGCAGTTTTCCATTCATCTCCTTCCTTAATCCTAATTTGATGATAACCACTACGCAAATCAATCTTAGAAAACACACAAGAGCCATGCAATTCATCAAGCATATCATCTAAACGAGGGATGGGATGTCGATACTTTACCGTTATATTGTTGATGGCTCGGCAGTCACAACACATCCTCATCGTCGAGTCCTTCTTCGGCACAAGTAACACAGGAACTGCACAAGGACTCAAACTCTCCCTCACGTGCCCCTTTGCCAACAACTCTCCAATCTGCCTCTCTAATTCCTTCATCTTTTCCGGATTGGTTCGATAAGCTGGCCTATTTGGAAGTGTCGCACCTGGCACAAAATCAATCTGATGCTCTATCCCTCGAATTGGTGGTAAGCCTGAAGGTGTTTCTTCGGGAAAGACATCATCAAATTCCTGCAAAACAAAAGAAATAGAAGGGGGAAGAGAGTCGAGATCATTAGTAGATAAAAAGTTCTCCTTGTACAAAAGTACAATCAAGGGTCTCTCCTCATGAACTGCCAACTTCGGATCACTCGCCCTTGCCAAACACAACTTTTGCACCTCTCCCTTCTCCTTATTCTTCTTTTTCTGCTCCTTTGACTTTGCCAACTCTACCTCTTTTTGCAGCTGCACTTGGTCTTCATACACTTGTTTTGGTGTAAGAGGAAGAAGCGACACCTTCTTCTGCTTTTACTCGAAGGAGTATTTGTTGGTGAAGCCATCATGGTTCACTCGTCGGTCGAACTGCCACGGTCGTCCCAACAGAATGTGACTCGCTTGCATTGGAACCACATCACACAAGACCTCATCCTCATACTTCCCAATGTGAAACGAAATCTTCACTTGCTTATTAACTCTGACAACACCAGCATCGCTCAACCACTGCAACCGGTATGGCTTGGGATGCTGCAGCACAGGAAGCCCTAATTTCTGAACCATGTACAAACTAGCCACGTTTGTGCAACTTCCCCATCGATGATCAAACTGCACAACTTATCTCTCACATGACATCTTATGTGAAAGATGTTCTCTCGTTGCACCATCTCATCAACATGATTGTTGACGCTCAAAGCTCTTCTTGCAATGCCAATGAGACCAGTAGGTAGAATGATCTCCTCATCTTCTTCAGTATCTTCCTCCAAAGCTGGCATCTCCGGGTCAACAGCCTCATCATCTATAACCACCTCTCCATTATCTTGCATGATCATCACTCTTCGATTTGGGCACTCGCTCATAATATGCCCGAAGCCTTGACACTTGAAACACTTACGATCACGATTACGAGTATCAGACATTGATGTTTTGCCTTAAGTTGTGGGACTCACCAAATCTGATCGCGCCTTCACAATCGGCTTCTTCTCTTATTTCGGCCAATCCTCCTTCTTCCATTGGCTTCCTTTGGATGAGGAACCACTAGCAGTTGTTTGATTCTGCTTCCAATTGCTCTGACCTTGCTTCAAATTGGCCTGGTTCTGCCTTGCACTGCCCCTCCTCTTGAGCTGGTTCTCTACCTTTTCCGCCATGTGTACCATGTCCTCCAGCTCAACATAATTGTGCAATTCTACCACATCCTTGATCTCTGTTCGCAGACCATTCAAGAACCTCGCCATCGTAGCCTGTCGATTTTCCTGAATGTTGGCTCGAATCATGGCTATCTCCATGTCCTTATGATACTCATCCACTGTCCGGTAGCCTTGCCTCAAAGTCTGAAGCTTATTGAACAACTCTCTGTAGTAGTACGCTGGTACAAATCGCTTCCTCATAATGGCCTTCATCTCGTCCTAATTCTGAACAGGACGCTCGCCATTTCTCCGCCTACTCGTCGCCAACTGATCCCACCAGATGAGTGCATAATCCGAGAATTCAATTGCTACCAACTTCACCTTCTTCAGCTCGGAGTAATCTTGACACTCAAACATCAGCTCGACCTTTCTTTCCCAGTCAAGATAAGCCTCTGGGTCGTTCCTCCCTTGGAAAGAAGGAATATTCATCTTGATGTTGCCCAAATTATTATCTTGCCTACTCCAACCTCTGTAACCTCCATAGCCGTCTTCATCCACTTCGAGGTTTATATACTCATCATCATAATCAAACTCGAGATCTCTGCGTGGCCTGTCGAACTTTGGATCTCTGCGTGGACGCTGAAGTGGAAAACATAGATGATGACCTCTACCTCTATCTCTACCAAATCCTCCACCTCTATTACCGCTGCCGTGAGGAGACTCAGCTTGATTTTTCTCCGAAACCTCATGGATCCTCTCATACACATCATCCAATTTTTTTGCTTTGGATCTAAATCAGGCTGATCTTCTGGATGTATGTTGTTGCCGGAATCATCGTTTGTTGCATTACTTGCCATACCTGTAATTTTTTTTTTAAACATAAAAAACAAAGAAAAGGTTAGTTAAAAACAGGATCCTCACCACCTCACAAGCACTCGTGTATCGCTCAAGGATGATGCACTCAGCACTCGTGTATCACTCGACAACAATGGCTTTTACCCTCTAATAATCTCACCTCTCTTGCCTTTTTCCACTCAATTCTCTCTTACAAGCACTCAAACCCTCTTAATCTACCACTGAACTCTTACCAACAAACCAATCTACCACTGAACTCTTAGAAGTAAAACGAATCTGACATTTTTTTTTATTATATATTTGTAGACGCTATAGACGACGAACGAAATCAAGAGGGATACGATAAACCTGAACGCCCGGAAGACGACCTGGCTTTGATACCAAATGATACGAACCTTCGCAGATCCGTATAACTTACGCACACGGAAGACTGAATCGAACTAATGGAAATCCCAATACGTCTACGAACTAAACCCCCTAAGTAATATAGATAAGCCGAAACCTCTATATCCCAAAGAGACGGTCGCCGAGCCACATGGGGATGCTGAATGACACACAATGAGGGATGATAAACTCGTTGATTTGCCGGATAAAGAATTCGTCTTGGAAAAATCAAGAGGAATTCGAAGAACTCTCAAGAGAGAATAAAACTCACAATATTATTAATGATCAATGTTGATTTTCGGCCATGACATAAGGGCCATATATATAGTGCTAAAAAACCTATCTAAACCTAGCCCAACTATGAAATAACTTAAGTATAGTCAAACTATGGGTTAAACCCATCAAATAACATAATAAAGCCCAAAAATAAAGCCTTTTGAGGCACAAAACGAGGGCTGCAAAATAAAGTCACGAAAATAATAACTAAGTCTTTAATCTTCAGCCCGATCACACTTGATAAGATTAACTACTCGCGGGCTGCCCGATCCGCCATCTCCAATGGGCTTCTTCATCAACTCTTGAGCCCAAACTTCTTGAACCAATCCTTGCAAAGCTTCCTTAAAATTCTTAGCTCGAGCTCTTGTCACCGGCCCACTTGGAACTCGAACAGGATCTTGAATAAATGATCCTTGGACTCCATCATGGGCCATCCCAGGGATCTATGTACCAGACAGAGTTTAGCCTTACCTAATGAAATAATTCCATGATCAACCCAGAACATTTATTTCATTAGAGCAGTGACACATTCCACTAAAGAATCACAACTGAATCACCGCTCTGTCCCAATTTGTAGATTGGGGCAGATACTTTATTTAGATCTATCCCCGTATTTAATGAATTCGATATCCATTAATTAATTAGAGCTCCTCTGACTACTCATAATTAATTAATATCTTATTTTCCTCAAGTAGTACCCGTTCACCCCTTATTATTATACCTTAACTTAATCAGCATGCATGACTTGGTATAATAAACCTTGTGAACTCCTTAAGGGGATATATCTCAACCTAATATTGACACGGTGTCTCAATACAACTAATTAGACATACTATGCACCCTCGTGTTACCCAAGAGGCAAGTCATCAGGGATGCTGCGATAGACCTTTATCTTGCAAATCAAAGTAACAATGAACAACACATATATATCTAATAGCCTATCAAGATTAAGATCATATCTCTAAATGCCGAGATCTCTAGTTCTTCACCTATTGCTAGGGTCAGTATTAGAAGAACCTTATCTCACTTGATCCTGTCAATACGTTCCACCGTACCAACATAACTAGCGACTGAGACCCGCCACTACTGTTATGTTGCAGTCTAAACTGATAGCTTTCCCGAGCTATCTCGACTGTGACACTATTTATATCTCATAATATTATCAAATGCTGCGTGATCTCCCTGACACCCGAGCAATCCACGTGTTCTAAAACATGAGATATAAGGTTTATTTTTATTAATATATTTATTCAGATATGTGATTGTTACCAATGGAATACATGTCATATATACTAAAACACATTTTACTTTAGCTATACACAACAACCCCAACACAAGGATCATGGCAGAGCAACCACTCGCTCAGATTGGTCGACCTACTGTCACCGCTTCCACCTTTGCAATTACTTTATCTAAAGTAATTAGGGATCATGAGCTCAAACCCCAACATCAACAGTTGCTGCCTTTTTACCATGGTCTTGCCAATGAAGATGCTTTAGACTTCATCCAAGAATTTTGTTTGATTGTTCATAATTTTCCATTAGGGGAAATATCAGAAGATTAATTATGGATGAAGTGCTTTCCTTTCTGTTTGTAGGAACGTGCCAAGGCATGGTACCGTGCTCTCCCAGCTGGGTCGATGACTTCATAGAATGATGTTTGTAAGAAGTTCATGTTGAAGTACTATCCAATTCGGAATACCCAAGAAGTTCGATCCAAGATAATACATTTTGTTTGAGACCCGGATGAACCTTTTCATGAAGCTTGGGAGAGATTGCAAGATTTATTGCAGTAGTGTCCACACCATCAGTTTGCTAGTGAGATGTGTTATGGTAGTTCTTTTATGATGGTCTCAACCAATCGAGTCAAACTCTGGTGGATAGTATTGCGGAATGAGATATAGGATCGAAGATGGCAACTGAATCTAAGATGGTTTCGAGCCTGCTGAGGCAAGCTCGCAACAAAAATTATCTTGACCAAAAAGAAAGGAAGAGGTTAATGCGATTAGCACTAGTTCGGAGATAAAAAGCAATTGGCAGATGTGATGAGGAAATTGCAAGAAATTGAGATGAAAGCAGAGGCACATTCTCCCAATCCTCCGGTCAAGATGTTCAAACAATAGCAAGTTCAAGTTCAGCCACAAGAGAGTGAACTGGAGGCGTTGAGATCTGTCAAGAGTTTGGCCATTATTCTGATAGATGCCCAAACATAAGGAATTTTACTTATGAAGGAGGAGCTGAAGTTTATGCCGTTCAAGGATATCTGCCCCAAGCCCCGCCTTAATAATTTTCGCTTGGAAAAATTAACAAGACACGGGGTACAAACCTCAACAAGGTCGGGGAGTAGGTACGAACTATCTATCTCGTCGGCCACCTTCTCAAAATTTTCAATATTCTCCTTAATTCTCCCCACAATACCCATCACAATCTTACTACCCTCCACAAAATCCATAATATCCAACTCCACCTCCACCATCACCTTATTTTCCACCTCCACCATACTATCCACTTCTTCCTTACACACCTCCACAACAATCATATTACCCACCACCACCACCACAACCACAACAATACCCTTCTCAAAACACTCGCCCTCAAGTTCAACCACCATAAGTTCCGCCACCTAATCCTCAAGAAACTCAAGAGGCGGTCAACAAGTATTTTGAGATGCAAATTGGGCAAATGGCGAGCATGATGAATCAGATCTAATAGACTTTGCAACCTAGAAAAATTCTAGCTCAAGGAATGTAACCGCATCAAGTTCAGGCTGCGACGGTGTGAAAAATGGGAAGGTAGTGGACAACGGGGTAGATATTCCAAAGTTCATGAAAAAATCTGCAACTGAGGGTTGGCGGTCACCCAGTGGGAGTCGGCGCCTGCCGAGTCCATCCGTAGATGACACTCTGTGACCGCCGAGTGAGGGTTGGCGCCCGCCGACCCTGAAGGACGCTGATAAAGAGAATGAGGTTCAACTAGAACCCAAACTTTCTCTCCATATGGCATCAAATCCTTATGTTCCATCTATTCCATACCTTGTAGACTCAAGACTCAGAAGAAGGATGGCTAGTTCGCAGATCTATACAAGATGCTTTCCAAAGTGAACGTGAATTTGCCTTTGCTCGATGTAATGAGAAATATACCTGCTTATGTCCGATTCTTCAAAGAATTGGCATCTAAGAAGAGGAAGTTTGATTATTCTGAACTAGTCATGGTGTCTGAAGTTGCAAGCTCAATCATGCAACAATCTTTACCTCAAAAGTAATGAGATCTAGGTAGCTTTGTCATTAATATTGCTATGGGTAATGGTAAGGAAGCGTCTGGCATGTTAGATCTAGGAGTTGGAATTAATCTTATGCCATATTCTATTTTTAAACAATTAGGATTAGGTTAATTAAAACCCACTCACATGACTCTGCAGCCTGCAGATAGGTCCATTAGATACCCTAGGGGTGTTATTGAGGATATTATAGTTCGTGTGAGGGGTTTAATTATTCTAGTCGATTTTGTCGTATTAGAGATAGGAGAGGTGCAAGAGAATGGTAAAGAGCACACACTTTTGCTAGGTAGACCATTTATGGCCATGACTAACACTTTGATAGATGTTAAGAATGGAACATTAAAATGTCTGTTGAAACTGTGTCTTTTTCTGTTCGTAATTATGATCGTGTTATTCCTTCTTTTGAATATGTAGATAATTGTTCATATGTTGATGTGATTGATGCTTTGGCTGAGAAAGTTATTATGCAGGAACATGATGAAGAGATGCAAGAAGTTTTTGTGAGATCTGGCGATATGGAGGAGTGGGCTCAAATGGAAACTGATCTTGGAATTCCTATTCCAATTCTTCCACTAGAACCAACAAAGAAGGAGAAGGAGCAAATGAGGAAGGAGGACGAGAAAGTGGAACTAAAAGAGCTTCCCTCTGATTAACACGTATTTTTATGTGCATGTTGAGTGTATTTTGTATATGCTTGAAGCTCGATTTGTGTGTTTTAATGTTAGAATGCTAGGGTTTTTGAACTTATAACATAGTTCATATTCTTCTCATTTTCTTTCGGTTTTCAATCTATTTTTATAGGAATGGAAGAGCATTGAAGCATCTAAAGATCAAGGGCCGGAAACGAGAATGAATCGAGCTTCAAGAGGTGGAAGTAGAAGGTCAAAAGCCAGTTTGAAGAAAGGAAATCAAGAATCGAAGAAAGAACCGAAGAAAGAATCGAACGAGAGAAGATTCAACCCGGAGAAAGGGAGTCGGTGACCCAGACGGCGACCGGCTGGACCGCCGGCTGGCCAGCTGAGGGGCTGCAAGACGGCAACCAAGGCGGCGACCCAGGCAGTGACCAGCCAGACCGCCGGCCAGGGCACCGCCATCCCTTCCTCTTTTGTTTCTTGACCGAGTTGGTTCGTCCAACTCGGTCCAACTCGACCCAAAACTCACCTTTTATGTATTTAACCCCAAAATCTTCCTTAATGGGGGTATCTTTTGCATACTTTAATATTCCTAGAACCCTAGAAATATTTCCCTCTTTCCTTTTTAGTATTTTGAAGATTATTGAAGATTTATGTTGAAGATTTGAAGATCCTTCCACTATTCTCTTCCTTATTGAATTTTCTATCTTTTGATTATGGTTTTATGCATTTTCTATGGTTTATTTTCCTTAATCATGTCTAGCTAGATCTCTTTGTGATTCTAATTATATGTAGATTAGGGATAAGTGATGGGATTAGGCTTTAAATATAAATTTACCTTCTAATTTCATGTTCATTTCTCTTGGGGCTATGTTTTATTATGTAATTGTGATTGATCACCATAGTTGCATACCAAGTGTTTGATCTAAAGCTTAGGAGGCTTAGATTAGATGCTAGGATCAAGAGATTTGCATGTTAGAGAATAGTAGGGTTAAGGAACTCCATAAGCTCTTGGGAGTTAATGAATTGCTTGATATCTTAGTAGGAGTTAAGTCTTTCATTAATCTACTTGATTTCATTACAATGAGGAATTGAGTGAATCATACTTAGGAGGTTTCCCACATGAAATTGGATTAAAATGGCTAATTCTAGTTAGAGTGTTACATCCCTATCACTTAGACCTAATTTAAGTATAATTGGAGTCACTTTCATTTCCTATTGATTTTATATCATTTGCTACTTGTTACTTATTTAGTTAAGTTCTTAATTACTTTTCATTTATCATTAATCAATCAAAAACACAAAAATATGTTAGTTGGTAGCTTGGATAGTAGTTAGGTAACTAGATTACTACTTGAATCTCATTCGCCAATGCATTCCCTGTGGATTCGACTCAATTATACACATCGATTATCATTACATCATCTCACCCTCAAAAGTGAGAGCGATCACCCTCGCATTTGAAATACATCTTTTTGAACGATGGAGAGAGGAAGCCTGTGATTATTTCTGCCACATTGTCTAAGGAAGAAGAAGATGCCCTCGTTCAAGTGTTGAAGAAGTACAAACTTACTTTTAGATGGAGTTTGGCCGATATTCGAGGCATAAGTCCCACCACATGCATGCACCGAATCAACCTCGAAGAAGGGGCCTGACCAAAGAGAGATGGGCAACAAAGACTTAACCCAGTTCTGATAGAGTTCGAAAGGAAATCTACAAATTGTTGGCAGAAGACATCATTTATCCTATTGGTGATAGTGAGTAGGTTAGTCCGGTGCATGTGGTGCCAAAGAAAGGAGGAATCACAGTTTTCATGAATGAGAAGAATGAAATGGTGCTAACTCGTCTCGTGATGGGTTGAAGAATGTGCATTGACTATAGGAAGCTTAATGGTTCCACCAAAAAGGACCACTTTCCTCTTCCTTTTATTGATTAAATGCTTGATAGATTAGCCGGGCAAGAATTTTACTATTTTCTTGATGGTTTGTCAGGTTACTACCAAATTACAACTACTCCAGAGGATCAAAAGAAGACGGTGTACACTTGCCCGTTTGGCACCTATGCTTATAGGAGGATGCCCTTTGGTCTCTGCAATGTACCAGGCAATGTTCTAAAAGTTGCTAGTCGGTAGTCGGGCGGTGGGGTGGGGACTAGTGCCTAGGCGGCTAGGCGGGAGCCTAGTCGGATTTGAATTTTAATGTTTAATTTTTATTACTTTTACAATATATCTTAAAGTATAAACTATATAAACATATATTAACCATGATTTAATTTTCTAATTCATGACAAAATGTTAGAAACACATAATATGATAATTTAAAATATAATATCCATAAATTTAAACATGAAATCCATAAATTAGTTCATAAAATCCATAAGCATAAAAGCTAATTTATGCCATGAAAAAAAATTTAAAAACAAGAATTCAATTCCATTCTTGAGACCCAGTAAAAACTTCTCTCGACTCTCTCTCAAACCTCAGTATATAAATTTTATCTTTTTCTGTTTTATCTTCCATCTCTCGACTCTCTCAGTCTCTCTCAGAATTCAATTCCATTCTTGAAACGTAGCATTAATTTCTTTATTTTTTACAGATAAACTCTTGAAAATCTACCTCTATCACTATGGAATGTCGATTCAACTGGGACTCTGGGAGGATGGCAATGATGATGGCTGGGAGTCTGGGACTGGCATAGGGATGACGAGACGAGACGAGATGCTGGAGCTGGGCATCGTCGGTGGTGAAGATACTGGAGCACCATAGAAGAGAAGAGAGACGCGCGAGGAGGTAGGGTATTAATTTGGGGATTTTTGATTTCAAAACTAAAATTTTGTAATTAATACGCCCAGCCCAACTCGAAGCCCGTTTAATCTGCCCAGCCCGACTTCCGCCTAGTACCGACTATCCTGCCTAGCGCCGACTAGAGCCGACTAGTCGACCGACTTACAATCGCTCACCTAGGAAGAACGATTACATGAAAATCGGGTCGGCGATGTTCCGATCAGTGCCTAGGCGGCGACTAGTCGGCCGCCTAGCCCGACTTTTCGAACATTAGCACCAGGTATGTTTCAACTTTATATGATGTCTATCTTTTTCTGAGATGATAGGTGATTTTGTGGAGATCTTTATGGATGATTTCTCAGCTTTTGGTTCTTCTTTTCTCGATTGTTTGAGTAAAATTGAGAGATTTTTAAAAAGATGTGTGGAAAGTGGGTTAACTTTGAGTTGGGAAAAGAGTCATTTCATGGTTAGGAGTGGAATTGTTTTGTGGCATGTTGTGTCAAGTAAAGGGATAGAGGTTGAGAAGGCTAAGATAGAGGTCATTGAAAAGTTGCCTCAACCTAGAGATGTCAAGGGAATTAGGAGCTTCTTAGGTCATGCTCGTTTTTATCGGCGTTTCATTAAGGATTTTTCTAAAATAAGCCAACCGTTATGTCACTTGCTTGCTCAAGATGTGCCTTTTAATTTGATGATGCATGTTTGACTGCTTTAACACTCTTAAGGAGAAATTGGTGTCAGCCCCTGTTGTAGTTGGTCTTGATTGGTCACTTCCTTTTGAAATCATGTGTGATGCTTTGAACTCTGTTGTAGGAGTGTCTTAGGTCAAAGTGTCGATAAAATATTGCGTGTGATTTATTATGCGAGCTTGACTTTAAATCCTGCTCAAGTGAATTACACCACAATTGAAAAAAGAAATGCTTGCTGTAGTGTTTGCCTTAGATAAATTACGTGCTTACATCATTGGGTCTAAGGTAATAATCTATAGTGATCATGGGGCTCTTAAGCATTTGTTGACTAAGGTACAAGCTAAACCCAGACTTATTGGGTGGGTTTTATTGTTACAAGAGTTTGACATTAAGGATAGGAAAGGGAGTGATAATTTGGTTGTTGATCATTTGTCTCGTATTGAGAATACCCCTCCTTATTTGCATGATGATGCCATCCCTGAATCTCTTTTCCTTATGAACATGTTTGTAAAATTGAGATTGAGGATTGGTATGCTGATATTGCTAACTACTTGGTTAATAATGAATGCATACCAAAGCTAACCAAACCAGAAGAGAAAAGGTTTCTTCGTACGTGCAGGTAATATTTTTGGGAGGATCCATATTTGTTCAAGCTTGGTAAGGATGATATGATCCGGAGATGTATTCCGGACAAAGAGCAAGGAGAGGTATTGAAGCATTACCATGAGGGAATACGTGGAGGCCATTTTGGTGGACAAAAAAATGCTCACAGGGTGCTTCAAAGCGGTTTGTATTGGCCTACTTTGTTCAAGGATGCTCAAGCTTTCTACCTTGTATGTGATTGGTGCCAAAGGGTTAGGTCCATTGGAAGAAGGAATGAGATGCCACTCCACCCAATCTTGGTAGTTGAAATCTTCGACATCTGGGGTATTGATGTTATGGGTCCTTTTCCCCAATCCAATGGTTTTAAGTATATCTTACTTGCTATTGATTACGTGTCTAAGTGGGTTGAGGCTATTCCTACTAGCACATGTGATTCTCATGTTGTCTTGAAGTTTGTGTAGGAAAACATCTTGTGTAGGTTTGGATTTCCTCGTGTAATCATTACTGATGGAGTGAAGCACTTTTACAACAAGTTGTTCGAGAAGCTCATGAAAAAGAATGAAATCACGCACAAAGTGGCAACTCCATATCATCCGCAAACTTCGGGGCAAGTTAAGACAAGCAATAGGCAAGTCAAAGGAATTTTGGAGAAGACGGTGAAACCGTCAAGGAAGGATTGGTCAGAAAAGCTCAATGACGCTTTGTGGGCATATCGAACCGCTTACAAGGGAATTCTTGGAATGAGCCCATATCGACTCGTGTATGGAAAGGCTTGCCACTTGCTTATTGAGATTGAATACAAGGTTAATTAGGTACTCAAGAAACTTGATCTTGTCATGAGAGTGCTCGAAGCAAGAGGATGTTACCAATGGAGGAGTTGGATGAGCTCCAGAATGAAGCTTATGAGGTTGCGAAGATTTCCAAGGATAAGATGAAGCGACTTCATGATAAACGCATTCTCTTTAGGGAGTTTTAGCCCGGGAATAAAGGTTCTTTTATTCAACTCTCGTCTCAAGTTGTTTCCGGGCAAGTTAAAATCAAGATGGAGTGGCCCGTACACCGTTGTCAAAGTGTTTCCATTTGAAACTATTGAAATTATGGATAAAGAGTCGAGCTCGTCTTTTTGTGTCAACGGGCAGAGATTGAAGATTTATATTGAAGGAGAGATGAAGCCTCATACCATTGAAGTGACTCCAATCTCCGATCCACCATTTTCATAAAAAAAAGGGGTTTCGTTGAGCTAATGACATTAAATAAGTACTTCGTGGGAGGCAATCCATAGTTTTGTAATTTTTCTTTGTTATTTATCTTCATTGTATTATTAATTTTTCGATTCATTTTGTAGGTTAGTGCCAATTTCTGCAGCTTCCAGTTGGCGACCCCCTGGGCACTCACCAACTTGCTCACGGAGACGGACTGCAGGTCAGAGTTGGCTGCCGCTCGGACCCCTTGGCGCCCGCTGATCTTCCCTCACTTTAGGGGTGAGGGTAGAGCAATGATAATCGATGTAATATAATTGAGTCGAATCCACAGGGAATGCAATGACAAATGAGTTTCAAGTAGTAATCTAGCTACTAAACCTACTATCCAAGCTACAAGATATCATGTTTTTGTGTTTTCTTAATTCTATCAAGCAATATAATTGAAAAGTAACAAACTAGATAACAACTAATAGCAAGAGTTAACAAACAATAGTAGAAAACTTGGTTCCAAATATAATCCAACATTCACTAGAGGCATAGGTTTTAGGATTTGCGAGGATGAACCGATTTAATCCAATTCATAAGGGAGTTCTTTATAGGATATACATCGACTCTTTTCTCAAAGCAATCAATATAAGTGGATTAACCTATGACATCTATCTCAGCTATGTCTCAAGATGCATAAATCAACTCCAAATAGCTCAAGAATTATCTAGAATCTCCTATTAGCAAGAATTACTAATATGTTGTGATTTGATGCCAAGTGTTATGAACTAAAGCCTACTAAGCATTTAACCAAACACCTTGTATGCACTCAATGATGGCCAATCAATCATGCAATAAAATCAAGTCCCAAATCACAAGACATATGAATTAGAAGGCAAATCCAACTACAATATCCAAAAACCTATTAATCTAGATCGTGTCTTCATATATTTGAAACCAAAAGGAAATTAGCTAGACATAATTAAAGGAAATAAACCATAGAAAAGAGAAGAAATCATGATCAAAATAAAGAGAATTTAATAAGGAAGAAGAAGATGGTCTTCAATTGCAAATCCAACAAGTGTAGCTTCAACAATCTTCAAAATACTAAAAAGGAAAGAAAGAAATATTTCTGGGGTTCTAGAAATCTTAAAAAATGCAAAAGATCCACAAAATAGGAAGATTTTGGGGTTAAATACATAATATGTGAGTTTTGGGTCGAGTTGGACCGAGTTAGACGACTAACTCGGTCAAAATACTAAAGAAAAGGGACGACGGCTCCCTGGCCAACCGCCGCTTGGGTCGCCGGAAACTCTGCAGCTCAGCCGGCCAGCCGGCGGCCTGGCTGGCGGTCCAGCCGGGCACCGTCCGGGACGCCGTCGGTCCGGTCATGTTGCGCAGCTCCACTGTTTTCGCTCATTCTCTCTCGTCTGAACTCCGATTCTCGATCCGCATTTTGCTATGGACTCCTAACGAACCCCTCTTCGACATGGAATGATCAAATTGGCCAAATGAGTTCTCTATTTTTCCTACAAAAAGCATAAAGAGACTTGAGAGAATGAGGAAAATATAAATGAAATCAAACTAGTGAAACCCTAACTATACAACTTGAAATTCCACATTGAAGAACACAAGTTTCACTCTAATTGAGCTCGATTCTCCCTCGTTTCCGGTCTTCGATCCTTAGATACTTGAATGCTCTTTTAAATTCTCACAAAAATAGATCGAAAACCGAGAAAAATGAGAAAAGTCTAAAGTATACTAAAAGTTAAGAAACCCTAGCATTTCTAACATTAAAACATACAAATCAAGCTTCAAATATATTCAAAATACACTCAATATGCACATAAAATACATGTTAATCACCCGTCCAGTCTGCAAATTAAAAAGGGGGATCGGGGTTTAGAACCCTAATTCTTCTTCTTCTTCTCAAATTTCTTCATCACTATCACTACCTCTCCGCCGCCAACCGACCATACACCACCATCATTTATCACTACCGTCGTTCATCGCTCAGTTGTCCGCCATTCAACCTCTCAGTTGCCGCCATTAATCTGTATTGGGCGACCGCCCATGCACACTCGGCGCCCGCCTAGTAGTTCGCCCAGAAATTCCACCGCTTTTCTAAGTGCGGTTTTCTCCTTGTTTTTCCATCTCCGGTTTATTTCAAGCTCATCTCTACTCCATGGGACATCCATCCAAGAAGAGAGCTGTCAATGAACCAGAGTTGAGTCGTGCTTCCGAGGAGATGAGCGATGTTCGTATTAATTATCCGGGGTGTCATTTTCTAATCGAGCAAGCACTTGAAGGTAAAATTTTCGTGCATTTGAATGATATGGAGATGAATTCCCCTATGTATTTTAATTGGGGTTTCGTTGAAAGTTTGGGTGTCAAGGATAAGCTTATTAGATATCTTGATATTTTGGGTTTAAGGACTTTTGCTAGTGCTCAATGGGATGGATATGATTAGTTATGTTTGGAGATAATTTTTACTTTTTCTATGGATATTGCTGATATTATGGAGCGTCGATTTAGGGGGGGGGGGCAAGGGTTAAGGTTACTAAGGCTATTATGCATTCGGTTTTTGGCTTTACAAAGGATGAGGATGCCCTTAGGAGTGTGCCTAATTCGATTGCTGAGTTTAATCCTAATGAGGGATGGTATGAGTTGAGTGGATTACATAATTGGATTGGGGGGGGGGGAGAGAGCATTCCTAGTGCTTATATCAGAGATGAAGCATTGTACTTGCTTCATAAATTCTTGAGTTACAATATCTCTGGTAAGCAAGAGCCGAGCAAAGTGAACAAATTGGAGATATTTTTGCTTTGTGCTGCTCTCCATGGTCACAAGGTTTGTATTTCTAGCATGATTTGGAATCAGATCGACCAAATGCATTTTCGTAGCAACGTACATCCTGCTTTTTCCTCAATTGCCACTGGCCTAGCTCACCATTTTAGGATTCTGCTTCCTACTCCTCATATGGATCGGATAGAAAGTCTCAAGCTTTCACTTGAGACATTGAAGAATGCCCATTTTGTGAGGTCGGAGTTTAAGTTTGTGCCGTATGAGCAGGGCCCCACTGTCCGCAATTACCGTGCACATATGTGTCTTGGTGGGGCCGGCCCTGAGGATGATCAAATGGAGGAAGAAGCGGCCTATGAAGCTAGCCATGCTGAGGCTCATGTTCAGGAGCCAATTGTGCCTCCGCCACCACCTCCACCAGAGTATGTGACTAGAGAGGCGTTTGAGGCTCTTCAAGCCCAACTGTGTGATGGAACTGCTGCTTGAAAGCATTCCTTTTTCCCACTAGATCTTCGAATTGGATGTGATAATTTAAATGCAACTAAATCACACAATCGAGTTTAGAATAGCATACCTTAGATCTACGCCAATGGAGTAATCTACAGGTCTAGATTACTGGGGTGTGATCCCTTTCCTCGAAGTTCTTCGACTGTGTGGGCGTCTAGGAACTTTGGAACTAGGAATTCTCCCTATGTGTATGCGCTGTTCTCAAGCTCTCAATCCTTAGAAAACTTAGGTTTTGAGAATCTCCTCCTCCTTATTTATAAGAGGAGGAGGCGCCACTTTCCTTGTCCACTAAGTCACGGGCTTTAATTAAAGCCCGGTTTAGTTAATAATTACTGAAACAAATTCTAATTAAATATAATTAGAATTAATCCTAATTATTATAAGGAAAATAATATATATAATTATTAAATTAATTATCTAATTCCTTAATTAAGGATAAATCTTAATTAATTAGATATTAATTTATTCCACAATTATATAATTAACCAGAGTGCAATTATTGAGATCAGATGGACACCAGAAGAGGAAACTGGCATCCCCTACACTACAGTAGGCGCCACATTACTGGGCTCAAGCCCATAATGCCTCTTTTTAGTCCAAAACTGATATCCCTCAATAATACCTTGAATTCCTTCCTGAAGAGCTCTTGGGCCACCCCAGGGATCTATATACCAGACAGAGTTTAGCCTTACCTAATGAAATAACCATGATCAACCCAGAACATTTATTTCATTAGAGCTGTGATGCATTCCACTAAAGAATCACAACTGAATCACCGCTCTGTCCCAATTTGTAGATTGGGGCTGATACTTTATTTAGAGCTATCCCCGTGTTTAATGACTCCGATATCCATTAATTAATTAGAGCTCCTCTGACAGCTCATAATTAATTAATATCTTATTTTCCTCAAGTAGTACCCGTTCACCCCTTATTATTATACCTGAACTTAATCAGCATGCATGACTCGGTATAATAAACCTTGTGAACTCCCTGAGGGGATATCTCTCAACCTAATACGGACACGGTGTCTCGATATAACTAATTAGACATACTATGTGCCCTTATATTACCCAAGATGCAAGTCATCAAGGATGCTGCGATAGACCCTTAGCTATACAAGTCAAAGTAACAGTGAACAACGCATATATCTCTAATAGCATATTGAGATTAAGATCATATCTCTAAATCCTGAGATCTCTAGTTCTTCACCTATTGCTAGGGTCAGTATCAGAAGAACCTTATCTCACTCGATCCTGTCAATACATTCCACCGTACCAACATAACTAGCGACTGAGACCCGCCACTACCGTTATGTTGCAGTCTAAACCGATAGTTTTCTCAAGCTATCTCGACTGTGACACTGTTTATATCTCATAATTATTATCGAACGCTGCATGATCTCCCTGACACCCAAGCCGTCCACGTGTTCTAAAACATGAGATATAGGGCTTATTCTTATTAATATATTTATTCAGATAGGTGATTGTTACCAGTGGAATACATGTCGTATATACTAAAACACGTTTTTGCTTTAGCTATACACAACAACCCCAATAATCTCCCACTTATACTAAAGTAAAAACTTTTAGTATACCCATGTGTCTATCGGAAACTATATGGCATCACTGTATTTCACATCTTCTCCCACTTATACTGAAAGATTTTACTGTGGGAGGATCACTAAGACAATGCCCACCACGTGCTTCCGAGGTGCCGGCATACTCAACTTAGTGAATAAACCGCCATATTAACATTCCTGATTTAATGTTCCTTTATACCCGCAATATCACCTTATGGTTACATAAACTAATCGGTACTTCCTATGTGTTTTTCTTGGTTTGACAAATCTGTAAATCTTGCTTCTGCACTTGAAAACTCAATATGAGATTTCTTGCAAGATAGGATTACTACCATTTCACAAAGTAAAGTTTCCAACCATACAGCTGCTTTAGTAGCTCCCACTACAATTTTAGCTTGTCATGAAAGACCTCTCATAAACATTTTACTGTTTCGAGATTCTCCAAAGTATGGTTCTCCTTTCTAAGTGAACACATAGATTTTAAGGTCGATTACCTCATTTACCAATATACTCCCCGATTATCCGTGTTCATTAATGAACTATATTTGTTACCTTGCACGCAGTAATAACAAATATCTGACACTTTTCCGATATAACTTATATCGATAACCTAGTCAGAATAGTAACCTACATAGAATACTTGAATCATGTATACTATCCTCAAGGACATATCCCATATTATTCAAATTTTGCGTCTTAAATTGTCTGGATAACCACCACCATTATGTCCTATAATACTTTCACAATGTTGCCAAAGCTAGTAATATTATCACATAATGTATAAGAAAATCACGTCTATCATCTTTATTACGATGAGAACTGTAATATTTATTAACATGTTCTATAAAACTTGATCTTATGCATGTCATTCCATAAATGCTCCCATTATTTGAATTTCTGCAAGAGTTAATCAAGCATTCAGAGTAATGTACTTAATTGATACACATTTGTTCCAACATAACCGTTATATCCGAACATCTCCAGCTAAAAGCCACTGGCTTCACACAGATATTGGATTGTAACTTATGAGGTACAAAAAGTGTTAATATGAAATATAGAACTCTTTGGAAACTTATATTCCAACAAAATTGAACTTTGAAAGTCCATTTTCTATATTTCCAATATTAACCTTGTTTTTCCTTTGTCATTGCCCTTTTCATTATGAATCTAAATCCAACAATGAAACTTGGAAATTGACATGAATCGTATCAATTACTTCAACCTTCTCATTTAAACTTTTATTTATGTTTACGTGGTCATTTCTTTCCTCATGTACATTTTCTAAGAAACCTAATTTCTTGATGTATATGAAAAACGATTCAGTGTTTTTCTTCAAAAACACTCCCGCTGTAATAAAGATGACCTTGTGCAGAATACATGTGACTATTCATTCTTGTACTTCTTGGCTTATTGAAATTCCTTTGAATGATCCTATCATTCTTGAACATTTTTCAATAATGATCCCTTCATCACCTTATCCTTTTTAATCTTTTATTGAAACTTTTACTAATTCAACTTATCACCAATCTTAATTCAACTAATTTGCACCACGATACATGCAAATATCCCTTATATCCAACTTGAGCCTAAAATCGGCCACCATGCCAACTTTTACTCAAATTGTAAGGTAGAATTATAGATACCAGACATAGTTTAGTAATGTTTCAAACAAAGATGGGAAAAGAGGTGAGAAACAAAGAAACATCTACATTTATCTAATCATATTTGAGATATCCCATGTTTCAAGATAATTACATCAACACATGAATGAAAAACATTTAACAACCAGTGTTAAAATTAACACAAATGTTAAAACCGAAATCCTCCATAAACCATTTCAAAACAAATGTACCGCCATCCATGGCAAAACCATATGTATCGAAAAAAGCAGTAATGTATCATCCCAAACATCTATCTCAAAACCAAAAGATAAAACAAAGAAAAAGAAGTCTCCGAGCAATCAGCAACCGCATCAACCATCAATGCTTGCTGCACCAAAACTCGAAGCCGCCTCATCATTCTTTGTGGCATCGCCTACAAAGAAACACATGTAACAAACCATAATTAGTATCCACCAGTTTAATCCGTCCAATAAAGGACTAAACCAATGCTAATATGTTTTACTATGTTATATTTATAGACATACCTTCATCCATCTTTTGTTTCTTATTCCGCCTCGGAGGTTCCTTTTCGGAATCACTGACCCGCCCTCACTTTAGGGGTGAGGGTAGAGAGCAATAATAATCAATTATAGTATAATCGAGTCGAATCCACAGGGAATGCAATGGCGAATGAGTTTCAAGTAGTAATCCAATTATCTAACTACTATTCAAGCTTGCAATTGACATGTTTTTATTTTTTTGATTAGCTAATGAGAAATATAAAGTAAGTAACAAACTAGATAACAACTAATAACAAGAATTAACAACAATAGTAGAAAGCTTGGTTCCAAATATAATTCGATAATCACTAGAGGCCTAGGTTTTAGGATTTGCATGGATTAGCCATTTTAATCTAATTCATATGGGAGTTCTATATATAGTAAGCATCAACTCCTCTCTCGAAGCAATTAATATTAGTAAATTAACCTATGACATCTATCTCCGCTAGGTCTCAAGATGCATAAATTAACTCCAAATAGCTCAATTAATTATCTAGAAGCTCCTACTAGCAAGAATTACTAGTATGGTGTGATTTGATTCCAAGTGTTATGAACTAAAGCCTCCTAAGCATTTAACCAAACACCTTGTATGCACTCAATGATGGCCAATCAATCATGCAATAAAATCAAGCCCCAAATCACAAGACATATGAATTAGAAGGTAAATCCAACAACAAAACCCAAAAACCTAGTGATCCATATCATATCTTCATATTTTGGAACCAAAGGAAATTTAGCTAGACATAATTGAAGGAATTAAACCATAGAAAGTAAATGAAATCATGCTTAAAAGATAGAGAATTCAATAAGGAAGAGAATGGTGGAAGAATCTTCAAATCTTCAACATATATCTTCAACAATCTTTAAAATACTAGAAAGGAAAGAGGGAAATGTTTCTAGGGTTCTAAGAATGTTAAAAGTATGTAAAAGCTCTACCAAATATGAAGATTTTGGGTTTAAATACATAATAGGTGAGTTTTGGGTCGAGTTGGACCGAGTTACACGACTAACTCGGTCAAGATAGTAAAAGAAAGGGGCGACGGTACCCTGGCCGACCGCCGCCTGGGTCGCCGGAAACTCTATGGTTCATCCGGCCAGCCGGTTGCCGTCCGGGTCGCCGCCGGTCCGGTCCTTTTGCGCAGCTTCACCGTTTTCGCTCGTTCTCCCTCGTCCGAACTCCGATTCTCGATCTGCTTTTTTCTATGGACTCCTAACGAACCCCTCTTCGATATGGAATGATCAAATTGCCCAAATGAGTTCTCCAATGTTCCTGAAAAAATCATAAAGAGACTAGAGAGAATGAGGAAAACATAATTGAATTCCAACTAGTGAAACCCTAACTCTATATATGTAAATTCCACATTTCAAACCTAGGTTTCACCCTAATTAAGCTCGATTCTTTCTCGTTTCTAGTCTTCAATCCTTATCCACATGAATACTCTTTCCAATTCTTACAAAAATGGATCAAAAACCAAGAAAAACGAGAAAAGTCTAAAGTATACTAAGAGTTAAGAAACCCTAGCATTTTTAACATTTAAGCACATAAATCGAGACTCAAACACATTCCAAAACACTCAACATGCACATAAAATACGTGTTAATCACTCCCCCAAACTTAAGCCATTGTTCGTCCGGAACAATGAAACGAACAATCAAAACACTTAACACGTATGGAGTGTGCATTTTGAGTTCCTCGATGCCTCATATAACCTAAAATACCATTTTTGTTCAAAGAAATTCTCAAGTCAAACCAAACATTCATAAGATCAACCACTATCCTAACTTAGAATTCAATCACTCAAACATCTTAAACTCTAGACCTCTCATGGAACATGTGTATCACTCGATCCCTCAATATATGGAAATGGTAAACACTCATCGAAATCATGCAATACACATCTTTAACCATAGGCTTGCCTATCAACTCAATTTCTCAATACTACAATGCATGCACAAATTAAGATAAAAAATGTCTTTATTAAGCTTGTAATGTAGGGACATTGGTTAAGGTAGGGAATTTTAGGTTAAGTGACTTCAATTTTCATTCAAGTACCCTTACCCCTTTTCTTCACCTTTCTAAGTATGAATTTCTTCATCTTCCACCTTGTCCGACCCCTTCTTATCAAATGAATCCAAGCTTCTATCAAACATTTAAAGAAACACTCCTTTATGCTCTTATTCTTCTCTATTTCTTGTAAGAACTTTGTTCTTACGTTCTTTTTTTTTTTTTTCAATAAGAACTTTGTTCTTATTCTTTTCTATTCTAACTTTGAGCTTATAGGAGTGTCCTTTCATTTCAAAATCAATCTCTAGACCCTTCACCATCACCCACCATTTTTCATGCATTTTTAACTTTCACCAAGGTTCCCTTAACCATCCTTCACTCCCTATCATCCGGTTCAAGAAGAAAAAGCTCTATTCAAGGCTCAAAATGGGACGACAATGGTGATGATAAATAGGTTAGTGTTTAGGGAAAATGGGCTATTCAATGATGGCCTAAAATCATCTCCTAATCATGCAAACATGTAATACTTCTAACAAGAGTATCAAGACAAGTTCTAATAAAGAATATGCAATGCAAGATCAAGCTCTCAAGAAAGGATATTCACTATGTAAAATGCATAGTTTAAGGCTCAAAATCCTCTCAAGCTTTTTATCTAGAACCCCAATCATGCTTGACTCAAACTTGATAATTTTCAAAAATGTTACCCTTTTAACATCAATCATTGGCATCTCACCCAAATGCACTTAAGCAATTAAATACGTGTTTTCACACTCAAGCATGCAAGCATTCATTCAACCTTTTTCCAATTCAAAAACTCTTCAATTTTCAAAAATTTTAACATTCAAACTCACATTCAAAAAACCAACACAACAAAGAAGAACTTTCATCAACTATGCTCCTTCACCCAAACTCACAAAATCAAACATCAAGCATTCAACATTGTTTTCTTAACCCCAATCTTCCTTCCAATTAACAAAAACACACAAATATAACATGAAAACATACTAAACATACTAAAGCAAGCCAAACTCTCATATTTATTCTCCAAACAACACTTTTCACTCTAAAACAAACCATATTTCCACATTCTCAAATCAACAACTTCTCAATCAATCAATCCACCAAGCATACACAAAGTCATGAAACTACTAACCAAGTAAAGCAAATAAGAAAAGAACTAGTAAAGGAATGGAAAAGACATAAAATGTAAGTAATTTAAATTTCTTATCCTACCCCCCTCTCCCAAACTTATTTTAGAAAATAAATTCTAATATGAGTTTGGCGGGAAAGATATATAAGAAATTTAAATTACACTCACAAAGGTCCAAGCTATGGTGGAGGAAGTAGGGGTCATGTCACCCCTTGATTGCCTTGGTGCATCCGAAAACTCTCCAATAACTCCATTATCGAGTTTGCTTGTTTTTCCATCCTTTCACCTCTTTGTGCTTCCTCAAGTTGAGTAATTCGCATTGAAGTTACTTCTTGTCTCATCATAGTGACTTGTGCATCAAGGGATTTAAATCCACGCTCCATGCTTGCCATCCTCCCCTCAAGGGCTTCAAACCTCTCTTCATACCCTCTTTCTCTTGTAACTTGCTCTCTTCTTGAACTTGGCTCACCTCTTAACATTGGTTCACCCCTTGACATTGGTTCACCCCTTGTAGAATCTTCCATTTCTTCATCTTCTTGAGCAAAAGTCATTCCCTCACCCCCATGGTATATTCATCGTCTTCTCCATAATTGAAAATATGATTCTCTTTGATGAATTTATGAGTGGGGGTATTCAAGTGTCAATTCTCCCGATCATGGAGATCGGTTACCAACACGCTCATTGCATTTGGAAGAGGGAATGTCCTTTCATCATCTTAAATGAAATAGAAGGGAGGCCTAGATGATACAAGAAACCTCATGTTTCTTAGCTTCTCAACATCAATCAAATATGAACCTCTCATCGGAGTATATCCACTAAGATCATCATTGATTTTCTTAGCCAAAGGGGTGAGCATTCCTCCTATGTTAATCTTCCCACTTGGTGCCTTTGCTTGCTTCATGACTTGAGCAAGGAAAATGTGAGAAAAGCTTATGCGCCTCTTGGTTAGCATGGCTTGAATAATGAAGAGATCATTAACTCGAACCGAAGTGTTCTCCGTCCGTGCCACCATAGTGTGACCAAGGATCTTCAACACCATTCTTAGGACCGGATTTCTCACCTCATTTGATTTTGAGTATCCCGCTCTAAAGCCTTCCATGGTGATTGGAGCAAGTTTATTCCATATGAAACTATGCTCAAAAACTCTTTCCACCAACACATCACCTCCATGTGGCACTCCAAAGATGTCTTCTATCGCTTCCAAACTCAACTCATGACGCTCTCCAAATAATTGAAATTTGATGTTTTCCATAGTATGGATGCTCTCATCTTCCAATGTGCTCATAAATTCAAGAACCACATTTTCATATGTTCTCCTATCTTCAAGAGTATCCTCTAGGATACTTCTCCATCCTATATTGTCAAAGAGGACTTTGATGTTATCATAAAGCCCTAACTTCACCAATGTGTCCTTAGATGGAAATTGAGTTGGTATAATGGTTCTTGATACGAGAACGGCAAATCTTGCTCTTTCTTCATAAGATTCCAAGTGAATGTCATAACCTTCCGGTGTCTTTGGATCTCTTCTTGGTACTTGTGAGGATGAAGAGGCATTATTTCTCCTCTTTTTGGAGAGAGAGGCAATCAATTCCTTAGAAGTGATGGTGGCATTTCCTTTCCCTTTAGAATCCTTTTTCCTACAAACCACAAACAAGGCAAAGTGAGATTTGAGAAAATAATCCAAACTTTGTCAAGGTGTGAGCAACACTTCACACAAGTATCACTCTCCATTTAGCATTCATATTTCCTAAGAAATGAATTTCCTAAACAAAACAAGCAAGAATTTCATATTTTCTTAACAAAAGCATTAAGCACTTCCAACTCATTCATGAGTATTCACATGAAAATGAATGCGTATTCACATGGAACTTTAATTGAACAAAAAGAATGCCATGAATTTCACTTTGTAAATCAAGAATTCATAAATTTATGCTTTCTTCAAGCCTTAAAACACTCAAGAAATGAATTTCCCAATAAAGAGCAAGCATATCCCTCAAAATTTTATGAATCATGCAAATTTTCATTCAAGCTCAAATCAAACATGCCTAAGTGCATAAAAGAAGCATAAATACAAGCTAATGCATGCTCATTTCCATGGTTCACCCACAAGTTTCTCCAAAAATCAAGAAAAATCCTAGGTAAGAATTTCTACTTAATTTCATGAAAATGATGACGTAAATACTCATACCACTTCATATCTTGCAAGTAGAAACTCATATGAGTAAGGATATAGGACACATTACCTCATCTTCTTGAAGAAACTTGAAAAAACTCAACTCTTTACCGAAAAGAACCAAATTTTCGTTTTTGGAGCTAAAGTGGGTGAAAAAGTGAATTATTCAGTTCAAAATGTAAATTTTGGGATGGGTAATGAACCTATGGAAGGAATTAGCTTAATTCTAAGTGATTTGAGAGTAATTAGAGGAAGAAAATCTAGGTTTTTAGAGTGAGAAAGTGGGTTTATTCTAAGAAATAAAAATAGAAAACATAAAATGAATAAAAATGAGGTGAAAAGAAACAAAAATAGAAATAAAGGGGGAGGAAGGGATGGCGGCGCCCTGCCCGGCGGCCTGGCCGGTCGCCGCCTGGGTCACCGCCTGGACCGCCGCCGAATCTGTAACTCAGCTGCCCAGCCGGCGGCCTGGCTAGCGGTCCATCCGGTCGCCGTCCAGGTCGCCGGCAGCTCGCCCTTTGACTCATTTCGGCCATTTCTGACGCGTTTCTCGACCTTTTTTGACCCTTTTCGATGCACCGGGTTCCTGTCAACTTCCTCTTTATTCTCCATAAGCATTTTTCAACCTTCTTTTTCAACATTTTCTATTTTTTATGGTTTTTCTCAAAAAAAGAACGAAAATTGCAACAAACTTAAAAATTGAAAAATGAAATAAAAACTCACAAAAACGAAAAAGAAAAGGATACGTGTTGAGGTGCCTCTCAACAAGCGCTTTGTTTAACGTCGGTAGCTCGACATAGTCTCCAAGATCAAGCATCATTAAGAAGAATGGTCGACTCCTCCTTAAACTTCTTCGAATTGAAATAGAGCTTGAGTCAATTCCATTAACAACAAAGGTAGAACCATCATTCTTGAGAAGTTCAAATGTACCATTCTTGAAACTCTTACTCACAATGTAAGGACCGGTCCACCTTGATTTGAGTTTTCCAGGGAAAAGACGAAGACGAGAGTTAAAGAGAAGAACCTCGTCACCCGGAATGATCACCTTGCTTTGAATCTCCAAATCATGAAACTTCTTGGCTCTTTCCTTGTAAATCCGAGAATTTTCATAAGCCTCGTTTCTCCATTCCTCTAACTCCACAAGATGGTTTTTCCTATTCAATCCGGCCTCCTTAAACTCAAGGTTAATCTTCTTTAAAGCCCAAAATGCCTTATGTTCAATCTCCAAAGGTAAGTGACAAGACTTTCCGAACACAAGTTGATACGGAGACATACCAATGGGGGTTTTATAGGCGGTTCGATAAGCCAACAAAGCATCATCAAGTTTCTTAGCTCAATCCTTCCGAGTAGTGATTGTCTTCTTCAAGATTTGCTTGATCTCCCGGTTTGCAAGCTCCGCTTTACCATTGGCTTGAGGATGATAAGGAGATGTAATCTTGTGCTTCACTCCATATTTAGCAAGAACACTTCCCAACCACTTATTATTGAAGTGAGACCCCCCATCACTAAGCAATGCCTTTGGAGTTCCAAACCGAGTCAAGATGTTCTTCTTCAAAAATTTGATCACAACCCTGGAATCACTCGTCGAAGTTGGAATGGCTTCGACCCATCTTGAAACATACTCAATAGCAAGAACGATATAAGAAAAACCACAAGAATTAGGGAATGGTCCCATGAAGTCTATCCCCCAAACATCAAACACTTCAACCTCGACCATGATGTTTTGAGGCATCTCATCCCTTTTTGTGATATTCTCCATCCTTTGACACCTATCACAATTCTTCACAAATGATTGGCAATCCCTAAAAATCGAAGGCCAATAGAATCCACTTTGAAAAACCTTCCAAGCCGTACGATTTGCCCCAAAATGACCCCCATTTGGTCCCTCGTGACAATCTTCAATAATCTTGAGCCATTCACCATCCATAACACATCTTCTAATAAGACCATCGGCACATCTTCTCCATAAGTATGGATCTTGCCAATAGTAAAACTTCACATCTCTAAGGAATTTGGCCTTTTGATAATCCGAGAGATTTGATGGTAACTCTCGAAGCACAAGATAATTAGCAAAATCGGCAAACCAAGAATCCTTGCATTTCAAGACCATGATTCTCTCATCCGGGAAGCACTCATTGATATTCAATCTCAAATCTTCACCTTCAACCGGATTTTCAAGCCTTGACATGTGATCGGCTAGCACATTATCAACTCCTCTTCTATTACGAATTTCCATGTCGAATTCTTGTAGAAGAAGAATCCAACGAATCAATCGAGGCTTTGCATCCTTCTTGGCCATGAGATGTCATATAGACATATGATCCGAATAGACAATAGTGTGATTCCCAACAAGATATGACCGGAATTTGTCAATAGCACAGACAATGGCCAAGAATTCCCTTTCAGTTGTTGTGTAGTTCCTTTGAGCACCATCCAAGGTTCTACTAGCATAATGAATGACCCGAAACACTTTATCTCTCATTTGCCCCAAAACCACTCCTAAAGCATAATCACTTGCATCACACTTCAATATGAAAGATTCACTCCAATTGGGCTTGATGAGAATATGAGTAGAGATGAGGGCTTTCTTCAATGTCTCAAAAGCTTTTAAACATTCTTCATCAAATACAAACTTCACATATTTTTGCAAGAGATCACAAAGTGGCTTTGTGATCTTTGAAAAATCCTTAATGAATCTTCTATAGAACCCCGCATGACCAAGGAAACTTCGGATTGATTTCACATTTGTACGGGGTGGAAGCTTCTCTATAGCAACAATCTTAGCTCTATCAACTTCCAAACCATCTCTAGAAACTTTGTGCCCAAGCACAATTCCATCTCTAACCATGAAGTGGCACTTCTCCCAATTCAAGACAAGAGAAGTGTCCTTACACCTTTGCAACACCTTTGTGAGATTAAACAAACAAAAATCAAAGGTCTTCCCGAAAACCGAGAAATCATCCATGAATACCTCCATAATATTTTCGATCAAGCCTCCAAAGATAGACATCATGCACTTTTGGAAAGTGGCTGGAGTATTACATAACCCGAAAGGCATCCTCCTATATGCAAATATTCCATAAGGGCATGTGAAGGCCGTCTTGTATTGATCCTCCAAGGCTATGGCAATTTGATTATATCCCGAATACCCATCAAGAAAGCAATAATACTCATAGCCCTCCAAACGATCCAACATTTGATCTATAAAGGGCAAAGGAAAGTGATCTTTCCTTGTAGCCGAATTCAAAGCCCTATAATTCTCATTCATTCGGTATCCGGTGGCAACCCTTGTAGCAATAGTCTCATCATTCTCATTCTTGACCACTGTCATCCCTCCTTTCTTCGGAACAACTTGGGTAGGACTCACCCATTCACTATCCGAGATGGCATAAATCATTCCCGCATCTAGTAACTTCAACACCTCTTTTCTCACCACTTCTTATAAGACCGGATTCAACCTCCTTTGAGGTTGAACCTTAGGACGACAATCATCTTCCAATAGAATACGATGCATGCATATAGATGGACAAATACCCTTGATATCATCAATAGACCAACCAATAACATCTTTAAACTCCCTAAGGACACGCGATAACTTGTCCAATTCGGACTCTGACAAGTGTTGTGACACTATAACGGGAAAATAGTCATTATCACCAAGGAAGGCGAACCTTAGGTGATCGGGAAGAGGTTTCAACTCTTGAGAAGTGTTTGAAGAAGATTCCACCTTAGTTGAACTCCCACTCTCCCCCGGTTGGTTGATATCAAGGTAATGAACTTCATCCTTCAATGATCCTTGATTTGCTTCCAAATAAGCAATAAACTCCAACATATCATCGCAAGCATCATCCAATTCAGAATAAGAATAGAAAGAATTAGCGATGATTTCTTCCATGAGGTCCTTTGCCATAAATGTAGGTAAGGTGGTGATTGAATTGCATTCCTCATAGGTGGAGTCATCTCCTCGCTTCATAGCATCAAAGATTGAAAGAGTGGGGGTCTCTTCATTAACTCTAAACATAAGATTCGCATCTTGCACATCAATAAGAGCTCTTCCGGTTGCTAGAAAAATGACGCCCAAGAATGAGGGGCATATTCTTATCCTCCGGCATATCCAAAATAATGAAGTCCACGGGGAAGATGAACTCCTCAACTTTCACTAACACATCTTCAACCACTCCTTGAGCATAAGATATGGAATGATCGGCCATTTGGAGACAAATAAAAGTAGGTTTGATCTCTCTAATATCCAATCTCCTAAAAATAGACAATGGTATCAAATTGATGCTAGCTCCAAGGTCACATAGGACATTTCTAAACTTTTCCCCTCCAATTACACATGATATTGTGAAGCTTCCGGGATCCTTCTTTTTCGAAGGCATTTTCCTTTGAATCACCGCACTAACCTCATCCGTTAGGCTAATTGTTTCAAATGAACCAAACTTTCTCTTGCTAGCAACGGCATCCTTTAAGAACTTCACATATCCGGGCATATCTCAAAGTGCATCAAGCAAGGGAATGTTGATTTGTACTTTGTTGAATATTTCCAAGAATCTCATCAACTTTTCGTCAACCTTATGCTTAGCTAGATGATGAGGAAATGGAGCCTTCGTAATGACATCCTCGGTAGGGAGAGGAGTCTCTACTAGCACCGCCTTAGGAGCTTCTCCTTAAACTTCTTTCCTTGATCTCTTCATTGGTAGGAGACTCCTCATAGGGTATATCTTCAACAAGGACTTCCTCTTTTCCACTTCTGGATGTAGCATGATTCTCATAGGCTCTTCCACTCCTAAGTGTAGCATTGCATTGGTTCTTTGGATTGACCTCCGTATTACTTGGAAACTTTCCCGGAGTATGTTGGGTGGTGGCTTGATTAGCCATTTAACTTATTTGGCCCTCCATCATCTTCACTTGCTTTGCAAAGAAGTGAGAGAATTCTCCAATGCACTCACCTTTTGTCCGGTTTGTATGATAAATGAAATTGTTGATTTGCCATTTGTTGGACAAGTTGCTCAATAGAAGGAGATATTTTCTTTGGTTCTTCAATAACTTCTTGATAAACGGAGAATCCGGGAGGTGGCAATTGAGCATTGTTAGGATTTCCGTAGGAGAGGTTAGGATGGTTCCGGTTGTTTGGATTATAGGCTTGATAGCCTCCTTGATAACCATAAGAATTTCCTCCTTGTGGCGTTCCTTGGAATCCTCCTTGTTGTCCTTGGAAACCCCCTTTGTTGAAATTTCCATATTGCCTTTGGTTTACAAAATTCAAGTCTTCACTTCCACTAGACTCCAAGTTCTCTTGATATTGATGAACACTTTGAACTTGAGCTTGAGATTGAGCTTTCCTCTCTTCTTCATATTGCTTCTTCATATTAGCAACTTCCATTGCCAATGCATCGAACTTCTCATCATCAATAGAAGCAACCTTCCTAGAAGGGGCCCTCTCCATTGGCCATTGATAGCTATTGGCGGCCATCTCTTTAATAATCCTCAAGGCTTCTTTGGTATTTCGATTCACTAGGCATTCTCCGGAAGTAGCATCCACGATGCTTCTTGTGTGTGGTGTGAGACCACTATAAAAAGTGGTAATTTGTTGACCTTCCGTGAAGCCATGTTGAGGACATTTTATCAAAAGCTCTCGATACCTCTCCCATGCTTCAAACAAAGTCTCATCACCTTGTTGAGAGAAGTATGAAATATTGGAGATAAGCCTTTGAGCTTTGGATGGTGGGAAGTATTTAGAGAGGAAGGCCTTGCATAGATCATCCCATGTGTGAATGCTAGCTTTGTTTAGTCCTTAATACCAATCCTTGGCCCGGTCCCGTAGAGAAAACCCGAACATCCTCATACGAATAGCATCATTTGAGACTCCGTTGAGCTTGATAGTATCGCAAATATCAAGGAACATACCAAGGTGGGCGTTCAAATCCTCTATAGGACTTCCACCGAATTGCTCACTCTTCACCATTTGGATGAGTCCGGATTTGAGCTCAAAATTATTGGCATTGATCGTCCCCCATTCTCCTCCTTGAAATTGTTCCGTTGGAGATTGGAACATGTGGTTGAGAGGAGGTGGTTGAGCCTCATTCGCCCTTCTTTCTTGCTCATCCTTCCATGCTCTAAACTCTTCCATTTTTTTCATAAGAGCTTCCATTGCTTGATTGTTAGCCATTTCTTGATCTTCAATAGAATTCTTTCTTCTATGCCTTATTTCAAAATTCAAGATCAAAGGTTGAACGGGTCTTCATTTGGACCTTGTGTGCATAAACCTACAAAACAAAAATTAAAAGAAACAATGCTTGAATTAGTAACTCAATAACCAAATCGACTATTGAAACTCAAACTAAGCATTCCCCGGCAACGGCGTCAAAAATTGACCCGCCCTCACTTTAGGGGTGAGGGTAGAGAGCAATAATAATCGATTATAGTATAATCGAGTCGAATCCACAGGGAATGCAATGGCGAATGAGTTTCAAGTAGTCATCCAATTATCTAACTACTATTCAAGCTTGCAATTGACATGTTTTTGTGTTTTTGATTAGCTAATGAGAAATATAAAGTAAGTAACAAACTAGATAACAACTAATAATAAGAATTAACAACAATAGTAGAAAGTTTGGTTCCAAATATAATTCGATAATCACTAGAGGCCTAGGTTTTAGGATTTGCATGGATTAGCTATTTTAATCTAATTCATATGGGAGTTCTATATATAGTAAACATCAACTCTTCTCTCGAAGCAATCAATATTAGTAGATTAACCTATGACATCTATCTCCGCTAGGTCTCAAGATGCATAAATTAACTCCAAATAGCTCAATTAATTATCTAGAAGCTCCTACTAGCAAGAATTACTAGTATGGTGTGATTTGATTCCAAGTGTTATGAACTAAAGCCTCCTAAGCATTTACCGGTCCAATATTCTCAGGAATGGATCAGTGCAGTAATAAGAGGCTAATAGCTCTTATTAGGCCCCTATGGGGCGCTACTTATAGCACTGGGCTATAAGCAGGCGCCACTTAAGCATAATGGGCTTAAGTGGCCGCCCATGTCTCTCCCAGGCCCATTAGGGCATGTTTTGTGCATTATAAATACTTAAGTGCACAAAACCCTAATATTAACTTAAGAATTAATCTTGAGAGAGAGAGGAGAAGTGGGCGGCGGCCTCAAGGAGAAGAAGAGAGACGATCTTCTTAAAGTGCAAGATCCAAGGTTCTAAATCCATATCGGAGACCACTCATCCACCGGGTTCGAGAAACGGGAATTTAGAAGGCTAGACCTATAGTCCTTCACTATCGACATTTTTGAAGGTATAATCTCAATCTCTTGTATGTTATACTTGCATTTAATTATCACAACCAATTCAGGTCCGGTGGCAGAATCGGATCGCCTTCAATCGGTGTTTCCATCAGGTAGCTGGCGATCTCTCACTATAAATAGGGATGCATACTCAACGTTGAAGACTTACGAAACTACTCTTATGTACAAGCCTACTGCAAGAACTTTTGAGTTTTCACAACATTCAAATCTCTCAAGTTCTGCAATCTTAGAGTTAGTAGAGTCCTTAGAAACCCTTAAAAGTTTCTAAGTTAGCAGCACCTAAATCCCTTCAACCCTAGACTAGAATCAAATCTTTTCTAGGACTTTATCCTTTTTACGTGATCTTTCATTATAAAAGGATTCTCTAAGTTAGAACTTTCAAAACCTAAACTCAAACCCTCATTCGTAGCTTGTTGTTAGATCGAGTTTTAAGTTTGAGTTTAAGTTTATTTGTGTCTGTTTAATCCGAGTTTGTGAAGCTTAAGTCCGAGTACTTAAGTGAAAAAACAAAGATTATTTGTTAGGTGTTTGTTTGGTTGCTAGAGAACACGTTCTAATCTCTAGGTTTTAAGTTCAAGGTCGAACTTAGAACACTTCACTGGGAAGAATAAAACCAGGACGTGTTTGTTGTTGTTGTTCGATTTTCGAGTGAAGAAAGTTCGAGTTGCTGAGTGAAGGTAACAAGTGGATGTAGGAGCGTAACCTCCGAACCACTATAAATCGCCTGTGTCCTTACTGTTTTCTTTACTACTTTATTAGCTAAGTATTTATCACTCTCATTTCTTTATTTATTTACAAGCTTGATTATTGCATAAGGTACACACTCACTTTAAACAACCAACACGGTTTTTAACTAAGGCAAGATTTTTCAAAAGCGAGTATAATCGCTCACCAAATTTTTGTAAAGCGTTTTTAACTCTGCAAGCGATTCGTTTCTGAAAAGCACTAGCTTCTTCAAAAGTGAAATGCTTCTAATTCTTAACTTATAGTTTTTCAAGAAAATTTAGAGAAGTCCAAACTTCTCTAACACGTGTATTCACCCCGCCTCTACACATGTAAACTCGCTTCTGGGACCAACAGAAAATATTCATACATGCAACTAATAAAGACATAGTATGATATAAAATATTCAATACTGATCTTAGGGTATGAGACACGATCTAAATCAATTTGTAGCAGTCATGGACAATGCCATCGAACTAGATGATAACACGAAAATGACAAGTTGGAAGGTAAACCTTACAGATTTATCGGTACGAAATATTATCTAAAGATATTCCTATCAAGTCCTTACAATACTATAGAACGAGAAGGAACGAATTCCTTTAACAAAATCATGGTACAAAAATACGATACACGCAATGCGCACCAGGGTCTAACATAACACTCCAAGAAAATATAAATTGTACCACATGTCGACAAAATAAATCCCTTAAAATATCTTTAAAACTACACAACGACGATTTGACATTGACCGTGGAACTTACAAAAAAAATGAAAAAAAATGGTTATTGGTCCCTACTCGGGTGGTTGCATTTCCTACGAGGATGCCCAACAACACCACAAATATCGCACTTCTTTGGTTTCCGACGTCGCGTAACCCCTAGTTCTTGGACAAAGACTCCCTCTTTAGCATTGATCTCTAAGGAGGTTGTGCACTTGTTTTTAAAATGCTCTGACTACTTACATCGGAAACACACACGGCCTCCAGCTTCAACCCTATTCAAAAGAGGTCTTCCTGCTTGCTTAGGATTAACAGGTATTCTAACAACCCTTGAAACAACGTCATCCGGCACACACCAATCGCTAGGATCAGGGACTGGCATTATCTCCGCTAAATATATTTCAAGCCAATTCGCAGTGTTATAATAAGCACTAATATGTGCACATGGAGTCTAATTAGCAAATCTGGTACGAACGCACAAAACATACATTATCAGAAAAACATTGTAATCGGTACAAATTGCCAATGCTTACTAATAATTAACAGTGGTACACACAGATGAATTCGTACAAACGTCTTAGCATAAATTCATATTGTGTGCTATGACTAACAAGTAAATTATTACCGTATGGCACGTGTTGCATGGCATGGAATAGATCTCTTTAAAAAACCTAACATGAACAACTCATCGCTGAAATGTCAAACAATATTAGACTTAACGGATGAAATGATTTTAAACTTTGTATCCGAAATCGGCTCAACCTTCATAATCCGACCTACCCTAACAGCATTCTCCAATCTCTTCATAGCATGCTCTGATAATTCTAATGTCCTAGCTGTAGCTATTGTATGATGGTTGTGAAACCACTCTTGCACCAAATTGCGACAATACTAAAGAAGCTGACATATTAACAATTTTCTAGTCTATTTTAGATGACCATTTAAGGACTCCATAGCATTAGAAGTTCCAAATTGATATCTCCACACAGGACATTTGCAGTTAGCCCATTTAATGAGATCAATGTCTAGGAGCTTTGCATGTACACGGGGTGCAATTGACTGCAAATTATCCATAATAAGATTAAAATCTTCAAGCTCTTGTAGCCTATTGAAAAATGTCAATCACCCCTTCAACCCTACATTGCCTAAGGTTACCCAGAATGTGATATGTGCATGGACCATGGGCAACCCCGGGAAAAATAGAATACCCTGTGTTTTTTATATAGATATGTTGATCAAAGATGAACTTCAAATGATTGATCAGAGATGAACTTCAAATGATTGCATTTTTTTATAATCATCTCGAACTTCAAATGATTGTCGTACGTGCTCCAGAAATAAAAACCAATCGTTCTCCTTATCCCCAACACCAAAAGCAAGAGGGACAATATTATGATTAACATCCTTTCACACCTTTGTATTTGCCCTTCAAATGCGTAACATTATAACAATATGCCCTTATAGACGCATAAAGCGAAAAGTAGCAGTATTCAAATGAATTATCTTCCGATGTCTGTAAATCAACAATCGAACCAGGATTCATCTGCTCTAACATATAGAGATACCTGGGCAGCAACTAAGAAATAACATGACAATATCAAAAAAAAAAAGATTGAAATAATCACAAACTATAAATGACATGAAGTACAAAATATTCAAAGTTGCACCATGTACCAGTACGAAAC
The DNA here is from genome assembly GCA_001642375.2 of Mentha longifolia. Classification (NCBI taxonomy): domain Eukaryota; kingdom Viridiplantae; phylum Streptophyta; class Magnoliopsida; order Lamiales; family Lamiaceae; genus Mentha; species Mentha longifolia. The sequence goes on along the minus strand of CM038120.1, from coordinate 9,117,301 downwards.
TCAAGTAAAACATACGAGTACCATGTTATGACATATCGTAACAATTTAGTGACAAATAGGGGAGTTCGTACCATGCGTAAATACAAAAATATAAATGATGAACCATTAAACAACACGTGAAACTACAATAAAATCTGACCTGAAATGACTCGTCTGGATTCCCATAGGAACTATGAAGAGCAATGTTTCTACTGGACAACGCGGTTGAATACTTCACGTTAGCACGAAATTTTTTAATAATTGACCATGTATATCCTTCGGCCTAAGAACATAACCATCTTCAGTTAAAGACGCACCAACATGAGCAGCTAACGCCTTACTCCTAACTTTAGGTGCAGCAGAATTTCTCAAATCTACCACACAAGTGTGGGGAAGAAACTTCTTGATACTCCATGAAATTACCAAATGCTCTAGCTCGCAAGAAAAAATTGTATGTATGAGCAAATTTGCAAACAAGATGGTATCTCTTCTTGTCAGACCATGATCCACCCTACCTTTGAGGGTGAGGGAGATGCAATAATAATCGATGTGTATAATCGAGTCGAATCCACAGGGAATGCAATGGCGAATGAGTTTCAAGTAGTAATCTAGCTACTAAACCTACTATCCAAGCTACAAGATATCATGTTTTTGTGTTTTCTTAATCCTATTAAGTAATGCAATTGGAAAAGATGTAATTGAAAAGCAACAAACTAGATAACAACTAATAGCAAGAGTTAACAAACAATAGTAGAAAACTTGGTTCCAAACATAATCCGATAATCACAAGAGGCCTGGGTTTTAGGATTTGTTAGGATTAACCATTTTAATCTAATTCATATGGGAGTTTTATATATTGTATACACTAATTCTTTTCTCAAAGCAATCAATGTAAGTAGATTAACCTATGACATCTATCTCCGACTAGGACTCAAGATGCATAGATTAACTCCAAATGGCTCAATTAATATTTAGAAACTTCTATTAGCAAGAATCACTAATATATTATGATTTGATGCTAAGTGCTATGAATTAAAGCCTACAAAGCATTTAACCAAACTAATGAGACGGGACCTAGCATTGAAGAGATCAATCGGGACTTGCAGCTCTGAGGAGCAGTGACGAGATCAAGAGCCAAGAAGCTGCAAGGTTATTTGCAATGCTACATTCTGAGGAGATTAGACGATGAAGGAACCGAATGTCATCATTTCAAATTGGTGAACTTCTCACGTGTAGAAGAAGATGATATCTCGGAGGCCCGTTAAAAAGGAGAAAACTAAACTTATATTTATTTTATTTTAGGCCCAATTATCACAACATGTTTAGGTGATTAATTGGCACATTTTTCTTAGGCCCATTACTTGGTATTTTCAGCCCTCCTAGATTAGTATTTATGTTAATTTTCGTTCATACTTAGAAACAGACTTGATTGAATGAAAACAGCTTCACGCTATTCTCTTGTCTCACAGAAACTGAAGAGTTCTTGGTAGGGTTTGATTATTGGCGACTTCAAACTTGAATTTAATTGACTCATTCGTGATATCTCGTAGTATCCGGGTTAGTCGAGACATAAAGATTGCTTGATAATCGCGTTTCGGATCCTTGTAGATTCGAGGTTCGATTATGGTAATTTTCACCCTTTTAATTTTCGAATTTGTTAATCCTTTATTTGATTTTCATTCTCTGCCATTCGTCACCTTTCATACATCCTAAATATCCATTACCCATTGTTCGTATAACCATCCGAGCCCAGAAACCCTTAAAATAGTTCTAGATTCGTTTTAAAACCCTAAGACTGTCCCGAAAATAACCACCGTGCCAAATCAAAAACTACTCGTACGTTTTCACTGAACTTTGGATATGTTCTTCATAACCCTAAGTTCCAACTCGTGTTAAAATTTGAGCTTAATCGGAATTGAATTGCTTAGGTTTCTGTCGACGCCTATTCAGTGTATTTGTGGTAGAATTTAGAGATTATCGTTCATAATTCATAGTTGTAATTTGGATTGAATCTATAATAGTTGACGTGTGTTCGATTCATAGATTCCGCATATTGTGATCGCATCACAAACACCTTGTATGCACTCAATGATGGCCAATCAATCATGCAATAAAATTAAGTCCCAAACCACAAGACATATGAATTAGAAGGTAAATCCAACAACCCAATCCAAAAATCTAGTGATCTAGATCATATCTTCATATATTGGAACCAAAAGGAAATTTAGCTAGACATAATTGAAGGAATTAAACCATACAAAGTAAATGAAATCATGCTTAAAAGATAGATAATTTAATAAGGAAGAAGAAAATGGTCTTGAATCTTGAATCCACAAAGTAAAGCTCCAACAATCTTGAATTTACTAAAAAGGAATGAGGGAAATATTTTTAGGGTTCTAAAATATTAAAGTATGCAAAAGATATACAAGTGGGGTGAATTTTGGGATTAAATACATTGACAATCGAGTTTGAGTCAAATCGGCGCGAAACGGGATGAACCGGGGCGAGTTTGGGCGAGCCGAACTCGCCCCTTAAGTTGAGGGAACACGGCCAACCAGCAGTCTGGGAGGTCGCCGGCGGTTTGGCAGACCGCCGGCCCAGACCGCCAAACTCTCTGTTGTTCACAGCGGTTTGGCAGCTTTGGCCGGCGGTCTGCCAGACCGCCGGTCAGGCCGCTGGCCCTCCTCCTTGACCGGTCAACTTCGTCTTCTCTTTGCGCGATGTTTTTGTTTTTGCTCGTTCTCTCTCGTCCGAACTCCAATTTCTGAACCGCTTTTTACTACGGACTCCTAACAAACTCCTCTTCGACATCGACTGATCAAATTAGCCAAATCAGTTCTTCATTATCCTACAAAAAGGCACAAAAAGACTCGAGAGAATGAGGGAAACATAAACGAAATGGAACTAATGAAACACTAAAAGCTTCCACAATTTTAAGCACAAGTTCCACTCAAATTAAGCTCGATTCTTCCTCGTTTCCAGCCTTCGATCCTTAGCCATATGAATGCTCTTTCCAAATTTTACAAATTGGATCAAAAATTGAAAGAAAACGAGTAAAGTAAGAAATATGCTACAAGTTAAGAAACCCTAGCATTTCTAACATTTAAGCACCTAAATCGAGACTTAAACACATGCAAAACACACTCGACATGCACATAAAATATGTGTTAAACACACTCGACATGCACATTTAAGACATTGTTCATCCCAAACAATGAAACGAACAATCAAAACACTTAACACGTATAGAGTGTGCATTTTGATTTCCTCGATGCCTCATATCATCTCAAAAACTATTTTAGTTCAAGGAAATTCTCAAGTCAAGCCAAACATTCATACGATCACTCACCATCCTAACTTAGAAATCAATAACTCAAGCACATTCAACTCTAGACCTCACAAGAAGTGTGTATCACTCAAACACTCATTATATAAGAAAGGTAAACACTCATCGAAATCATGCAATACACATCTTTAACCATAAGCTTTTCTATCAACTCAAGTTCCTCATACTACAATGCATGCACAAATTGGGATAAAAAAGGTCTTTATTAAGCTTGTAATATAGGGACATTGGTTAAGGTAGAAAGTTTTAGGCTAAGTGACTTCAATTTTCATTCAAGTACCGTTACCCTCCTTTCTTCACCCTTCTAATTATGAAATTCTTCATCTTCTACCTTATCCAACCCCTTTTCATCAAATGAAAGTTCAAGCTTCTATCAAAATTCTAAAGAAACACTCATTTATGCTCTTATTCCCTTTTTTCCTTTTTTTTTCTTTTTTCTTTCAATAAGAACTTTATTCTTATTCTTTTTCTTTTCTAACATTGAGCTTATAGGAGTGTTCTTTCAACTCAAAACCAATCTTAAAACCCTTCACCATCAACCACCATTTCTCGTGAATTTTCAACTTCCACCAAGGTTCCCTTAACCATCCTTCACCCCCTATCGTCCGGTTCAAGAAGAAAAGGCTCTATTCAAGGCTCAAAATGGGACGACAATAGTAATGAAAGATAGGTTTGTGTTTAGGGAAAATGGGCTATGCAATGATGGCCTAAGATCATCTCCTAATCATGCAAACATGTAATATTTCTAACTAGAGTATCAAGGCAAGTTCTAGTAAAAAATATGCAATGCAAGATCAAGCTCTCAAGAAAGGATATTACTATGTAAAATGCATAGTTTTAGACTCGAAATCCTCTCAAGCTTTGTGTCTAGAGCCTAAGTACTTAAGTTCAATCATCCCAAGCCATTCAAGTGAAATAACCCTAATCATGCTTGACTTAAACTTGAGAAATTCAAAAATGTCACCATTTAGCATTAATCATTGGCATCTCACTCTAATGCACATGAGCAATTAAACACGTGCTTTCGCATTCACACATGCAAGCATACATGCATTTTTTCCATTCAAATTTTTTTCAATTTTCATAATTTTCGCACATCACACCACCAAACTCGACACAAACTTCATGAATCCCAAAAAAAAATCACTCAATCCCTATTCATCCCCAAATGCTACAAAACAAATCAAGAAACTTTGAACAAATTCACACCATAAAGCCACAAGATAACCAACAATGACCAAACATTTTCACAACAAATCCAAGAACCACCTCAAACCAAACTTCTCACCAAAAATTCAACAAACTCCATTCACTCAATCAAAACCAACAAATCCAATTCATCACCCCAACAAATGACAAATAGAGCACATAGATATCACCAAGTCACATTATAGGCACCAAGAGATACAATAAACAACCCAAGAAGCAAAGAAGCAAAAGTCGAACAAATTTAAAAGGAAATTAAAAACATGAAATGTAAGTAATTTAAATTCATTATCATACCCCCCTCCCCCAAACTTATTTTAGAAAATAAATTCTAAAATGAGTTTGGAGGGAAAGATAAATAATGGATTTAAATTACACTTACAAACTCTCCGAGCTACTTCGGGGGCGGTCTTGGCCAAGTGGTACCTTGGCCAATTTGATACTCCCTAAAGCTCTCAAGTAGATCTTCTATTCTCTTGCTTCTTCTTGCTTCTTCCTAAGCATTTTTCAACCTTCTTTTTCAATATTTTCTATTTTTTTATGGGTTTTTTTTCAAAAATGGAACGAAAATTGCAACAAACTCAAAAATCGAAAAATAAAATAAAAACTCAAGAAAACAAAAAGAAAAGGATACGTGTTGAGGTGCCTCTCAACTAGCGCTTTGTTTAATGTCGTTAGCTCGACATAGCCTCCAATGATCAAGCATCATTAAGAAGAATGGTCGACTCCTCCTTAAACTTCTTCGAATTGAAATAGAGCTTGAGTCGATGTCCATTAACAACAAAGGTAGAACCATCATTCTTGAGAAGTTCGAATGTGCCATTCTTGAAACTCTTACTCACAATGTAAGGACCGGTCCACCTTGATTTGAGTTTTCCGGGGAAAAGACGAAGACGAAAGTTAAAGAGAAGAACCTCATCTCCCGGAATGATAACCTTGCTTCGAATCTCCAAATCATGAAACTTCTTGGCTCTTTCCTTGTAAATCTGAGAATTTTCATAAGCCTCATTTCTCCATTCCTCTAACTCCACAAGATGGTTCTTCCTATTCAATCCGGCCTCCTTAAACTCAAGATTAATCCTCTTTATTGCCCAAAACGCCTTGTGTTCAATCTCCAAAGGTAAGTGACAAGACTTTCCGAACACAAGTTGATACAGAGACATACCAATGGGGGTTTTGTAGGTGGTTCGATAAGCCTACAAAGCATCATCAAGTTTCTTTGCCCAATCCTTCTGAGTAGTGATTGTCTTCTCCAAGATTTGCTTAATTTCCCGGTTTGCAAGCTCCGCTTGACCATTGGCTTGAGGATGGTATGGAAAGGTAATCTTATGTTTTACTCCATATTTAGCAAGAACAGTCCCCAACCACTTGTTGTTGAAGTGAGATCCCCCATCACTAAGCAATGCCCTTGGAGTTCCAAACCGAGTCAAGATGTTCTTCTTCAAAAACTTGATCACAACCTTGGAATCACTCGTCAAAGTTGGAATGGCTTCGACCCATCTTGAAACATACTCAATAGCAAGAAGGATATAAGAAAAACCACAAGAATTAGGGAATGGTCCCATGAAGTCTATCCCCCAAACATCAAACAACACAACCTCAATCATGATGTTTTGAGGCATCTCATCCCTTTTTGTGATATTTCTCATCCTTTGACATCTATCACAATTCTTCACAAATGATTGGCAATCCCTAAAAATTGAAGGCCAATAGAATCTACTTTGAAAAACCTTCCAAGCCGTACGATTTGCCCCAAAATGACCCCCATTTAGTCCCTCATGACAATCTTCAATAATCTTGAGCCATTCACCGTCAATAACACATCTTCTAATAAGATCATCGGCACATCTCCTCCATAAGTACGGATCTTGCCAATAATAGAACTCTACCTCTCGAAGGAACTTGGCCTTTTGATAATGCAAAAGATTTGGTGGCAATTCTCGAAGCACAAGGTAATTAGCAAAATTGACAAACCAAGAATCTTTGCACCTCAACACCATAATCTTCTCATCCGGAAAACACTCATTGATACTCAATCTCAAGTCTTCACCTTCAACCGGATTTTCAAGCCTTGACATGTGATCAACTAGCACATTATCAACTCCTCTTCTATCACGAATCTCCCATGTCGAATTCTTGTAGAAGAGAGAATCTAACGAATCAAACGAGGCTTTGCATCCTTCTTGGCCATGAGATGTCGTATAGCCATATGATCTGAATAGACAATAGTGTGATTCCCAACAAGATATGACCGGAATTTGTCAAAGGCAAAGACAATGGCCAAGAATTCCCTCTCCGTTGTTGTGTAGTTCCTTTGAGCACCATCCAAAGTTCTACTAGCATAATGAATGACTCGAAACACTTTATCTCTCATTTGTCCTAATACCACTCCTAAAGTATAATCACTTGCATCACACTTCAAAATGAATGACTCACTCCAATTGGGCTTGATTAGAATAGGAGTAGAGATGAGGGCTTTCTTCAATGTCTCAAAAGCTTTCAAACATTCTTCATCAAAGACAAACTTCACATCTTTTTACAAGAGATCACAAAGTGGCTTTGTGATCTTTGAAAAATTCTTAATGAATCTTCTATAGAACCCCACGTGACCAAGGAAACTTTGGATTGATTTCACATTTGTTGGGGGTGGAAGCTTCTCTATGGTAACAATCTTGGCTCTATCAACTTCCAAACCATCTCTAGAAGCCTTCTGCCCAAGCACAATTCCATCTCTAACCATGAAGTGGCACTTCTCCCAATTCAAGACAAGAGAAGTGTCCTTACACCTTTGCAATACCTTTGTGAGATTATCCAAACAAGAATCAAAGCTCTTCCCAAAAACCGAGAAGTCATCCATGAATACCTCCATAATATTTTCAATCAAACCTCCAAAGATAGACATCATGCACCTTTGAAAAGTGGCCGGAGCATTACACAACCCGAAAGGCATCCTCCTATAAGCAAATACTCCATAAGGGCATGTAAAGGCCGTCTTGTGTTGATCCTCCGGGGCTACGGCAATTTGATTATATCCCGAATACCCATCAAGAAAGCAATAGTATTCATAGCCCGCCAAACGATCCCACATTTGATCTATAAAGGGCAAAGGGAAGTGATATTTCCCTGTAGCCGAATTTAAAGCCCTATAATCGATACAAACTCGATATCCGGTGGCAAATCTTGTAGCAATAGCCTCATCCTTCTCATTCTTGACCACTATCATCCCCCCTTTCTTCAGAATAACTTGGGTAGGACTCACCCATTCACTATCCGAGATGGCGTAAATCATTCATGCATCTAGTAACTTCAACACCTTTTTTCTCACCACTTCTTGCAAGACCGGATTCAACCTCCTTTGAGGTTGAACCTTAGGCGACAATCATCTTCCAATAGAATACGATGCATGCATATAGATGGACAAATACCCTTGATATCATCAATAAACCAACCAATAACATCCTTAAACTCCCTAAGGACACGCAATAACTTGTCCAATTCGGACTCTGACAAGTGTTGTGACATAATTACGGGTAAAGAGTCATTATCACCAAGGAAGGTGTACCTTAGGTGATCGGGAAGAGGTTTCAATCTTGAGAAGTGTTTAAAGAAAATTCCACTTTAGTTGAACTCCCACTCACCCCCGGTTGGTTGATATCAAGGTAATGAACTTCATCAGTCAATGATCCTTGGTTTTCTTCCAAATAAGCAATAGACTCCAATAAATCATCACAAGCATCATCCAAATCGGAATAAGAATAGAAAGAATTAAAGATGATTTCTTCCGTGAGATCTTTTGCCATAGATATAGCCAAAGTGGTTATTGAATTGCATTCCGCATAGGTTGAGTCATCTCCTCGCTTCACAGTATCAAAGATTGAAAGAGTGAGGGTCTCTTCACTCACTTTAAACGTGAGATTCCCGTCTTGCACATCAATAAGAGCTCTTCCGGTTGCTAGGAAAGGATGCCCAAGAATGAGGGGCAAAGTCTTATCCTCCGGCATATCCAAGATAACGAAGTCCGCGGGGAAGATATACTCCTCAACTTTCAACTACTCCTTGAGCACAAGATATGGAACGATCGGCCATTTGGAGATAAATAGAAGTAGGTTTGATCTCTCCAATATCCAATCTTCTAAAAATAGACAATGGCATCAAATTAATGCTAGCTCCAAGATCACATAGGACATTCCCAAACTATTTCCCTCAAATCACACATGCTATTGTGAAGCTTCCGGGATCCTTCTTTTTCAAAGGTATTTTCCTTTGAATCACCGCACTAACCTCCTCCGTTAGGCTAATTATTTTAAATGAACCAAACTTTCTTTTGTTAGCAACGGCATCCTTCAAGAACTTCACATATCCGGGCATATCTCGAAGTGCATCAAGGGAATGTTGATTTGTATCTCGAAGAATCTCATCAACTTTTTGTCAACCTTATGCTTGGCTAGACGATGAGGAAATGGAACCTTCGTAATAACATCCTTGATAGGGAGATGAGCCTTTACTAGCACTGCCTTAGGAGCTTCTCCTTGCACTTCTTTCCTTGAGTCTTCATCACTAGTTGGAGATTCTTCATAAGGTATGTCTTCAACAAGAACTTCCTCTTTTCCACTTCCGGATGTAGCATGATTCTCATAGGCTCTTCCACTCCTCAATGTGATAGCATTGCATTTGTTCTTTGGATTGACCTCCGTATTACTTGGAAATTTTCCCGGGGTATATTGAGTGGTGGCTTGATTAGCCATTTGACTTATTTAGCCCTCCATCATCTTCACTTGTTTTGTTAAAGAAGTGAGAGAATTCTCCAATGCACTCACCTTTTGTCCGGTTTGTGTGATAAACGGGCTTTGTTGATTTGCCATTTATTAGACAAGTTGCTCAATAAGAGAGATTTGGATGAGGTCGATTGTTGGGATTGTATGATTGATAACCTCCTTGATAACCATAAGAATTGCCTCCTTGTGGCCTTCCTTGGAATCCTCCTTGTTGTCCTTGGAAACCTCCTTTGTTAAATTTTTCATATTGCCTTTCGTTCACATAGTTCAAATCTTCACTTCCATTAGGCTCCAAGTTCTCTTGATATTGATGAACACTTTAAACTTGAGCTTGAGATTGAGCTTTCCTCTCTTCTTCATATTGCTTCTTCATATTAGCAACTTCTATTGCCAATGCATCGAACTTTTCATCATCAATTGAAGTAACCTTTCTAGAAGGGGCCCTCTCCATTGGCCATTGATACCTATTAGCGGCCATCTCTTCAATAATCCTCAAGGCTTCCTTGGCATTTTGATTCACTAGACATCCTCCGGAAGTGGCATCCACGATGCTTCTTGTGTGTGGTGTAAGACCACTATAAAAAGTGGTGATTTGTTGACCTTCCGTGAAGCCATGTTGAGGATATTTTCTCAAAAGCTCTCTATACCTCTCCCATGCTTCAAACAAAGTCTCATCGCCTTGTTGAGAGAAATGTGAAATATCGAAAATAAACCTTTGAGCTTTTGATGGTGGAAAGTATTTAGAAAGGAAGGCCTTGCATAGATCATCCCATGTGTGAATGTTGGCTTTATTTAATCCTTTGTACCAATCCTTGGCCCGGTCCCGTAGAGAAAACTCAAACATCCTCATGCAAATAGCATCATTTGAAACTCCATTAAGCTTGATAGTATTGCAAATATCAAGGAACATACCAAGATGGGCATTCGGATCGTCTATAGGACTTCCACCGAATTGCTCACTCTTCACCATTTGGATGAGTCCGGATTTGAGCTCAAAATTATTGGCATTGATCGTCCCCCATTCTCCTCCTTGAAATTGTTCCATTGGAGATTAGAACACATGGTTGAGATGAGGTGGTTGAGCCTCATTTGCCCTTCTTTCTTGCTCATCCTTCCATGCTCTAAACTCCTCCATTTCTTTCATAAGAGCTTCCATTGCTTGATTGTTAGCTATTTCTTGATCTTCAATCGAATTAGAATTCCTTCTTCTATGCCTTCTTTCAAAATTCAAGATCAAAGGTTGACCGAGTCTTCCTTTAAACCTTGTGTGCATAAACCTACAAAACAAAAATTAAAAGAAACAATGCTTGAATTAGTAACTAAATAACCAAATCGACTATTGAAACTCAAACTAAGCATTCCCCGGCAACGGCACCAAAAATTGATCCGCCCTACCTTTGAGGGTGAGGGAGATGCAATAATAATCGATGTGTATAATCGAGTCGAATCCACAGGGAATGCAATGGCGAATGAGTTTCAAGTAATAATCTAGCTACTAAACCTACTATTCAAGCTACAAGATATCATGTTTTTATGTTTTCTTAATCCTATTAAGTAATGCAATTGGAAAAGATGTAATTAAAAAGAAACAAACTAGATAACAACTAATAGCAAGAGTTAACAAACAATAGAAGAAAACTCGGTTCCAAATATAATCCGATAATCACAAGAGGCCTAGGTTTTAGGATTTGTTAGGATTCACCATTTTAATCTAATTTATATGGGAGTTCTATATATTGTATACACTAATTCATTTCTCAAAGCAATCAATGTAAGTAGATTAACCTATGACATCTATCTCCGACTAGGACTCAAGATGCATAGATTAACTCTAAATGGCTCAATTAATATCTAGAAACTCCTATTAGCAAGAATTACTAATATGTTATGATTTAATGCTAAGTGCTATGAATTAAAGCCTACTAAGCATTTAACCAAACACCTTGTATGCACTCAATGATGGCCAATTGATAAAGTCCAAGGATTATTTATTCAAGATTCTGTTCGAGTTCCAAGTGGGCCGGTGACAAGAGCTCGAACTAAGAAGTTCAAGGAAGCTTTGCAAGGATTGGTTCAAGAAGTTTAGGCTCAAGAGTTGATGAAGAAGCTCATTGGAGATGGCGGATCGGGCAGCCCGCGAGTCGTTAATCTTATCAAGTGTGATCGGGCTGAATATTAAAGACTTAGTTATTATTTTCGTGACTTTATTTTGCAGCCCACGTTTTGTGCCTTAAAAGGCTTTATTTTTGGGCTTTATTATGTTATTTGATGGGTTTGACCCATAGTTTGACTATACTTAAGTTATTTCATAGTTGGGCTAGGTTTAGATAGATTTTTGAGCACTATATATATGGCCCGTATGTCATGGCCGAAAATCAACATTGATCATTAATAATATTGTGAGTTTTATTCTCTCTTGAGAGTTCTTCGAATTCCTCTTGATTTTTCCAAGACGAATTCTTTATCTGGCGAATCAACGAGTTCATCATCCCTCGTTGTGTGTCATTCAGCGTCCCCGTGTGGCTCGGCGACCGTCTCTTTGGGATATAGAGGTTTCGGCTTATCTATATTACTTAGGGGGTTTAGTTCGTAGACGTATTGGGATTTTCATCAGTTCGATTCAGTCTTCCGCGTGCGTAAGTTATACGGATCTGTGAAGGTTCGTATCACCAATCAATCATGCAATAAAATTAAGTCCCAAACCACAAGACATATGAATTAGAAGGTAAATCCAACAACCCAATCCAAAAACCTAGTGATCTAGATCATATCTTCATATATTGGAACCAAAAGGAAATTTAGCTAGACATAATTGAAGGAATTAAACCATATAAAGTAAATGAAATCATGCTTAAAAGATAGAGAATTTAATAAGTAAGAAGAAAATGGTCTTGAATCTTGAATCCACAAAGTAAAGCTCCAACAATCTTGAATTTACTAAAAAGGAATGAGGGAAATATTTTTAGGGATCTAAAATATTAAAGTATGCAAAAGATATACAAATGGGGTGAATTTTGAGATTAAATACATTGAAAATCGAGTTTGAGTCGAATCGGGGCGAAACGGGATGAACCGGGGCGAGTTTGGGAGAGCCGAACTCGCCCCTTAAGTTGAGGGAACACGGCGAACCGGCGGTCTGGGAGGTCGCCGGCGGTCTGGCAGACCGCCGAACTCTCTGTTGTTCACGACAGTTTGACAACTTTGGCCTGCGGTCTGGCAGACCGCCGCCGGTCAGGCCGCCGGCCCTCCTCCTTGACCGGTCAACTACGTCTTCTCTTTGCGCGATGTTTTTGTTTTCGCTCGTTTTCTCTCGTCTGAACTCCAATTTCCGAACCGCTTTTTGCTACGGACTCCTAATGAACTCCTCTTCTACATCGAATGATCAAATTAGCCAACTGAGTTCTTTATTATCCTGCAAAAAGGCACAAAAAGACTCGAGAGAACGAGGGAAACATAAACGAAATGGAACTAATGAAACTCTAAACTTCTAACTTTGAACTTCCACAACTTTAAGCACAAGTTCCTCTCAAATTAAGCTTGATTCTTCCTCATTTCCAGCCTTTGATCCTTAGCCATATGAATGCTCTTTCCAAATTTTACAAAAATAGATCAAAAACCGAAAGAAAATTAGTAAAGTAAGAAATATGCTACAAGTTAAGAAACCCTAGCATTTCTAACATTTAAGCACCTAAATCGAGACTTAAACACATGCAAAACACACTCGACATGCACATAAAATACGTGTTAATCAGACGACTTTGTAAAAAGCTCTCTTCATATGGTACAAACAAACAGTTGATATCATAGAATCCTTGTCCAAAAAAGTAGAACCATTGCCTATCCAACAAGAATAGGCGCATAAGGTATGTCAATATCATCAAATGGAATGGACTCTTCGATAGTAACCAACGCTTGACAGTGCATCCTATCTCGAGAATTTTTTGATGTACTACCACTGGAAGTATTTATTGTAGGGACCATACTCGTCTCTATCCCAACAGCAACGCCGTTCAGAGAGTTTGCAGAACCAACAAAAAATTTAATCGAATAATACCGGGATGTGATAACTCCTTGCTTATCTCATCAATAGTGACATAAACAGTAGGTAATTTCCCAATTTCTAATATACAAGATGATAGGGATAAATATCCCTAGCTATTGACACATAGGATAGAAACTGCAGATCCCAAAAGATCAACCGAGAGATCTGGGGAAATGCTCACTCCCTTGAGAAGAGCTTTAATAAGGATCTGAGATGGTATTCAGATCCGATAATTAGGGATCTGCCCATATTCAGAAGCTTAAACACGCGGAGCGCATGACTAACAGATGCCAATGGGGGACCACTGGACGATAGTGACGGTTACGGGAATCTTCATCATAACTATGATTTTGTCCCCCTCGAAAAGACAAAATTACCCTCTTATATGTATGGAAATTATTAAACTTGCCATAAGCCCAATCCACAACTATTAATAGTCTCACTCTCCTCTTAAGGAAGGGGACTCTCTCTCTCAACTATTCAGAAAAAATGACTAAGGGCTACACGCATTTTGCACGGGCCATTCTGGCGACTTGTTAGGAACTTTCTAGCAAAAGGAATTCTCAATATTCTTCATACTCTTGGAGATTCTTAAGGGATTTTTCTCTATCTTCAGCATTACTACCGTGGGGCTTCATCCTTACTAGTCCAATCTAGTTAGGAGCTCAGGAATAATTAATTTTTATTGATGATCTCAAACCCGGATCTATCACAAGACCACTCAAACTGATTCGTTATCTTCATTCTCCCACTTTCACCAGGACAAACATGAACTAATGAATCTGTTTCAAACACATGCGTACTCCTATTCTTCTTCGTTCGAACTTTAATCATACACAATAATTCTTCAAACGTAATACCACCGGCAGGGATAGAAATATATTATTTTCTTCCACCCTCATATGTGATATCATTACAAACCCTGCCATGAAAAAGAATGAAATACTACATATGTAATATAGAAATGTACATCAGGAAAGAATAAAAACGATTCGTACCATAACAACTATATAGGTACAAAATCGTATAAATCGTACCATGAAGACTATAATGGTACGATATTACATAACTCGTACCAGAATAACTCAAAACTAGAGACGAAATTCAAAAACACGAATAGTTACCTCAATGGTAACAAAACGCGGAAACCATCCCAATTCTTCTACAGAGAAAATGATGCCTAAATGCTTCACCAGAGTCACTTCAAAAACATAACCCAGTGTTTGAAATCAAAACAACAACAACATGATAAATTGAATAGTACTTGAATAGAAATCATAGAAATCAAATCCGTAATAACAAAATCGCAGAAACCAAAATGAATGCCTTAAATTCAACCCACAGAAAAGACGCCAAAAATTGAACAATAACAAGGGAGAATACCGAATATGTTGATGTCAAAAATCAGCAAAAATAAGGCAAAAGGCGATTCTCTATACATGGATTTCCTTATCCACCACCGCCGTTGAATACCGACGCCGTCAGTAACCGCCGCCGCCGCCTAACCTGCCGCCCGTCACCAACGTCGCCACCACAGCCTCATAGCTTGAAGAACGACACTTAATTGTGAGCTAAGAGAGATACCCACCCCCTTTGAAAATGTAAATGTGTAAATAGGGCAAATCTAGGAATTGATTAAAAGAGGTTATTTGAGGGGTAACTTAGTCTCATATGGAAAAGTTGGGTATTTGGAGTGTAAATTAAAAGCGGTAGGTATATTTTGATTTTGCTATCTAAGAGTAGGTATTTGACTCTAATACTTCTATAATATATTAGTATTATTTTAGGTAAATTCTGATGAATCCCTGTAAAATTAGATGCTTATACCGCCAATGCAACATTTGATTAACAATAATTAATATAAGTAACTTAAATGATGTTTTAATCCTAGCCATCCAATCACTAGATATCAGTGGTGTGTATTAATTTTTAGATTTCACTATATAGTGAGTTTTCACTAGAATGCATTCCTATCTATATGTACTCTATTTGTTAAATATGGAGAACATAAGTTTAATAAGAACGCCCGTCGTCTTCTTTCGATTCCATGTGTCTTCTCCTTCCTCCTTTATTTTTCTTCTTGTTCATTATTCTTTATTTATAACAAGATTATCTTAAACAAATAATGTCACGATCCCACTGATCCAAGAAGTCGGGGATTCGAGTCACCTCGGGTGCTTGTGTGTCTGATTGTATTTGCCTGATAAAAATAATAATAATTGATCGATCTTGTTTTTCAAGGATGATTAATGCACATAGACAAGAAATTAATGAACACGAAAGTAAAGAGACACGAGGGATTTACGTGGTTCGATCTACCGGAATAGATCTACGTCCACGGAGCAAAAGAGGGTATCGATGTTATTGCTAGTAAGTGTGTGTAGCTTACAAAGATTGTTCTCCCTTCTCAATCTATTCTAAACCCCTATTTATATACAAATACATAGAGTTCGACTATAATACGAATCCTTCTCCTATTTGGACTCTTTGGCTTGATCTCCTCCTTCATGGATAAATATCGAGCTTCTATATCTCCTCTAGAGCTTAAGTTGTAGTCAATGTCGGAATCTTGGTTGCCTCGGTGATAGTCTTCAATTGGGCCGAGCTTCATGGGCCGAGCTTATCCTGGCCTAATTATATTGGGCCTAATGCTTTGGGCCTAGGAGCTAGGCCGTATCCTATCACATCCCCCCCTAAAAAGATATAGAAACGAGGATGTGATTTAGGGGTAATAGCTGAGGTAGGAGTGAAGTGCGTTGCCCCATCAAAATGTAGAGTTGACGAAGTCAATCGCGTACGACCTCAGCAAGATGAGGTCGGTGAAAAGCAACGTGCCCCGTCGAAAAAGAAATTCGACGAAGTTGAGTTCGTACCGCCTCATTAAGGTGAGGTCGGCGATAAATAACTTGCCCCGTCGAAAATGAAATTTAACGAAGTCGATTTCGTACCGCCTCGTTAAGATGAGGTCGGCAAAAAATAACTTGCCCTGTTAAAAAATAAATTCGACGAAGTCGAGTTCATACCGCCTCGTTAAGATGAGGTCGGTGATATATAACTTGCCCTGTTGAAAACAAAATTCGACGAAGTTGAGTTCGTACCGCCTCATTAAGATGAGGTCGGCAAAAAATAACTTGCCCCGTTAAAAAATAAATTCGACGAAGTCGAGTTCATACCGCCTCGTTAAGATGAGGTCGGTGATAAATAACTTGCCCGGTTGAAAATAAAATTCGATGAAGTCGAGTTCGTACCGCCTCGTTAATACGAGGTCGGCAAAAAAAAACTGACGAAGAAGAACACGGGATGTCAGTTACTTTAATTAATGCGCCTGTTGGGTTCCCGATAAAGTTGGGCCTGATTGGACATGGGGGAAACTGAAAGGGCGTAAGGGAGAGAAAGCGTCTTTGATATGCCATTTTTCATACTGTTCCTAAATTTCAAAAATCCCTACTACAACTCTCTCTTGTCTCTCGCCGCCCGCAACCCGCACAGCCGTTATCGCCACCACCGTTTACCACCGTCGAAATCTCAACTCCTTGCACAAGTAAGTTATTCCATCATGGGTTCTTCTTCTCATGTTAGTTAGTCCGACGGCGGTGGAAGCCGTGAGGGGTCTAGTTCGTCGTCGGGTTCTCCGGCGGCGACGACAGGATGGTCGCCATTCGTAGATGTAGAATGTTACACTGTCGATTCCTCTGTCCCTAGTGTTCATAAGGTTTGTTTTTCTTCCGTGGGTGAAGATTTTAGGAAAGTTCGTGAATTTTCATCAATTTTGGATGCACCTATGATCCAAAACATTGCGAAAAAATATTCATTTCCCAAATCCGCTCTTCTTCTTGCTCCCCGCCTGGAAGATAGGGTGTGTGCGCCTCCGGTGGGATTTTTCACCGTGTTCGAGGACTGCTTAAAATGTGGTCTTCGTTTTCCTCTTTTTCCTATTTTTGCTGATTTACACAGGAAGTTCGGCATCGCCCTAGGGCAGATTATGCCGGACTCCTTTAAGCAATTGATTGCTCTTGGTATCGAGGTCGGTCGCCTCGGGTCGCCTCTTACCCTAGGATTGGTCCTTAGGTTTTTTCAGCTTAAGCCGAGCACTGGGTGGTTTTACCTATCCGCTAGGCGCGGCTTTAGGATAGAGACGAAGTCCAAAATCCCGAACTGGCAGAGGAAATTTTTCTTCTGCCGGATTGAAGAGGTCCCCCAGTGTTCCTGGAAAGCCGATAGTTTAGGAAATCAAGGCACCGAAGAGGAATTCGGTGCCCTCGAAAGGAGTTTAGGGGAGCTCAGCGTCGTCTCTGAAGAATATTGCGAGGCCGAGTTCGCCATGATGGGGCTGAGCCCTTTTGATCCTATTTCAATAGAGGATCCGACGAAGGGTGAGGCCCTACTCTGTGTTGCATATTTCTCCTTAACTTTTTGTTTTAATCCATGCTTTGTTTTGGTGCAGTGAACTTCGGCGACATGAAGAGGAAGAGGCAGAGGTCGGCCGAGCCAGAGAAGACGACGTCGGCAGCCTCTTCAGAAAGAACTGCTGATGTGGTCGGCTCTCAGTTATTGGGCCCGCCACCCCGGTCGAAGATACCTTGGAGTAAGGAGGCCAACGTGGTCGGCATACCCTCCGAGGATGAGGAAGGCGTCCTTGGTCATTCCGTCAACCAGGGAGCAGATCGTCGCCGGGGATTTCCTGAGGTTTGCCTTCCATCCTTGTTCATTTATTTGGTTATTACTCGGTGCCTTTTAACGCTAGTTGTTATTACAGGGGGCAGAGTATATGGCGGCCGAGCTCACGAGCTTCCTCAATAATGGGGCTGCTCGTTACCATAAACTGGCTCAGGTGGCCCGGACTTTGGAGAAAGAGAATGGCGACCTTGTCAAGAAAGTGGCCGAAGCGGAGCTGAAGGTCCGCGACGCGGAAAAGAGGGAGTCCGCCGCGCTGAAGGCTGCCGAAGAGGCGAAGGGCGAGGCGGCCTCGGAGAGGGCCAGAGCGGCCACAATAATGGCTGAGGTAGCGTCTTCCCAGGGACAGGTGCTTCGTGCTTTTGTAGAGAGGTTGTTCCTCTCTGGGAAGTTCTCCGAGCTGGCTACCGAACTGGCTGCCATTCTGACGTCGTCGGTGGCGTCAGAAAAGATCGACGAGATCGCCATGGACTATCCAGACTTGGTTAAATCCAAGTATGGGTACAAGGTGATAACCAAAGAGGCTTTCATTCATGATTACGCGAAGGCCTTGATGGAGGGTCTTAAAGCCTTTCCCGTCTTGGAGTTTCTTGCTTCGTTGTCGTCTGTACTGACGCCCAAAGTAATCCGGCTTGCCCAGTGGACAAGGACGAGGTTCTTGAGGAGGCAATCGCCAACTTAGGCATGGAGCCGGTGATTGACGAATCAGAGAATGTCGAGGCCGATCCACAAAGGCCGGGCAAGTGGAGATGACCTCTGGAGGGGTCAGTAGCTGATCCTTTCCCTTTATTTTTTTTTTATTTTTTTTTATGTAGGCCATATATACTTCGGCATCGTTAGGATGCCGTTCCTTTGTGCCAAAGTGGCCTTAATAAAGATTCCAATTTTTATTGAAATATGTCTCTTTCTTGTAGTCTTCGTCTCCCCACCTTTTTGATGCTTCTCCATATGTCGATCAAATCAATAACTTATCTCGAATCCTCAAGGCAAAAAATCAGGAGATTTTGCACCTAGAGGGGCTCCTTGGTCATGCGCAAGATGAAGCCAAAGTGCGACATGTCGCTGCTCAAGAAAGGCATGACGAGCTACATGCTCGGCTTCTTGAGCTTAAAGATAAGCTTAAAATTGCCGAGGACGAGATTTGAAAGTCCGAGCTGATAGCTGAGGAGCATGCAGAGTATGAGTCCATTATTCATCGAGCTGGAGGATCCACGATTTCTGAGACCTATAATAAGGTCAAGGACCTCAAGGCTCAATGTCGAAGCTACAGGAATCAATATGGGGGTGACTCTTGGCAGCTTCGGGATGAATTTAAGGAACTCGTGCGAGTAGCGAGCATTTATGAGACAGTCCTGGACCGGTGTCCGAAGTTGAAACGTCGTATCTTGTCAGAGGCTGAGCGTTCGACTTCAGCGACCCATAGTTCTAACTTGATTCTTGACCGCACTTCCAGGGAATTCTTGGAAGGTGATTCTTCAAGTTCGACTGATCCTGATCCTAGGTTTTATCGAACATCACTCTTCAGAATTTTATAGTCAAGAGTGAAGGCCCGCACCCAGACGAGGTCGAGACCGAGTGATCCAGAATACCCGAGGTCGGGGTACTCAGGTTGGCCGAGGTAGAGGTCGAAGCTCAACTCAGGGGCGAGGTAGAGGTCGGCTTAGTGTAGATGATATCCTGAACTTTAACTCTGGTAGGGATTTTGCCAGGGATTGGCTAAGTTTTAGTCGGCCTCCAGGCTCCTCGTCTTCATAATGTAATGCTTGTATATTTTCCCTCTTACATGAAATAAAGTGGGATTTTTACGTAAGTCTTGTTGTCAAGCCTTTTATCCTTGTTTTTGAATAGGGTAGTTCTCCCTAGGTAAGCTTGAAATAGTTCGTCCTCATCTAAGGACGAGGTTTTACTTTCGGTGGCTCTTAAATTCGAGACGAAGTTTCTTTATATAGCTCTCTTCGTTACTAACGAAGTTCGGCTTTAATTTTCTTCGTTGAAGTTTGGCCTTGAGTGGCTTACTTCGTTACAAGATGAAGTTTGGCCTTAATTGGCTCACTTCGTCAGAAGACGAAGTTTGGCCTTGATTGGCTCACTTCGTCAGAAGATGAAGTTTGGCCTTGATTGGCTCACTTCGTCAGAAGACGAAGTTTGGCCTTATATAACCCGTCCTCATCACAAGATGAGGTTAAGGTATCATAGTTCTTTATTTGTCGAATTTATCGATAGGGGTGGTCCTCTTACGCGCGTTTAGGTGTTACTGCACGATTGGAGCTTATTTTTATCCTTAAAAGGATATTAACTTACCCTCGTCAGGGTTTTAAGTAATGAAACGAGATAATTTGCATTAGTGGAAAGAATATGTGCAAAATGAAATATGCAAGACCAATTTTAAAAGAAAAGAACTTTATTAATGTAAAAACCAAAGCTGAAATAAAATAACAGGACAACCTAAATTGACTCATGACCTATATGAACTAAATGTCTAACCCTACTCCCATCCACCTATGCAAAGTATCTCTTTAAATTAGAAATATGTCATGTTCAGGGTATTGGCTCACCGGATAAATGGGCGAGCTTGTATGATCCTTTGCCGAGGACTTCTTCGACTCGGTAAGGTCGTTCCCATATGGCTTCCAGCTTGCCGAGCCTTTCTGTTTTACTGACCTTGTTATTTCGAAGTACAAGGTCGCCTACTTGGAATTGTTGATACTTCACTCTTTGGTTGTAATACCGAACTACTTGTTGCTTGTACTTAGCTTCATTTATGTAGGCTAGCTCTTGCTTTTCTTCCAATAGATCCAGATCGGTTTGAAGTCCTTCCTCATTGGCTTCGGTGGAGAAGTTGAGTGTGCGAGGGTTCGGCAAACCGATCTCTACCGGGATCACTGCTTCGGTTCTATACACCAAACTATAGGGTGTTTCACCGTTCGAGGTCCGGGGAGTTGTTTGATACGACCATAGTACTTGGGGTAAATTTGCTGCCCAATCTCCTTTGGCTTTGTCGAGGCGAGTTTTAAGTCCCTTGACAATTATTCTGTTCGTAACCTCAGTTTGGCCATTCGCTTGAGGATGAGATACCGAAGTAAACTTTTGATGGATATGAAGCCCTTCACACCATTCTCTGAATGTTCGATCTGTGAATTGTGTTCCATTATCCGAGACGAGGATGTGAGGGACACCGAAGCGGCAAACCAGGTTTTTCCAGATGAAGTTGAGGGCATTCTTGCTCGTAATCTTTGCCAAGCGTTCGGCCTCGACCCATTTGGTGAAATAGTCGATGGCTATGATGAGGAACTTGAGCTGTCCTGGGGCTTTGTCGAATGGCCCGACGATGTCTATCCCCCATTGCATAAATGGCTAAGGGCTTTGCATGGTCATGAGGTCAGACTGGGGTAACCTCGGTGACCCGCCCACACTTTAGGGGTGAGGGTAGAGAGCAATAATAATCGATTATCGTATAATCGAGTCGAATCCACAGGGAATGCAATGGCGAATGAGATTTAAATAGTAATCTAATTATCTAACTACTATTCAAGCTTGCAAGTGACATGTTTTTGTGTTTTTGATTAGCTAATGAGAAATATAAAATAAGTAACAAAATAGAGAACAACTAATAAAAAGAGTTAACAAACAATATTAGAAAGCTTGGTTCCAAATATAATCCGATAATCACTAGAGGCCTAGGTTTTAAGATTTGCATGGATTAGCCATTTTAATCTAATTCATATAGGAGTTCTATATATAGTAAACATCAATTCTTCTCTCGAAGCAATCAATATTAGTGGATTACCCTATGACATATATCTCCGCTAGGTCTCAAGATGCATAAATTAACTCCAAATAGCTCAATTAATTATCTAGAAGCTCCTACTAGCAAGAATTACTAGTATGGTGTGATTTGATTCCAAGTGTTATGAACTAAAGCCTCCTAAGCATTTAACCAAACACCTTGTATGCACTCAATGATGGCCAATCAATCATGCAATGAAATCAAGCCCCAAATCACAAGACATATGAATTAGAAGGTAAATCCAACAACAAAACCCAAAAACCTAGTGATCTAGATCATATCTTCATATATTGGAACCAAAGGAAATTTAGCTAGACATAATTGAAGAAATTAAACCATAGAAAATAAATGAAATCATGCTTAAAAGATAGAGAATTCAATAAGGAAGAGAATAGTGGAATGGGTCTTCAAATCTTCAACATAAATCTTCAACAATCTTCAAAATACTAAAAAGGAAAGAGGGAAAATGTTTCTAGGGTTCTAAGAATGTTAAAATATGTAAAAGATCCACAAAATAGGAAGATTTTGGTGGGTTAAATACATAATAGGTGAGTTTTGGGTCGAGTTGGACCGAGTTAGACGACTAACTCGGTCAAGAAGCTAAAGAGAAGGGGCGACGGCGCCCTGGCTGGCAGCCTGGCTGACTACCGCCTAGGTCGCCGCCTGGGTCGCCAGAAAGTCTGTCCCTCAGCCGGCCAGCCGCCAGTCCAGCCGATCGCCGTCCGGGTCGCCACCGGTCCGGTCCTTTTGCGCAGCTTCACTGTTTTCACTCGTTCTCCCTCGTCCGAACTCCAAATCTCGATTCGCTTTTTGCTATGGACTCCTAACGAACCCCTCTTCGACATGGAATGATCAAATTACCCAAATGAGTTCTCCATTATTCCTGCTAAAAGTATAAAGAGACTCAAGAGAACGAGGAAAACATAATTGAATTCAAACTAGTGAAACCCTAACTCTATATATTTAAATTCCACATTTCAAACCTAGGTTTCACCCTAATTAAGCTCGATTCTTCCTCGTTTCTAGTCTTCAATCCTTATCCACATTAATACTCTTTCCAATTCTTACAAAAATGGATCGAAAACCAAGAAAAACGAGAAAAGTCTAAAGTATACTAAGAGTTAAGAAACCCTAGTATTTCTAACATTAAAACATACAAATCAAGCTTCAAATATATCCAAAATACACTCAACATGCACATAAAATACGTGTTAATCACTCCCCCAAACTTAAGCCATTGTTCATCCCGAACAATGAAATGAACAATCAAAACACTTAACACGTATGGAGTGTGCATTTTGAGTTCCTCGATGCCTCATATAACCTTAAAAACCATTTTAGCTCAAGGAAATTCTCAAGTCAAACCAAACATTCATAAGATCAACCACTATCCTAACTTAGAATTCAATCACTCAAACATCTTAAACTCTAGACCTCTCAAGGAACATGTGTATCACTCGATCCCTCAATATATGGAAATGGTAAACACTCATCGAAATCATGCAATACACATCTTTAACCATAAGCTTGCCTATCAACTCAAGTTCCCAATACTACAATGCATGCACAAATTAGGATCAAAAATGTCTTTATTAAGCTTGTAATGTAGGAACATTGGTTAAGGTAGGGAATTTTAGGTTAAGTGACTTCAATTTTCATTCAAGTACCCTTACCCCCTTCTCTTCACATCTCTAAGTATGAATTTCTTCATCTTCCACCTTGTCCAACCCCTTCTTATCAAATGAATCCAAGCTTCTATCAAACATTTAAAGAAACACTCCTTTATGCTCTTATTCTTCTCTTTTTCCTTGTAAGAACTTTGTTGTTACAGTTTTTTTTTTTTTCTTTCAATAAGAACTTCGTTCTTATTCTTTTCTTTCCTAACATTGAGCTTATAGGAGTGTTCATTCAATTCAAAGCAAATCTTAAGACCTTTCACCATCACCCATCATTTTTCATGAATTTTCAACTGTCACCAAGATTCCCTTAACCATCCTTCACCCCCTATCATCCGGTTCAAGAAGCAAAGGCTCTATTCAAAGCTCAAAATGGGACGACAATAGTAATGAAAGATAGGTTAGTGTTTAGGGAAAATGGGCTATGCAATGATGGCCTAAGATCATCTCCTAATCATGCAAACATGTAATATTTCTAACTAGAGTATCAAGGCAAGTTCTCGTAAAGAATATGCAATGCAAGATCAAGCTCTCAAGAAAGGATATTACTATGTAAAATGCATAGTTTTAGGCTCAAAAATTCTCTCAAGCTTTGTGTCTAGAGCCTAAGTACTTAAGTTCAATCATCCCAAGCCATTCAAGTGAAATAACCCTAATCATGCTTGACTTAAACTTGAGAAATTTCAAAAATGTCACCATTTAGCATTAATCATTGGCATCTCACTCTAATGCACATGAGCAATTAAACACGTGCTTTCGCATTCACACATGCAAGCATACATGCATTTTTTCCATTCAAAAATTTTTCAATTTTCGCACATCACACCACCAAACTCGACACAAACTTCATGAATCCCAAAAAAAAATTCACTCAATCCCTATTCATCCCCAAATGTTACAAAACAAATCAACAAACTTTGAACAAATTCACACCATAAAGCCACAAGATAAACCAACAATGACCAAACATTTTCACAACAAATCCAAGAACCACCTCCAAACCAAACTTCTCGCCAAAAATTCAACAAACTCTATTCACTCAATCAAAACCAACAAATCCAATTCATCACCCCATCAAATGACAAATAGAGCACATAGATATCACCAAGTCACATTATAGGCACATAGATATCACCAAGTCACATTATAGGCAGCTCGTAGATTTCCATCCTCGGCTTCGACAGTTGTGTGAACTGGCTCTCTTCCGGATTTTGCCGGGGTCCGAGCCTGGACTCAATTGGTGCCCGCTGGATTCTATCGAGAGCACTTTGCCGACCTTGGCCTCAGTCACTGCGATCGTCCTTCTTCCGATCTGACGGCTCGGCCCTGTCAGTTTCGCGCTTGCGTCTGTCGGCTTCGTCAGCTTTGGCGAACTGATCAGCTATGCTCCATAGTTACCTCGCAGTACGGGGCTCGTTTCTTACGAGCTCCCTAAATAGGGCTCCCGACTGGATAGCATTTTGGAAAGCCGAGATAAGGACTTCGTCCGTCAGGTGATCGACCTTTAGACTTTCTTCATTGAATCTGGTCATAAAGTCACTGATAGACTCGCCTCACCTTTGCCTCATAGTAAGTAGATGTGCCGCAGTGGTCTTGACTTCGGCCTTCTGGAAGAACCTTCGTTCGAAGGCATCCATCAGCTCGTCATATGACCTGATACTACGAGGTGGTAGTGATGAGCCGGGGTCCAGTGATGAATTTATTTAGTTGCTCATGTTTTATATTTTATTTGGGCTTAAAAACTTTGTATTTATCTTTTTATTTAGTTTAGTCCAATTATCACAACATGTTTAGGTGATTAATTGGCCCAGTTATATTTAATTGAGTCCGAAATTATCAAGCCCAAGCCTTGCTAATTTTGAAACCTAGCTTAGGAATTAGTTTAGTATTTATGTTATTTTCGCAGTTAATATTCACAGACAACTTTGAATCAGAAATCTTATTGATCGATTTGTCTCCATCGTGCTTTGGTTCACGAATTCTTTATGTTCTTGGTAGAGTTTGATTGTTGGCGACTTCAAACTTGAATTCAATCGACTCGTTCGTGATATCTCATAGTATTCGGGTTAGTCAAGCCACGAAGATTGCTTGATAATCGCATTTCGGATCCTTGTAGATTCGAGGTTCGATTCTGGTAATTTTCACCTTTTTTAATTTTCGAATTTTGTTAAAACCTTTGTTTGATTCTCGTTCCCAGCCATCCCTCATCTTTCATACATCACGAATATCCATTACCCATCGTTCGTATAACCATCTGATCTCAGAAACCCGTAGATTAATTATAGATCCATTTTGAAGCCCTAATTCAACCTGAAACTGACCACCGTGCCAAATCGACAATTACTCGTGCGTTTTCACTGAATTTTGTATATGTTCTTCATAACCCTAAGTTGTAACTCTTATTAAAATTTGAGCTTAATCGGAATTGAATTGCTTAGGTTTCTGTCGACGCCTACTCAGTGTATTTGTGGGTAGAATTTAGAGATTATCGTTCATAATTCATAGTTGTAATTTGGATTGAATCTATAATAGTTGACGTGTGTTCGATTCGTAGCTTCCGCATATTGGGATCGCATCAGGTAGGCTATCGAACCACGTTCGTGCGTTGTCCACCAATAATTCCGGGAAGACCTTGCACATGTAAATATCATCACCGAGTCCGTGGTTGACCATATTGTATTGAAATTGAGACAAGAAATTCCTTGGGTCACACGATCCGTTGTATGGCTTCACCGGCGGAACTTTATACGAAGTCGGGAGAGGCGTGTAGAGGATTCAATTGGTGAAAGGCATAGAGATTCTCCCATATACGCCAAACCTGCCTCCTTGGTAGTTGTCCGCGTCCCGCCGAGGTGAGTCATCACGGCGGCGAGGTGAAGTTGCGTCGCGCCGAGGTGAATCAGCATAGCGACGAGGTGGGATGGCGTCGTGCTGAGGTGAGGCGTGATTAGGGTTTCCCAGACGATCCTCAGTAAATCGCCTAGGAGGAATTCTGGCATCCCGTGTGCCTAGGATTTTGACACTTAGGGACTTTTTCCGGTGTCTCGATCCGGATGTAACCTCGTGCTCTTGATCGTTGTTGTGCGAAGGAAAGTCTTCACAATTGCGTTCTCTTCGCTGCTTAGCGAACTTCAGGAAATCTCCCCGATTTTTCGCCAGATAAGCTGTAACAGCATCATCAAATTCATGCTGAAAATTTGATAGGTCCTCCTCCTTGCTGCTGCCAAGACCTTTTCTTTCACGGCCGAATTTGTCCACCGGAACATGATCGACATGCCCATCTGGGGTTTTGTCTCTCACATGCTCCTTCCCGGGTTGTTTGTTCACAGCAGGATCCTGATCCTGCGCTTGACTTGTTTCGGCCGCCGGGATTTCCTGTCCGGTTTGCTGCTTCTCCTTTTCCTTATTGGCAGCAGTGGCGGCGGCAGCGGCAGAACGTGTAGATCTCCCCATCGTGATTAATTTACCTCGAAAACTTTGATCGGAATTCACGAATTATTGGTTCCCACAGACGGCGCCAGTGATCGATCTTATTTTTCAAGGATGATTAATGCACGTAGACAAGAAATTAATGAACACGAAAGTAAAGAGACATGAGGGATTTACGTGGTTCGATCTACCGGAATAGATCTACGTCCATGGAGCAAAAGAGGGTATCAATGTTATTGCTAGTAAGTGTGTGTAGCTTACAAAGATTGTTCTCCCTTCTCAATCTATTATAAACCCCTATTTATATACAAATACATAGAGTTCGACTATAATACGAATTCTTCTCCTATTTGGACTCTTTGGCTTGATCTCCTCCTTCATGGATAAACATCGAGCTTCTATATCTCCTTTAGAGCTTAAGTTGTAGTCGATGTCGGAGTCTTGGTTGCCTCGGTGATAGTCTTCAATTGGACCGAGCTTCGTGGGCCGAGCTTATCCGGGCTCAATTATATTGGGCCTATTGCTTTGGGCCTAGGAGCTAGGTCATATCCTATCACATCCTCCCCTAAAAAGATGTAGAAGCGAGGATGTGATTTAGGGGTAATAGCTGAGGTAGGAGTGAAGTGTGTTGCCCCATCAAAATGTAGAGTTGACGAAGTCAATCGCGTACGACCTCGGCAAGACGAGGTCGGTGAAAAGCAACGTGCCCCGTCAAAAAAGAAATTCGACGAAGTCGAGTTCGTACCGCCTCATTAAGAACGCCCGCCGTCTTCTTTCACTTCCATGCGTCTTCTCCTTCCTCTATTTTTCTTCTTGTTCATTATTCTTTATTTATAACAAGATTATCTTAAACAAATAATGTCACGATCCCAGTGATCCAAGAAGTCGGGGATTCGAGTCATCTCGGGTGCGTGTGTGTCTGATTGTATTTGCTTGATAATAATAATAATAATAATAATAATAATAATAATAATAATAATAATTTCACGATCCCTTTATGCACACATTTCTGTTGACATTTCATCTCACCATCCTCAAACTTGCCATAGCTTGGCATTTCAGTCCAAATCGATGCAATTTCGAAGTAAATAATTTCATCACCATATTTCCCTTTATATTGAAACTGAACCACGAATTTAATCGGCAACGCATACAAATACAATTAGAAATTCAGACACAACGGACCGGTATATATGCGAGAAATTTCATTTGTAATTTTTTTTTTTTTTCCTTTTTTTGACAATAATTTCCGTTTCTAATTCTTTGTAATTAAAAAAGGAAAAACAGAGCGCGAAATTTCCCATCGTTACGCCCGAATTCTTCCAGCGACTTTCATCCGAGGAGATACTACATAGCCGGAGCATCGATCTTCATAAGCTGAAGATATGGTGAATTTGACTATGCGGCCAGCCGGGAGGTAGATTTGATTGGTAATTTTTACTTCGTTTGAGCTCATATCTTAACGATTTTCGCAGCTTTGACCACCGGATTCTCCCTAGCTATGGCTTCTCGGCCGGCGGTTTTGTAATCATAGCTGCAGTCGTGCCGATCGGAGTACCGATGATCAGCGCAGAAAAGTTCGCCGCAGCGGCATCTGAATCCGGTCAGACCTATCTTTCTCCGGCAACCGGAGCACCGATTGACCTCTCTCTTCATTGGTAGCGCCGCGACTGACGCCTCCTTTTTCAGATCTCGACTCGTCCCCCCCGAGGCGAGCCTCCTATCCGTCAAGGATAGAGTGGACGAGCTAGATCTAAACGGTTTCTCCAAAATAACATGATTCAAAGGTTTCGCCGCGGCCACAGACGACGAGGACACGGCGGAGGTGGAGGCCGCCGTGGGAGCGTTGAAACACTTCGGGCAAAGGTTATTAGCGGCGGAGATGCCGGCTACGCCGCACTTGACGCACAGGGAGATGGCCTCAGGTACGACCTTGAACTCCGTCTCCTCCTTCTCTGTCCTCTGCGCCATCGACTCGAAAACGGATCCCTGGAAAACACAAATCAACGAGATTTCGTACAGAATGAACTGGCGTGTTGATAATTTCTAGAGAGAGAAATAGAGAGGTGGAGGGAGAGTTGCGGGTTGGGTGGAGGAGACGAGGGAGGGGGCATTTGAAGGGGCAAATGGTCGGTAATGGTGAGGGAATTATGGCCACACAGACGCGTATCTGGCAAATTCGGGTGCGAATGGACGTTAATACCCTCGTGACTTTTTGGATTTGCGGTGGGTTTAAAATGTTGCTTGTAGGGGTTTTCTTTTAGATTAGCTCTGACGTGTTATTCACTGCTTCAGGGGATATTTTTTATTTTTAAATTGTTTGGTGTTGGAAAAGTGTACTCCGTTGTTTTTTTATTTATGTCGTTTGTTGAATATGAATGGTATAAAATAATAAAACCAGACAAGTCAAAAATAACAGAGGGAATATTCCCTTGTTCATGACTTACGAACTTTAATTATTTCATTCGGTTGTCTATAATCTATGTACTTTATCCATTTTTGAACCTAAACTCTATTTATTATTCATTTTTTACTTCAAAAATCAACAAAAAATATAATTTTTTATTCATTTCACTTTAATACTCATACACACACTAATGAGACTCAAATGTCACTTTAACTCCTCCGTGGCGCTAGGGGTGAACACGGGTCGGTTAACCGATCATTTTACAGCTAAAAAAACCGATCATGCGAATTTTTATCGGGTCGGTTAACCGTTATAAATTAAAGAATAAAGACCAAAAACTATGAAAGCGGTTAACCTAAAAACCGGACTGTTTAACCGTTTATCTAACGGTTAACCATAAATAAAAGAAATATTTTATTTTCTATAATTCATAATAGGAAAATTCAAAAGAATTCATATCTTAGAATATACATGCAAAATAAATAATTTACAAAAATTAAAAAATAATGATATTAAATTGCATAATCCTAATAGAATAAGCTTTGCAATAACTTAAATTAACAATCGAGCTACCTTCAATTGCTTATTAATTTTTGGCTCCATCAATACTCATAATCGGGTGATCTTCTCTCAAACTTTGTTAGTAATATCTAATAATATATATATATATATATATATATGGATGCGTTATGGTAAAAATTCATTATTACGTGAAAACTGCTATCCATCATAAAATATTGTATTTTATGCATAAAATGCATGGATTGCAGTTTTCACGTGTAATAATTAGTTTTCATATGATATGTCACCTATATATATATATATAATATATAATATGTATATATATAATTATATATTTATTTAATTGGTACCGATTCGGTTAACTGCAGGTTTTTTAGGCATAGAAACCGAAACCAAACAGTTAGAGTCGGTTTTGAAAATTAGAAATAAAAACCGAACCATATGGTTCGGTTACCCATATTTTCGGATTGGGTTCGGTCTGGATAGTCGGTCGGTTCGGTTTTCCCGTTTCTTATGCTCAGCCCTACGTGGCGCGACCTTTAAATTTAATGTTAATTATGTTTAAAAAAATTGCGGTGAGTAATTCTTTACTACCCACCATGCTCATAATAGTGTAGTGGATTATAAAAAAAATATATTATTAATATATTTTATAAAAATAAATTTCAGTCGTTGTTACAATTAACTGTACACACAATAGGTTGGGAGCATTTATAATTTTTTTATTTTTATCAGCCAAACACAACACTCATACACCCACACACGCATCCGAGATAACTTAAACTCCGACCTCTTGATTGGAAGGGAAGCGTCTTACCAGTTGAGTTGCGCTTCGTTATCACATCATTTATAATTCTTTATTTTAATTATTAAGGTGGAGTGTTTTACTAGGTTTAATCCGACTCTTTCCTATACTTTGGATTATTCAATTCGTTTACAAATTAACTAATTTATTGAATATTCCTTTGAATTATTGTTCAAAGCCCTTTAATTACGAAAAACGTTTTAAAATATGTATCAACAAAAGGACAATTTTAAGTTCTACCGAATCATTCATGGAAAGCATACTTTCGATCGCTAATCTATTAAATTCTCACCTAATTGAATTGTTGATAAATTTTTGCAACATAATAATTGCATGTAGCAGAGGACAAGAGTAAAGATTAAGCAAACAACTAAAGGGGTGGCCCTTTCCCAAAAATAGCAATTTTAAAATAAAATAAAAAACTAAAAATAAATTCAACTCTTATTATCAGTAAGAATTGGGGGGGGAGGGCAAAATCGAGAATTCGCATTGCCATGGAGTACTTGATAAGAGCGAAATAATAAGAGGGGAAAAGCCAAAGCAAAGAGGCGTTGTCTCAGCTCCAGCTTTCAGCCGCCCACTCTGACCGCCTCTTTCCTTTTCATTCACAATCATGTCGCTTTCTCCACTTTCACCCGTGTAGCACCCTACGAGCGCGTCACCTCCGTTGAAGTTGCTTTGTCCACGTGACATCTTTTCATTGGTTCCGGGCAAGACCTGCTGACCTCTTTTCCGGTGGTCCCACGGTGTATTCGCCCGCCGCTTTACTTTATGGGCTCAGGGAAGGGGAAAATTCGACTACGAAACCGGTGCTATTGTAGCCGATTAATCGCAGCCCTCCATGTGGAGGAGGCTAGGGGTCCACTTTGGAGTGAATTAAATTTAAATCCTTATTCGTAGAAGTAGTTTTGTTGAGGTGGTTTTTGGTTTTATGAACACGTTTTGTGGGGCCCGATGTATTGGAATGTATAAAAAATACTGTACTGGTATACTACACTTGTATTATGGGTTATTGAGGCCCCTTTATTTTTAATACGCAATTTCTTACTTACTTTGTAAACTGGTATACGCAACTTTTTTTTTTCTTGATTTTTTTTGTCAGAGTGGTTCACATATTAGCAATAAAAAAGTTCATGCTTGATTGAGAATAATATTTCGTTAATTATATGTTATTATTGATAATTATGTGGCGGCTTCATTAAAAGAATCTTATCTTAGTTAATGGGTATTGAGTCGAAGGAAAATAAATAATTTAGTTAATTAGTGGCATTATTATTATTATTGTAGGTATTGTATTATTATAGATTAATTATTAATTATAGTCTGATGTGTGTTTGGAAAATAATTATAATATAAATAATTATGAAATATGAAAAACACACATAAATCGGAGCTTAATAAAAGTGTAGTTGGTTAAAATTCACGTACAACGAAACAGTTGTAGAGTCGATTCCAATTTAACGCAGTTGTAGAGCCGATTCCGGATTATTGAGTTATTAATAAATGATAATAAAGTATAAAAGCACCTTACTAGTCCTTAATCCAAGGGGCAATCACGGGGTGTTAAGTTAGTGATAATAAAGTGGAATATGACTTTATTATAGTTCACAATCGAGTTTAATTGGTTGAAACCTTGGATAATTAGTGAAACGGGAAATTAATTGTTCAAGGAACCGAGGCCTGGTTTTGAAATTAGTTATAAAGACAATAAATTTTGCTCAATTACTTAGTAATCCACTTCATTAGTAACAATTCGGCCGACAATTTGTTACATGTGAAGGAAAGTACTCGAGGAACCGACCCCCGTATTAGTGGATTAGTGATAATAAAGTGAAATTTCACCTGAATAGTGACTAATCGAGTTTAATCAAATGAAATTCTAGAACAATTTGTGAAATGAGAAGTAAACTAGTCGAAGGGTCGATCCCAAATTAATGGGTTAGTGATCATAAAGTGGAATATCACTTGATTATTCATTAAAATAATAATAATTACGAAAAAGATTATTGGCCTTGCAGTAGATCAAGTTAATGAAAGTATTGTTCATTAAATATATGATATTCACATAAAGTTGTTGTGGTGGTGGTTGTTGTTGTTGTTGTTGTTGTTGTTATTATTGTTAAACTACTCTGAGGGTCGATTCCGTATTAGTGAGTTAGTGATAATAAAGTGGAATATCACTTGATTAGCGACTAATTGAGTGTAATTGGTTGAAATCATGTGATAATTAATGTAACGGAAGTAAACTATTCGAAGGGTTGATCCCGGATCAGTGGGTTAGTGATAATATAGTGGAATGTCACTTGACTACTCCTTAATTGAGTTTAATCGGTTGAGATCCTCGGATATTTAGTTAAACGAGAAGTGAACTATTCGAAGGACCGGTTCCGGATTAGTGGATTAGTGATAATAAAGTTGAATTTCAGCCGATCAACAACTAATCGAGTTTAATCAGTTGGAATTCTTGGACAATTTGTGACATGGGAAGCAAACTAGTCGAAGAGGCGATCCCAAATTAGTGGGTTAGTGATAATAAAATGGAATATCACTTGATTATTCATTAAAATAATAATAATAATCATGAACAAAAAAAATATTGGCCTTACTATAGATCAAGTTAATAAAATTATTATTCTTAAATCTATGGTACTACCTCCATCCCATTACATTAGTCACATTCACTATTGCGGCACGTTTTTCCACCGAAACCTAGTACGAGTTTTAAAATATATTTTTGACGTATTCATTTTTCACGGGATACTATGACACTCATAGTATCCCGTGAAAAAATGAATACGTCAAAATTATATTTTAAAACCCGTACTAGGTTTCGGTGGAAATACGTGCAAAAAGGTAAATGTGACTAATGTAATGGGATGGGGGTAGTATTCACATAAAGAAGTTATTATTATTATTATAATAATAATAATAATTATTATTATTATTATAATAATAATAATTATTATTATTATTATTTATTAAACTATTCGGAGGGTTGATCCCGTATTAGTTGGTTAGCGATAATAAAGTGGAATATCACTTGACTACTCCCTAATTGAGTTTAATCAGTTGAAAATCCTCGAATATTGAGTGAAATGAGAAGTGAACTTTTCGAATGACTGGTTCCCGATTAGCGTGTTAGTGATAATAAAGAGGAATATCACCTGATTAGTCTCTAATCGAGTATAATCGATTGAAATATTCGGATAATTAGTGAAAATATTGATTTTATTTTAACTATTTATATTATAATAAGAAAGTCTGTAATAAATATGGACTTCGATATCAACTTTATATAAATATAGGCTTGTCTAAACGGTTCCGAGCAGTGTTTTAAAAACCGGACTGGATCGGATGGTTTAACCGGGAACTGGAGTGGTACCGGTTCCCGGTTTTCCTTGGTTTTCCCGGTTTTGGCCGATTCAACCGCGGTTGAACCGGAAAAACCAGAAACCGGAGGCCTCGCCGATTTTACCTCCGGTCCGGTTTTTAAACATTTGTTCCGAGTCTTTAGGTAACCCGAAACCGAACCGGAACCGGTTCCGGTACCCAAAACCTAAAATTTGATTATTGGGTCGGTTCCGGGTAACAAATACTAGCTTTTTTCAGGTTTTGGGTTACCTGGAACCGAATACCCGAAAATCCGATTTCTATATATATAATACGTAGTATTTTTTTTGTTTTTATTTAATCCGGAGTAATATATATTATCAATTCTCTCGAGTTTTAATAATTAAATATTTAAATTTGGGTAGTGCTATTCGGTCATAATATGGCTGGCCATAATTAATTTTATATTAATATGTATAGTTTATGTATTTATGCTAATTTTTTAGATTTCATAAGAAAATTAAAAAAGTGGTATAATTTATGTATTATAACAAATTAACCATTTAATTTATTTGATGATCATGACTATTTTGCTTTTTTATTCAAGAGAAAAAATATGTAATTATTAGGGAGATTTTTTTTTTGGCCAAATATCAAAGAAAAACGTCACTATGTGGATGGCCACATTATGGTCAAATATCATTACTGTTTAAAAGTTGTGCTTCTTAAATTCTAAATATTTTATGGTTTCAGGTTACCTGGAAGGCTGGAACCGAATACCCAAAAACCCGATTTTATTTATATATAATTTTTTATTTTTATTTATTTTAGAGTAAAATATATTATTATTTCTCTTGAGTTTTAATAATTAAATATTTCAAATTTAAATTTTGTGCTTCTTAAATAATTCAATAATTTTCAAATAGGATATATTCATTTTGGAGTTCGATTACAGATTTTTATTTAAAAAAAAACAAAAAAAACAAAAAAAAAAAACACCTAATTCAGTTCTTATGGACACCCAAAAAATTCAACATCCAAAAAATCCCAATTTTATCCTATTTTTAATTCGGGTACCCAAAAAATTCGGTTCGGGTACCTCAACCAGCCCGGATATACATCATTCTAGAACATATTTTGAAATTGGTAAACACTTGCATCAGTCTGGACTTATATTGAGGTTCACTGAATTGATTTACGAAGCCTTCATTTGGGCCAAATTGATTAATTGAGCCAAATAATTTTATTTTTTTTAATTTCAAGGCCTTAGCCGCACTCTAAGGCCGTATAAGGCCGGGTTGATACAAGTCTTTGTCTTTAAAACTTTAATTGAAGTACAAAAAAATCTCCATTCCCAAAATCGCGCCACACGATTAAAAAAACCCGCCCTTCCCAAAATCGAATTAGAGAAACCCTCCTTTTGCATTCCTATATCCCGCCACGAGCAAAAAATTTGATTACAATTCAGTTTCAATTTTATTTTCTTGGGGAAAACAAACCGCGTTTTCTCTCATTACTCTCTCTCTAATTCCATTCTCACCCGCAAAGGCGCAACCTTTAATTAGCTCCCCGTCTCTCTCTCTCTCTCTCTCTCTCTCTCTCTCAGCCCCTTTGAAACCCTTTGCCCTTTCGTCGTCCCCGTCGCCGCCCTTCTTCATTTGGCATAGTTCCTCTGTCTCTACAACGGGAAAAGTGAATTATAAGCGGCGGCAGATTATGAGGACCTCTGCTGGCCTTCTGGACGAGTCTCGCCGCCGGCCGCCTACCCACCAGGAAGGTGGGGGTGTCTTCGCCGCCCCCTGCCAATATGCTGGTCGAACGGAGCGGCGGGGTCTACGCTTCCCCAAACACAAACCCTAACTCTCCTAAAATGTTTCGAAGCCACCGACCCGTTCCCACTACCCTCCTCAAAGAGTACGTCTGTAACCTCGGTGACGCAGCCAACTTAGGCTGAACGACGGTCGATGAAAAGGCGGATGAGCCGTCGGACGAGAACACGGAGTGCGAGCCGTCGAGGCAGATTCCATCCCGGATCTGAGACAGGTTCCTCCCCTGTTCGAACCGGAGGACGCGGCGGCGGCGGAGGATGAGGAAAAAGAAGAGATGAGAGAGAAGGGAGAAGCCTCAGATTCTCCGACGTCAACCTTAATTGGTGTTGGTATAAATGCTCTAATACCTTACCTTTGTTTCAGATTACGGTATCATTATAATTTTGTTGGTGAAATGTATTTTGCTTGATCGGTTTTGAGATGGTTTTGTAGGCCTTTTCGAGATTCAGACCACTCGAGTTTCATTTTCGGATAATGATTATGCGATCGGTGGTGATCTTGTCTGGTTTATTCACGATTGTGTTATTGAAGTATTGAATTGCTGTTTTAGTGATGACTGTGTGATTATGTAATTTCTGGATTATTGAAGATTTTGTGATAGTGTGATGTCTGTTATTCAATTTTTGGGTTTTTTTTTAGAATTGTTGAATTACAGTGGATTGTGTGATTGCTGGTTTATTGTCGAATTGTTGGATGATTATGATTTCTTCTTCATTCAATCTTCATCATAATTTGGGATTTTTTTTATTGTCATGCTGTATCATTGTGGTTCCTCGACGGCTACCCACTCCTGCTTTGAAGAACAGATGTTTTTCATTTTCTGTTTTTTTCCCTTGTTTTGAGATCTTGAATTGAGCAGTGCTAAATAATTTTTAGCGGAATGCTATTAGATGGGAATTTTGATACATTAGAATTTCAGACCCTTAGAGATGAAATGTAGCAATTTCTTGAGTCAAAATATCGCAATGTAAATATCGCAATGTAATTTTCATAATCTATGTAATGCGTACCTTCAATTTAAATATTCTAATTATTCTTTTTTAATTACAGCATAAAATTAATCAGTTTTCAAAATTAATTACACCATAAAATTATAGATGTATAATTTATGAGATGTTAAACAAATTACCATAAGTAATTCTTATAATATAATCGAAACAAATTTCGAAACAAATTACAATAAGTAATTCTATAATATAATCGAATTTGTATAAAATGTTGCCCACTATTTGTTTTGACAAATTCTTTGTTTCCATAACTAATTAAAGTATGACTCAATAACTTATTCAAATGCAAACTATAAGTTCCTACGATTTATATATTTTCACCTCACAACAAGTGTTCACTATACGTCCTCAAACTTTTTGTGTGCGAGTATTGGGACTAAAGGTCCCAAGTTCAAGTCATTTTATGGCACGATTTTTATGTTTTAGTTAATTATATTAAAAAAAAAGAAAAAAAAAATTGTCTTATTGTTAGATTTGGTATTTGTTGCGTACATCATTGATATCAAACAAATGCAATCGACAAATACGGAGTTTAATGAGCTGCATTTGTTCCTCCTTCAGAGCAATTTTTTTACAGTTCATACAATGGAATAAGCATGCACATGAATGATAATATAAATGTTTAGAGTTAAATATTGAATGTTGTATTTCATTCGAATAATTTAATAAGGATTTTTTTTTGAAATATTATTGGAAATCAAAAAGAAAGTTGGGTTGTTGCTCTTCGTTTGAAACAGGTCCCCTTTCTCTTCGTCGTTGCGTTGCCCTGCCCTGCCAACACAAATATGTCCGGCGAGTCGCGTCATTTTTGGGCTAAAACAATTAGTGTAAAACACGACGATCAATATACGTGACAATGAATAAGTATGTAGTAAAATGTAATTGACTAATAAACAGATGGCCGATGAATCAGGAAATATTTCAAATTAAACGAAGGTCCCTACTCTTGAATTGAATTTATTACAACTACATATGGAAGAAAAAGATAGATCTAACTAAGTTATGACCACAAAAAAAAAGGCATTTCTGGAACAAGAAACCAAATATAGTTACCTTCAACGTCTGCCATTTTTCGTTTCATACTTCTCTGCTCGAGCTAACTTTCGACCGCCGCTTCAACTACAAATGAATTATGTGCGATAAGAGACTAAATCCAAAAAAATCAACGGACAAAATTGAGGAGAAATGGATAAATCCGGTTGCTCTCCTTCTCAACTCACCTTCTGCAGAACTCTTCTTTCTCTCGCCCAGTTTCTGAAGTTCGCCGCTCGAAAAGTAGGAATAAGTGTTCAAGGTTGTACTTTTCGCCGTTCGAAAATCCTTGGGGTTTTTTTTTTAATCGGAAATTAGTTCTCTATTTACCATTACTTCCTTGTTGTTCTACTAACTAGCTTATTTGTCTTACCTAGCGTAATTAGCTTATTTACATTATTTTTTCATTTTTTTATATTAATGAATTATATAAATATTTTTAACCTACTTAAATTTTATTTTCATTAATCAAGGTAAATACGATTATACCTTTTAACCAAATTTTGTTTTCTTGAGTAATTTTATTAATCACACATAGTTGGATTACACGTATTATTTAAATCATTGTAAAATAATCCGATTTTTTTTAATAAAATATGCTTACATATTTGGGTTTTCAATTTTAATGGAACTTGCGCACAAATATTCAAATCAGCATTTCATTCATTTTCAATAAATCCAAAATTAGTGTACATAGACCATAAAATACAAGTACAATACAAAAACAATTATACATACAAATACACAAATAAAATTACAAAAATAGCTTTATAACTATTACAAAACCACCTAGGAGATAACAAATACCACTCAAAATTTAAATTACTTTAAATAATTGTAAATGAAATTACTTTCCATGTGGAGGGCCACGATTCACTCATACAATAGCACCGGTTGTGTAGTCGACCAGGGAAGGTGAGACTGTAATTCACACGTGGTGGAGAAGTAAGCTATGGCGTATTTTTGGTGTTGCTGCCGCCATGCGTAGTGGATCTCTGCCTCCGTGTCCCCACTAGGTCACTTGCCTTTCTGTGTTTAGTTTTGTGTAGGCGCCGAATTTCTTGTGCGTTGGTTCTACTTTATTTATTTATTGTCCTACTTATTTTACCTTAATTATAATTAAATTTAGTAATCCCTCCGTACATTAAGGGTGGCTGGTTTGCGAGAATGAGATAGGAATGAATGACATTCTAGACTCTATTCCTAATGACACGGCTGATATAATTTTTTTATTAGGAATTGTCATTCCATTAGGAATGAGTAATGCCATAAGTGTAGGATTAACCATTCCCTCACTCCCCCCTAGTATTACGTAATCCATATCCTTAGTAATGAAAATTTTAATCTTTTTTACAAAATTATTCTCATTAATTACAATTAATAAATTAAAATTGATATTAACCTAATTAACATAATCAATCATAATATCGTATTCTACATCGCCTCTTCTTTCATCGCTAACAAAAATTGCAATCATAACATGTTTTTTTTTGTTTAGTTTTATGTGATTTTTCTATGAATTCTACAAAATCAAAGAGTTTGTAATTATCAAAAAATATTATATGTGTTGAAAGTTTGCTAGAATCGAATCCACACTACTTGATTTTTTATATAATAATATTTAATTATTTTATATATTTTTTTTATCATAAATAATAATGTCTACAATAATTCTAATAATACCAGCCTTAAGAATGGAATCAATATAGGAATGGTCATTTCATTCCTGTATATACCAGCCATAGGAATTTCATTACTAATTTCATTACATTCCCACCTCTATTCCATTACTGAGTTCATTCCATTCCTACTGAATTTCATTCCCGCATACCAGCTTAGTTCTAAAATATTTGGGCACAATATTCCTTTAAAGACTTGTGTTTGGTACCAAGCTGAACCAAGACGAGGTGAATCATCCTAGTTCATTTAAGTGTTTGGTACACAAATGAAATAAACTAGAGGACCCAAGATGAAGCTCAAGCCCGCTGTTATTTTACTGTTTTCGCTTGTTAACTCATGCTACGTTTTTGGTCGGATGACTTCAACTCATTGCAACAATAACACAACACTTTCTCTCTCTACCATTTTCCCCTTATATATTTATACGATTTCAAATAATAATAATAATAATAATAACAATAACAATAACAATAATAATAATATTAACAACAACAACAACAACAACAATAATAATAATAATAATAATAAAGTGTACTATTTAATCCCAACGATAAAAAGTGAAATCGGTAGGGTAGTTAATAAGGGTAATTTGGTCAATCTAAATTTTAATCTAGAGTTTTGCAATTTATACCAAGCACAATATGATATCATCCGAGTCTAAATTTTTTGCTACTAAATGGAGAGATGGATGATTTATCTTGACACTATTCATATGAGTCATCTTGAGATGAGTCATCCTTCCACATCTTGAGATGAATACCAAACGCAGCCTTAAGGGTAGTGTTTTGAAATCCAGACAGGACCGGCCGGTCCAGTTATAAATTCTTATTTTATACATTGAACTGCAGTGAACTAGTCAAATCCGGTGAGAATCGAATAAAACCGGTCAAATCGATTTTTTTTAAAATATTATTAATAAAATTCGAACTGGAGGCATCTTGAATGATATCAAAGTGAACCATCTCACAACATTGATTGAATTGTAATAATTAATAAATTTAGCCAATTCTTAACCGGTTTATTATAAGTGGTAATATATAGATATACCCAAACAAGTTAAGCAATGTCAAATTATACCCACTAACATAAATATGTCAAATAATACCCAAATTTTGCTTTATTTTATTTTTTGCGACCAAAATGCCCTTTATTAATCAATATATTATACGTTCCGTTGCGGATTCGGAGCACCAGAGCGATCCAAGCGCCTACGTGGTGCCTCCTACGACCCCCATCCCCTATTTATCTAAATTCTATATATTTATACATATTAATTATTATTTGTGCATATATTTATATATTAATTATTATAATCTATTTATATCATACATAAAATTTAAAAAATTTAATTATGAGGAAATGAGGATTCGATTAAAAATTTATCTCCCACATGATAGGCTATGTTTTATACCACTACACTATATCACTAAATAATAGTACTTATTTAAGACTCACAATATATATATCCATTATTCAATTAATTTTGAATTATTATCAACTACATTATGTCCATTTATAAAATTATATATATTTTGAGTACAAATTATATAATATGTATTTTTTTTTATTGATTTTAACATGTGTTTCTTAAATTTTTATGAACCTATACCATATAAATCATGAAATTTTTGATATATATATATATATATATAATAGATATTTTTATTATTTTTATTAATTTATTTATTAAAAGGTTCAACCAATCGAACCATGACCTGAAAAATGTTTCAATGTTGAGGGCGTTTTTGCTACTCTTCCCAAAATAGAAAAAAGAAAGGAAAGAAAAAAAAGTAAATATTTTGGCTCGAGCTATTTTCAGGTTCAGTTAATCAAGCTAAACTGTTTTTTATTTACAATATTTTGGCTCTGACACCATTTCGATTTTGAGGTGGCCTGTCCAAAAGATTTTGATATTCTTTTAGTTTGTATCGATAACTACAATTAACAAATTTTTGTAACGAAAATATATTTTAAATTTTTAAACACAAAATCGATTTTGAGGTGGTCCATTGGCCAATAAATTTTCTAAATTCTTTTAGTATGTATGGATAGCTATGATTGTCGAATTTTTGTAACAAATATATATTTTTAATTTAAAACAATTGACAATAATTAGACACAGAATGAACTTCATGGGCTATTTTCAATTTGGATTAGCTAAACTTTTTTTTGTGTTAAAATATTTTGGCCCTAATACTATATTGATTTGAGGTGGCCATTGGCCATGAAAAATTCCATAATTAAGATTTCCTTTATGATTTGATTTTTTTTATTAATACGTATAAATAGAGTACAACTACTCGATAGTGGAGTACAACGCATTAAACTATTTTTCTAATAAAATTTAACGCGACTTTGTAACACATATTCTCTACTAAATTATCATAATACTATTTTTCGATTCAGGTTGGTCATGCTAAACTGAATTTTAGTAAAAAAATATTTTTGCCCTAACACTATTTTGGTATTGAGGTGACCCGTTGGCCAAGAAATTTTTGAAATTTTTGGCTTTGATAATATTTTGATTTTGAGGTGGCCTGATGGCCATTTTTTTTTTTAAATGCTCTTTTGTATTGCAGCATTGAGCCCAAACTCAATTGAGACGCTTACGGACAAGGATCTGTCATCCGCGCTAACCGCTACCAAGGAGTTAGTGGACTTGAAGGCAAGTGGCTGTTCCGAGCCCGAACATGGGAATGCGGGACGTGCTAAGGACAAGGGAAACGATTGGAAGAAGAAGGCTTTCAACAACCCAGTGCTGGTGGTGCGACGAGTCACGCTTCGGGGGCCGGGGACAAGCTTCGCCGGTGCTTCATATGTGAGGGGGACCACCAGATACGAGACTGTCTGAAGCGGAAGGCTAACGTTGGGAGAAGTTGAATGTTGTTGTCACTGAATCCGTGGAGGAGGAGGCTCGGGTCAACACGATTCAGTACATTTCGGGTATACAAGTGTTGGATGAGGGTCATGATATGTCAAAAGTGGGCCATGGGGAGCTTGGGAAGGACATGGCGATGAAACAGCCAAGTGTGGGCCATGGTGTGCTCACGTATGCAAATGTAATAGCCGTAAAAATCCGTATTTGGAAACATTAAAATTTCGAAGGAGGAAATAAAATTTTTCGAGTATTTGAGATCGAGCTCGGACGAAAGTGAGCTTATGGAAAATTTTTATAGGATGTTGGAATTATTTCCAATAAAATCTCGAAAATTTTGAGAATGAAGGAATTATGGCAAGGCAAGAAATTAACCGGAATGATTTTCGGAGAATGTTACTCTATATATATTTTACGGAATAAGATGAGATATGTGTAGAGATATCCCACTAGAGGAAAAATAATATTTTATGCTAGATACATGTATCATGATGAGAAGACAAGAATAATATTGTAATGTAGGTGTGACTTTGTAGCAAAAGACTACATATTTTTTTTATAATAGTGCAAGTGGGAGGAATTAAAAGGAAAAGAAGGAAGAAGTGTTAGTGTGTGTGTGCGTGTAAGACAAGAGAAAGAGAGAGTGGTGTTCTTCTCACCACCACTCAAACAAGTTTATGTAAGCCACACACCCACACCACCCTCCTCATAGCTGAACACCTTTTTTTTCTCCACCATTCACGCACAAAACACACACTACACCAAACTCACACTTCCACTTCAAGAATCACCTCCAAAATTGGGATTTCTTCACCATTAAGGATGTGCAGCTAGGACATACAAGGGCCGAAATCTTGAGAGAAGAAGCAAGCTTCGATTCTCCCATTTTTCAATCGGTAAATTCACTTCATCCTTGATGTTTCGAATAAGAAATGAAGTCTAGAGTGAATTCTTATAACATTGAGATGATGATCTTTTTTCGTTCTAGCATGTATAAGTCCATGAGTACTCTTAATCTTGATGAATTCTTGTTCCACTCTTCAAATGAGAAGTGATTCATGTATTGATCGATGGAAATATTTTTCTTCATGAATCGAACTTGTCCAGCCTCTGTATAAGTCTCTAAGTTGGTTATTCATGTTCTTGAGCTCAAATGATGTTTTAAGATGTTCTAGAGTCAAACCCGTAAGCATTCTTCAC
This sequence comes from Mentha longifolia, assembly GCA_001642375.2. Lineage (NCBI taxonomy): Eukaryota > Viridiplantae > Streptophyta > Magnoliopsida > Lamiales > Lamiaceae > Mentha > Mentha longifolia. Next base: position 9,073,700 of record CM038120.1, on the reverse strand, counting down.
GTTTTTGATTCAGGCATTTTATCGAACATCTTGTCTGCACATTCTGTTCAGCATTTTCAAGCATGTTCCCGACCTTATCTATTTTCAAGTACGAAATAAAAGTTGTAGCTCATGTTCTCAGCTATCCATAGCCAAAATTTTGTCTCGATCCGAGTCCATATGCATTTGTTATGACAAATTGAAATTCATATCTCATCTCTTTTGAAATCTGAAAAACAGCCCATTTGCGGGCTAAATTGAGAATAGTTCGTTTGAAATTCGACATTGATTCTTCTTCCATATTGAAGTACGTTCCATTAGCCTTCTATACATATCTCGTTCATTCAAAACGGAGTTCGTATGAATTTACTATGATTTTTCAATATGTCCAATCTGAAAAACTATGACGAACAACTTCTGCCTCCATTATTGATCTGCACTTTTGAATGTTTTCCTTTGCTTATTTTGAGACAAGCCCTGAAAAAGAAGTGTTCTACACTCTTCTATCTTTCCGTTGATATATTACATGCCTCCATCCGAGTTTGTATGCAATCTCGGTGAAGGTTCGAAGTGGAGGTACCCAAAATGCTCCATTCTGGAATAGGGCAGCAGTACTGCCCTTACTTCCATCCCTGTTCTGGACCTTTTCTCTTACTCAAATGAAGAAAAGTATAGCTAGAAAGTTGTTTCTTGTTTTCTGAACTTCATTTTTGATAGCTCACTCGCCCAATTTGGTTAAGAAACGAGTGAGAAATCCTCACTCAAAGTTGTTACCCAGAATCTGCCAAATTCCCAATTTCCAAATTCCGAGTTCTGGAAATAAATGCTTCAAACTCCCAGTTCACTCACGGGAAAATTCTAAAATTTAAACATATCATAGCCCTATGTGTTATCTTTTCAAATCAATATCATATGCTCTGTTTCGATTTATAATGAGTGAGAACCAATTATTTTCCCAGAGGGTCGCAGAATTTCCAAATTCTCTTAGAATGTTAAACTTGTTGGGTTCGCATCCAATGAACCCCTTAATTCCAGAAGCTCAAACTCTTATTGCTAGAAAGTTTATTCCATCAGCATTCCATGCAAATGCTTCGCTCTTGAATTAAAGATCCAATGTCCAAGTAGTAGCCATTTCTTTGAAGCACGGTGAATCTGCTAAGTTCTAATCTAATGAACTCAAATTCGGACATTTCCTTTGAATCTATAGACTTTAGTTAAACCTTCAATGTTGATCCTCAAGGTTGACTGATTCTATGTCTTTATTCTCACACCAATAGTTAATGAGACTTAATAAGTAAGTGTGAGTTAAGTATATGATAACGATTAACCCCAAGCATAGAATCTTTTGAAGAATAAGGTTAAATATGAGAAGAGCTTAAGTTAATGAGAATTTTCCTAAAGGTCAATCGCAAGGCGAGGGTCAAGGAACGTGAAGAAGAACCAAAACCCTTTCATGCATAATTGTTCAATCACTTTTGTATAACCAGGTGGACGTTCTTACAAAGAAAATTATAATGTTGCTATAATAAAGCATGTTTTGAAAATAAAGTAAGTTGACTCAAAACCCTTTCATGCATAAAATATTTTTGGTTTTATGTGTGATGCCTATCTGTGTTGGATTGCCAACGTTATATCGATCGAGCCTGAGTTAGACAAAGGTTGCTAGCCAGGTGTGTGTACACGAAGTCGTGACTGTGTGCTCCAAAAGTGGGCCGGTTATGCATGGAAACGTCCGGTGAGGTGGCCACCTTGCCGGCGTACTTACAGATATGGATAATACAGGTGTGGAAGAGAATGGGGAGTGCACTCCAATTGTTTATTGAAACAAAGTGTTTTTGTTACACAAGTATTTTGATAAAACCTTGTGATAACGGTGAAATGCATGATTGGTGATTATTTTACTGAAATTATTTTTGGGCATAACCCCACGTAGTACATCAAGTACTCAGCCCTGCTCGTATTTTCAAAAACTTGCAGGTTGAGCGAGGTGGCAAGGGCGGCAGTGTTGAGAGGATATTCGTTCATGTTTTGAATTCGGTTCAGAAAGAGATACATATCTTCATATATGTATCTATCTTGTTAAAGACTTCCGTTGTACGCTTCAATTATCTTATTCTGATAAGTATGTATAACTGGCTTCATGAACCAGTAAATGGTGAACTACTCTACCTTTATTTCTTCATGCCTTCGGACTATGTTTGACTTTGCAAGGTTTCCTCTCTTGAATACTTGTATAACATTTTTGCCATGAGCTTTTCTCGTTAACTTCGTTCATCTCCCAAATCTCTATTGATCGAGTCTATTCAATGGTTCATTTTGCTAATTACCGAGTTACAAGTCATTTCCCCTTTCTTTCCCGCTTCTTATATCCAACCCCTAGCCACGGTTTCCCGTCTTAGCTATCCTTAGCAAAGTGTAGTCGTGACAGCAAAAGTTTTGGTGGGAGCTGCGTCAAGCAACGGCTGTGGTGTGCCGGGAAAACTCGCTTGTGGTGAGCGAGTTGTTGCTGAAAATGGATCGAAGACAAGAGACTTATCCCACTTGATGAGGATGTCGTCAAGTTTTGGTGGGGGAGGTTTGTTAGACCCCTAAATCGGCGGATGCAGCAGGTGCACCTAGCCACGGGCGACTATATCCCATTTTGAGGTGGCCTGTTGGCCAATATATTTTTGCCTAAATCGGCAGATACAGCTGGTGTGCCTAGCCACAGACGACTCATATTTGATTTTGAGGTGACCCGTTGACCAATATATTTTTGAAAATTCTTTTAGTATGTATCGATTGCTATAATCGTCAAATTTTTGTAACAAAAGGTATATTTTGAATTTAAAACACGTGAGAATATATTAAACACAAAATCAATGTTGAGGTGACTCATTAGCCAATAAAATTTTGAAATTCTTTTAGTATGTATCGATAGCTATAATTGTTAAATTTTTGTAACAAAAGTGTATATTTTTAATTTAAGATACCAATAAATTAGAAATAAAATGAAAATTGTTTCAACAAATTACCATAATACTACTATTTTAATAAATATACAATAAAATGATACCCGTCGAATTTCAACGGGATACAAACTAGTTTGAATTAAAAGAACTGCTCCTTTCATTTTTTATTTTCAGATATGACGAATAATTTTACATTTTTCATTTTTTATTTTTACCACGGTTTTCCTTTAAGATTCGTCATATGCGTGTAAATTTCTTCTATAACAAATCAACAATTGATATTCCATATTTTTACGCATTTTAGACTATTAAACATAATAAGCAGTGTGGTGGTTTCAACAAACAAAGATCAGGAGATGATGAAGTGGTCAATTTAATTTAATTTTAGAAGGTAACTCTATAAATATTAAAATAGAAATTGAGGTCAAACTATGAAAAGCTTCGTTTTATAACGTAATATATATATATATATATATATATATATATATATATATAATAGCAAAATAAATGTCAATTTTTCTTGAATATTTTGCTAAATTCTCATAATTTTGCCTAATTAATTATATATCTTCTTAGAATTTCAATTTAAATAGACGTTTTATAATTTAAATCACCTATATATATATATATATATATTCTATTTTATGAAAAACTTAATATTATCATAATAACAATATATATATCTCATATATATTATGAAATTGATTAATAAGAGCAACTACCATGAGCATTTTGATTTTTACGTAAGTATAGAAAATAAAATTCTACATCATTTGAGTTTTTTCATTTATTTAATTTATATATTTACTATTGATTGTTTTATATTTACCATATAAAACATAAAATTAAAAAATATATATTTTTCTTTTAATATAATAGTAGCAAATATTTTAATCAATTTTTTTTAATTGAAAGTATAATTATCTATATTTCGATTTCCAGTCCATCATATTGGGCTCGGACTATTTTTGGTTCGAATCTATTAGGCTAAATTATATTTGAGTTAAAATATTTTGGCTTTAAACCTACTTTGATTTTTAGGTGACCCATTGATCAATAAATTTTTAAATAATTTTAGTATGTATCGATTTCTATAGTTGTCAAATTTTTATAACAAACAATATGTTAATAATTAAAGACACTTGAGGATATATTAACACAAAATTGTCATCGTTTCAAAACTTTCGGCCATAGCAATTTAATTTTGAGTTTGAATAAAAATATTTTGGCCATAGCACAACTTTAATTTTGAGGTTACCTCAAATTTTTGAAAAAAAAAAAGATTTATATATTACACAAAATCGATTTTGAGGTGGCTCATTGGCCAATAAATTTTAAAATCTTCGATTCGAGTCAATCAGGCTAAGTTTTTAAATTAAAATATTTTGGCCATAACCTTACTTTGATTTTCAGGTGGCCTGTTGGCCAAGAAATTTTTGTAATAAAAAATCAAAGAAAATATCATATTCATTATATAAATTGGTTTATATAATAGCAAAATAAAGACCAATCAATCTTGAATTTTCTTGATTATTTTACTAAATTCTCATAATTTTGTCTATTTAATTAATATTTTAATTTAATTAATATATATCTTCATAGAATTTCAATTTGAATAGAAGTCTCATAATTTAAATCACGTATATATACTCAATATTTATGTTCAGTTATATATATATATATATATATATATATATATATATATATATATATATATATATATATTCATATTCTATTTTATGTTAATTATATTTTTTATTTAACTATCCCACGTCGATTATTTATGAAATTTCATCAATATAAAACTTATATAAAAAGAAGACCATAATAAAATATAGTTTGGGACTTCAAAAGTAATTCTACGTCTACCCGGAAAATATTTTATCTCCAACGGGTAATCCAAACAATGACTGACTTAACGTTTAAAACGAATAATCCACTTGACTTGAGACATGCAACCCCTCAAATGGACGATCCAAACTCTGAGAAATGATATTTCTTCAATCTCCAATCTAAACAATGGACGACTATAGATTTAAAATAATTATAACTACAAGAGAAATGTTATATCTTCTCCAGGCAACCTAATTAACGAAGGACTTGACATCAAGAAAATTATAAAACTACATAACAAATGGTATCTCACATTGATTTATCTTTATATTAACAATCAAATTACTATGACTTTCGTGAAATGCTACCTTTGGTTAACTTATATTTTATTATTATGACTCAAATAATGAGTGGTTTTAAGATGTAAAATTTTTGTTTAGTAGTCATCTCCCAACGAATTTCAAAAAAAAAAAAAAAAATATCTCTCTCTAACAAATGCTACTATTCACCACACTATTTTTTAATACTCTCTCTATTTCGTCGAATATGACACATTTCTTTTTGGCAATTCTGGCACACTTTTCCACGCTTCTTGATTATGGGTTTTAAAATGGATTTTTGAAGAATTTTTTTCTTTTACGGATTTATGAATTAGTTTATTAAAAAAACCTAAAAAAATATTGTTCCTCATCAACCTTTTTTTTTAAATCAAATAATGTGCATCTTAACATACAAAATAAATAACGGGAGCCTTTACTTTATATGAATATAACCACGTGAAAAATCTTATCTCTCATTGACCTATTTTTTCGACCAACAGAAAAACTCGATATAAAAAATGTTACCAATTGTCAATATATTTCTATATTATAATGTATACTTGACGGCTTAACATTCAAAATGAGTATAACTATACGAAAAACGGGACCTAACCTAATCTATTTTTCTATTACAATGATCAACAGACTATTTGACATTCAAAATGAGTAAACCTAATCGAGAAATGACACACCTCATTGATTTTTTTTTTCTAATTCAGTTTAATTTTATTTTTTTCAAATGGATCCTAACAAACTATACTCTCAAAATAAATAATTATATTATTATTTTCACGAGAAATGAACCCGTCGAATTTCGACGGGCACTAAACTAGTTATATTTATTGCCGCCTCAAATACGAGTTAGATAAACGGCCAATTTAAGAGGCAATTAAGGTAGAAGAAAGAGTTTTGAATATTATTATTGTGCATGCAAATCAATGGGCAGTCTAGAGATGATAACAATCCAGGTATCCATAGAATTGATATGCTCATGTCATCGAAGATAACTACAATTGCATGTGATTTTCACGTGCGACCCATCATGTAGCTGAAACTTATTCAAATGAGTATTGCATTCAATTCTAAAATATTTTTTATTAAAAAAAATATATGGCAAAGGAATCACGAAGATCATCCGCACAACACGAGCTCTCTCATGGGGCTCGTTCCATTAAGGACAGCCCCAACGAGCCGGAGCTCGCAGGCTCGCCATCGCGAGCAAGCCCCATAGCAAGCCCAGCGCCATGCTGGGGAGCTCCAAAGCAAAAACCCAAGTCTCGCTGAAGCAAGACCCCGCCCGAGCCCCATAGGTGACGTCATTTTGACGTTACAAATGTATTTTTATAATTAAATATTGAAAAAAAGAAAAAAAAAATCAATTCTTACTTTTGGTAGCAAATCGCTACTTTCAAAATTTTGTCCTATAAATAAACATCACCTCAATCTCATTTCTCACACCAAATTCATCATCAGCTTCTTCAGTTCTCACATTTTTTATTCAATTCAAACACCGAAGCTACCAAAAATATGGCAGCTTTAGCAAATGCAAAGATGAAAAAGGTATACCATAAGTTGCTTGTTTGGGATAAATATTAGCCTCTTAAATTATCCAATCATAGCATGGCACGTGGACCACCTCTTTGTATGCGTATACCCGGATACAGTAACATGATCCGTATAGAGGGTTCTGAACTCATGGGCAAAACCCACGCTTGCCTCAGAACCTCACATTAGCCCAACAAATTCCCTTCTTGATTTTGATGTAGAACCGACGCTCCAGAACTCCCAGAAGGCAGAACCATGCTACAACCTCTGTATTCTGCAAGGAATCAACGCATCTCCAGAATGTTAATAGTCTGTTATAGAGTAAGACCCATAACTTCCTTACTAGATCCCGAATAAGATCTGGGCACACGTGATCATTATGTGCGGGATCATAGCCAAAGCAGCTATGATATTCCTGTAACTAACATACGGGACCACCTTACATGGCTCTCTCTCATTGGGTAGCACATTCACTTTTACTGTAGTGCAGAGACGGCACTGTAGTCTTATGATTACCATGTCTACCGGTAAAAGACAATCGTGCCCCTCAAGATCATAAGGAAAAGGTAGCATTGCCCCTACCTACCTCACATGTATAAATAGCTCACTCAAGGTAACACACATTCATTTTCTACCACTTCACTTGAGAGCTCCAAGGAATTCATTGAGGAATCTCTTCTGGGCTCTCCACACACTCACTTCCCCTCTGCAACTCTTTTCCTAGAATCTTCTCTCACCGGAGAAGCCTCACAATCTCCATAGCTACTTACTGACTTGAGCATCGGAATCCCTTTCTCGGGGAACCTCTCTCCAGGTGCTGTTTTGCAAATATCGGAGTTGCAGCCATGGCGGAAGACTTCCTAGAAGCTGGGTTGAGTGAAGGTGTATATCCTTCTCTCTTATTCCCGAAATCCCTATGTTGTTTTTGTAGATCCCTAACCTAGATCTAACAATTGGCGCGTCTGTGGGAAATCAGAGCTTAAGGCGTTGATTTCCTCTTTTTTTTTTTTTTTGAAAAAACTCAAGAACTTGTGTTGGTTAAGTTCTTCCTTAATTGATAAAGATGAACGATTCCAGTTCCGTTCTACTAAAATTGCTATTGATATTTCCCTCTTATTAAGAAAATTTCACTAGTTTCGTTCCATTCATTGATAAAGATGAACAAAATTGCTGAATCATTTTGACTGTACTTGTCTAGTATTTGTTTTTTTCCTTAGAAAATTCATGTTATCTTCCTCATTATTCGACAAAATAGGAGCAATTACCAGTTAATTGCTACTGTTTCTGTCGTTCGAAAATAATTTAGCTCTTTCTATCTATTTTCGCGAATGATTTTGGCCATTTCACTAAGGCAAAATGCTGTCAAAATTACCAAATTCTGCTATGAAACTAACTTTGCTTGTCTTCGTGAAGAGAAAAGGAGATATTGAGAACTCCAACTGTTGGAAGGATCTTGGTGTCAACCGAAACCGGAAACGGTTATTCACGAGAAAATTCAGAAAGTAAGTATTGATGCTGAATCATGCTTGCTTACATATTACTTTCCTCTTGAAAATTGTAATGAAACGATAAAAGCCCTGTCATAACCACGCACTTTAAAAATCAAAATCAGTAATCGCACGCCTTCTGACGGGCAGGGAAAACGGGTAAGCCCCGATACGGAAACTGAGCTCCAACTCATGCAAAGCTCCCTTGATGAGCACGAAAAACTTAAAAAGCTCGTCTAACGAGTAGAAATATACAGTAAAATCGTAAATAAACGCATTAACCCATATACGAGTTCTGGAAAACTTAATGACAAGCCCGAGTTTTGTGCTATTTTTTTAATTGCCTAAAAACTTGGTTCATACTGATCTTAACTAGTGCCAAATTCTTCCTACATATGCCTTAAGCCACATTACAACCCTATAAAGACATAAAGATGGAAACCTTATCCAAACTAAGAGGGTGGAGATCTTGAGACAATGATTAACACGTATTTTATGTGCATGTCAAGTGTATTTCGCTTGTGTTTGAGTCTCAATTATTGTGATTAAATACTAGAAATGCTAGGGTTTCTTAACTTGTAGCATACTTTATACTTTTCTCGTTTTCTCTCAGTTTTTGATCTATTTTGTATTGGAAAGAGTATTCAAGTAGCTAAGGATCGAGGGCCGGAAACGAGGAAGAAACGATCTTAACTAGAGTGAAACTTATGTTTAAAAATGTGGAATTTCAAGTTATATAGCTAGGGTTTCACTAGTTTGATTTTATTTATGTTTTCCTCGTTCTCTCGAGTCTTTTTATGCTTTTTGCAGGAATAATGAAGAACTTATTTAGCCAATTAAACTACTCCATGTCGAAGAGGATCTCATTAGGAAGTTGTAGTAAAAAGCGGATCGAGAATCGGAGTTCGAACGAGCAAAAATGACAAAGTTTGCGCAAGGAGAAGGAAGACCGGAGGCCCAGCCGGCGACCCAATGGGCCGCCGGGAACCAGCTTTGGACCGTCATCAGCCACAGCCAGTTTAGCGACCCAGCCGGTGACCCAGCTGGCGGTCCAATGAGTCACCGGTTGTTCGCCCCTCCTCACTTAAACTCGCCCGAACTCGTCCCGGTTCGCCCCGATTCGCCCCAACTCATCCCAAACTCAGTTTTGATGTATTTAACCCATAAATTCACCTCATTTGAGGATCTTTTCATACTTTAACATTCTTAGAACCCTAGAAACATTTCCCTCTTTCTACTTTGGTATTTTCATATATTATTGGAGAATTACTTTGAAAATTTGAAGATCCATCCACTATTTTGTTCCGATTTATTTTCCTTAATCATGTCTAGCTAGATCTCTTTGTGATTCTAATTATATGTAGATTAGGGATAAGTGATGGGATTAGGCTCTAATCTATCGATTTACCTTCTAATTTCATGTTCATTTCCTTGGAGCTATGTTTTATTATGTAATTATGCTTGATCAACATAGTTGCATATCAAGTGTTTAATCAAATGCTTAGGAGGCTTAGATTAGATGCTAGGATCAAGAGATTTGCATGCTAGAGAATAGTAGGGCTAAGGAACTCCATAAGCTTTTAGGAGTTGATGAATTGCTTGATATCTTAGTAGGAGTTAAGCCTTTCATTAATCTATTTGGTTTCATTGCAATGAGAATTGAGTGAATCATACTTAGGAGGTTTCCCACATGAAATTGGATTAAAATGGCTAATTCTAGTTAGAGTGTTACATTCCTATCACTTTCATTTCATATTGAGTTTATATCCTTTGATTACTTGTTGCTTATTTAGTTGAATTTCAATATTGTTACTTACTTTCATTGTCATTAGTCTATAGAAAAAACACAAAAACATGCTTATTGGTAGCTTGAATAGTAGTTAGGTAGCTAGATTACTACTTGAATCTCATACGCCAAAACATTCCTTGTGGATTCGACTCGATTGTAATACATCAATTATTATTTTATCTATCTCAATCCAAAAGTGAGAGCGATCAATTTTTGGTGCCGTTGCCGGGGAATGTTTAGTTTGAGTTTCAATAGTTGATTTTGTTATTGAGTTACTAATTCAAGTATTTTTCTCTTTTAATTTTTGTTTTGTATGTTTATGCACACAAGGTCCAAGGGAAGACTTATTCAACCTTTGATCTTGAACTTTGAAAGAAGGCAGAGAAGAAGGAATTCTATTGAAGAACAAGATATGGGAGCTAACATACCGAATATGGAAGCTCTAATGAAGGAGTTTGAAGATATGAGGGCAAGGCTTGATGAGCATGAACGAAGAGCAAATGAGGAGTCTCTCCCTCCACTAAATCAAATGTTTGAGGCACCGGTCCAACAATTCCAAGAAGGAGCATGGGGACCTCGTGTCAATGCAAACAACTTTGAAATAAGGACCGGCCTTATCCAAATGGTCCAATCGGAGCAATTCGATGGGAGGCCAAATGAGGATCCCAATGCTCATTTGAGCACGTTCTTGGAGATTTGTGACACGGTGAAGCATAATGGAGTGTCGGAAGATGCTATAAGGATGAAGCTATTCAATTTCTCTTTAAGGGACCGAGCTAAAGAGTGGTTCAAAAATCTTGATAAGAGCGAAATCACCACGTGGGAGAAATTGTGCAAGGCATTCCTTGCCAAGTACATTCCACCTTCAAAGGCACAAAAACTCATTTCGGAAATTTCTCATTTCTCTCAACATGGTGATGAGACCCTATTTGAGGCGTGAGAAAGGTACAGGGACTTGCTACGCAAGTGCCCTCAACATGGCTTTAGCGAGGCGCAGCAAATAGTAAATTTCTATAGCGGTCTCTCTCCACACACAATGAGCATAGTTGATGCTACATCCGGGGTTGCCTAGTAAACCGGAATGCAAAGGAAACCCTAAGGATCATAGAAGAAATGGCGGTCAATAGTTATCAATGGCCATTGGAGAGAGGTCTTACGAAGGAGGTGAATTCTATACTTGAGGATGCAAGAATTGATGAGTTGGCTTCACAATACACTATTCTTAAGAGGGAGTTTGAAGAAGAGAGAAGATCAAAGAAAGAAGTTCAAGCCCAAGAGAGTGAAGAGTTCAATGGGAATGAAGATGTACGCTATGTGAACCAAAGGCCTTATGACAATTATAATAAGCAAGGGTTTCAAGGGCCTTAAGGAGAATTCAAAGGGAACTATCAAGGGGGTTTCCAAGGGAAGCAAGGAGGCAACTCCTATGGTCAACAAGGAGATTATCAAGCCTACAATCCCAACAATCGAACTCATCCCCACCTCTCTTATGGAAATCCCAACAATGCTCAATTCCCACCTCCCGGATTCTCCATCTCTCAAGGGGTAATTGAAGAGCCCAAGAAAAATCTCTCTTCAACGGATCAATTGCTTCAACAATTGTTGGCTAACCAAGGTCAAATGGCAAATCAACAACAACAAATGGCCAATCAACAAAGTTCCTTCATCACTCAAACCGGGCAAAAGGTCAATGCATTGGAAAATTCTCTCACTTCTTTGTCAAAACAAGTCAAGATGATGGAAGGTCAAATAAGTCAAATAGCTAACCAAGCTATCACTCATCACACACCGAGCAAGTTTCCAAGCAATACGGATATGAATCCTAAAGGGTGTAATGCTATCACATTGAGGAGTGGAAGAGCTTATGAGAATCAAGTTACATCCGGAAGTGAAGTAAAGAAGAAGAAGTTCTTGTGGAGGACATACCCTATGAAAAGTTTACCACTAATGATGATGAATCAAGAAAGGAAGTTCAACAAGATGAGGCTCCAAAAGAAGTGTTGATAGAAGCTCCTCTTCCTACCAAGGATGTGATCACAAAGGCTCCATTCCCTCATCGTCTAGCCAAGCCCAAGGTAGATGAAAAGATAAAGAGGTTCTTAGACATTTTCAACAAGGTACAAATCAACATCCCTTTGCTTGATGCCCTTAGAGATATGCCCAGCTATGTGAAGTTCTTGAAGGATGCCGTAGCTAACAAGAGAAAGTTTGGATCATTTGAAACAATTAGTCTAACGGAGGAAGTTAGTACGGTGATTCAAAGGAAAATGCCTTTGAAGAAAAAGGATCCCGGGAGCTTTACTATCGCATGTGTGATTGGTGGGCAAAAGTTTGGGAAAGTCTTATGTGATCTTGGTGCTAGCATCAACTTGATGCCCTTGTCTATTTTTAGAAGATTGGACATTGGAGAGATCAAGCCTACATCTATTTGTCTCCAAATGGCCGATTGTTCTATCTCTTATGCCCAAGGGATCGTTGAAGATGTGTTAGTGAAAGATGAGGAGTTTATCTTCCCTGTGGACTTTGTTATCTTGGATATGCCAGAGGATAAGAATATGCCACTCATTCTTGGGTGTCTTTTTCTAGCAACCGGAAGGGCTCTTATTGATGTACAAGACGGGAATCTCACATTTAGGGTCAATGAAGAAACCCTCACTCTTTCAATCTTTGATGCAATGAAGAGAGGAGATGAACCAACCTATGAGGAATGCAATTCAATCACCACTTTGCCTACATCTATGGCAAAGGATCTTACGGAGGAAATCATCTCCAACTCTCTATACTCCTATTCTAACTTGGAAGAAGCGTGAGATAAATTATTGGAGTCTATTGCTTTCTTGGATGCCAACCAAGGATCACCAAAGGATGAGGTGAACTACCTTAATATCAACCAACTGGGAGAGAGTGGGAGTTCAACAAAAGTGGAGTCTCTTTCAAGCCCCAATCTAGAGTTGAAACCTCTCCCCGATCACCTAAGGTACGCCTTCCTTGGTGATAATAACTCATTTCCCGTAATTGTGTCACAACACTTGTCAGAGTCCGAATTGGACAAGTTTTTGCGTATCCCTAGGGAGTTTAAAGATGTGATTGGTTGGTTTATTGGTGATATCAAGGGTATTTGCCCCTCTATTTGCATGCATCGTATATTATTGGAAGATGATTGTCGTCCTAAGGTTCAACCTCAAAGGAGGTTGAATCCGGTTTTGTAAGAAGTGATTAGAAAAGAGGTTTTGAAATTGCTTAATGCGGGAATGATATATGCCATTTCGGATAGTGAATGGGTAAATCCTACCCAAGTGGTTCCGAAGAAAGGGTGGATGACCATGGTCAAGAATGAGAATGATGAAGTTATAGCTACAAGGGCTGCCACCGGATATCGAGTTTGCATCAATTATAGGGCTTTGAATGCGGCAACACGAAAAGATCACTTCCCTCTACCCTTTATAGATCAAAATGTTGGATCGTTTGGCGGGCTATGAATATTATTGCTTTCTTGATGGGTATTCGGTTTACAACCAAATTGTCATAGCCCCGGAGGACCAACACAAGACGACATTCACATGCCCTTATGGAGTTTTTACTTATAGAAGAATGCCTTTTGGGTTGTACAATGCTCCGGCCACTTTTCAAAGGTGCATGATGTCTATCTTTGGTGGTTTGATTGAAAACATAATGGAAGTGTTCATGGATGACTTCTCGGTTTTTGGGAAGAGTTTTGATTCTTGTTTGGATAATCTCACAAAGGTCTTGCAAAGGTGTAAGGACACATCTCTTATCCTAAATTGGGAGAAGTGTCACTTTATGGTTAGAGATGGAATTGTGCTTGGGCACAGAGTTTCTAGAGATGGTTTGGAAGTGGATAGAGCCAAGATCATTGCCATAGAGAAGCTTCCACCCCCAACCAATGTGAAATCAATTAGAAGCTTCCTTGGGCATGCGAGGTTCTATAGAAGATTCATCAAAGACTTCTCGAAAATTACCAAGCCACTTTGTTCTCTATTACAAAAAGATGTGAAGTTTGTCTTTGATGAAGATTATTTGAAAGCGTTTGAGACATTGAAGAAATCCCTCATCTCTACTCCTATTCTAATCAAGCCTAATTGGAGTGATTCTTTCATTTTGAAGTGTGATGCAAGTGATTGGGCTTTAGGAGTGGTGTTGGGGCAAATGAGAGATAAAGTGTTTCGGGTTATTCATTATGCTAGTAGAACATTGGATGGTGCTCAAAGGAATTATACAACAATAGAAAGGGAATGCTTGGCCATTGTCTTCGCTTTTGACAAGTTCCGGACTTATCTTGTGGGAAATCATACCATTGTCTATTCGGATCACACGGCGATTCGACATCTCATGGAAAAGAAGGATGCAAAGCCTCATTTGATTCGTTAGATTCTCCTTCTCCAAGAATTCGACATGGAAATTCGTGATAGATGAGGTTGTGATAATGTGTTAGCCGATCACATGTCAAGGCTTGAGAAGCCGGTTGAAGGTGAAGACTTGAGATTGAGCATCAATGATTGTTTTTTGGATGAGAGGGTCATAGTTTTGAAGTGCAAAGATTCTTGGTTTGCCGACTTTGCTAACTACCTTGTGCTTTTTCAAGAGTTCCTTAGAGATGTGAAGTTCAATTATTGGCAAAATCTATTTTTATGGAGATGTGCCGATGGAATTATTCGGATGTGCTATGGAGAGTGAATGGTTCAAGATTAATGGAGATTGTCATGAGGGACCAAATGGGGGCCATTTTGGGGCTAATCGTACGGCTTGGAAGGTATTTCAAAGTGGGTTCTATTGGCTTTCTATTTTTAAGGATTGTCAAACCTTTGTGAGGAATTGTGATAGATGCCAAAGGAAGGGAAATATCACAAGGAGGGATGAGATGCCTCAACACATCATGATTAAGGTTGAACTATTTGATGTTTGGGGGATGGATTTCATGGGACCATTTCCCAAATGTTGTGGTTTTTTTTATATCCTTCTTGTTATTGAGTATGTCTCACGATGGGTCGAGGCCATTCCAACTTCGACTAGTGATTCCAAGGTTGTGATCAAGTTTTTGAAGAAGAACATTTAAACTCTGTTTGGAACTCCGAGGGCTTTGCTTAGCGATGGGGGGTCACATTTCAACAAACAAATGGTTGGGAAGTTTGCTTGAAAAGTATGATGTTAAGCACAAGATTACTTCTCCATACCATCCTCAAGCTAATGGTCAAACGGAGCTTGCAAATCGTGAGATCAAGCAAATTCTTGAGAAAATGATCACAACGAGGAAGGATTGGGCTAATAAGCTTGATGATGCTTTATGGGCTTATCGAACCACCTACAAAACCCCCCATTGGTATGTCTCCTTACCAACTCGTTTTCGGAAAGTCTTGTCACTTGCCTTTGGAAATTGAACACAAGGCGTTTTGGGCTATAAAGAGAATAAATTTTGAGTTCAAGGAGGCTGGGTTTAGTAAGAAGAACCATCTTGTAGAGTTTGAGGAATGGAGAAACGAGGCCTATGAAAATTCTCGGATTTACAAGGAAAGGGCCAAGAAGTTTCATGACTTGGGGATTCAAGGAAAGGTTATCATTCCGGGAGATGAGGTTCTTCTCTTTAACTCTCGTCTTCATCTTTTTCCCAGAAAACTCCAATCAAGGTGGACTGGTCCTTATGTTGTGAGCAAGAGTTTCAAGAATGGAACATTCGAACTTCTCAAGAATGTTGGTTCTACTTTTGTTGTCAATGGACATAGGCTCAAGCCCTATTTTAATTCGAAGAGAGTTAAGCAGGAGTCGACCATCCTTCTTCGTGATGCTTGATTTTGGAGGTAATATTGAGCTAACGACGTTAAACAAAGTGCTAGTTGAGAGACACCTCAACACGTATCCTTTTCTTTTTCGTTTTAGTTAGTTTTATTTCGTTTCTGATTTATATGTCATTTTTCGTTTACTTTTGAGAAAACCTTTAAAAATGAAAAAAAATTGAAAAATTAAAAATTAAAAAATTAAAATATGTTTAGAGGGTCTCGATAGAGGTCGGGAGTCAGCCCCTCCCGTTGGAAGGGCCGAAAAATGGCCCGAAATCGAGCCGGAAGTAGGCGGCGACCCAACCGGCGACCTACCAGAACGCCGGGAATGAGCCCCAGCCTGCCACTAGGCACAGACCGTCCGGCGGTCCAGCCGGTGACCCAGCCGGCGGTCCAGCCGGCCGCCGGTCCCCCTTTTCCCTCCCCCCATTTCTATTTTTGTGTTTTGTGCATTTCTTTTCATTTTATTCCACTTTCAAACTTAAATCCTTGAAGAATATAACCCATTTTCTCTCCAAATCTCCAATTTTCATCTTCTAATTAATCTCAAATCACTTTGAATCAAGTTTAATCCTTACATAGGTCCATTATCCATCATAGAACCCACATTTTAACCCAAGAAAATCATATTTTTTCCCACTTGTTCATAAAAAACGAAAAGTTTAGCTTCTTTGAAAAGAGGTGAATTTCTTCTATTTTCTTCAAGACAATGAGGTAATGAGTTCTATATCCTTGCGTTTATGTGTTTCTACTTGCTTTATATGAATTGATATGTATGTTTTGCTTATCAAATTCATAAAATTAGGTAGAAATTCTTGCTAGGGCTCTTTTTGAATCTTGAAAATACTTGAATGAAGAATGTGGTATTGGGCATGAATTGGATATCATTAATTCTTCTCTTCAGGATTTATGCTATATCTAGTCTTGAAATTTGCATTCTTTTATGAACTATGTCTCTTATGCACTTGAGCACACTTGAAATGAATGTGGAGGATTTTTACATTTCTAATGAACATTTGAATGAATATGCTTAATTTATGGATAGAAATTAATTTCTTGGATGTTTAATTGCTTGAAGAGGTCATGAGTTCATAAATTTTTGAGTGTGCACTAGGAAAATTCATTGCATTAGTATCTTGAGTAAAATTTCCATATGAACTTGAGTTCATTTTCACTTGAACATGCATGAATGATTGAGAAGAATTTTTCTTGGACTTATGGAGGTTATGTTGATGAAGTGCTTGATGTTGGTTTGAAAATTCATTTCTTGAATGCATGAATGCAAAAACGGGGGGTAATGACTAGAAGAAATATGATTGTTTTGTGAAAATCCATTGAGGAATATCTTGAATCTTAATTGGGATTTTTCACATTGTATAGGGATAAAGGAGCTAAAGGAAAAGGGACTTCTAAGACACATTCTAAGGCCTTGATCACTTATTCCAATAAAAGGCGAAAAGATGGTGCCTCTTTATCTCAACCATCGGACACCACCTCGAGAACAATGAATCCAAAGGTCCTAGAAACCTATGAGATAAACTTGAGCAATAATGAAGAAAGGGCGGCCTTTGCTTCCCTTGTCACTAAAGGGATTGAAGTGACGAAATTTCCATCTAAAGAGGTGTTAGTGTCGCTTTATGACAATGTGAAGGCCCTTTTTGATAATATTGGTTGGGGGAGCTTTCTATACCATTCAAGACCGGAGGACATACTCTAAGGTTGTCCTCGAGATGTTGAGCACATTGGATACCACACATATGCATGTCAATAGGTCCATCAAGTTTCAACTATTTGGAGGCAAGCAAGTGATGTCTTATGTGGACATTGATAATGCCTTTGATGTGCCACATGGAGGTGATCGACTTGTTGATAGAGCATTTGATGTGAAGAGCATATAGAGAAAGCTTGTTCCAAATTCGGAAGAGGGATTTAGGGCCGGTTATTCAAAGTCCAACGAAGTAAGAAATCCGGTGCTTCGAATGGTGTTGAAGATATTGCCGCACACCATCATTGCAAGGAGCAAAAACACCTCGGTGAGGAATGATGATCTCTTTATTCTACATGCCATGCTCACCGGAAGGTGTATAAGTTTTTGAGACTTCTTTCTTCCTCAATTGAAGAAGCAAGCCCAAAGTGAAAAAGGGAAGATCAACATTGGAGGCATGCTTACTCCAATTGCAAGGAAGATAAGATCCAACCTTGGTCGATATCCTCCCATGAGTGGTGAGTTTCTCTTCGACACCGTTAAGCTCTGGTGCTTACGTTTTCTACATTCAAGTTCCCTTCCCTACTACTTCCTAATAACCAAGAAGGAATTATACCCTTTGCCCAATGTTATGAGCATCTTGGTTACCAACTTTGATGAAAGGATGAATTGGTACATAAACACCCCCGAGCACATGATGATCATGAGAGATAAGGTTTTCAATCACGGTGAAGGAGATGAATATTCACTTGGAGGGAGAGGTAGTGAAAGAAACCGGACAGATGAAGATGAAGACATGGAAGAGAATGATGAACCTTTGAGAGATGAGCAAGGTTCAAGTGAACCAATTTATGATGAGAGATTTGAGGCTCTTGAGAGCCGAATGACGAACATGGAAAGTGGTTTCAAGAATTTGGATGCCCAAGTCATGGTTATGAGGCACGAGATGACATCAATGCGAATTACTCAATTAGAAGAAGTAAGAAGAAGCGAGAGAATGAAAGCACTCCTTGAGAGCTTTAGGGAATATCAAATTGGCCAAAGCGCCACTTGGCCAAGACCGCCCCCGAAGTAGCTCGGAGAGTTTGTAAGTGTAATTTAAATCCATTATTTATCTTTCCCTCCAAACTCATTTTAGATTTTATTTTCTAAATAAGTTTGGGGGAGGGGGGTAGGATAATGAATTTAAATTACTTACATTTCATGCTTTTAAATTCTCTTTAAATATGTTTATCTTTTATTTCTTTGCTTCTTTGTTTGTCTATTGTCTCTCTTGGTGCATATCATGTGACTTGGTGATATCTATGTGACTTGCTTGTCATTTATTTGATTTGATGATTGGGATATGTTGGTTTTAATCAAGTGAATTGAGATTGTTGGATTTTTGGTGAGGAATTTGGTTTGGAGGTGGCTTTGAGAGAATGGATTTGTTTTGCAATATTTTGGTCATTGTTGGTTTGTCTTGTTGTTTTGTGGATTTGTTTGAAAGTTCGTTGTTTTGTTTTGTTGCATTTGGAGGATGAATAGGGATTTGAATGAGTATTCTGTTGATTCAAGTGGTTTGTGACGAGTTTGTGGTGTTGATACACGAAATTTTTGGAAAAAGAAAAGTTTTGAGTTAAAGAAGGAATGTATGCTTGCATGCGTGAATGTGAAAAAACGTGTTTAATTACTCAAGTGCTTTTGAGTGAGATGCTAATGATTGATACTAAAAATTGGTGACATTTTTGAAAATTTTCAAATTAAAGTTAAGCATGATTAGGTCATTTCACTTGAATAGCTTGGAATGATTGATTTTAAGCATTTAGACTCTAGGCAAAAAGCTTGGGAGGATTTTGAGTCTAAAACTATGCATCTTACATAGTTAGTATCCTTTCATGTGAGCTTGATCTTGCATTGTATTTTCTTTACTAGAATTTGCCTTGATACTCATGTTAGAAGTGCTACATGTGTGCATAATTAGGAGATGATCTTAGGCCATTATTGTATAGCCCATTTTCCCTAAACACTAACCTATCTTTCATTACCATTGTTGTCCCATTTTGAGCCTTATATAGAGCCTTTTCTTCATACACTGGATGATAGGGGGGGTGAAGGATGGTTACGGTAACCTTGGTGGAAGTTGAAAATTCATGAAGAATGGTGGGTGATGGTGAAGGATTTTGTTGATTTGTTTTGAGTTGACAGAACATTCTTATAAGCTCAAATGCTAGAAAAGGAAAGAATAAGAACAAATTTCTTAGAAAAAAAAAAGTCGTAAGAACAAAGTTCTTACAAGAAAAAGAAAAGAAAAAGAAAGAATAAGAGCATAAAGGAGTGTTTCTTTCGATTTGATGAGATTTGGAAGAAGCTTGGGATTTTAAAAAGGGGTTGGATAAGGTGAAAGATGAAGAAATTCATACTTAGAAAGGTGGTAAAGGAACCTAGATGAAAATTTAAGTCACTTAGCCTAAAATTCCCTACCTTTACCAATGTCCCTACATTAAAAACTTAAGAAAGACCTTTTTGATCCTAATTTGTGCATGCATTGTAGTATTGAAAACTTGAGTTGATAGGCAAGCTTATGGTTAAAGATGTGTATTGCATGATTTCGATGAGTGTTTACCATTTTCCCTATATTGAGTGATCGAGTGATACACACTTCTTGTGAGGTCTAGGGTTGAATGTGCTTAAGTGATTGATTTCTAAGTTAGGATGGTGAGTGATGTTATGAATTCTTGGCTTGACTTGAGAACTTCCTTGAACTAAACTAGTTTTTGAGGTGATATGAGGCATCGAGGAACTCAAATGCACATCCCATACGTGTTAAGTGTTTTGATTGTTCGTTTCATTGTTCGGGACGAACAATGGCTTAAGTTTGGGGGAGTGATTTACACATATTTTATGTGCATGTCAAGTGTATTTCGCATGTATTTGAGTCTCGGTTTTTGTGCTTAAATGTTAGAAATGCTAGGGTTTCTTAACTTGTAGCATACTTTATACTTTTCTCGTTTTCTCTCGGTTTTTGATCTATTTTTTTAAGAATTGGAAAGAGTATTCAAGTAGCTAAGGATTGAGGACCGGAAACGAGGAAGAAACAAGCTTAATTAGAGCAAAATTTATATTCAAAAATGTGGAATTTCAAATTATATAGCTAGGGTTTCACTAGTTTGATTTTATTTATGTTTTCCTCGTTCTCTCGAGTTTTTTTATGCTTTTTTCAGGAACAATGAATAAATTATTTGGCCAATTAAACTACTCCATGTCGAAGAGGAGCTCGTTAGGAAGCGGTAGCAAAAAACGGATTGAGAATCGGAGTTCGGACGAGAGAGAACGAGCGAAAATGGCAAAGTTGCACAAGGAGAAGGAAGACCGGCGGCCCAGCTGGCGACCCAATGGGCCGCCGGGAACCAGCATTGGACTGCCACCAGCCATAGCCAGTTCGGCGACCCAGCTGGTGGTCCAATGGGTCGCCGGTTATCCGCCCCTCCTCACTTAAACTCGCCCGAACTCATCCCGGTTCACCCCGATTCGCCCCAACTCGTCCCAAACTCGGATTTTGATGTATTTAACCCCTAAATTCACCCCATTTGGGTATTTTTTCATACTTTAACATTCTTAGAATCCTAGAAATATTTCCCTCTTTCTACTTTGGTATTTTTATCAATTGTTGGAGATTTACTTTGAAGATTTGAAGATCCTTCCACTATTTTGTTCCTTATTGAATTTTCTATCTTTTGATTATGGTTTTATGCATTTCTTATGGTTTATTTTCCTTAATCATGTTTAGCTAGATCTCTTTGTGATTCCAATTATATGTAGATTAAGGATAAGTGATGGGATTTGGCTGTAATCTATGAATTTACCTTCTAATTTCATGTTCATTTCCTTGGAGCTATGTTTTATTATGTAATTATGCTTGATCATCATAGTTGCATATCAAGTGTTTGATCTAATGCTTAGGAGGCTTAGATTAGATGCTGGGATCAAGAGATTTGCATGCTAGAGAATAGTAGGGCTAAGGAACTCCATAAGCTTTTGGGAGTTAATGAATTGCTTGATATCTTAGTAGGAGTTAAGCCTTTCATTAATCTATTTGGTTTCATTGCAATGAGAATTGAGTGAATCATACTTAGGAGGTTTCCCACATGAAATTGGATTAAAATGGCAAATTCTAGTTAGAGTGTTACATCCCTATCACTTAGACCTAGTTGAAGTATAGTTGGAGTCACTTTCATTTCATATTGAGTTTATATCCTTTGATAACTTGTTGCTTATTTAGTTGAATTTCAATATTGTTACTTACTTTCATTGTCATTAGTCTATAGAAAAAACACTAAAACATGCTTATTGGTAGCTTGAATAGTAGTTAGGTAGCTAGATTACTACTTGAATCTCATACGCCAAAACATTTCTTGTGGATTTGACTCGATTGTAATACATCAATTATTATTGCATCTATCTCACTCCAAAAGTGAGAGCGATCAGACAACAAGCAATCCTATGGAACAATCCTGATTAGAACATCAATGAACATTAACACCGAACCTAAACACAGAGAGAGTGATGAGTGTAGTATGGATGACTCTCATACTTGTTTATTATTCCATGAGTACTTATTATTCCATGAGTAGTACCACTCATTCCTTATTCCTCATACCGGGTCATAATCTACCTGTAGGGTTTTAGTATGAGAATTCGTTATGAGTTCCTCAAGGAATGTGTTAAACTTGTTCTACCAGGATACGATGCTCTCTTACAGTTCTACTAAAGATCGTACTAGTTATAGTTGTTGTCCAAAATACAGAGCATGTTGAGTAACATCTAAACTCTCACTTATGGTAAATCAAAGCAACAGACTCTAACTATATACCATTAGTGGCTAAATTAGAGTTAAGGTGCAACTTTAAGTCGCCGATTCTCGATTCTTTCACTTCGGTCAAAATAGAAGAATTCACCTCACTGTGATCATATTATGATGAGAACATACTAGTATAAACAAATAAACAAGACAAACTACTTATCTGTTTATACTACATCCTAAACCGATAGTTTAATCCTTAACTATCTCGACTGGGATATCTGTTTATATCTCTAGAGATTGTGGCTATTATGGTCTTCACTCTTCCGTGATCTACAACACACCATATAGCCTATAACATTAAGATAATGGATAAGATGTTAATGCATAATAAATAATTCACTTTATCGTATAGGAAATTGTTTGTGGTTTTGAAAAAATCATGTATACAAGCTAAAAGGTATGCTTTCTAGTATACAAATCCATCAAGACGGGTAGGAGAAAGCGTTTGAGAGGAGACAGAAAGTAGATCTGAGATCTAAAAAGATGGGAAGGGGGAAAGGGTGTTTTCAATTCAAAATTAAGGGTATTTTTGTTCGAAAAATGAAATGTTGGGTGCTCCCTCCATCCCATTTTACTTGGCTTGTTACTTTTCGGCATGAGATTTTAGGATAAATTATTTAGGAATAAAGGGTAGTGTTTAGTATTTTAATACAAATTTAATTATTTTAAAACTAGAGAATCATAGATGCATAAAAACATATTGATGTCTGATTTTAAATAAAAGGTCGTATCTAGACCTTTAATTTGGTATAAAAGTTATAAAAATCGGAGAATAAACGAGCAAGTTATGATAATTTAAACATTTAGAATTTAAATTATATTGAGATACTTGCTGAGAGGTGAGTGAATGACGGAATGATTAGGGCCCTAATTAATATACTAAAAATGCATGATCATACAAACTGTCCGTTAATTATCCTTTTTTATTGCAAAGGGCAACAACATAATTTCCAATTATTCAATCTGCGCGGCTCATACTTACCTCCGATAAAATAGGAAGATTCAACCATCAACCAATTCCAAAAATACAGGCTTGATTATTAGTGCTTTTTTTTTTGAAAATATTTTTGTTATTGAATATTACCCCATTGCATATTACACACTAACTTATTGCATATTATTATATATCTATAGTATATAACATAATTTATGGCAAAATGGTATGTTTATTTGTTTATCTCCACTCCCAAAGCATTTTTGTTATTGCATACTATTATACAATAATTCATTGCATATTACACAATAATTTATTGCATATTATTAATTTATTTCTTGTTATTGCTTTAGTTAATATTTAAACATTTGGTAATGCATAGCTTATTGCACATTATTGTAGCATATAAATATATATTATTGTACATTATGCGTTTCGTTACTGCATATTATATGATAACTTATTGCATATTCTTGCATATTATGTATTTCTTCACTGCATATTATATGATTACTTATTGTATATTACTACCTCTGACTCACTCTATATGACCTATTTATATATTTTATACCATCCATTTCGAATATCCATAAGCAAAATCAAGTGGGACGGATGTAATATATAATAACTTATTGCATATTATATGCATATTTTGTTCATTGTCACCGACTATTCTTGATATTAATATGCAATAACATATTAATTAAAAATAATAAACACGGAATGAAACATTACGAAAAACAAAAAAATCGTTATTGTTCTTTAATTATGCATAGGTGTTATGCATTGTCCATGTTATGCTTTTTAATTTTCTAATGAAGAATAAATACTTTAAGAATTTTATTTTATGGCAACGAGTAGTGGAGCAACAAAAATAATAAGTCAAATTAAAAAAAATTAAAACGAATGCAAAATCAAAACCATCATCAAATAAAAGTATTAAATAAATAACAAAATATGTGGGTTGCAAAGAGGCTCAATTACTCAAATATTAAAATTAAATAAGATGAACTAAAGATATGGAAACAATCCCTCAAATTTAGGAATGGGGTTACAAATCGTGGCAAATCAAATGTATATTTACTTGTATACCCTTCCGCATAATTAGTTACGAAAATTACACTTAAATTGACAAATAATATCATAGTCGTAGATCAATCAAAATAGACGTATCAGATTCGTTTTTAGTTAACACATGGGGATTCATTTCTGTATGATCCCCCTCCTATATATATATATATAAAATAAATTAAGTAAGAACAATAAAATATGATTGAAGATGGCAAAACACCATATTCCACAGCCGAACGCCATATGATTGATAAAATATGACTGAAGATGGCAAAACGCCATATTCCACAGCAGAAGGTGCTGTGTTTTATCCCCCAATGGGGATCCTCTCCCAGAGAATTGCCCTGAAGAGAGAAGGATGGTAAAAAGATTCCTAACAAATTTTTGCAACAATTTTGCATTGATGACATTTTTCTTTCCGAAAATTCAAAAGGTAAATTTTGTATGATCCCAGTTTTTTTATCTGACATTCAATATCCAATACTATCGGAAATTACTGTAGCTGAAGAAATTGCTCGGTATCAGCATCCCATTGAGCTGATGACCCGATATAATTGCAACATTATCAATTCTTTTGGATGATTTCGACTCAATGTGCGTATCAAAGTCGTTTGTGATTACTAAATCATATTGATATTCCATATTATTTATTGGTTTACTTAGGCAGTCAAGGTGCTTGCGCAAAGTCCGACTTTTGCCAAGAAAATAGTTAACAAAATTTTACTTTATACAAGGTGAATACCAATTACATCTTCAGCTGGAATTTTTAATTGTGATCAATGAATTAGTCAATATGCATCTTTAATTGATTGATTGATTGATCAGTGAATTAGTCCCCTTTAATTGTTGTAAATCCATCTTTCGGAAAAATGTATAATTAAAAGGTTGATTTGCACGAGAGATGTCTTAATCTTTTTAAAGTATGGGGTTTGGTTTGAACCCTGATATAGATGCTATAAAATTTTATTTCTGGATATTTGAATTTTGTATTTGTGATTAACACGTATTTTATGTGTATGTTGAGTGTATTGTGGATGTGTTTGAAGCTTGATTTGTGTGTTTAAAGGTTAGAATGCTAGGGTTTTCCAACTTATAGCATATTTTCTATTATTCTAGTTTTCTTTCGGTTTTCGATCTATTTTTGTAGGAATCAAAGAGCATGGAAGTTTTTAAAGAATGAAGGCCGGAAAACGAGGATGAATCGAGCTTCAAGAGGTGGAATTAGAAGGTCATAAGCCGGTTGGAAGAAAGAAAATCGAGAATCGAAGAAGGGATCGAATGGAGAAAAAAAACCGCACGGACAAGGGACGCCGGCGACCCAGGCGGCGGCCGGCTGGACCGCCAGCCAGGGCGCCGGCTTGCTGGCCAACTTTCAGAGCAGGCGGCGACCGAGGCGGCGGCCGGCTGGACCGCCGGCCAGGGCGCCGCCATCCCTCCTTCCCTTAGTGTTTTGGCCGAGTTGGATAGTCCAACTCGGTCCAACTCGACCCAATACTCACCAATTATGTATTTAAGTCCAAAATATTCCTCATTGGTGTATCTAGAACATATTTTATTCTCTCAAGAACCCTAGAACATTTTCCTTCTTTCCTTTATAGTATTTTTAAGATTGTTGAAGCTACATTGGTTGGATTTGCAATTGGAGACCATCTTCTTCTTCTTTATTGAATTCTCTTTCTTTTAAGCATGATTTCAATTACTTTTTATGGCTTATTTTCCTTAATTATGTCTAGCTAGTTTTCTTTGTGATTTCAATTATATGTAGATTAGGATTAAGTGGTTGGGTTTAGGCTTTAATTATGAATTTACATTCTAATCTCATGTTCATTTCTCTTGGGGCTATGCTTTATTATGTAATTGTGATTGATCACCATAGTTGCATACCAAGTGTTTGATCTAATGCTTAGGAGGCTTAGATTAGATGCTAGAATCAAGAGATTTGCATGCTAGAGTATAGTAGGGTTAAGGAACTCCATGAACTATTGGGAGTTAATGAATTGCTTGATGTCTTAGTCGGAATTAGGCCTTTCATTAATCTACTTGTCTTCATTGCAATGAGAATTGAGTGAACCATAGTTAGGAGGTTTCCCACATGAAATTGGATTAAATTGGTTAATTCTAGTTAGAATTCTAATCACCCATCACTTGAGCCTAATCGAAGTATAATTGGAATCACGTTTATTTCCTATTGATTTTATATCCTTTTCTTATTTGTTGCTTGTTTAGCTAAGTTTGAAGTTGATAATTACTTTGTGGCGTCATTAGTTAATTAAAAACACAAAAACATGCTTGTCGATAGCTTGAATAGTAGGTTAGTAGCTAGGTTACTACTTGAGACTTGAGCGTCCTTGCATTCCTTGTGGTTCGACTCGATTACTAAATCGATTATTATTGCTCTCTACCCTCACCCTAAAGTGAGGGCGGACCAATTTGGCCTATCTATTTCAGCTGCAATGAGGTTCATTAAAGTTGTCTAAGGAATGAGTTATGTTACCAGCTACAAGCGCATGGGAAGGGATGCAGAAGAAGCTGAAATGTTGATGAGATCATTGAGATGGGTAGTAACGTTTCACTCGAATAGCAGCAGAAGTAAGTTCAAGAAAATATTCATGAACAAATAACCACTTACATGGATGAGATTCTTCATAATGATCTAAATATGACACATCCTCACAAACAAAAACTGGCCCTCGACCTAGCGGTCTTGGCTTCGCTACTCTATTGGATCATAATCTCAGTAAGTTTGAATAGTTGTAGCTTCTTGCATTGTATTTATGAATTAATAAGTTCTGACTATGTGTTGTGTAAACCTCCTAAATAAAATGATTGTTTAATCAGGCACCGTAAGGTTAAGTTATATTGGAAACGAAGCTGATGAAATAGCGCAAAAACTAAAGGATCTCCATCTCCTTGGGTACTGTATTGAAATCAAGACATCTGAATTCAACACAGAGCTAGTATGCTGGCCAAGGTTTGTTCTTGTAATAAATGCCCAGCCTTGGGATTGGGGCACCGGTGGTGAAGTTCGTGAAGTGTGGGACGGATCAAATGTTCAAGATTCGAGTTTAAATGCTGAAGGTAGATGTGGAAGCTACTGAGTAAAAACCTTTATATGGATCCAAAGTTGGTGGTAAAGTAAAGGAGTTGTTCTTGAAAGGAGACATCCTCTTGCTTTCGCTTATCCTTTAATTGAGAAAAATATGAGAACTTACATACCAAGTGTTCCGTTTGGGGATGGATAAATAAGAAGTAACAATGAAGAAATTTAATTAAAGTTGAGGAGCTCCGTTTCAGATATTTCGATTATCAAAGTCTTATTCTGGTGGCTACACGAGGAAGAGGGATCGAAGAAAACGGCCTTGGTGGTGTGATCGCTCTCACTTTTGGGAGTAAGATAGATGCAATAATAATCGATTGAGTATAATCGAGTCGAATCCACAAGGAATGTTATGGCGTGAGAATTTCAAGTAGTAACCTAGCTATCTAATCACTATCCAAGCTACCAACTAACCTGTTTTTGCGATTTTTGTTTAACTACTAATCAATGAAAGTAAACAAGTTCAACTAATTATAAACTAGCAACAAATGATCAAAATAACAAGGAAATTCAATAATAGATGGGGTGATTCTAACTATACTTCGATTAGGCTTAAGTGATGGGCGATTAGAACTCTAACTTGAACTAACCAATTTAATCTAACTTCATGTGGGAAACCTCCTAAGTATGATTCATTCAATTCTCATTGCAACTAAATGAAGTTGATTAATGAAATACCTAATTCCGACTAGGACATCAAGTAAAATATTAACTCCCAATAGTACATTGAGTTCTTTAGCCCTACTCTAGCATGCAAATCTCTTGTTTCCTAGCATCTAATCCAAGTCTTCTAAGCATTAGATCAAACACTTGATATGCAACTATGATGATCAAGCACAATTACATAATAAAACATAGCCCCAAGAGAAATGAACATGAAATTAGAAGGTAAATTCACAATTAAAGCCTAAACACATCACCTAATCCTAATCTACATATAATTGAAATCACAAAAGAAATTAGCTAGACATGATCAAGAAAAATAAACCATAAGAAATTGATGAAATCATAATCAAAAGATAGAGAAATGAATAAGGAAAAGGAATATGGTCTTCAATCTTCAATCCAACAAGTATAGCTCAACAAATCTTGAAAATACTAAAGTAGCGAAGTGTAAATAGAATTTAGGGTTCTAAGAATGTCTAAGAGGCTAAGAATACCAAATTTGGGAAGATTTGAGGGTTAAATACATTAAAAATGAGTTTGGGGACGAGTTGGACCAAGTTGGTTCGACCAACTCGGCACTTAAAAGAGGGGAGAACGGACAAACGGCGGTTTGCGGTCTGGCAGACCGCCATCTATGCCGAAGGTAGTGAAGGAGAAACGGCGGTTTGACAAACCGCCGGCGGCCTGGCAGGCCGCCGGTTTCCCTTCTGGCCGGTTCTCTTGCGCAGCTTCACCGTTTTCGCTCATTCTCCCTCGTCTGAATTTCGATTCTCGATCTGATTTTTGTTATGGCTTCCTAAGGAACTCCTCTTCGACATGGAATAATTTAATTGGCCAAATAAGTTCATTTTTCCTGCAAAAAGCATAACAAAACTCGAGAAAACGAGAAAAACACGAATGCAAGCAACCTAGGAAAATCCTAATATTATCACTCAAAAATTCACATATTCAAGCATGAATTCAACTTTAAATGAACTCAACATACACATAAAATATGTGTTTATCATGATGGTATACTCTAGTTGATGAGGAAGAGGATCGAAGAAGATGCCAGCCAAGGATAGATAGGTTGATTTTGATCTCTTATTTGCAGTTTCTTGTGTCATCCTGTACCCTCAACATTGGATTTTGATCAACCAATTCTTGCTTTGCAGATTAAGACATTCTTAATTTGTGCTAAGAGCATGATTGTTGAGATTTGAAAGTCATTTTGATTTCCCTTGCCTTTTTTATTAAAATTGATATTTTGTTTGAACCCAAAATTCATTTTAGGGGTTCTATACTATTATTATCCAATTTTTTTCACTTGGTGTCCATCGGTGCGTTCTCAATTCTCAACTTTCAACACTTTGATTTGTAAGAAGTTCGTTTCAACGGGACAAAAAAAAAAAAAGTAAAAGAAAACATAGCAACTAAATAATTCCTATGAACAAATAAAGCAATACACAAAAGTAAATATGAAGAGTATATTAATATAACCGGTGAAATATAAGTACAAAGAGCGTCTCAGGCTCTTATTTTCTCTCCACCTACAAAATATCATAACATATGATAAAAATAACAAATAAACAACAATCATCATCCTAATCCTAATACATATGAACGAAGTGCATACAAACCTCTCAAGAAAGAAAGAAAAAAATGAATAGTATCCCCAATCCCGGCCCAATAATAATCGAATAAAATTAGTTTTTGATAAGTGCCACGAGCGACAACGCCAAGGAAGAAGCGACGACGGCGGAGGAGAGAGGCAGAGAGCAGCCAGCACCGGCATCAGGCGACGGCGCGGGGGCGTCTCCTTGAGCAAATGCGGCGGAGAAAGCAGACATGATGAAGGCCACAACCACCATATTCATCATAGCCTTAGAGCCTGCCATTTCAAATTCTCTCTTTCTTCAACAAAATAATTAGCAAACTATCTCGCTTACTTCGACTCTTGATATGCTCTCAACTTTTATATGCACCATTTTAGAGAGAGAAAAAGCTAGAGGCTTGTGATTACGTGTGGGGCCAGGAATAGCGTGGACACATGGCGGTGTGGGGGACATGCCCATGTTTTTGAAAAAGCTTCATTTCAACAAGCAACCCATTTCTTTTAAAACAAAAAAGGTCATATTCCACGTTCAAAAAAGAAAAAGAAAGGTCATATTCCATACATCTATTCATAGTCATTTTTGGTCACATATTTTTAGGAAATTTTTAATTAAATATAAAATGTACAACTAGTAAGTATTTAATATTTTAATATATTTTTTTATTTTTTTAAATTAGAGAATTGTGGCTTATAAAAATATATTGATGATTGATTTTAGGCGAAAAATCGTATTAAAGGTCTTAATTTAGTATAAAATTCGTAGAAGTTGGAGAACAAACGAACAACTAATGATAATAAAAAAATTTGCAATTTAAATTACACCGGAATACGAATAGATAAATAAGTGGACAAAGAATTGGTACATTAGATTAATTAATAGAGTAACTTATATTTGATAGAGATAATAAAATTTTAATTATTACTATTTTCAAAAAGGACTAATTATTTATAAAACATTTCAAAGTTGAAAATGATTCGTTTATAAATGAGACATAACGAATAGAATTTAGTTACCAAAATTATTGACTTTTGAATTTTAATAATTACATACTCCCTCCATCCATCACGACTGCGATGCGCTCTTGGTTGTACAAGATTTAAAAAAATAGGTAAATAATTGGTGATTTTTTAAAAAAAATAAAGGTTGAGGTCCAATAAAGAAAAAAAATGAGTTATAAAGTGTTGATTTTTATATAAATAATAAGAAAAAAAAAAGGTATAAAATAGAAAGGTGCATGTGAGATTATTTGCTAAGGTGGTGCTTGGTATGATGGAATTGAATAAGGTAGGAATAAAATGGAGATATGAATGGAATAAAGATAGGAATGGAATGGAATGATCATTCCATTCTCATGCTTGGTATGAATAAGCAATACGGAAGGAATGTAATCATTATTCTTTCATTTATTTTATATAATATATTCATAATTTTTTTTCAACAAAATCAAACTATATTATTCAATTTTTATATATTTTCTATTTATCCTTCATGATAGAGAAAATATATAAAGATAAAAAGTGATGAAAAAGAATATATTTTGATAGGCAAAGTAATGACAAACATGAATTTTTTAGAGAGAGAGAAATTTTAAAGATATAAAATTTTAGTGAGAAAAAGTGATGAGAGAGAAAAAAATCAGAGAATTTTTTTCTAGATAGAAAAAATTATGAAAAATAAAAATTTTAAAGAGAAAAAATGACGAGGGTGAAAATTTTAAATAGATAAAGTGATAAATAAAAATGTCTAGAGAAAAAATAATTTTTAGAGAAAATTTTCTAGAGAGAGAAAGAGAAAGTGACAAGAGAGAAATTTTATAGAGAGCGAAATTATAAAAGATAATATATTTTGAGAGAAATAGTGATGAAAGCAAAGAATTTAGAGAGAGAAAGAGGGGAAAGAAAATTTTCTAGATACGAAAAATTTTTAGAGAGAAAGCCATGAGAGTGAAAATTTTTAGAGAGAAAAATTATGAAAAATAAAAATTTTAGAGATGAAAGCAACGAGAGTGAAAAATTTTAGAAAGAGAAAGTAACGAGAGAAAAAAAAAATAGAGAGAGAAAGTTGAGAGATTTTTTTTAAATAGAATTTAAATAGATGTAAAATATTTTGAAAAAAAAATAAATGTACATAAATAAAATAAATAAATTGATCAAATGAAAAATAATAAAAATTTAAGTGGTAGGAATGGACTAATACCATGGATTTGAACTATTCTCATGGGAAAAGGAATAGACATTCCATCGGAATGATGATTCCCGATCATAAAATCGTACCAAGCATGAGAATAGAATGGAGGTAGGAATGATCATTCCATTCCAACCCCCATTCCATCATACCAAGCACCACCTAAAGGTGTGTTCTCTATGATGGAAAATTATCATGGAAAATAAGAGAAAATTGAACAATCACCCTTTAAATTTCTCATATTTTTCCACCTTTTCCCATCTCCTTATCTATGATGAAGAATTTTACTCTTTTTTCAATGGAAAATATTATCCGACAATATTGGAGTGAAAATATTTTCCTTTCATTTGAGTGAAAATGAAGGGGAAAAAAGAGTAGAATGTGAGAAAATATGGGAAAAGGTAGGAAAACGTGAGAAATTTTAAAAATGATTCTTCTCTTTTCCCATAATAATTTTTCATCATAGAGAATGTTAGATCCGGGTTGAAGATCAACAACAATAGAAATACGAATCAAGTTCGTGAAGGATCGAGTCCTCGAAATAATTATGAGAATCCATGGGAAGAGGATCGAATCCTCTAAATCCTAGTGAATAGCCTTCAATTCCAGCTTATATCACCGGGAACCTTGAAGAATTCCTGCAAAACAAAGCCGGAGGAGAGGGTGGGGGTCCTTCGGGAAGAACCTTCGACGCCCAAGTCAGTATCAAGTACCGGAAAAGTTGTTGAGGTTTCTTGAAGAAGAAACCTCTAGAGTGAGTGTGTGTTGATTCGCGCTAGAAGCACGTAATCTTCAGTGTAAAGTCTAGAGTGAGAGAATTGTTACCAAAAATGTAGTGGTTGCCATATATTTATAGTTGTAGAAGAGGTAGTGGCATTTCTGTGAATTTCCTTTGTTGTAAAAGGTAATATTAATTATACTAGTATTTTTAGAGAAGATTCTAGCTCTTTAAGGAAGAAGCTAGATCCTTGGGGAAAAAGCTAGATCTTAGGGAAGATGCTAGCTTCTCAGAGGTGCTAGATCTTTAAGGTAGATGCTAGCTTCTCGGAGATGCCAAATCTTGATGGAGGTGCAGATCCCTAGCGGAGATACAGATCCCTCATGGAGATGAGATGCAGATCCCTAGCGGAGATGCAGATCCCTCATGGAGATCCCTAGCAGAGGTGCAGATCCCTCATGGAGATGCAGATCCCTAGCAGAGATGCAGATCCCTCATGGAGATGCAGATCCCTAGCAGAGGTGCAGATCCCTCATGGAGATGGTAGGTCCTGAGGGAAAATGGTAGATCCCTCAAGGAAGATGCTCTCTCGGCCAGATGCTAGCATCTTCAAGGAAAATGCTAGATCCTGAAGGGAGAGCTCTTTGAGCCAGATGCTAGACCCTAAAGGGAGAGCTCTCTAGGCTAATACTAAGTCTTTTGGTGACTTTTCGGGAGTGTTTTCATAGAAGGCTTTATTCAAGCTCAAGGCTTATGCCTTGTCGTTCATTCAAAGGACAAGTGTATCTTCCCCATTCGCTTATTCTCAACTAGTGACGCCACGTATTACTATGACGTGGAAGGAGCTGATTTAGTTCCTATCATCTACTCCCCCTGCTCCGAGAGACCTTGTTTTAAGAACAAGTCTGCCAGGAGCAAGTAATTTTACTGCTCACGTTACTATTTGTTCTACTTCATTTAAGTAGATTTTTTTTCTTTCCTTTTTTTTTTTTTTTTTTTTTTTTGGGAAAAAAATTTCTCATAAAAAATCAATTTTATGAAATAGATATTTACCTTATACGGCAGGATATAGGGGATATACCCCTACTCCCCCCCCCCAAAGTGAATTATAAGAAAACGAAAGAATTAAAATTCATAAACTTAATGGTCTATTTTGGAAGATACAGATTTCTTCAAATTGTAAACGTTCCGAGGTATTAGTAAAACCTCCCTTGCTTTTCATGTTTTTGAGCTCACATACTCCTCCTTTTAATATTTCCGTGACCAATAATGGTCCTTCATAGTTTGCACTAATGTATATGTATATATAATTGTAGGAGCGCAGATGCAGATATGAATTTATCTGCGGAAGTATAGGTACAAGTCTAAATCTGTTTTAGATGCGCAGATCATAATCTGTCAGAAGTGCAGATGCAGATCCGAGTTTGCAGAAGTGCATATGAAGATGCAGATCCGAGTCTGCAGAAGTGCAAATGCAGATCCTAGTCTGCAGAAGTGCAGATGCAGATCCAAGTTTGCAGAAGTGCAGATGCAGATCCGATTTTGTAGAAGCGCAGATCGGAACTGTCTGTAAAGTGCAGGTGCAGATATGAATCTGCTTGTAGAATCGTAGATCAGAATCTGTCTGCAAAAGTGTAGATCTGAATCTTTTTGAAGAAGTGCAGATCTTTTTGCAAATCTGAATCTGCCTGCAGAAATGCAGATTCGAATCATTTCATAGAACCGTAGATCTTTTTGCAGATCTGAATCTGCACGTAGAAGTGCAGATCTAAATCTATCTGGAGATCTGAATATGTCAGCAGATCTAAATAGGTCTTGCAAAGTGCAGATCTGAATTTGTCTGGAGATCAAAATCTGTCTGCAAATCTGAATATGTCTGCAAAATGCAGATCTAAATTTGTCTGCAGAAGCGCAGATAAAAATTGTCTACAAAGTGGATGTGCAGATATGAATCTGCTTGTAGAAGCATAGATCTGGCTGCCATTAATTGTATCATTTGCTTCTAGAGCAAATTATTAATTTCAGGTTCGCAGTTACCTTCTTTTAAGTGGCATCTTCCATGAGACATGCATATGCTTCATCCATGTTGGCAGCCTGGGTACCTTAGTGCTTCTTCTCGTTTGTGGTGTTGAAGCTATGCGAAAGTGTTCTTCTACCCTCTTGGGAGAAGTATCACATATGGTATAGTGATGCAGACCCAAATTTTGGACAAATTTTAAATCTTTATCCATCCTTCTAAAAGACATAAGATAGATCAATCAATTAGTTCATTGATTTTCAGGAGAAACTTTTAGTTCTACTTGGAATGGGGTACTTGGAACTTTGTTCCATTTTTATATACCCAAGTATTTACTTAATAGAACAATTTATATTTGAGTAAGTACTTGAGACTTTGTCTCGTATTTTCTTTCTAGATGCCTACTTTGTAGGGCTTTTTTTTTTTATTTCATCGGAGCCTAAGAGTTTTTGGGGCTTATCCGGGATTTTTTCATTGGAGCCCATGAGTTTTGGGGCTTATCCGGAAATGTAGAGCTTTGGCATTTGAGTGAGGTACTTGCAGCATAGGCAGGGTTTATCCTTTCAGTTCTGCCAATGGCTCTGTGCTGAGGAGGATTTGGCTATGAGGATAGTGGCCGCAGAGCCTAGATCTTTTGCCAGGGCTTATCCTTGGTTATCACTACCTCATTCCATCTCCTATTCTATTTATCATTTCCCAGAGGTGTACTTGTAGTGTCTACAATTCAAATACATAGGGGTAATTTTTAAACTCACCTGAATCAGTAGCAACAGTAGTTGATATTTTCTTCTTTACCTTTCAGAATTCAAGTATAGCCTTCCTTCTTCTTTCTCTTCACGAAAAATTAAAGGAGAACGCATGGAGTATCTAAAAATGACTCCATTTTAATTTTCAGCAATTTTGGTCTTAGCCAAGTTTCCACTATTCCTTCACTTCTCAGAAAATTCCACATAATTTCTAGGAAATATCAGAAAACTTCGAGTGGAAATCACGAAAAGAGACAGAAATAAGTGACACGCATAGAGATTTTTTAGCAAAAATTCATGAATTAACATGAAAGAGAATCGACGTCTCAACTCAAATATAATCAAGGCATAAATGAATACCAATTTTTTCAGAGGCTTTCTGGTTTGTGTAGTTGAGGTTCTCAGAGATAAATGCTCCATTTGGCCTCAAGTGCTTCTTTGCAAGAGTATTTACTCATTTTTCTTTCATGTTGCTCGCTTTTCAATGAGCGAATCACCCCAAGCTACAAAACTTTTTGAAATGCAAAAGTTAATAAAATATGAGGGCCCTTGAGGGCGTAGTTATACACCACCTAGATAGTGGAATAAATAACATAGTTTAGTTTCCTAAAAAAATCAATCAAAGTAAGAACTAAGGTAGAGGCTTCCTGTGTTCTTCCAGTTTTTTAGATCATCATGATAGATGTGAGGGGCTGATTAGAGGCATAACTTGTTCTACTGTGCTTCTGGCTTTCTGATTCTTTCGGTGCTTCTGCACCTCTGTGCGCTTTTGGTGCTTCTGGGCCTTCGCTTCTGGCACTTTCATGCTTCTGCGCTTGTGGCGCTTCTGGTGCTTCTGCACTTCTGCATCGCACTTGGCATAAATGCATTCTCTCCCTTTTGCTTTTATTTATTTGCATTATTCCTTTGGAAAGTAAATCACCCTGTGCTATCAATCTTTTTTAAGCACAAAGTTAGTAAAATATGTAAGAGCCACCAGGTGGAGGGCTGTACGTTAGCAGAAAAACAGATAGAGAGAACTTTGCTCAAACTATGAACATATTTAATTTATTCAACAACACATTATGCAAGAAAGGGATTATTTCCCTTTATTGATATCCGAAATATGGATATCGTTATTGAAGAACCTGTTAGCAAAGGGTCATGAAGATCTGAGCGTGAGCACAAATGTTGCATGGATTTATGTTTTCTTATCTAGCATCAAGCCATGACTTGTTTGCAAGTAGTTCCTCATGTGAGCACTTGCTACTTCTGGTGGAACATTTGTATGCAGGTGTCTCTTTAGAAGATTTGATAGCAAGCGTTGCGGGGATCTGCCTTTACACATTTTCCTATGCTGAATTTTCCTGTTTTCTTCAACTTGGTGCTTTTAACCTCCAAAACAAGAGCATGTGGCAGTAGGTATGCAGACTTGGCAGTAGGTAGGAAGACTTGTATGCAAGTGCCTTTTTGAGTGAACACCTGTTCTTGTTTTGACAGCTCTTGTCATTTAAATAGTCACAAGACGGGGAATGCAAGATGATGAGAGGATCTGGCAGAAGACCTCTCCGTGAGCACCTGCTGGTTTTTGAATATTCTCCCTGCACATGCTACAAGAGCTATTAACTTTAACTAATTACCAAGACCAGCAGAATTAATTAATTAGTACCACTAAAATTACTATATTTTGGGAGTACAATCCCAAACCATTTAGATGTGTTACCAGTTGATATTGATTTCCATCCAAAATATTTCTACAGCTGTTGTAGAAATATGGGAGCCAAACTCATGTTACGACCATGTAGGGAGAAGTAACCCAGACTTGAACTTCTTTGTTCAATTCATCTTGCTGTTTGCTACCATTCAATTAGGTGCTCCTACACCTGAGCTTACACACAATCAACTTGTGATTATTAACATAGGTATTACTAATAATATATGCATAAAGAGGGGAATGCATAGGTAAGTCTGAACACATCGATGAAGAAAGGGTTCTAGCAGCATAATGATGATATGAAATAATTTTTGATTTCCATATGCTTTACGTAAAGCAAACGCAGAAAATCAGAACCAAAAGTTGGGGCTAAATCCAGATAATCTATTTTGTAAATATTAGCCCAAAATCTTTATAATAAATTAAAAGAGTTAAACTTCTTGTAAAAGTTCTTCTTGAACTTGGCAGATCAACAGCTTCACAAGCATATTTATCTATGCGGGGACATCACGGCTGTGTTTGGAGATTACTTCCTTTTCAGGGAAAAGAATATCCTGTTCTAGGGAAATTACAGTTGTTGCTTAATAACAACTAGAGTATAGAGAGATATTTGGTTCTCAATGATTCTGATGGAATTTCTGCTCATGAACAAAGGCAAAATCGTTATTCTAAAATAATCATCAAAGATAATTGTCATAGTTCCCTTCCAATAGGGACTCACACCCTCCCCAACAGTGGGTGCTAATTTTGCACACGCGCTTGAGATTATAGAAATTCTATAGAATTTATAAAAGATGTAAGTAAATGATACTTAGCTCGGATGAGCATTTAGCATCCCCAACTAGTTTATTTGAGGATTTAGCGTCAAGCGCGTTAACCTTCATTTTTTCCATGTCATTTTGCTTGCATTGCTTCTTTCTTCAGGGAAGGAGATTCCTGTACTGGAGGAATTAAACATGAGGAACAGCATTAGAGCAGCTACAATTCTTTTCATAGATATACAGTTTAAATATCAAACTTCCAACAAGAGTTCAAATTAATCCCAAGAATTAGTTGCTACGCTGAGGCATTTCTCAGGATCTAAATAAAATTCAGCTTGTAATTTATAAAATTGATATGCTATGTAGGAAGTATTTTGGTCTGTAATCTGTTCTTCATTGAGGACAAATAGCTCGGTGTGAGTGGCTGAACCCGCCCTTTCATTTCGCATCGAATTTGCTAATGAAAATCTGATGAGAAATAATCAACAAAGATGTGAAGTACTACCTCGCAGCAGTCTTAACAATCACTTATAGATAAAAGCAGCTATATAAAGCCTCATACTTCAAAACGAATATGGTTCTAATCATGCACGCAAGTCATACGCATGTCAGGATAAGGTAACTTGAATGAGCACAAGTGTTCAGGCTTGGCAATTCATCTGAAACTCATGCTCAAAGATGAAAATAATTCTACTATTTTAAGAAAATTTCGTAGGTTAATCTTATGTTTCTTTGTAACTCATAGCTAAATAACCAAGCGATTAGCTCATGATTAGCAAGTCAAAAGTGTCAGAATGATTTTACCGACTTCAAGCAGAGATTTATCTAACCATGTACAGTTTCATAGCCTTGCAGCTTGGTGTTTTCACCAACTTTGCTTGGCTGCACATGGGAGGAGCTCCATTTGCTTGCCACTTCCCTCTGCAACATTGACATAATTACATTAGATAACACAAAAACTCCAAGTTAAATGATGGATAAAATGACTTTAAAGCTTGATGAATTATGTTTAGTGAGATTGTCGCATCGCATGACTCTGTCCAACATCGACTTGAATCGAATTTTGAGGTTATACAAGGTGGAGCAGTTTGCCAAACTCGGATATGAAGTGATACTACGCGAAAATATCGCAGGTACAGGTGTGAGGGAGAGCAACAAGAATGTCTTTCTTTGAGGCATTCCATCGAACACCTGCTGGACATGATTCCAAATGTATATTAAGAGAGTGTTGAAGGTGATATACTCATCCTTGATGCATTTTTCCTTCACCTTTATGTCCTCTGTAACATAAATCAAGTTAGCTTCACAACTTCACATTTATTTACGTATTAAATATTTAAATAAAAAACCCTTATTTACATATGGGATTGTGTAGTTTTGTTGATGCATTTTTCGCGTATTAAAGCGTTGCAGCCATGCAACTTAGGATGGAGCTAAAGCTTTAAACTCCATGCGCTGAGGCGAGCTATGTGTAGATGGAAAATAATCGAGAGGCTAAAGTCCTCAATGACGAGTCGTGGCTGCTCCTTTTATCGAGAGCGAACACCATCTCTCGCAGAAGGAAAAGAACACCCAGATTTTCTTCAATCATGATTTAAGATAGCGAGCTGGTGATGATATGATTTGGAGAGGATTAATAGCGGCAAACAGCTGCTGCGCTTTCCTCTGTCCCTAGGCGTGACCAGCGCCGAAGCTAAGGTCGCCGATATGTTTGGACTCTACCAACGAATTCCATAGTCTGATTAAACTACGGGCTGTTGCACCGACAAACTTCAGATGCGCTTCAAAGTGTGTGACAATGCCCGCACACACGAGAACAAGCAGTAGCACTAGGGAAACAAAGCACAAACCTAGAATTAGGATGTACTAATTTTAAAGGGAATTAGAAAGCTTAGCCTTCAGGAGTGGAGTGAGGGAAATAGCAGCCCAGCGAGGGTCTAAATCCCATACTGTCTTAATTCACAGAATAGGGTGATGCAATCCATTCTCTGCTGACAAAGGCAAGAGCCAAAAAGGGTTCAGATTCTTTCAGGCATTTCTTGGAACAGCTACTGAGCAAACTTGATGCTGCTCAATCATAGCATTTTACTCCGGCTGCATATCCACCAGAATATTTGGCATAATATTTTTCGAATAAAACTTCAGTCCGAGCTTAAGTACAAGTTTTAGAAAGAGCTTGTAAGCATGTTTTCCTTCATTCTCATGTTCAAGCAGCACGTTACGTTCGCTTCCATCTACCGACAGAGGTTACAATCACTCTTTGGAAGAAGAGTGCTCAAATTTTATCCCATCAGGTTTTGGGAAGGTGGGCAACGGTGAATTGGTATTGAGATCTCTTATTACTGCATCATTGAATTAGTTCCAGGTGCGCGTAGGAGTGCGGCTTAAGCAAGCAATACAACGTTACCCCCGTTGTGGATGACTAGTTTCTCTGTTGTAGTTTGACAACAATTTCCTTCAACGTTAGTTTGAATAGAAACCATGAGGTATACTTTGAATCTGCAATTCAAAGATTCATATTAGTTTTACAAATGAACTTAAATCAAATAGAAGGAAATTTCTTAGAATATCCAAGAGCTATGTCACTCGCTGCATCCACATTGTGCGATGTGGCTCAATGAAATTTAGACTAAAATCCGCAGTAACATCAGGCGCAGTGATCAGGCAAACGCCGACAATTAGCTATATACGCCTACTGCAAACAGAAATAATAAAGCTCAAAGCAACAATGTTTCTCTTAGACATTTCTTCGAACAGTTGCTGAGCTCAGTATCATGTGAAATTTTTTAATAAGTAGGAGATGCGAAATTGGCTACAACATTTCTCCTTCAATTTCCTACTCCAACATCGACTTATACCGAAGCATGGAGCTATATATGTAGTACGAGGTTGAGAGGCTCCTATAAAGGGTGATGCAGCATAGGTACATCTAGCACAAATATGGTGCTCTTCTGTGAGGTATTTTGTCAAACACTTGCTGGGTATGCCTGCTACATTCTCCATTTCAAGAGCCTCATTCAAACGGATCTAAGATTTTATCCTCTCTGCAATTGAAACAAGCAGAAATTCAGCTAAACTCATGACACATTATAAATTAAATAGTGTGGCAGTGGATTTTTCGTGGGGACGAGGGCACGAAATCCCTAATTTAGGAGAACACAATCTGATTTTCGCAAGAAGAAACTCTGATTTCTTTCAAATTCCGGAATGACCGTTCTTAATCTGGAGACGATGATATCAGAATTGGAGTAGAAGACTGGAGGATGTCGATTATGAAGCGGCTATAACAAAATTTTCCGCAATATGTTTCCCTCATTTCCATCTTCTTCTTTATTAAAAGGTTTGGGGATTTTTCCCCAATCGATGCTTCCATAGCTGACGAGATATTCAAAGGGGATTGTTAGCTTCCTTATTCTGAAATTTCCTTCTCAGATCTGAGTATTTCCCCAATTTTTGGGGTAAATCGTGAGGATTCCATGTAATATTCCTGCTAAATCTGCAGCAAAAATAAACAAAATTCCAGAGAAATTGTTAATATTTTCCTTTTTCAAAGAAGCTTAATAACAGATCTAAAGAGAAGCGTGTATGCTTCGAAGAGAAAATCGACGCCTTAGTCAGATTTTCCCACAGACGGCGCCAGTTGTTAGATCTGGGTTGAAGATCAACAACAATAGAAATATGAATCAAGTTCGTGAAGGATCGAGTCCTCGAAATAATTATGAGAATCCATGGGAAGAGGATCGAATCCTCTAAATCCTAGTGAATAGCCTTCAATTCCAGCTCATATCACCGGGAACCTTGAAGAATTCCTGCAAAACAAAGCCGGAGGAGAGGGTGGGGGTCCTCCGGGAAGAACCTCCGACGCCCAAGTCAGTATCAAGTACCGGAAAAGTTGTTGAGGTTTCTTGGAGAAGAAACCTCTAGAGTGAGTGTGTGTTGATTCGCGCTAGAAGCACGTAATCTTCAGTGTAAAGTCTAGAGTGAGAGAATTGTTACCAAAAATGTAGTGGTTGCCATATATTTATAGTTGTAGAAGAGGTAGTGGCATTTCTGTGAATTTCCTTTGTTGTAAAAGGTAATATTAATTATACTAGTATTTTTAGAGAAGATTCTAGCTCTTTAAGGAAGAAGCTAGATCCTTGGGGAAAAAGCTAGATCTTTAGGGAAGATGCTAGCTTCTCAGAGGTGCTAGATCTTTAAGGTAGATGCTAGCTTCTCGGAGATGCCAAATCTTGATGGAGGTGCAGATCCCTAGCGGAGATACAGATCCCTCATGGAGATGAGATGCAGATCCCTAGCGGAGATGCAGATCCCTCATGGAGATCCCTAGCAGAGGTGCAGATCCCTCATGGAGATGCAGATCCCTAGCAGAGATGCAGATCCCTCATGGAGATGCAGATCCCTAGCAGAGGTGCAGATCCCTCATGGAGATGGTAGGTCCTGAGGGAAAATGGTAGGTCCCTCAAGGAAGATGCTCTCTCGGCCAGATGCTAGCATCTTCAAGGAAAATGCTAGATCCTGAAGGGAGAGCTCTTTGAGCCAGATGCTAGACCCTAAAGGGAGAGCTCTCTAGGCTAAATACTAAGTCTTTTGGTGACTTTTCGGGAGTGTTTTCATAGAAGGCTTTATTCAAGCTCAAGGCTTATGCCTTGTCGTTCATTCAAAGGACAAGTGTATCTTCCCCATTCGCTTATTCTCAACTAGTGACGCCACGTATTACTATGA
Source organism: Mentha longifolia (assembly GCA_001642375.2). Classification (NCBI taxonomy): domain Eukaryota; kingdom Viridiplantae; phylum Streptophyta; class Magnoliopsida; order Lamiales; family Lamiaceae; genus Mentha; species Mentha longifolia. Next base: position 9,031,249 of record CM038120.1, on the reverse strand, counting down.
CGTGGAAGGAGCTGATTTAGTCCCTATCATCTACTCCCCCTGCTCCGAGAGACCTTGTTTTAAGAACAAGTCTGCCAGGAGCAAGTAATTTTACTGCTCACGTTACTATTTGTTCTACTTCATTTAAGTAGATTTTTTTTCTTTCCTTTTTTTTTTTTTTTTTTTTTTTGGGAAAAAAATTTCTCATAAAAAATCAATTTTATGAAATAGATATTTACCTTATACGGCAGGATATAGGGGATATACCCCTACTCCCCCCCCCCCAAGTGAATTATAAGAAAACGAAAGAATTATAATTCATAAACTTAATGGTCTATTTTGGAAGATACAGATTTCTTCAAATTGTAAACGTTCCGAGGTATTAGTAAAACCTCCCTTGCTTTTCATGTTTTTGAGCTCACATACTCCTCCTTTTAATATTTCCGTGACCAATAATGGTCCTTCATAGTTTGCACTAATGTATATGTATATATAATTGTAGGAGCGCAGATGCAGATATGAATTTATCTGCGGAAGTATAGGTACAAGTCTAAATCTGTTTTAGATGCGCAGATCATAATCTGTCAGAAGTGCAGATGCAGATCCGAGTTTGCAGAAGTGCATATGAAGATGCAGATCCGAGTCTGCAGAAGTGCAAATGCAGATCCTAGTCTGCAGAAGTGCAGATGCAGATCCAAGTTTGCAGAAGTGCAGATGCAGATCCGATTTTGTAGAAGCGCAGATCGGAACTGTCTGTAAAGTGCAGGTGCAGATATGAATCTGCTTGTAGAATCGTAGATCAGAATCTGTCTGCAAAAGTGTAGATCTGAATCTTTTTGAAGAAGTGCAGATCTTTTTGCAAATCTGAATCTGCCTGCAGAAATGCAGATTCGAATCATTTCATAGAACCGTAGATCTTTTTGCAGATCTGAATCTGCACGTAGAAGTGCAGATCTAAATCTATCTGGAGATCTGAATATGTCAGCAGATCTAAATAGGTCTTGCAAAGTGCAGATCTGAATTTGTCTGGAGATCAAAATCTGTCTGCAAATCTGAATATGTCTGCAAAATGCAGATCTAAATTTGTCTGCAGAAGCGCAGATAAAAATTGTCTACAAAGTGGATGTGCAGATATGAATCTGCTTGCAGAAGCATAGATCTGGCTGCCATTAATTGTATCATTTGCTTCTAGAGCAAATTATTAATTTCAGGTTCGCAGTTACCTTCTTTTAAGTGGCATCTTCCATGAGACATGCATATGCTTCATCCATGTTGGCAGCCTGGGTACCTTAGTGCTTCTTCTCGTTTGTGGTGTTGAAGCTATGCGAAAGTGTTCTTCTACCCTCTTGGGAGAAGTATCACATATGGTATAGTGATGCAGACCCAAATTTTGGACAAATTTTAAATCTTTATCCATCCTTCTAAAAGACATAAGATAGATCAATCAATTAGTTCATTGATTTTCAGGAGAAACTTTTAGTTCTACTTGGAATGGGGTACTTGGAACTTTGTTCCATTTTTATATACCCAAGTATTTACTTAATAGAACAATTTATATTTGAGTAAGTACTTGAGACTTTGTCTCGTATTTTCTTTCTAGATGCCTACTTTGTAGGGCTTTTTTTTTTTATTTCATCGGAGCCTAAGAGTTTTTGGGGCTTATCCGGGATTTTTTCATTGGAGCCCATGAGTTTTGGGGCTTATCCGGAAATGTAGAGCTTTGGCATTTGAGTGAGGTACTTGCAGCATAGGCAGGGTTTATCCTTTCAGTTCTGCCAATGGCTCTGTGCTGAGGAGGATTTGGCTATGAGGATAGTGGCCGCAGAGCCTAGATCTTTTGCCAGGGCTTATCCTTGGTTATCACTACCTCATTCCATCTCCTATTCTATTTATCATTTCCCAGAGGTGTACTTGTAGTGTCTACAATTCAAATACATAGGGGTAATTTTTAAACTCACCTGAATCAGTAGCAACAGTAGTTGATATTTTCTTCTTTACCTTTCAGAATTCAAGTATAGCCTTCCTTCTTCTTTCTCTTCACGAAAAATTAAAGGAGAACGCATGGAGTATCTAAAAATGACTCCATTTTAATTTTCAGCAATTTTGGTCTTAGCCAAGTTTCCACTATTCCTTCACTTCTCAGAAAATTCCACATAATTTCTAGGAAATATCAGAAAACTTCGAGTGGAAATCACGAAAAGAGACAGAAATAAGTGACACGCATAGAGATTTTTTAGCGAAAATTCATGAATTAACATGAAAGAGAATCGACGTCTCAACTCAAATATAATCAAGGCTTAAATGAATACCAATTTTTTCAGAGGCTTTCTGGTTTGTGTAGTTGAGGTTCTCAGAGATAAATGCTCCATTTGGCCTCAAGTGCTTCTTTGCAAGAGTATTTACTCATTTTTCTTTCATGTTGCTCGCTTTTCAATGAGCGAATCACCCCAAGCTACAAAACTTTTTGAAATGCAAAAGTTAATAAAATATGAGGGCCCTTGAGGGCGTAGTTATACACCACCTAGATAGTGGAATAAATAACATAGTTTAGTTTCCTAAAAAAATCAATCAAAGTAAGAACTAAGGTAGAGGCTTCCTGTGTTCTTCCAGTTTTTTAGATCATCATGATAGATGTGAGGGGCTGATTAGAGGCATAACTTGTTCTACTGTGCTTCTGGCTTTCTGATTCTTTCGGTGCTTCTGCACCTCTGTGCGCTTTTGGTGCTTCTGGGCCTTCGCTTCTGGCACTTTCATGCTTCTGCGCTTGTGGCGCTTCTGGTGCTTCTGCACTTCTGCATCGCACTTGGCATAAATGCATTCTCTCCCTTTTGCTTTTATTTATTTGCATTATTCCTTTGGAAAGTAAATCACCCTGTGCTATCAATCTTTTTTAAGCACAAAGTTAGTAAAATATGTAAGAGCCACCAGGTGGAGGGCTGTACGTTAGCAGAAAAACAGATAGAGAGAACTTTGCTCAAACTATGAACATATTTAATTTATTCAACAACACATTATGCAAGAAAGGGATTATTTCCCTTTATTGATATCCGAAATATGGATATCGTTATTGAAGAACCTGTTAGCAAAGGGTCATGAAGATCTGAGCGTGAGCACAAATGTTGCATGGATTTATGTTTTCTTATCTAGCATCAAGCCATGACTTGTTTGCAAGTAGTTCCTCATGTGAGCACTTGCTACTTCTGGTGGAACATTTGTATGCAGGTGTCTCTTTAGAAGATTTGATAGCAAGCGTTGCGGGGATCTGCCTTTACACATTTTCCTATGCTGAATTTTCCTGTTTTCTTCAACTTGGTGCTTTTAACCTCCAAAACAAGAGCATGTGGCAGTAGGTATGCAGACTTGGCAGTAGGTAGGAAGACTTGTATGCGAGTGCCTTTTTGAGTGAACACCTGTTCTTCTTTTGACAGATCTTGTCATTTAAATAGTCACAAGACGGGGAATGCAAGATGATGAGAGGATCTGGCAGAAGACCTCTCCGTGAGCACCTGCTGGTTTTTGAATATTCTCCCTGCACATGCTACAAGAGCTATTAACTTTAACTAATTACCAAGACCAGCAGAATTAATTAATTAGTACCACTAAAATTACTATATTTTGGGAGTACAATCCCAAACCATTTAGATGTGTTACTAGTTGATATTGATTTCCATCCAAAATATTTCTACAGCTGTTGTAGAAATATGGGAGCCAAACTCATGTTACGACCATGTAGGGAGAAGTAACCCAGACTTGAACTTCTTTGTTCAATTCATCTTGCTGTTTGCTACCATTCAATTAGGTGCTCCTACACCTGAGCTTACACACAATCAACTTGTGATTATTAACATAGGTATTACTAATAATATATGCATAAAGAGGGGAATGCATAGGTAAGTCTGAACACATCGATGAAGAAAGGGTTCTAGCAGCATAATGATGATATGAAATAATTTTTGATTTCCATATGCTTTACGTAAAGCAAACGCAGAAAATCAGAACCAAAAGTTGGGGCTAAATCCAGATAATCTATTTTGTAAATATTAGCCCAAAATCTTTATAATAAATTAAAAGAGTTAAACTTCTTGTAAAAGTTCTTCTTGAACTTGGCAGATCAACAGCTTCACAAGCATATTTATCTATGCGGGGACATCACGGCTGTGTTTGGAGATTACTTCCTTTTCAGGGAAAAGAATATCCTGTTCTAGGGAAATTACAGTTGTTGCTTAATAACAACTAGAGTATAGAGAGATATTTGGTTCTCAATGATTCTGATGGAATTTCTGCTCATGAACAAAGGCAAAATCGTTATTCTAAAATAATCATCAAAGATAATTGTCATAGTTCCCTTCCAATAGGGACTCACACCCTCCCCAACAGTGGGTGCTAATTTTGCACACGCGCTTGAGATTATAGAAATTCTATAGAATTTATAAAAGATGTAAGTAAATGATACTTAGCTCGGATGAGGATTTAGCATCCCCAACTAGTTTATTTGAGGATTTAGCGTCAAGCGCGTTAACCTTCATTTTTTCCATGTCATTTTGCTTGCATTGCTTCTTTCTTCAGGGAAGGAGATTCCTGTACTGGAGGAATTAAACATGAGGAACAGCATTAGAGCAGCTACAATTCTTTTCATAGATATACAGTTTAAATATCAAACTTCCAACAAGAGTTCAAATTAATCCCAAGAATTAGTTGCTACGCTGAGGCATTTCTCAGGATCTAAATAAAATTCAGCTTGTAATTTATAAAATTGATATGCTATGTAGGAAGTATTTTGGTCTGTAATCTGTTCTTCATTGAGGACAAATAGCTCGGTGTGAGTGGCTGAACCCGCCCTTTCATTTCGCATCGAATTTGCTAATGAAAATCTGATGAGAAATAATCAACAAAGATGTGAAGTACTACCTCGCAGCAGTCTTAACAATCACTTATAGATAAAAGCAGCTATATAAAGCCTCATACTTCAAAACGAATATGGTTCTAATCATGCACGCAAGTCATACGCATGTCAGGATAAGGTAACTTGAATGAGCACAAGTGTTCAGGCTTGGCAATTAATCTGAAACTCATGCTCAAAGATGAAAATAATTCTACTATTTTAAGAAAATTTCGTAGGTTAATCTTATGTTTCTTTGTAACTCATAGCTAAATAACCAAGCGATTAGCTCATGATTAGCAAGTCAAAAGTGTCAGAATGATTTTACCGACTTCAAGCAGAGATTTATCTAACCATGTACAGTTTCATAGCCTTGCAGCTTGGTGTTTTCACCAACTTTGCTTGGCTGCACATGGGAGGAGCTCCATTTGCTTGCCACTTCCCTCTGCAACATTGACATAATTACATTAGATAACACAAAAACTCCAAGTTAAATGATGGATAAAATGACTTTAAAGCTTGATGAATTATGTTTAGTGAGATTGTCGCATCGCATGACTCTGTCCAACATCGACTTGAATCGAATTTTGAGGTTATACAAGGTGGAGTAGTTTGCCAAACTCGGATATGAAGTGATACTACGCGAAAATATCGCAGGTACAGGTGTGAGGGAGAGCAACAAGAATGTCTTTCTTTGAGGCATTCCATCGAACACCTGCTGGACATGATTCCAAATGTATATTAAGAGAGTGTTGAAGGTGATATACTCATCCTTGATGCATTTTTCCTTCACCTTTATGTCCTCTGTAACATAAATCAAGTTAGCTTCACAACTTCACATTTATTTACGTATTAAATATTTAAATAAAAAACCCTTATTTACATATGGGATTGTGTAGTTTTGTTGATGCATTTTTCGCGTATTAAAGCGTTGCAGCCATGCAACTTAGGATGGAGCTAAAGCTTTAAACTCCATGCGCTGAGGCGAGCTATGTGTAGATGGAAAATAATCGAGAGGCTAAAGTCCTCAATGACGAGTCGTGGCTGCTCCTTTTATCGAGAGCGAACACCATCTCTCGCAGAAGGAAAAGAACACCCAGATTTTCTTCAATCATGATTTAAGATAGCGAGCTGGTGATGATATGATTTGGAGAGGATTAATAGCGGCAAACAGCTGCTGCGCTTTCCTCTGTCCCTAGGCGTGACCAGCGCCGAAGCTAAGGTCGCCGATATGTTTGGACTCTACCAACGAATTCCATAGTCTGATTAAACTACGGGCTGTTGCACCGACAAACTTCAGATGCGCTTCAAAGTGTGTGACAATGCCCGCACACACGAGAACAAGCAGTAGCACTAGGGAAACAAAGCACAAACCTAGAATTAGGATGTACTAATTTTAAAGGGAATTAGAAAGCTTAGCCTTCAGGAGTGGAGTGAGGGAAATAGCAGCCCAGCGAGGGTCTAAATCCCATACTGTCTTAATTCACAGAATAGGGTGATGCAATCCATTCTCTGCTGACAAAGGCAAGAGCCAAAAAGGGTTCAGATTCTTTCAGGCATTTCTTGGAACAGCTACTGAGCAAACTTGATGCTGCTCAATCATAGCATTTTACTCCGGCTGCATATCCACCAGAATATTTGGCATAATATTTTTCGAATAAAACTTCAGTCCGAGCTTAAGTACAAGTTTTAGAAAGAGCTTGTAAGCATGTTTTCCTTCATTCTCATGTTCAAGCAGCACGTTACGTTCGCTTCCATCTACCGACAGAGGTTACAATCACTCTTTGGAAGAAGAGTGCTCAAATTTTATCCCATCAGGTTTTGGGAAGGTGGGCAACGGTGAATTGGTATTGAGATCTCTTATTACTGCATCATTGAATTAGTTCCAGGTGCGCGTAGGAGTGCGGCTTAAGCAAGCAATACAACGTTACCCCCGTTGTGGATGACTAGTTTCTCTGTTGTAGTTTGACAACAATTTCCTTCAACGTTAGTTTGAATAGAAACCATGAGGTATACTTTGAATCTGCAATTCAAAGATTCATATTAGTTTTACAAATGAACTTAAATCAAATAGAAGGAAATTTCTTAGAATATCCAAGAGCTATGTCACTCGCTGCATCCACATTGTGCGATGTGGCTCAATGAAATTTAGACTAAAATCCGCAGTAACATCAGGCGCAGTGATCAGGCAAACGCCGACAATTAGCTATATACGCCTACTGCAAACAGAAATAATAAAGCTCAAAGCAACAATGTTTCTCTTAGACATTTCTTCGAACAGTTGCTGAGCTCAGTATCATGTGAAATTTTTTAATAAGTAGGAGATGCGAAATTGGCTACAACATTTCTCCTTCAATTTCCTACTCCAACATCGACTTATACCGAAGCATGGAGCTATATATGTAGTACGAGGTTGAGAGGCTCCTATAAAGGGTGATGCAGCATAGGTACATCTAGCACAAATATGGTGCTCTTCTGTGAGGTATTTTGTCAAACACTTGCTGGGTATGCCTGCTACATTCTCCATTTCAAGAGCCTCATTCAAACGGATCTAAGATTTTATCCTCTCTGCAATTGAAACAAGCAGAAATTCAGCTAAACTCATGACACATTATAAATTAAATAGTGTGGCAGTGGATTTTTCGTGGGGACGAGGGCACGAAATCCCTAATTTAGGAGAACACAATCTGATTTTCGCAAGAAGAAACTCTGATTTCTTTCAAATTCCGGAATGACCGTTCTTAATCTGGAGACGATGATATCAGAATTGGAGTAGAAGACTGGAGGATGTCGATTATGAAGCGGCTATAACAAAATTTTCCGCAATATGTTTCCCTCATTTCCATCTTCTTCTTTATTAAAAGGTTTGGGGATTTTTCCCCAATCGATGCTTCCATAGCTGACGAGATATTCAAAGGGGATTGTTAGCTTCCTTATTCTGAAATTTCCTTCTCAGATCTGAGTATTTCCCCAATTTTTGGGGTAAATCGTGAGGATTCCATGTAATATTCCTGCTAAATCTGCAGCAAAAATAAACAAAATTCCAGAGAAATTGTTAATATTTTCCTTTTTCAAAGAAGCTTAATAACAGATCTAAAGAGAAGCGTGTATGCTTCGAAGAGAAAATCGACGCCTTAGTCAGATTTTCCCACAGACGGCGCCAGTTGTTAGATCTGGGTTGAAGATCAACAACAATAGAAATATGAATCAAGTTCGTGAAGGATCGAGTCCTCGAAATAATTATGAGAATCCATGGGAAGAGGATCGAATCCTCTAAATCCTAGTGAATAGCCTTCAATTCCAGCTCATATCACCGGGAACCTTGAAGAATTCCTGCAAAACAAAGCCGGAGGAGAGGGTGGGGGTCCTCCGGGAAGAACCTCCGACGCCCAAGTCAGTATCAAGTACCGGAAAAGTTGTTGAGGTTTCTTGGAGAAGAAACCTCTAGAGTGAGTGTGTGTTGATTCGCGCTAGAAGCACGTAATCTTCAGTGTAAAGTCTAGAGTGAGAGAATTGTTACCAAAAATGTAGTGGTTGCCATATATTTATAGTTGTAGAAGAGGTAGTGGCATTTCTGTGAATTTCCTTTGTTGTAAAAGGTAATATTAATTATACTAGTATTTTTAGAGAAAATTCTAGCTCTTTAAGGAAGAAGCTAGATCCTTGGGGAAAAAGCTAGATCTTTAGGGAAGATGCTAGCTTCTCAGAGGTGCTAGATCTTTAAGGTAGATGCTAGCTTCTCGGAGATGCCAAATCTTGATGGAGGTGCAGATCCCTAGCGGAGATACAGATCCCTCATGGAGATGAGATGCAGATCCCTAGCGGAGATGCAGATCCCTCATGGAGATCCCTAGCAGAGGTGCAGATCCCTCATGGAGATGCAGATCCCTAGCAGAGATGCAGATCCCTCATGGAGATGCAGATCCCTAGCAGAGGTGCAGATCCCTCATGGAGATGGTAGGTCCTGAGGGAAAATGGTAGGTCCCTCAAGGAAGATGCTCTCTCGGCCAGATGCTAGCATCTTCAAGGAAAATGCTAGATCCTGAAGGGAGAGCTCTTTGAGCCAGATGCTAGACCCTAAAGGGAGAGCTCTCTAGGCTAAATACTAAGTCTTTTGGTGACTTTTCGGGAGTGTTTTCATAGAAGGCTTTATTCAAGCTCAAGGCTTATGCCTTGTCGTTCATTCAAAGGACAAGTGTATCTTCCCCATTCGCTTATTCTCAACTAGTGACGCCACGTATTACTATGACGTGGAAGGAGCTGATTTAGTCCCTATCATCTACTCCCCCTGCTCCGAGAGACCTTGTTTTAAGAACAAGTCTGCCAGGAGCAAGTAATTTTACTGCTCACGTTACTATTTGTTCTACTTCATTTAAGTAGATTTTTTTTCTTTCCTTTTTTTTTTTTTTTTTTTTTTTTGGGAAAAAAATTTCTCATAAAAAATCAATTTTATGAAATAGATATTTACCTTATACGGCAGGATATAGGGGATATACCCCTACTCCCCCCCCCCCCAAAGTGAATTATAAGAAAACGAAAGAATTAAAATTCATAAACTTAATGGTCTATTTTGGAAGATACAGATTTCTTCAAATTGTAAACGTTCCGAGGTATTAGTAAAACCTCCCTTGCTTTTCATGTTTTTGAGCTCACATACTCCTCCTTTTAATATTTCCGTGACCAATAATGGTCCTTCATAGTTTGCACTAATGTATATGTATATATAATTGTAGGAGCGCAGATGCAGATATGAATTTATCTGCGGAAGTATAGGTACAAGTCTAAATCTGTTTTAGATGCGCAGATCATAATCTGTCAGAAGTGCAGATGCAGATCCGAGTTTGCAGAAGTGCATATGAAGATGCAGATCCGAGTCTGCAGAAGTGCAAATGCAGATCCTAGTCTGCAGAAGTGCAGATGCAGATCCAAGTTTGCAGAAGTGCAGATGCAGATCCGATTTTGTAGAAGCGCAGATCGGAACTGTCTGTAAAGTGCAGGTGCAGATATGAATCTGCTTGTAGAATCGTAGATCAGAATCTGTCTGCAAAAGTGTAGATCTGAATCTTTTTGAAGAAGTGCAGATCTTTTTGCAAATCTGAATCTGCCTGCAGAAATGCAGATTCGAATCATTTCATAGAACCGTAGATCTTTTTGCAGATCTGAATCTGCACGTAGAAGTGCAGATCTAAATCTATCTGGAGATCTGAATATGTCAGCAGATCTAAATAGGTCTTGCAAAGTGCAGATCTGAATTTGTCTGGAGATCAAAATCTGTCTGCAAATCTGAATATGTCTGCAAAATGCAGATCTAAATTTGTCTGCAGAAGCGCAGATAAAAATTGTCTACAAAGTGGATGTGCAGATATGAATCTGCTTGCAGAAGCATAGATCTGGCTGCCATTAATTGTATCATTTGCTTCTAGAGCAAATTATTAATTTCAGGTTCGCAGTTACCTTCTTTTAAGTGGCATCTTCCATGAGACATGCATATGCTTCATCCATGTTGGCAGCCTGGGTACCTTAGTGCTTCTTCTCGTTTGTGGTGTTGAAGCTATGCGAAAGTGTTCTTCTACCCTCTTGGGAGAAGTATCACATATGGTATAGTGATGCAGACCCAAATTTTGGACAAATTTTAAATCTTTATCCATCCTTCTAAAAGACATAAGATAGATCAATCAATTAGTTCATTGATTTTCAGGAGAAACTTTTAGTTCTACTTGGAATGGGGTACTTGGAACTTTGTTCCATTTTTATATACCCAAGTATTTACTTAATAGAACAATTTATATTTGAGTAAGTACTTGAGACTTTGTCTCGTATTTTCTTTCTAGATGCCTACTTTGTAGGGCTTTTTTTTTTTATTTCATCGGAGCCTAAGAGTTTTTGGGGCTTATCCGGGATTTTTTCATTGGAGCCCATGAGTTTTGGGGCTTATCCGGAAATGTAGAGCTTTGGCATTTGAGTGAGGTACTTGCAGCATAGGCAGGGTTTATCCTTTCAGTTCTGCCAATGGTTCTGTGCTGAGGAGGATTTGGCTATGAGGATAGTGGCCGCAGAGCCTAGATCTTTTGCCAGGGCTTATCCTTGGTTATCACTACCTCATTCCATCTCCTATTCTATTTATCATTTCCCAGAGGTGTACTTGTAGTGTCTACAATTCAAATACATAGGGGTAATTTTTAAACTCACCTGAATCAGTAGCAACAGTAGTTGATATTTTCTTCTTTACCTTTCAGAATTCAAGTATAGCCTTCCTTCTTCTTTCTCTTCACGAAAAATTAAAGGAGAACGCATGGAGTATCTAAAAATGACTCCATTTTAATTTTCAGCAATTTTGGTCTTAGCCAAGTTTCCACTATTCCTTCACTTCTCAGAAAATTCCACATAATTTCTAGGAAATATCAGAAAACTTCGAGTGGAAATCACGAAAAGAGACAGAAATAAGTGACACGCATAGAGATTTTTTAGCGAAAATTCATGAATTAACATGAAAGAGAATCGACGTCTCAACTCAAATATAATCAAGGCTTAAATGAATACCAATTTTTTCAGAGGCTTTCTGGTTTGTGTAGTTGAGGTTCTCAGAGATAAATGCTCCATTTGGCCTCAAGTGCTTCTTTGCAAGAGTATTTACTCATTTTTCTTTCATGTTGCTCGCTTTTCAATGAGCGAATCACCCCAAGCTACAAAACTTTTTGAAATGCAAAAGTTAATAAAATATGAGGGCCCTTGAGGGCGTAGTTATACACCACCTAGATAGTGGAATAAATAACATAGTTTAGTTTCCTAAAAAAATCAATCAAAGTAAGAACTAAGGTAGAGGCTTCCTGTGTTCTTCCAGTTTTTTAGATCATCATGATAGATGTGAGGGGCTGATTAGAGGCATAACTTGTTCTACTGTGCTTCTGGCTTTCTGATTCTTTCGGTGCTTCTGCACCTCTGTGCGCTTTTGGTGCTTCTGGGCCTTCGCTTCTGGCACTTTCATGCTTCTGCGCTTGTGGCGCTTCTGGTGCTTCTGCACTTCTGCATCGCACTTGGCATAAATGCATTCTCTCCCTTTTGCTTTTATTTATTTGCATTATTCCTTTGGGAAGTAAATCACCCTGTGCTATCAATCTTTTTTAAGCACAAAGTTAGTAAAATATGTAAGAGCCACCAGGTGGAGGGCTGTACGTTAGCAGAAAAACAGATAGAGAGAACTTTGCTCAAACTATGAACATATTTAATTTATTCAACAACACATTATGCAAGAAAGGGATTATTTCCCTTTATTGATATCCGAAATATGGATATCGTTATTGAAGAACCTGTTAGCAAAGGGTCATGAAGATCTGAGCGTGAGCACAAATGTTGCATGGATTTATGTTTTCTTATCTAGCATCAAGCCATGACTTGTTTGCAAGTAGTTCCTCATGTGAGCACTTGCTACTTCTGGTGGAACATTTGTATGCAGGTGTCTCTTTAGAAGATTTGATAGCAAGCGTTGCGGGGATCTGCCTTTACACTTTTTCCTATGCTGAATTTTCCTGTTTTCTTCAACTTGGTGCTTTTAACCTCCAAAACAAGAGCATGTGGCAGTAAGTATGCAGACTTGGCAGTAGGTAGGAAGACTTGTATGCGAGTGCCTTTTTGAGTGAACACCTGTTCTTCTTTTGACAGATCTTGTCATTTAAATAGTCACAAGACGGGGAATGCAAGATGATGAGAGGATCTGGCAGAAGACCTCTCCGTGAGCACCTGCTGGTTTTTGAATATTCTCCCTGCACATGCTACAAGAGCTATTAACTTTAACTAATTACCAAGACCAGCAGAATTAATTAATTAGTACCACTAAAATTACTATATTTTGGGAGTACAATCCCAAACCATTTAGATGTGTTACTAGTTGATATTGATTTCCATCCAAAATATTTCTACAGCTGTTGTAGAAATATGGGAGCCAAACTCATGTTACGACCATGTAGGGAGAAGTAACCCAGACTTGAACTTCTTTGTTCAATTCATCTTGCTGTTTGCTACCATTCAATTAGGTGCTCCTACACCTGAGCTTACACACAATCAACTTGTGATTATTAACATAGGTATTACTAATAATATATGCATAAAGAGGGGAATGCATAGGTAAGTCTGAACACATCGATGAAGAAAGGGTTCTAGCAGCATAATGATGATATGAAATAATTTTTGATTTCCATATGCTTTACGTAAAGCAAACGCAGAAAATCAGAACCAAAAGTTGGGGCTAAATCCAGATAATCTATTTTGTAAATATTAGCCCAAAATCTTTATAATAAATTAAAAGAGTTAAACTTCTTGTAAAAGTTCTTCTTGAACTTGGCAGATCAACAGCTTCACAAGCATATTTATCTATGCGGGGACATCACGGCTGTGTTTGGAGATTACTTCCTTTTCAGGGAAAAGAATATCCTGTTCTAGGGAAATTACAGTTGTTGCTTAATAACAACTAGAGTATAGAGAGATATTTGGTTCTCAATGATTCTGATGGAATTTCTGCTCATGAACAAAGGCAAAATCGTTATTCTAAAATAATCATCAAAGATAATTGTCATAGTTCCCTTCCAATAGGGACTCACACCCTCCCCAACAGTGGGTGCTAATTTTGCACACGCGCTTGAGATTATAGAAATTCTATAGAATTTATAAAAGATGTAAGTAAATGATACTTAGCTCGGATGAGGATTTAGCATCCCCAACTAGTTTATTTGAGGATTTAGCGTCAAGCGCGTTAACCTTCATTTTTTCCATGTCATTTTGCTTGCATTGCTTCTTTCTTCAGGGAAGGAGATTCCTGTACTGGAGGAATTAAACATGAGGAACAGCATTAGAGCAGCTACAATTCTTTTCATAGATATACAGTTTAAATATCAAACTTCCAACAAGAGTTCAAATTAATCCCAAGAATTAGTTGCTACGCTGAGGCATTTCTCAGGATCTAAATAAAATTCAGCTTGTAATTTATAAAATTGATATGCTATGTAGGAAGTATTTTGGTCTGTAATCTGTTCTTCATTGAGGACAAATAGCTCGGTGTGAGTGGCTGAACCCGCCCTTTCATTTCGCATCGAATTTGCTAATGAAAATCTGATGAGAAATAATCAACAAAGATGTGAAGTACTACCTCGCAGCAGTCTTAACAATCACTTATAGATAAAAGCAGCTATATAAAGCCTCATACTTCAAAACGAATATGGTTCTAATCATGCACGCAAGTCATACGCATGTCAGGATAAGGTAACTTGAATGAGCACAAGTGTTCAGGCTTGGCAATTCATCTGAAACTCATGCTCAAAGATGAAAATAATTCTACTATTTTAAGAAAATTTCGTAGGTTAATCTTATGTTTCTTTGTAACTCATAGCTAAATAACCAAGCGATTAGCTCATGATTAGCAAGTCAAAAGTGTCAGAATGATTTTACCGACTTCAAGCAGAGATTTATCTAACCATGTACAGTTTCATAGCCCTGCAGCTTGGTGTTTTCACCAACTTTGCTTGGCTGCACATGGGAGGAGCTCCATTTGCTTGCCACTTCCCTCTGCAACATTGACATAATTACATTAGATAACACAAAAACTCCAAGTTAAATGATGGATAAAATGACTTTAAAGCTTGATGAATTATGTTTAGTGAGATTGTCGCATCGCATGACTCTGTCCAACATCGACTTGAATCGAATTTTGAGGTTATACAAGGTGGAGCAGTTTGCCAAACTCGGATATGAAGTGATACTACGCGAAAATATCGCAGGTACAGGTGTGAGGGAGAGCAACAAGAATGTCTTTCTTTGAGGCATTCCATCGAACACCTGCTGGACATGATTCCAAATGTATATTAAGAGAGTGTTGAAGGTGATATACTCATCCTTGATGCATTTTTCCTTCACCTTTATGTCCTCTGTAACATAAATCAAGTTAGCTTCACAACTTCACATTTATTTACGTATTAAATATTTAAATAAAAAACCCTTATTTACATATGGGATTGTGTAGTTTTGTTGATGCATTTTTCGCATATTAAAGCGTTGCAGCCATGCAACTTAGGATGGAGCTAAATCTTTAAACTCCATGCGCTGAGGCGAGCTATGTGTAGATGGAAAATAATCGAGAGGCTAAAGTCCTCAATGACGAGTCGTGGCTGCTCCTTTTATCGAGAGCGAACACCATCTCTCGCAGAAGGAAAAGAACACCCAGATTTTCTTCAATCATGATTTAAGATAGCGAGCTGGTGATGATATGATTTGGAGAGGATTAATAGCGGCAAACAGCTGCTGCGCTTTCCTCTGTCCCTAGGCGTGACCAGCGCCGAAGCTAAGGTCGCCGATATGTTTGGACTCTACCAACGAATTCCATAGTCTGATTAAACTACGGGCTGTTGCACCGACAAACTTCAGATGCGCTTCAAAGTGTGTGACAATGCCCGCACACACGAGAACAAGCAGTAGCACTAGGGAAACAAAGCACAAACCTAGAATTAGGATGTACTAATTTTAAAGGGAATTAGAAAGCTTAGCCTTCAGGAGTGGAGTGAGGGAAATAGCAGCCCAGCGAGGGTCTAAATCCCATACTGTCTTAATTCACAGAATAGGGTGATGCAATCCATTCTCTGCTGACAAAGGCAAGAGCCAAAAAGGGTTCAGATTCTTTCAGGCATTTCTTGGAACAGCTACTGAGCAAACTTGATGCTGCTCAATCATAGCATTTTACTCCGGCTGCATATCCACCAGAATATTTGGCATAATATTTTTCGAATAAAACTTCAGTCCGAGCTTAAGTACAAGTTTTAGAAAGAGCTTGTAAGCATGTTTTCCTTCATTCTCATGTTCAAGCAGCACGTTACGTTCGCTTCCATCTACCGACAGAGGTTACAATCACTCTTTGGAAGAAGAGTGCTCAAATTTTATCCCATCAGGTTTTGGGAAGGTGGGCAACGGTGAATTGGTATTGAGATCTCTTATTACTGCATCATTGAATTAGTTCCAGGTGCGCGTAGGAGTGCGGCTTAAGCAAGCAATACAACGTTACCCCCGTTGTGGATGACTAGTTTCTCTGTTGTAGTTTGACAACAATTTCCTTCAACGTTAGTTTGAATAGAAACCATGAGGTACACTTTGAATCTGCAATTCAAAGATTCATATTAGTTTTACAAATGAACTTAAATCAAATAGAAGGAAATTTCTTAGAATATCCAAGAGCTATGTCACTCGCTGCATCCACATTGTGCGATGTGGCTCAATGAAATTTAGACTAAAATCCGCAGTAACATCAGGCGCAGTGATCAGGCAAACGCCGACAATTAGCTATATACGCCTACTGCAAACAGAAATAATAAAGCTCAAAGCAACAATGTTTCTCTTAGACATTTCTTCGAACAGTTGCTGAGCTCAGTATCATGTGAAATTTTTTAATAAGTAGGAGATGCGAAATTGGCTACAACATTTCTCCTTCAATTTCCTACTCCAACATCGACTTATACCGAAGCATGGAGCTATATATGTAGTACGAGGTTGAGAGGCTCCTATAAAGGGTGATGCAGCATAGGTACATCTAGCACAAATATGGTGCTCTTCTGTGAGGTATTTTGTCAAACACTTGCTGGGTATGCCTGCTACATTCTCCATTTCAAGAGCCTCATTCAAACGGATCTAAGATTTTATCCTCTCTGCAATTGAAACAAGCAGAAATTCAGCTAAACTCATGACACATTATAAATTAAATAGTGTGGCAGTGGATTTTTCGTGGGGACGAGGGCACGAAATCCCTAATTTAGGAGAACACAATCTGATTTTCGCAAGAAGAAACTCTGATTTCTTTCAAATTCCGGAATGACCGTTCTTAATCTGGAGACGATGATATCAGAATTGGAGTAGAAGACTGGAGGATGTCGATTATGAAGCGGCTATAACAAAATTTTCCGCAATATGTTTCCCTCATTTCCATCTTCTTCTTTATTAAAAGGTTTGGGGATTTTTCCCCAATCGATGCTTCCATAGCTGACGAGATATTCAAAGGGGATTGTTAGCTTCCTTATTCTGAAATTTCCTTCTCAGATCTGAGTATTTCCCCAATTTTTGGGGTAAATCGTGAGGATTCCATGTAATATTCCTGCTAAATCTGCAGCAAAAATAAACAAAATTCCAGAGAAATTGTTAATATTCTCCTTTTTCAAAGAAGCTTAATAACAGATCTAAAGAGAAGCGTGTATGCTTCGAAGAGAAAATCGACGCCTTAGTCAGATTTTCCCACAGACGGCGCCAGTTGTTAGATCTGGGTTGAAGATCAACAACAATAGAAATATGAATCAAGTTCGTGAAGGATCGAGTCCTCGAAATAATTATGAGAATCCATGGGAAGAGGATCGAATCCTCTAAATCCTAGTGAATAGCCTTCAATTCCAGCTCATATCACCGGGAACCTTGAAGAATTCCTGCAAAACAAAGCCGGAGGAGAGGGTGGGGGTCCTCCGGGAAGAACCTCCGACGCCCAAGTCAGTATCAAGTACCGGAAAAGTTGTTGAGGTTTCTTGGAGAAGAAACCTCTAGAGTGAGTGTGTGTTGATTCGCGCTAGAAGCACGTAATCTTCAGTGTAAAGTCTAGAGTGAGAGAATTGTTACAAAAATGTAGTGGTTGCCATATATTTATAGTTGTAGAAGAGGTAGTGGCATTTCTGTGAATTTCCTTTGTTGTAAAAGGTAATATTAATTATACTAGTATTTTTAGAGAAGATTCTAGCTCTTTAAGGAAGAAGCTAGATCCTTGGGGAAAAAGCTAGATCTTTAGGGAAGATGCTAGCTTCTCAGAGGTGCTAGATCTTTAAGGTAGATGCTAGCTTCTCGGAGATGCCAAATCTTGATGGAGGTGCAGATCCCTAGCGGAGATACAGATCCCTCATGGAGATGAGATGCAGATCCCTAGCGGAGATGCAGATCCCTCATGGAGATCCCTAGCAGAGGTGCAGATCCCTCATGGAGATGCAGATCCCTAGCAGAGATGCAGATCCCTCATGGAGATGCAGATCCCTAGCAGAGGTGCAGATCCCTCATGGAGATGGTAGGTCCTGAGGGAAAATGGTAGATCCCTCAAGGAAGATGCTCTCTCGGCCAGATGCTAGCATCTTTAAGGAAAATGCTAGATCCTGAAGGGAGAGCTCTTTGAGCCAGATGCTAGACCCTAAAGGGAGAGCTCTCTAGGCTAAATACTAAGTCTTTTGGCGACTTTTCGGGAGTGTTTTCATAGAAGGCTTTATTCAAGCTCAAGGCTTATGCCTTGTCGTTCATTCAAAGAACAAGTGTATCTTCCCCATTCGCTTATTCTCAACTAGTGACGCCACGTATTACTATGACGTGGAATGAGCTGATTTAGTCCCTATCAGAGAACACACCCTAAATAGAAATGCTGCAGTCTTTATTGTCTTTATTGACGGACAAAAATGGCAAAAGAAGGGAGTACTACCTCCAACCCATGAAAGTAATCCTATTTGTATTTGGCACAAAAATTAAGGAATGAGAGAATATGTGGCTATAATCAATTTTTAGGAGAGAGAGTTAATTGTAGCCACAAATTTTTTACCATTTTAGAAAATGAGACTAATAAGTGGGATGGACTAAAATGACAAATGAGACTACTTTCATGTGGTTTAGAGGTAGTATATTGATAGACAACTAGAATTAGGGTGTGACACGTGGTGTGAGGGTAAAGGGAAGTTTAGGACACATGGGGATGGGGGTGTTTACCTAATTATTCTTTTTCTTGCTTTCTAAGTTAAGATTACTTAGTCGGTGCACTTTCTAGTTTAGATACCTCCTTTTTATTCACTTTGTATTTGGATCTCTCATCTTTTCCTTTCCTTTTCCTTTTTCATTTTATTATTTATTCATTTAATCTTGAAATTACTGATTTAATATTGAAATTACTGATTGTTGCTGCATTCATAAATTTTCTTTGCTTTTGAAGATTCGATTAATAGTTCATTGTTGAATGATTATTTCATCATAATTTTAAATTTTCATTATAACTATACCAATATAAATTCTTTTATAGTTTTTATTTATTATTACTATAATTTTTTTTTTACGAAATGTCTTATCCTGGTTAAATTAGAAAAGTAAATAAATTATAGTGTGAAACTCATAAAATGTGAAGGGAAATAATAAAATAAAAAAAAATCTTGATATTGATAAACTAAAAATCAAATTCCGTTTTGAAATAAATTGTGGGGAATTAGAATCAATTAAGTTCCTGAACCGCCATTAGCACATGGGTTGCTAAGAGCATCAACAACGTTGAGCTCCAAGTTGGCGTTTTCTCCCATTTTTCAAGCAGAGAGTGCCCTAACCTAAAATTGGCCACAGTGCATAGGCTTTTTTCGAGGCTCTCTCCAATTTAATTTATTATTTAATTCGATTTAGTTTTTTTAATTCAATTTTTAATTTATTGTTGGAATATTTGTTAAGGGGAGGAGTAATCTATTTATGCTTATAAAATGATACAATTTTGTTTTGATTAGATTCCAAAACCCCATAGATATTTCCCTTGTTATTTTTGATGTATGCAAGCATCGCTTCATGTAATTCTCAATGCATTAGAAAAGCTCAATTGTATTTTGTTCCAGCACAAGTGTGCTGTTGTCCAAGCGAAGTGAAGAAAAGCGAAGATGACTTTACTTTTTCAAGTGTGCTGAAAGCGACAAGTCACAAGCGATCACTTTTACAAAGTGAGAAGCGACTACAGTTAAGAGCAACTTGAACAGAAGCACTCGTGCAAAAACTACTCAGAGAAAGCGACATTAGTACAAGCGTCAAGTCAAACACTATCCAACACTGATGAAGCACTCGTGAGAAAATACGAGAAGCGACAAAGTAAACTGGAGTTTGAATTTCAAAATTCAAACTCTGCAACAGTTCGTACACTTCATTAATGCAGCGCGGAGGTCAGAGAACGTGTGGAAGATTGCTATAGGTCAACGGATATCACCGGAATAGTGCAGAGCTGCTGTCAAGTTGGAAATCTGTAGATATCTAGGGTTTTCTCTTTCAGAAAGAAAATAAGCCGGAAAAGCACTGACCACCTGCAAAAAGCTGCAATGTCGCTTGACTGAAGGGAAGTGAATAGCACACGCCACCAACCTCTCTAACGGGTAGCTGTCGATCTCTTACTATAAATAGGGGTGCATACTCAACGTGAAGACTTACGAAACTATTCTTTCGCGCACAAGTTTACAGCAAGAACTTCAGAGCTCTCTCGCATTCATCTTTCCAAGTTCTTAAGTTCTAGAGTTTAGTTGAGTCCTTAGAAATTCTCAAAAGTTTCTATGTCCACAGTACCTATATCCCTTCAACCCTAGATTTTTCTAGGAGGTGAATCCTTATCCTTTTTACATGATCTTTCATTGTAAAAGGATTCTTTAAGTTAGAACTTTCAAAACATAAATCTAAACCCTCATTCATAGCTTGTTGTTAGATCGAGTTGTAAGTTTGAGTTTGAGTTTGTTTGTGTCTGTTTGATCGGAGTTTGTGAAGCTTAAGTCCAAGTACTTAAGTAGAAAAATAAAGATCGTTTGTTAGGAGTTTCTTAGGTTACTAGAGAACCCTTTCTAATCTCTAGGTTTTGAGTTCAAGGTTGAACTTAGAACACTTTACTGGGAAGGATAAAACCAGTACGTATCATTGTGGTTGTTCGAGTTTCGAGTGAAGAAATTTTGAAGTTGCTGAGTGAAGACAACAAGTAGATGTAGACCTCTGAACCACTATAAAATGCTTCGTCCTTACTGCTTTCTAGCTAAGTATTTATCGCTTTCATTTCTATATCTTTACTAGCTTTCGGTTATAGCATAAGACATACACTCACTTTAAACAACCAATATATATATTTTTATACTAAGGCAAGATTTTAAAAGCGAGTATAATATCGCTCACCAAATTCCGTAAGCGTTTTATTCTCTAAAAGCGATTCGCTTCTGAAAAGCTCACGCTTCTTCAAAAGTGAAATACTTCTCTCTTTAAGAGCACACAGTTTTTCGAAGAAATTTTTAGAGAAGTCCGAACTTCTCTAACGCGTGTATTCACCCCCCCTTCTACACATGTAAACTCGCTTCTGGGACCAACAAGTGGTATCAGAGCAGGGGTTCTCAACCTCTGTCTCTTGATACTGTAACGTGTTAAATTGTTACAGTTAGGTTACCGAACCGATCTATTTTCTTAAAATCTTGCATTAAGACTGACACGCTAGCATATCTGCATACTACTAATTAATTTTGCAAGCATGTCTTCAACGCAGTTACCACAGTTCTCAATAGAAGGATACAACACTTGGAGTTTCCGTGTTCAATCTCATCTCGCTTCCTTATATGATCGCATGTGGGAATTGATTGAGAATGGACCAATAGTTATCACGAAGATTGTCACTGGAAACCAAGTTGTAGAGCAAAGAGATGCTGATGGGAATGTTCAAGCTCAGCTCGAAGGAATTCTAGACCAAGTGATACCAAAGCCTCGAACTGAGTTCACTACCTATGAATTCAAGGTCGACAATCTTGACCGGCTAGCTAGGAACATGATCCAATCAACAGTTTTCGATACTCATCTTGCACGAATCATGAAGTGCAAGACAGCTAAGGAAATGTGGGATACCCTTGCTCTTCTCTCTCAAGGTACAGAGAAAATCAAGGAGAACAAGCTCTCCGTGCTCAGAGAATTTGAAGCTTTATCAATGAAGAACAATGAAATCATGGAAATGTTCGAGACCCGAGACTTGAACATGGTTTCATCGCTTACTACCCTAGGAAAGGACCTTACTCACAAAGAGGTCAACTCTAAGGTGGTTCGAGCGCTTACTGGAAAATGGCAAACAATTAAGGAAAATTGTTGTTCATGAAGGATCTTGGAGCAGTCTCACCCGAAGCATTATTCTTTGAATTCAAAGCGATGGAGTTTGATCTAAATGGAAAAGCGCCAAGGGATGATGATGATGAGTCTCCAGCACTAGCAAAAGGCTTAGCCTTTAAAGCTTATGAAGAATCAGAACCATCCGTGCCAAGCGCCGCTTTCTCCCATGGCGATATAACTGACATGTCCAAGGAAGAGCTAAAGGAATTCTCTTTGACCCTACTGAAAGGGTTTAACACTTCGAATGCTCGCGCGGGGACAAGTGAATCGCTTGACTCCTCGTAAAGGAAGAAATGATGAGAAATCAATGATTATTTCCAAGGAGAAAATGAATATACGGATGTCATAAGATAGGCCACTAGAAAAGTGAGTGCCCAGATATAACAGATAAAAAGAAGCTAGAAATTCAAACTCGAAGGGATAATGCCAAAAGAGCCGCTCTACTAGCTGAAGAGTCAATTGAAGCATCGCTCGTCAACAAAATTATCAACCATGATGCAGATGAATTCACTGATGATGATGAAGCAAATGCTTTAGGTATCGACATGGGACTTATGGCTATGAGTGACGATGACATAAGTGTAGAGGAGACACCTATTTCTAACTTTTGTACTTCTCTAATTACACATGCACACAAGCAATGTGAAGTGAGTGATTCCTAAGAAAATTGGGAGGAAAACACTTTACATATCGATGATAATGAACTGCTTCATGATTACCTTGAATTATCTAAGAATCACGAATCACTTCAAAAGTTCATAGCTCGATACATGGAAGATAATAAGAAGTTGTCAAGCAATCTTATTCTTGCAAAAGATAAGATTAACTTAAACAACTCGATTATAATAATCTTCATGCTAGCTATGACTATTTGAAGGAGAGTCATCAAAAACTTAAAAAATTGGTGGTTATTTGTTGAAGCGATAATAATAAACTCGCAGATATGCTTAAGGAGAAATAATGCGATCTCCTTAATTTGCGAACTAAGTTCGAAGACCTCCAACAATGCTTCCAAGTTGTATAAGAGAGTGAACAATCCATTTGAACTAAACTTAATGATCTCAATAAGGTATCTCACACCATTGAGACCATTGGGCAATCTCTTCGACCAATTTGCTGAAATAAAGGGATTGGGTTTGTGGATTTCACCAACCAAGCCTCTACCTTTGCCGGAATTTCAACTAAGAATTCCTTCAAAGGGAAGAAGAGCAAGCCCACTGCTACTCTTCATCCCGCCGGCAAAGGAAAAGAGAAGGTTGAACCCAAATTGACTTTTCCAAAGAAATTTATTTTAAAAACCAAGGGAAAGCGATTTGTACTGGCACCCATATGCCGAGGGAAATGATTCACCCAATACTTATATTCATCCTCATTTTCCTGTAAGGAAGATGAATATATTTCCTAGCGGTGATTATCATTATTATGAGAGTACACCGGATGATTATGTTCGCATAACTATTCCACTCCCTCATAATATGAAGGAGAAAGTCTATCCTCCACGATTTGCTTCGAGGAAGAAGAGACAATCTTACTTCATTGCACGTCAACACGCTTATGGTTATGACTCTTAGCATAACCTGAATATTGTTAACAAGGCACCCAAACAAAAGGCTGCTTCACCATTGAAGTTTAGTCAAGTGTGGGTTCCAAAGAAAACTAACCCTGTAGGACCTAAATAGATTTAGGTACCTAAGGTTAAACCTTGAACGTGCATGGCAAGAAGAAGGACCTCAACAAGCGAGAAAAGAAAAAGGAAGAAGCTATTTGGTACCTGGACAACGGTTGTTCATGTCACCTGACTTGTGAAAAATCTTTTCTCATGGAGTACATTGAAGAAGAGAGTCCTTCAATAACCTTTGGTGATAACTCACAATGTTTGACTAAAGGGCATGGTACTTTTTACATCGGACATGCAAAACTTCACGATGTTTCATATATTGATGGTCTTAAACATAATATGGTTTCTATTTCCCAACTGTGTGATAAGGGTTATAGTGTCGAGTTTGTTGCTAATGAGTGTATTGTCAAGAACAAATCGAATATGCAGATTGCTCTAACAGGTGTACAAAAAGGAAGCATGTATGTTGCAAACTGGAAAGCTTGTGACGAGGGAACCTATCTAGTAGCAAAGAGTTCTTCGGAAAGAACGTGGCTGTGGTATCGCCGATTAGCCCATCTCAATTTCCAAGCACTCAACAAGATTTCTAGAAAAGTCCTTGTTCATGGCATTCCAAATGAAGTCTTTGATAGAGATCAACTATGTGCAGCCTGTCAAAGCGGCAACCAAGTAAAAGCGTCATTTCAAAGCATTGAAGGAACTGCAACTTCGCGCATATTGGAGCTATTGCACATGGATCTCTTTGGCCCTATCTCTCCCATAACCCTAAATGGAATGAAGTATACTTTAGCGGTAGTTGATGATTATTCACGCTTCACTTGGGTAGTATTTCTTTTCAGGAAAAAGGACACGCTTCAACAACTTCCAAAGTTGTTAAAACAGCTTACAAATGAGAAGGGTCATACCGTGATTAAAATACGCTCGGATTGTGGAACAAAGTTTTTTTAACTCAGTTATAGAAGCGTATTGCACGGAGCATGACATCAAACATCAAATTCAATGGCCCGCACTCCACAGCAGAAGGAATAGCTGAATGGAGAAATTTCACTTTTAAAGAATTAGCTCAGTCGATGCTAGCTGACTGCCAAAGCGATTTTGGGCTGAAGCAATTTACAGCGCTTGCTATGTCCAATACCGCACATGCATCAACACAAGACACCAAAAGACTCCATATGAAATATGGACAGGGAGTATACTTGACGCTTCCTCCTTTTTGGCAGCATAAAAAATGGGTTGGGTGGGAGCAGACTGTACGGTTGTGCTTTGGCTGGCGGCTCCTGGCAGAGTGATGTTCGGCTGATTAGGCTTCAAGAGACCTTGTGCCAGGAGTGCGCCTAGGACTTGTGCAGAAAGGATTGGAGCTGGAAAGCGCGCATTGGTCAAAATGATCAACTTTTCGAAGCTTGCGCGGAACACACGAAACTCAGATTGGACGAAAGCCGCGAGCGCCTCCATTTTGTTGGAGATGCCCTCCAGCATGGTGTTTGGCCCAACCTGGCTCGATCCGCTTTGCACTCCAGCTGCGGCTTGGCCCACCATGGCCACAGTCTGCTTCCTTTGGTTTTCGGAGTCTGTGAGCTTCCTTTCCACGGACTCCAGCTTCTCCTTTAGCTTTTAGGCGACTGAATTGGCTTTGAATTTCTCAGCTTTTGCCACCTTCAGCTCTTCCTTGAGTTGTGTGACCGTGTCATTAGGGTGGGAGAGTTCGGCCTCAGCGGCTTCGAGCTCCTGATGGACACGCTCCCTGTCGTCTAACTCGGTAGAGAGCTTCAGCATTTCCGAATGTAAGGCTGAGAATTCTTGAAGCTTTGCCTTAACATTTGAAACTTCATCATGAGCCAATTCTACGTGCTCTTTCTCCTCAGCCAACTGTATCTCCATAGCCGCCGATTTCACCTTCAACTCTTCCAATGGTTTGGCAGCAGTGGAGAGCTCCTCTTCTTTCTTCAGCTTTTCCTTCTTCAGTGCTTTCAACTCTGTGGTAGTAGTTGAAAGCTCGTCACCCACCTTCTTCTTTTCCTCAGCTTTAGAAAGATGGCTCTCTTTCTCCTTTATTTCTGTCTTCAGCTGGGCGCACTCACGCTCCACCTCGTCATGAGTGGTTTGAAGAACCGAGAGCTGTTCTTCAAACGCAGTGACAGTGGCGCCAGCTGGTGTTAATGGAACGGGTGTGTAGGAGGGAACAAGCTCCTTGACCTTCCTCTCGATGCACTTCCACACCTCTGGCTCATCGATCAGGTCATCAAATCGTTCCAGATCAAAATGGCTAAGGATCGAGGCCTCTTCCTCGATCAGCGCTTTGGGGTCGTTAGCCCGCACCAACTGGTAAACTTTGTAGATGTTGGTGCCGCGGCTTCGGACATAAAGTGGGAAATGACTTCCAGTATGGATGGAAGTAGAGAGAAATCTCCAAAAAATTCCTGGATTTCCTCTTCGGCCCACAAAAGCTCCCTGTCGATAGCCTGCACTACCGGGCTGGACGCTTTGGGAGTGGGAGGAGTGTCAGCTTCCAGCCCCTCATCTACTAATGGACTTGACGCTCCATCATTAAAATTGAGAGCGCCAATGCGAACAACATCCTTTCCAGGCGCATCAACTTCCTCTCCTTCTTCATCCTGTGCGGCTTGGGCACCGGCTTCCAGATCCTGACTCAACGTCTGGTCAGAGTCTGAAGCATTGGAAGAGGAAGTGGCGCTTTCCTCGTCATCTTCATCTACCAATCCACACTTTCCAGCAGTGGAAGGGACTGATTTCTCTGATATCGGACGGCGCTTTGTCTTCTTTGGGGCTTTTCCACCATTCTTCTTTTTTCCACCCTACAACGCTTTCTTGAGAAGCGAAGCCTCCTCTTCAGTATATTCAATGGTAGTAGCAGTTGGAGGGGCTATGCTAAAATCGTCACCTGGAAGCGCCTTGCTAAAGAGCACTCTTGTGTACGCCTTCTCCACTGGCCATTCTTATGCAGGCCAGGCGTGCTCCAAAAACATCGACACTTTCATGCAGTATTTTAGCTTTCCACGGAAAGTGAACTTTCTACGGTCTGCTCCCTCCGTGAATTCACTCACGTCTTTCTTCGCTTCCAAGAGCTGGTTAAAATGAGTTTGGAGGGAAGAATAATAAGAAATTTAAATTACACTTACAAAGGTCCAAAGTTATGTTGAAGGTGGTTTTGAAAGCCATTCAATCCTTTGCTTGCTTGATCGGTTTGATTCTCTTCCTTCACTCGTTCCAATTACGATTCGACCTCGCGCATTGATAATGAAACACATGGAACTTGAGACAAAGAAAGAAACTTAGGAATAAGAAGTATTAGCATTGAGACAATGGAGAACGTATAAGAAATGACTTCAATGAAAAATAAGAAACAAAAACCAAATTCAAACTAAAGAAACTAACTAAAATGAAAAAGAAAAGGATAGTTGTTGGGGTGCCTCCCAACTAGCGCTTAGTTTAATGTCGTTAGCTTGACGATACTTCTTTTCCCTTTCAAGGGACATTGAATGAAGTCCAACCTCGATCAAGCACCAACTCATCCTCTAGCTCATCAAACTTCGGTTCATCCATTCTTGACTCCTCCGGATCATCCAAAGCACTCGACACGTGGAATGTTGCCTTCTCTTCATTCATTCGAAGGGTGATACTCCCTTCGAAAACATCAATGAGGGCTTGACTAGTGGCCAAAAAGGACCTTCCAAGAATCATCGGGATGTCCCGGTCCTCCGGTATGTCGAGAACAACAAAATTTACCGGATAAATTAGTTTTCCAACCCTTATGAGCACATCTTTAACAATACCTCTTGGATAAGAAATTGAACGATCCGCCATTTGGAGAATAAGTGAGGTGTGCTTAAGAGTTCCAATCTTCAAACGATTGAAGATGGAAAGGGGCATCGAATTCACGCCCGAGTCCAAATCACACAAGACATTCCTAAAAGTTTGGCCTCCTATCTCACAGGGTAAAGTAAACTTCCTGGGGTCCCCTTCTTTGTTTGGAATCTTCTTTTGTAGATGAGCACTACATTCCTCCGACAACACAATGGTTTCACCCTTATCAAATTTCCTTTTCTTTTTAACCACATCCTCCAAGAATTTCTCATGATCCAGAATTTCACTCAACAAACCAATCAATTAAGCATTTATCTCTAATTTCTTGAATGAATCTAACAAATCACCTTTCCTCTCATGCAAATTCTCATCAATAGGCTTAAGGGAAGATGCTAGATTATCCAAGCTATTCGACTCAACATGCTCTTTAGAGACTTTAGGAGTTGGAGTAGAAAGGGTACCTTTTTGATTCTTGTGAGCACTCTCATTCTCTATAGGTTCTTGAGCACCAATTTTACCCCTCAACTTTGAAGCTTCATAAGCATCCTTCCTTCTTTGTAGATCTTTTAGCGTATCAAGACGCTCATCAAAGGGAATTGCCTTGGAAATCCTCATTCTTAAATAGTAATCATGAATGTCCAAATTTGTCCAACCTTTTATAGATGAAATAATTGGACAAAGATCTATGATTCTTGGATCGGACTCATCAAATTCCACAAGATTGCTCTTAGCAAGATTCAGAGATTTCCCACAAGGCATATGTGAAGGTGTCGAAGAAACGTCACTCACCACATGAATGGCGTTGCATTGTTGCTTTGGGTTTTCTTGAGCCTTGCTAGAGGATTCTCCGGCCTTTTGTAGAGTGGTAGCTTGGTTAGCCATTTGGCTAATTTGGCCTTCCATCATCTTAACTTGCTTTGTCAAGGAAATAATCGTATTCTCTAATGCATTCACTTTTTGACCGGTTTAAGTGATAAATGAGCTTTGTTGATTGGCCATTTGTTGCACGATTTGCTCAATAGAAGGGGATGTCTTCTTAGGTTCTTCAAGCACCCCTTGATAGACGGAGAATCCGGAAGGTGGAACTTGAGCACTATTTGGATTTCTATAGGAGGGATTGGGAGGATTCCTAGTGTTGGGATTATAGGCTTGATAGCCTCCTTGTTGACCATACGAATAACCACCTTGTTGATTGCCTTGAAATCCCCCTTGGTGTGCTTGAAAACCTTGCTTGTTGTAATTGCCATAAGGACTTTGATTAACATAACTCACATTTTCATCTCTATTGAACTCCAAAGTCCCTCTAGAGTAATCACCATGCATTTGAGCTTTCCTTTCATTTTCATATGTTTTCTTCAAATTGGCACTAAGGCTAAAGCATCGTACCTTGCATCCTCAAGAACCGAGTTCACCCTCTTCGTAGGGCCCCTTTCCATTGGCCCTTGATAACTATTGGCTACCATTTCTTCTATAATCCTTAAAGCTGCTTTAGCATTCCGGTTCACAAGACAACCACCGGAAGTCGCATCAACTATACTTCTTATATGGGGAGAGAGACCACTATAGAACACTACTAGAAATTCACTCATACACTACGGTTTTACGATTAAAAACCGTAGTGTAGGAAGGTGTAGAGAAAGGTACCTAGTATAGACTACAGTTCCGAACCGTAGTCTATACTCGTCATACACTACGGTTAAAACCCATAGTGTATACTGTAAAAAACCGTAGTGTAGGCAGGTGTAGAGATAGGTACATAGTATACACTACGGTCCAAAACCGTAGACTATACTCGTCATGCACTACGGTCGAAAACCGTAGTCTTTAATGGAATCAAACGTAGTGAAAAGTCATGTAGAGAAAATAATTTTGCATAGTCTACAGTCCAACACCGTAGTCTATGAGCATTATACTCTACGGTTTTGAACCGTAGTGCTTAAGAATTTCAAACCGTAGAGAGAAGTTCTGTAGCGAAAACACTTTTATATTCAAAATTCAAATATAGGAAATTGTAATAGCAATAATGAGAACAAAAAAAACAATATTCATTACCACTTAAATAAAAGTTGTAATACAATATCAGTTTAGTTACATCCATAATTACAAAAGAGTGTAGTTCCTTCTACTTGAACCAATTTAAAATACAATCTTCAAAATTCTACCACTTTCTTCCACATCCAAGCTTCTGTTCATGAATCTGTTGTATCAATAAAAATGAAAAAACAAGAAATGTAGTTAATTAAGAACTATAATCTAGTAATAGTAGAGAGAAAACATATTTGGGCTTTGGGCTTACCAATAGTTCCATAGAGTTGTGATTTTTTTCAACTGCAGACAATACAAACTTGAAACAATAATCACTGTACTAACAACTCTAGCTAATAGTTAATTAAGAACGCCATTAGGAAAGTCTCCAAGTACTAATAACATGCAATTAAACATGCATAAAATGATCAACATATGTAGGGTACATATAAAGAATTCTACTTCGATAGAGAAGTATATATATATAATCAAGACCTCTATTATACATGCATAAACAAGGAAACATATATACCTCTAACATCTGGGAAGCGATGATGCTTCTTTGAGGCCAATCTCAGAACCCTTAATAACATCTCCACTATTGCGACTTGATTAATTTATGAAACCAAATATATATTAGTATATAAGAATAATTATTATATAAGAATCTCATTTGCCTTGTTGTCATAGAGTTTCCAGAAACAATTTTTATTAGAATAAATGGACCTATTCTAGTATCTAGCTACAAATTAATTTGATAAGACTTTTAGCAGTATTAATCAACATAATACAAGGGAAGAAGATAAGAAAATACACACAGTATCACCTCATTTTAGTATAATTTGCATCAAATGAACATGAAAAGATGAAACCTGACATGGTTAATTGAGGGAAATCCTCCGAATTTCACTATATTACTGCCAGAATAAGAACTTCACAATTTTTCCAAAACATACAATTCAAATCTTCATCCAACAAAAACTAAAGGCAATCAGTACCAAGTTGGATTCAACAGAAAAACTGCAACAAAGGAGTAATGTCTAGATAATTAGTACTAACTCCATATGTATATAGAACATTGTTTGGTAGCATTTGTTTCTCTAGCATAATATGCGGAAGTAAAATAGGGAGTATTAACTTAGCTTTCTGGTCTTGACTCTGCCAAGGATTGAGAGCTTCTCTTTTAGCCTGAGCTTCAGGTGAATTGCCCAAAACCATTTTCTCCTCCTCCAAAACCGTTACTTTATTCTGCTCAAATCTCAAAAAATAAAAGAAGATACTAATAATCAACATCAAAAAAGGTTATGCAGACTACAACATCAAAGAAAGGGATGATATGCCATTATGCCATTCAAATTTGCATTTGAATGCCTCAAATTCAAATGAATTAATAAAACTAAGTCGTTGCACCATAACTCTTTCAAGCTAAAATACAAACTAGGCATTGTAACTGTACCAAACTAAGCTTAATTTTATATTAAGAAACAAAGGATCAGAAAAAAAAAAAATTATGACAAGAATATTAGTGTAGAAGCTCCTCCATAAGAAAAACTAAGTTAAGAAGCATCAAAAGAGAAAGACGAGAAGGCATTTCAGGTATCAATTTTTTTTACCATAATAAACCATCTCTAGTGTATTAGGAAAATAACTATGATAGAGAAAAATCACCCTCCAAGCCAATTTCAATCGTTTCCCATCCCCGCTTTCCAATTGTTATGGCTTCATCTTTTAAGCAGTTAAAATATCTACTGCAACTTCTCCTCAAACTTAAATGCTTATATGCTGAAATTATAGAGAACGAGAAATCAAAACATATTCACATCTCTTAAACTACAAAACCACATCAAGCAAGAATAAAATCAAGAAATACAAGCATGAAACCGAAATTCTAAGACTACTGCAATATGACTGAATATATGCTCTACCTCCTAGTATAACTTGAAACAGAATAATGAACACATAGATATGCATAAACCTAGAATCTGCAACATATTGCTTCACATGAACACAAGTACTGGTTTTCTTAAACCTTCCATTTAATTGAAACTGAAATCAAGGTACGCAAATAAAAACAAGGGAAAGGGTTTGAGGGAATTCTATAACTTATTCATTGAACGGAAGAGCTTGAGCTCGTCCCCTACTGTTGGGATGTTCAGCCGGAACAAGTGGCGGTGTTGGTGTGAATGAAGATCCGAGGGAGAGCGAGGCGTAGAAAGAAGGGGGTAGGGGCGGAGACAAAGCCAATGAGATGGTGCCGGAACTTGCGGAGGTGACTAACTCCTACCGTCGTGACCGCGATAGTGATAGGCAGCGGGACTAGGTGCGATGGCATTTTAGGAAACTGAGAGAGACGATACCGTTGAAGGTGGTGGCGATGGTGGTGGGAGTTCTTGCCGGGAAAATCGAAGAAGAAAAGAAGATGAAAAATCCAGGGCTGAAATTAGGGTTTACAGCAATACCTTAAATTGGGGAGGAAGAGAAAGGGCTAAGAGCCGCCGCGACGGTGGCGGCGTTAGACGGCAACAATGGTCAGTACTCACAGCCGGCCGAGAATAGTTGAGGAAGAGGGAAGGGAAAGATGAGAAAGAGATGGCGAGACGTTTCTACATTTACATTGATGAGAGTTTGACTCTGAAAAGCAATTTTCATTTTATTTATTTATTTTCTCTCTTTTATTTATTAATTTTTATACATACACTACGCTTTTTAAGGTGACTGTAGTCTTTAATGACTACGCCCATACACTATGGGTATAAAATTTCGTAGTCTATGCAATAATACGCTCATACACTATACTTTTTGTAACGAACTGTAGTCTATAAAGATATATGCACATAGTCTATGGTTTTAAAAAAGCTGTAGTCTATAAAAAAACACGCTCATACACTACGGTTAATATAACAACCGTAGTCTATATGCTATCATACACTATGGTTTCTAACAAACTGTAGTCTATGTAACTGTATGCACGCACATACACTACGGTTTCAAATAAAACCCGTAGTCTATACAAATACACTACGAAATTTTGAAAAAAACGTAGTGTATGCAGTGTAGTAAAAGCCTTATTTTCTAGTAGTGGAAGTTGACTATTTGTTGGGCCTCACTAAAACCATGTTGAGGGCACTTGCATAGCAAGTCCCTATACCTTTTCCAAGCCTCAAATAATGACTCATCACCATATTGGGAAAAGTGAGAAATTTCTGAAATGAGCTTTTGGGCCTCAAAGAAAAGTTAAAGAGCTTCATCCTTATAGCATCTTCTGAGACTCCATTAGGATCTTCATTGGGCCTCCCTCCAAATTGTTCGGATTGGACCATTTGGATAAGGCCGGTCCTTATCTCAAAATTATTTGCATTTACATAAGGTCTCCATCCTCCTCCTTGAAATTGGTCCGTTGGTGATTCGAACATTTGGTTCAGAGGAGTTTGTTGAGCTTCTTGAGCCCTTCTTTCTTGCTCTTCCTTCCAAGCTCGCATATCTTCTAGTTGTTTTCTAAGAGCTTCATAATCTTGATTGTTAGTCATTTCTTGTTCTTCAATAGAATTCCTCCTTCTCTGCATTCTTTTAAATTCCAAGATCAAAGGTTGAACTAGTCTTCCCTTGGATCTTGTGTGCATAAACCTACAAAAACAAAAATCAAAAGAAAATAAATGCTTGAATTAGTAACTCAATAACCAAATCGACTATTGAAACTCAAACTAAACATCCCCCGGCAACGGCGCCAAAAATTGATCACTCTCACTTTAGGGGTAGAGAGAGAGCAATAATAATCGTATAGTATATTCGAGTCGAATCCATAAGAAATGTTAGGATGTATGAATTTCAACTAGTAATCTAGTTATCTAACCACTATTCAAGCTACTAACTAACATGTTTTTGTGTTTTTGATTTACTAAAGAGAAATGCAAAGTGATTAACAAACTTAGGACTTAACTAAACAAACAATAAGTATCAAATGATATAAATTCAATAGGAAATGAAAGTGACTACAATTATATTTCAATTAGGTCTAAGTGATAGGGATGTAACACTCTAACTAGAATTAGTCATTTTAATCCAACTTCATGTGGGAAACCTCCTAAATATGATTCACTCAACTCTCATTGCAATGAAATCAAGTAGATTAATGAAAGGCCTAATTCCTACTAAGATATTAAGCAATTCATTAACTCCCAAAAGATTATGGAGTTCCTTAACCCTACTATTCTCTAGCGTGCAAATCTCTTGATCCTAACATCTAATCTAGGCCTCCTAAGCATTAGATCAAACACTTGATATGCAACTATGGTGATCAATCATAATTATTTAATAAAACATAGCCCCAATTGAAATGAACATGAAATTAGAAGGTAAATTCATAATTAAACCCTAATCCCATTAGTTATCCCTAATCTACATATAATTTGAATCACAAAGAGAACTAGCTAGACATGATCAAGGAAAGTAAAGAAATGCATAAAACCAATCAAAAGATAGACAATTCAATAAGGAAGAAGAATATGGTCTTGGATCTTCAATCCACAAAGTAGAGCTCCACAAATCTTGAAAATACCAAAGTAGAAAGTCTAAATCTAATTCTAGGGTTCTAAGAATGTTAAAGTATAAAAAGATGCCCAAATGGGGGTGAATTTAGGGGTTAAATACATCTAAAATCGAGTTTGGGTCGAGTTGGGATGAGTCGGGTGAACCGGGACAAGTTTAAGTGAGGAGGGGTGGCCAACCGGCGGCCCAATGGACCGCTGGCGGCCTGGTGGGTCGCTGGGCTGGGCTGCCGGATTCTCTGCAGCTGATGGCGGTCTGGAGGAGGGGAACTGGTGGCCATTGGACCGCCGGTTGGGTCGCTGGTTGGGTCGTCGGTCTTCCTTCTCCTTGCGCAACTTTGCAATTTTCACTCGTTCTCTCTCGTCCGAACTCCGATTCTTGATCCGCTTTTTTCTATGGCTTCCTAACAAACTCCTCTTTGACATGGTGTAATTTAATTGACAAATAAGTTCTTCATTATTCCTGAAAAATGCATAAAAAGACTCGAGAGAATGAAGAAAACATAAATAAAATCAAACTAGTGAAACCCTAGCTATATAACTTGAAATTCCACATTCTTGAACATAAGTTTCACTCTAATTAAGCTCTTTTCTTCCTCATTTCCGGCCCTCAATCCTTAGCTACTTGAATGCTCTTTCCAATTCTTACAAAAATAGATCAAAAACCGAGAGAAAATGAGAAAAGTAAAGTATGCTACAAGTTAAGAAATCTTAGCATTTCTAACATTTAAGCACATAAATCGAGACTCAAACACATGTGAACTGCACTTGACATGCACATAAAATACGTGTTAATCATCGATGATTGTTTGTTGAGATGAAGTCAACTTCTCTACTTCTTCACGCAAAGCGGCGACCTCCCCAAGTTGGGTCTTTACGTCAGAAGGCTCATCATTAGCCTTCTTCAAATTCTCCTTTTCTGCAGTACAGTTCTCATCTTGGCTTTCAAATCCTTCAACTTTGTGGTAGCAATTGTCGTTTTCTTCTACTCGTGCATCCACTATGTTGAAACAGTAGATAGAGTGTCATCTTTCTCCTTCATCTCCTCCATGGC
Source organism: Mentha longifolia (assembly GCA_001642375.2). NCBI lineage: Eukaryota > Viridiplantae > Streptophyta > Magnoliopsida > Lamiales > Lamiaceae > Mentha > Mentha longifolia. Next base: position 8,996,426 of record CM038120.1, on the reverse strand, counting down.
TTTTGAAAGCCTCTCCTTCGCCGTCTTGATTTCCTCCTTCAGTTGTGCATTCTCATGTTTGACAGAGTTGTGAGCAGTCTGAAGAGCTGCAAGCTGTTGTTCAAGTGCAGACACTTGAGTGGATGAAGTAGGTGCTTTTGCAGTTGGCTCTTGGACCTTATTCTGAATGAGCCTCCATACCTCCGGCTCATCAATTAGTTCATCAAAGTGTTGGAGTTGAAAACTCTATAGGATCGAAGCCTCTTCTTCGATCAACACTTTTGATCCTTTTGCTGTCACCTGTTGGCACACCTTGTAGACATTGGTGCCACGGCTTCTCATGTATCAAAGAAAATTGGAGATGAGTTGAAAAACGTGAGTAGGGAGAGGGAATTCTCTGAAGAATTCTAGGATCTCCTCCTATACAAAGGAGATATCTTGATCAATGGCCATCGGCTCACCTACCAGCTTCGTCTTCACAACTTTAGGAGATGGGGGAGGATCGGGATGAATGTACTCATCCCCAAAAGGACTATTGACCTCATCATCATCATTGGAGTCGAGGGTGCCTATCTTTTCCGCGTCATGGAGGGACACTTCAATCTCTTCTTCTTTTGTGGCTTTGGCACCAGCAGCCAAGTCCGCACTGAGCATCTTCTCAGAGTTTGAGGTACTAGATGCAGCGGCGCTATCTTCATCAACGAGTTGCTTCTTACCACTGCGTTTACCGTTCCATAGAGAGCATGTGGTCTTTTTGGGCACTTTACCCTTCTTCTTTTTCTTCAGTTGGCGCTCTGCAATCTCCTTGAGGATTGCCTTCTCTCCAGGAGTGTAGACGATGTCAGTCGGTGGTGGGGGAGCTTCGCCAAAGACGTCTCCATCAAGTGCTTTGGCCATTATGTGCTCAAGGAAAAGGGAGATTCCTTGTGTGCTGGCCATTCCTTGTGTGCTGGCCATATGTGCTCAAGGAAAATGGAGATTTTCATCCCAAATTTCAACTTTCTGGTGAAAGTGAACTTCTCTTTGTCTCGCCTTCCGTTTCTTTGACCATGTCATTCTTGGCCTCCAAGAGCTAGTGAATGAACCACGCTTTCAAGTTGTATACTTTTTTATTTATGGCGCCGTCGCAGAGCGCGACCATGAGATGGATCTTCTGCTCCATCAGTTTTGACCATCTGCCAGTGTGACAAAGAAGACACATTATCACGATGTTGGCTAGGTGGTTGTATGGTGGTCGAAGGTGTTTAATCCTCATCGTTTGGCGGTCGTAGATTGTCCTTTCATTAGCCGATAACTGGCAGAACTCCTTCTGAAGGAATGTCCGTGTCGCCAGTGGACTCCGGATTATCTCCTCGGTCATAGAGGAAGATGATTGATCGCCCCTCACTTTAGGGGTGAGGGAGATGCAATAATAATTGATAAGTATCAAGTCGAATCCACAGGGAATGTTAGGACGTATGAGATTCAAATAGTAACCTAGCTATCTCTATCACTATCCAAGCTACCAACTAGCATGTTTTTGTATTTTTGATTAACTAATAACAAATGAAAGTAATGAACAATATGGAAACTCAACTAAACATGTAACAAGTATTCAAAAGGTGTAAACTCAATATGGAATGAAAGTGACTCCAATTATACTTCAATTAGGTCTAAGTGATAGGAATGTAACACTCTAACTAGAATTAGCCATTTTAATCTAATTTCATGTGGGAAACCTCCTAACTATGGTTCACTCAATTCTCATTGCAATGAAACCAAGTAGATTAATGAAAGGCTTAACTCCTACTAAGATATCAAGCAATCCATTAACTCCTAATAGCTTATGGAGTTCCTTAGCCCTACTATACTCTAGCATGTAAATCTCTTGATCCTAGCATCTAATCTAAGCCTCCAAAGCTTTAGATCAAACACTTGGTATGCAACTATGGTGATCAATCATAATTATATAATAAAACACAGCCCAAAGAGAAATGAACATAAAATTAGAAGGTAAATTCATAATCAAAGCCTAATCCCATCACTTATCCCTAATCTACATATAATTGGAATCACAAAGGAGATTAGCTAGACATGATTAAGGAAAATGAACCATAGAAAATGCATAAAACCATAATCAAAAGATAGAGAATTCAATAAGGAAGAGAATGGTGGAAGGATCTTCAAATCTTCTACATAAATCTTCAACAATTGATGATAATACCATAATGGAAGGAGGGAAATATTTCTAGGGTTCTAAGATGAATATTCTAGCATAAGATACCCAATTGAGAAAGATTTTGGGATTAAATACATAAAAAGTGAGTTTTGGGTTGAGTTGGACCGAGTTGGTTCGACCAACTCGGTCAAGTAACGAAGGAAGGAAGGGACGGCGGCGCCCTGGCTGGCGGCCTGGCCGGTCGCCGCCTGGACCGCCGAAGATTCAACCCCTTAGCTACCTAGCCGGCAGTCTGGCCGGCGGTCCAGCCGGCCGCCGTCTAGGTCGCCGCCTTTCCTTCTCCCGGTCGATTCTTCTCTCGTTCGATTTTTTCTTTGATTCTTGATTTCCTTTCTTCAAACCGGCTTTTGACCTTCTATTTCCACCTCTTGAAGTTTGATTCTTCCTCGTTTTTAGGCCTCGATCTTTGGATACTTCAATACTCTTCAATTCCTACAAAACTAGATCGAAAACCGAAAGAAAATGAGAATAATATAAACTATGTTGTAAGTTGAAAAACCCTAGCTATTCTAACATTTAAACTCACAAATCGAGCTTCAAACATATTCAAAATACACTCAACATGCACATAAAATACGTGTTAATCACTTCCCTAAACTTAAGCCATTGTTCGTCCCGAACAATGAAACGAACAATCAAAACACTTAACATGTATGGAGTGTGCATTTTTGAGTTCCTCGATGCCTCATATCTCTTCAAAGAAAACCATTTTAGTTCAAGGAAATTCTGAAGTCAAGCCAAGCATTCATAAGATCACTCACCATTGGTTATGGTAGGAGATTTTAGGCTAAGTGGCTCAAACCTTCATCTAAGCTCCTTCACCTCCTTTCTTTACCTTTCTAAGTATGAATTTCTTCATCTTCCACCTCATCCAAACCCTTTTTATCAAATGAAACCCCAAGCTTCTTCCAAATCTAAAGAAACACTCATTTATGCTCTTATTTTTTTCTTTTTTCTTGTAAGAACTTTGTTCTTACGTTTTTTTTTTTTAACATTCGAGCTTATAGGAGTGTTCTTTCAACTCAAAACAACTCAACAAGACTCTTCACCATCACCCACCATTCTTCATGAATTTTAAACTTTCACCAAGGTTCCCTTAACCATCCTTCACCCCCTATCATCCGGTTTAAGAAGAAAAGGCTCTATAAGGCTCAAAATAGGACAACAATGGTAATGCAGGATAGGTTAGTATTTAGGGAAAATGGGCTACACAATGATGGCCTAAGATCATCTCCTAATTATGCAAACATGTAACATTTCTAACAAGAGTATCAAGGCAATTTCTAATAAAGAGAATGTAATGCAAAATCAAACTCTCATGAAAGGATTCTAACTATGTAAAATGCATAGTTTTAGGCTCAAAATCCTCACAAGCTTTTTGCCTAGAGTCTAAGTGTCTAAGCTCAATCATTCCAAGCTATTCAAGTGAAATAACCCTAATCATGCTTGATTTAAACTTGAGAAATTTCAAGAAAAATATCACCATTTTAGCATCAATCATCGGCATCTCACCCAAAAACACTTGAGAAATTAAACACGTTCTTTCACATTCGAGCATGCCAGCATTCATTCAACTTTTTTTCAATTAAAAAACTCTTCAACTTTTTTTTTCAAAAATTTTCACATTCAAAAGCCATCAAACCAAAGAAGAACTTTTCATGAATTATACTCCTTGACCCAAACTCATCAAAATCAAACATCAAACACTCACATCCTTCATTTAACCCCAGTCTTGCTTCAAATTAACAAAACATACCAACAAAACACAAAAATAAACTAAATAAACTAAAACAAACCAAACTTTCACATTCATCCTCCAAACAACACTCTTCACTCTAAAACCAACCAAATTTCCATATCTCAAACCAAAGACTTCTCAATCAATCAACAAGAGACCAATAATACCACCCATGGTATACAAGATCAACCCGAAAATCCACAAAGTCATGTACAAGCAACAACACAAAGCCAGCAACAAAGAATAGAGTAAAGGAATGAAAAATACATAAATGTAAGTAATTTAAATTTCCTATCCTACCCCCTCCCCCAAACTTAGTTTAGAAAATAAATTCTAAAATAAATTTGGAGGAAAAGATATATAAGAAATTTAAATTACCCTCACAAAGGTCCAAGCTACGATGGAGGAGGTCGGGGCCATATCACCCCTTGAGCAATTTGATGCTCCCGAAAGCTCTCCAACAACTCCATCATCGACTTGAATTGCTTTTCCATCCTCTCACTTCTTGTTGTTTCTTCAAGTTGAGTAACTCTCATGGAGGTAACCTCTTGCCTCATCACCGTGACTTGTGCATCAAGGGACTTGAATGCACGCTCCATGCTTGTCATTCTTCCTTCAAGTGCTTCAAACCTCTCATCATACACTCTTCCACTTGTAACTTGCTCTCTTCTTGAACTTGGCTCACTTCTTGTAGAATCCTCCATTTCCTCATCTTCTTCAACAAAAGGCATTCCCTCACCTCCCATTGTATACTCATCATTTTCTCTATAATTGAAAATACGATTCTCCTTGATGAACTTATGAGTGGGGGAGTTCAAGTGCCAATTCTCACGATCATGTAGATCGGTGACCATTACACTCATGGCATTAGGAAGAGGGAATGTCTCTTCATCCTCTTGAATAAAGTAAAATGGAGGTCTAGATGATACGATAAACCTCATGTTTCTTAACTTCTCAATATCAATTAAGTATGCACCTCTCATCGGAGAATAGCCACCAAGATCATCCTTGATTTTCCTAGCCAAAGGAGTGAGCATTCCTTCTATGTTAATGTTTCCACTAGTCGCCCTTGCTTGCTTCATTACTTGAGAAAGGAGGATGTGAGAAAAGCTTATGTGCCTCTTTGTTAGCATGGCATGGATAATGAAGAAGTCATCAACCCGGACCGAAGTGTTCTCCATTTTTGCCACCATAGTGTGAGCAAGGATCTTCAATACCATTCTAAGAACCGAATTTCTCACCTCATTTGATTTAAAGTACCCCGCCCTAAAGCCTTCCATTATGATTAGAGCAAGTTTATTCCATATGGATCCATGATCAAAAGCTCTTTCAACCAACACATCACCTCCATATGGCACTCCAAATGTGTCATCAATCTCTTCCAAACTCAACTCATGACGCTCTCCAAACAATTGAAACTTGAAGCTTTGCATAAAATGGATATTCTCTTCTTTTGATGTACTCATGACTTCAAGAACGACCTTCTCATAAGTTCTCCTATCTTCAAGAGTATCATCTAGGAGACTTCCCCATCCTATGTTGTCAAATAGAGCTTTAAGGTTGTCATAAAGCCCTAACTTCTTCAATGCCTCCTTAGATGGGAATTGAGTTGGTACAATAGTTCTTGACACAAGAATGATAAATGTTGCTCTTTCCTCATAAGACTCAAAGTGAATATCATGAGCTTCCGGTGTTTTCGGATCTCTTCTTGGCAGTTGTGAAGATAAAGAAGCATCATTCCTTTTCTTGTTGGAAAGAGAAGCAATCAAATCCTTAGAAGTAGTGGTGGCATTTCCTTTCCCCTTAGAATTCTTTTTCCTACAAACCAAAAATAAGTCCAAGTAAGATTTGAGAGAATATTACCAAAGCATTTCCAAGGTATAAGCAACACTTCACATAGTCATCATCCCCCATTTGGCATTCATATTTCCAAGAAATGAAATTTAACCCAAAACCAAGCAAGATTTTCACATTTACTTTAAAAGTGCAATAAACCTCTTCTAATCTTATTCATGAGTATTCAAATGAAAATGGATGATATTCACATGAAACTTCAATTCAACAAGAATAATGCCATGAATTTTACTTTGCAAATCAAGAATTCATGAACTCATGCCTTCTTTAAGCCTTAAAGCACTTAAGAAATGACTTTTCCATAAAAAAAAAATCAAGCATATCCATTAAAAATTCATGAATTATGCAAACCTTCATTCAAGCTCATTTCAAGTATGCCCAAGTGCATAAAGAGACATAATTCAAAAGAGAATGCACTTTCAAGAATATATCTAGCATGATTCCTTAAAGAAAGAATAAATGCAAGCCAATTCATGCTCATTTCCGCATTCTTCATTCCAAAAAAATTTCAAGATTCAAGAAAAACCCTAAGCAAGAATTTCTACTCAAATCAAAGAAAAATGATACAATAACACTTCATGTATTGCAAGTAGAAATCAATTAAAGCAAAGGTATGGAGCACATTACCTCTTCTTGAAGAATTTTGAAGAACTTCAACTCTTAAATTTTCGATTTTTGAGTTAGAAGGGGTGAAAATGTGAATTATTCGGTTCAAAATGTAGATTTTGGGATGGGTAATGAACCTATGGAAGGAATTAAATCAATTCAAAGTGATTTGAGAGTAATTAGATGAAGAAAATCTAGGTTTTTAAAGTGAGAAAGTGTGTTTGTTCTAAGAAAAGAGGATGAAAAACACCAAATGAAAGAAAATGAAATGAAAAATAAAAAATAGAGTTTTAAAGGGGGAAGAAGGGACGACGGTGCCCTGGCCGGCGGCCTGGCCGGTCGTCGCCTGGGTCGCCTCCTGGACCGCCGAACTTGCAGCCACTCAGCCACCCAGCCGGCGGTCCAGCTGGGCGCCGTCTAGGTCACCGGCAGCTCTCTCCTCCGGTTCGTTCCGACTTTTTCCTACGTGTTTCTCAACCATTTCCGCCCATTTTCGAAGCACCAGACCCTTCTCGACCTCCTCTTGATTCTCCCTAAGCATTTTTCACCCTTCATTTTCAACATTTTCTATTTTTTTATAGTTTTTCTTAAAATTAGACGAAAAACAAAATAAGCAACGCAAAGATCGAAAATGAAATAAAAACTAACGAAAAAAAAAAGAAAAGGATACGTGTTGAGGTGCCTCTTAACTAGTGCTTTTTTTAACGTCGTTAGCTCGACATTACCTCCAAACTCAAGCATCATAAAGAAGAATGGCCGACTCCTCCTTAACCTTCTTCGAATTGAAATAGAGCTTGAGTAGGTGACCATTGACAACAAAAGTAGAACCATCATTCTTGAGAAGTTCGAATGTGCCATTCTTGAAATTCTTACTCACAATATAAGGACCGGTCCACCTTGATTGGAGTTTTTTGGGGAAAAGACAAAGACGAGAGTTAAAGAGAAGAACCTCATCTCCCGAATGATAACCTTGCTTCGAATCTCCAAGTCATGAAACTTCTTGGCGCTTTCTTTGTAAATCCGAGAATTTTCATAGGCCTCATTTCTCCACTCCGCTAACTCCACAAGATGGTTCTTCCTACTAAATCCAGCTTCCTTAAACTCAAAATCAGCCCAAAATGTCTTATGCTCAATCTCCAAAGGCAAGTGACAAGACTTTCCAAAGACAAGTTGATACGGGGACATACCAATGGGGGTTTTGTAGGCGGTTTGATAACCCCACAAAGCATCATCAAGCTTATTAACCCAATCCTTCCGAGTACTCTACAAGAAACTGGAGTTTTAGCTACACATAGTCAGCTACACATAATTATGTGTGGTTAGTTTAGCCACACATGAGTAAAAAATGTGTAGGTAATGGTTTTCCTACACATAGTCAGCTACACATAAGTATGTGTGGTTATTTTACCTACACATAGTAAAAAATATGTGTAGGTAAAGTTTCAGCTACACATAATCAGTTACACATAATTATGTGTGGCTAATTTATCGACACATAGTTAAAAAAAAAAAAAAGTGTAGGTAATATTTTAGCTACACATAATCAGCTACACATAATTATGTGTGGCTAATTTAGCAACACATAATTAAAAAATGTGTAGGTAAAATTTTTGCATTTTGATTATTTTTTTTGATTATTTTCTTTATTCAACCTATATGTTATTAAATTTATTTTCCCATGTAGTAAATTAAAGATTTTTTTTTAGCCACACATAATTCAAAATTCTATATGTGATTACAATTACTAGTATTTACATATATATAATTTATTTTATTATTTAAGGAAATTCCTCTCTAAATATTTTTTATGGTTAATAATCTCTCATCTCCAAACAAAATAAAATAACAAACATCTCCTAAAATGTTTAATGTAACTTTTCTCAAATTATCTTCTATTTACTAAAAACAAATTAAAAACCAAAAAAAAAAGTTTAACAATATCTACTCCAAGTTACAGGAAAAGGAAAAAAAATGCATCTTGACTAATTACTATGCATTAATATATATTTTTTAATTTGCATAAAATTATATGATAAGATTAATTTTGATGAATATATGCATTTGAGTAATTACTCGACATTAATTATTGATGTGAAATGAAACATTAATAAATCTAGTAAGTATACAAATTAAAATTAACTACAATTAAAATACATATATAAAGAAATTAAAAAAACAAAAAATATTATATATACCCCGCCATACAACAAAAAAATACTCTCCAAAACCATTCTCCAAAAATCGAGCGGGACTTATCAATTTCCATTTCAAATTGAAATTAGCAGTTCTGTAACTTCCGTTCTCTCATTCCCACTCACATCTAAAAACAACACCACTCATTCCACTCACAATCACATCTCAAAGCAACACCCAATTCACTTAAGTGTCGAAGCACAAGGCGGTGCAGTTATGTTCGCAATTCATGGTGATGAAGTAATGGCGCTACGATTTTGCTTTAGAAGTTCGCCACATGTTTCAGGATATTGGTGGGATCAAAAGGATTGTAGTATGATTCATCAATTGTTATAGTAGTGACTGTGGTTGTGGCTCTTATTCAGGTGATCATTTTTTAACAGGTGGCGGGTGTCGGCGTCGGAGAAGGAGGCTGTCAAGAGCTGTTGAGATCTTTCAACCTCGGCACAACGCGATGATGGCAGGTGTGGTGTGACTTTAGCGTAGAAGCAAATGATCTGCCAGAAGCAACACTTTTCATTTTAGGAGGTTGTAATTGTTTATTTTAGGATTTCACTGTTGTTCTAGATATTAAATTATTTGTTTTAATTTTTGATTCGTTGTTTTTTGATTGACTATTTTAATTTTCTCCAGGAATTGGAGCAACTTGGGATGTAAGGTGTTTTGGTTTGTGAAGGATGATGTGCAGGCAACTAAATGGTTGAATCAATTGTGTGCTTATTATAGCATTAGCAGGAATATACCGAGCTTGGTGATGTTCTTAGGAATCCGAGCTCGAAAGAAAGCAGCATGTGTTAGATTAATTTGTAGTTCTTAAGATTTTTTTTAATAGTCACTACAAGAATTCTGCTCATAAACTACGGTTAAAAACCGTAGTCTATGATGCTGAAAAACTGTAGAGACAGGTGGTGTAGAGAAAGGCCATGGGTAAACACTACGGTTTATAACCGTAGTCTATAGTCATCATACACTACGGTTATACACTGTAGTCTATATTACTTTCACTACTGTAGAGACTGGTGGTGTAGAGAAAGCTCAATAGCATACACTACGGTTATTAACCGTAGTCTATTCTGACTAAACACAATGGTTTTTTATTGTAGTCTTTTTACTGTAATAAACGTTTTTTAATTCATTTTTTTAATTTAAAATATGCATTGCTAGTTTTTATTACCTGTAATTCTAAAAGTAAATGATATTAAAATGCATGAAGCTATAACATTTAAAATAAAATTTCTTAATCAAAAATTCAATTACAATGTCACAATATTACAATAATACTAAATATTTTTGATATACAATTCTCACACATTCCTTGAGCTAGCTAACAATGTTCGTTGAAACTGTTGCATCAAGCTACAAGCCAAAAATGTGCACTAATTGCACAAAATCCTTTGCGTTCTCATCCATTTATAATCTCACCTGAAATAGAAACAATTAGGTGATTCATCCTAGTGAAGAGAAGAATGTCAATGAGACAAAAACTATGTAAGAGCAAGGCAATCATACCAAAGGTGCATCTTTGAGGACTGAAGTTCTCACTTCAAAGATTTTTTGATTCTCATCCAACTAAGAAAAATTGGATTGAAACACTACGTCATCACTCCTAGAAATAATAACCGAGCATTACACAAAATCCATATTCATTACATTGAAATCAAGTAAATCAAGAAACATTAAGCTATATAGTACTGTCTTCTTACTCTTATCTTACTTATAACCATCATTTCCATTATGACAGTGTTGAGAAGAGTAGCATCAGACTGCTAAGTCGAAATTTTTATTTTACCTCAATAAAATAAGTTTAACTCACTAGTTAGCACAAAGTCATACAACCAAATCAACATTGCTTTCAGATATTGCTATTATATGAAATCAACCAAAAGCCATACATTTAACATAATTTTATTTAGTTAAAATCATCTTCCAATTACAAAGAAAACATGAAAATATAGTAAAAAAAAATCATGGAAACACACCTTGTAGAAGGCACCAACACCATAATATTTATGAATGCTCCTGGTCACCCTCACCAGCTGATGAGTGGCCAAGTTATATTCACACCTGAAATCAGTGATTCCCACATACTTAGAGCATCAATTCACTAAGATCTAACAACGCCATCAAGAATTCACCTCTCAAAAAATTCACACTAAGTTTATGTAAGATCTTTAACCATGCCAATTACCCAACATTCATCAAGGAAAAATATACCAAATCCCATAAATGGGAACGAATTTTATGAATTTACCTAAATAAATGGAATAAAACAAACTAACATTTTTTTCTCATCCAAATGCATGTAATAAATAACAAAGCTCATGCTTTCGATTTCGATATTTACTAACAAACAAACAAACCAATTAGTAAGTCCATGTTATTCAGTAATAAGATTATGACACTCATTATCATTATAGTCAGTTCTCAAATGCTTGGAGTTGCCTCCATAAGCACTTTATTAGTAATTATTTGAAAGCTCTATAAGTATGATGCCAAATTCAAATTCACCTACTCAGAGTTTTTAGATGACATTGTATGAAATTCTTCAGTAAACATTCTGCATTAAAAAAATGCTCCTATATTGGTCCCGAAAGGCGCTTACACACGTAGAGGGGGGGGTGAATACGCGTGTAGAGAAGTGTTTAACTTCTCTTGCAATTTTCAGCCTTTTAGACGAGTAGACGCTTTGAAGCTAAGTGAAGCGTTCAAAGCCTCTTGTTCGTGTGATACTATGCGGAATGTGGTGAGTCTTTAAAGCTTATCTTGCAAATTAAAACCTTGTTAAAATTAAAAAGGTGAGTGTGTGTATGCAAATAATCAAAGCAATAAATAACTTAAAATAAAGAGACGACCAATTTATAGTGGTTCGGAGCACCTCTCCTACGTCCACTCTATCCACGACGGGATGAATACCTTCACTCGGTACTCCTTGTTTTATACTTCCAAGGGGAAGTGATTCAAGGCAAATAACAAACTTACACTTGAATCCTCAGAGATTTTACTAGCTCTCGTGAAACCTTACAACAACACACTCTTTCACAAAAACTTGATAACCTTACAACTCAATCTATTCACTCTAGACTTGGGTTTTGGGGTTTTGGATTTTTGTAAGTATGAGAATCCTTTACAATGAAATCACAAGTAAGGGATAAGGATTCTCAAGAGTCTAGGCTATGGATATAAGAGATTGAGCCTAGAAAGTGAGGTAGTTGCAATACTTAAGAAACAAGTTCTTTAGGACACACCAAAGTGGAGCGCTTTGAAAGAACTAAGTACTAGAATAAATTTGTTTGAGTTCTTGCAAATGTGAATGCTTGAGTCGTTTGTACGTGCGTTATTTTAGTGTGTGTGCAACTCCTTCTATTTATAGTAAGGAACCCTACTTCCCATTGAGAGAGAAGAGGTTGCGTGTTCCTTAATTTTCGGATAATTCGGCGTGTCAGTCTGTAAGAGTCAGGAAGGGATGTCCGCCTTTACCTAACTTTGACTTCTTGGACTGTAGCCGTTTCCGTTGTGCAATAGTGTGATGACACATAGGCTTCATTCTATGAGATGTCAGACATCCGAGAGTTTGAAAATTCAAACTTGGATTCTGCGAGTCATGTCACACTTGTACTGATTGACGCTTTGATTTCAGCTCTATATCAGAGATGTTTTGGGTGAGCTGACTTGAGAGCGCTACGCTTCTACTGAGGAAACTTCTCTCTTTGCATTTTTATCTGAAGCGTCTCCAAGACGCTTTGTCAATGCTTCATTGTTGACGCTTTCACTACTGGAGTCGCTTCGCTTCCTAACGCTTTGCGAGCTCTGACTGCTCCATTCTCAACGCTTCTAGACTAAAAATAAAGCTTCCTAACAAGTAAGTTTTGCCATATAAAAACTTGTCTAGTTCATCAAAAATAATAAGGGAAATATTCTAAGGAGGGTTTTGGAATCGAATAAAAATAAATTGTTTATTAGTTGATTCAAGTTCCCCTTAACGTAATATCCCAGCAATTTCCCCCTTTTTGATGATGCCAAAACCCGACGTCAACTGCTTACACAAATCTAGAGACTTCTAGGTTAAGTATAAGAATCAGAGTGGGTCAGGCAAAAATGTAATATCAATGCAGTTATAGGCAGTTAACTGAAAGCGTATAAATAAAGACAATGAGAAATTGTCTTAAAGCAGGAAAATATATCATTATGTTAGTGAGATGATGAAGTGAATACAAATACAATGATCATCTATTTGAAGCGTTTTCGAGGGACTGGAGGGATCATGCCATAGACATTGTAGACTTTATCCTTGATGGCAGCTAGAGAGCAGTTAGGGCGATCGTTCTGTTCAAGCCATTCTGCACATTCCTTTATCTCCTTTCTAATTGCTTCCTCATCAGGAATAGCGCCTCCAATGAGTGGAAGTTTGTAGCTCTCTTCCTTTGGCGGTTTGAGAGTTACTCCGTCTGCCAACTCCAAAATTTTGTTGAAGAGAGAGGCTTTGCAATGATCCATGTATGCAATGAAGCAATCCATGCGTACTCAGTGCGAAAGCATTGCCAGTAGTAGAAGCGTTTGACAAACTTCACTTTGACATCATTCCACTCTTCCTTGAGGTCAGCTGGAATAATCTCATCAACAAATTTGGCATTAGGAGCCTCATCCCTCAGCCTCTTTCTATCGAGTTCTTCCCTGGTAAATAGCTGCTTCCTGTATTTTTCAAAATCGGCTGTTCGCAGGCTCTCAATGAAAATTCTCTTCCCTTCAAGTGCTTCCATCTTTAATAGATGAAGCGCTTTGTCCGAGTCGGTCACCACCTCTTCATTAAAAACTTCGTCCCTGCACTCTGACACCGCTTTATACTTTGCCATCACTTCCAGGCATTCTTTTTCAGCGGCGTTGGTCGGAGTGTACTTCAACAGATACCTTCAGAGGTGGAAATTTGTTTTGTGCAGCAAAATTGCGTCCAACTCCTCTTGGAATTCGCGTTGTACTCCAGCCTCCTTGGTCATCGTTGCGGGAGTCAGTTTTAGCTTTTTCTTGGGGTTGGTGTCAGCAGGCCCTTTCTTCTTACGCTTCTCATTTTCTTTCTATGGCACTGCTGACACAGCTTGAAGGGGAGCGGCATCGATTGGCTCATCCTGGATGATCACCAGCTTCTCCGCTTCTCCCTCCTTCTGTGCTTCCACTTTCTTGGAAGCGTCCTCTTTGGCCTTGGCTGATGCGGATAGACCACTTGGCGTCCCAGTCGCGTCCCCCTTTTTGGCAGCATCAAAAACGGGCTTGGAAGGAGCGCACTGTACATTGGCGTTTTGGTTGGCGGCTCCTAGCAGAGTGATGTTCGGCTGATTAGGCTTCAATAAATCTTGTGCCAGGAGAGCGCCTAGGACTTGTACTGAAAGGATTGGAGCTGGAGAGCGCGCATTGGTTAGAATGACCGACCGTTCTAGGGTTACGTGATACATGCAGAATCAGATTGGATGAAGGCTGCTAGCGCCTTCATTTTGTTGGAGATGCCTTCCAGTGCAGTGGTTGGCACAACCTGACTCGATCTGCTTTGCGCTCCAGCCGCTGCTTGGCCCAGCATGGCCACTGCCTGCTTCCTTTGTTTTTCAGAATCCGCGAATTTCCTCTCCACGGATTCTAGCTTTGCATTGAGCTGTTGGGTGACAGAGGCGGCTTCGAAATTTTCTGCCTTTGCCGCTTTAAGCTCTCTCTCCAGTTGAGCGACCTTGTCAGTGGTCGTGGAGAGTTCAGCTTCGACAACTTCGAGCTTTCTGTGGACACGCTCCCTGTCATTCAACTCCGTAGACAGCTTCAGCACTTTCGAACGTAAGGCTGGAATTTCCAGAAGTTGTGCCTTAATAGTCGTAAGCTCATCATGAGCTAATTCTACATGCTCTCTCTCCTCAGCCAACTGCAATTCCACAGCCGCTGATTTTACCTTCAACTCTTCCAATGCTTTGGTAGCAGTGGAGAGCTCCTCTTCTTTCTTCACCATCTCCTCCTTCAGTGCTATCAACTCTGTGGTAGCAGTTAAAAGCTCATCATCTACCTGCTTCTTCTCCTCCTTAGTTTTAGAAAGCTGGCTCTCTTTCTCCTATAATTCACTCCTCAGCTGTGCGTACTCACGCTCCACTTCGTCGTGAGCGGTTTGAAGAACCGAGAGTCGTTCTTCAAACACACTGACAGGTGCGCCAGCTGGTGTTAATGGAGTGGGTGTGTAGGAGGGAACAAGCTCCTGGACCTTCCTCTCGATGCGCCTCCACACTTCTGGCTCATCGATTAGGTCATCGAAGCGTTCCAACTCAAAGCTGCTAAGGATCGAGGCTTCCTCCTCGACCAGCGCTTTGGGGTCGTTTGCCCGCACCAACTGGCAAATTTTGTACACGTTGGTGCCGCGGCTTCGGACGTACTTCAAGAAGCATGAAGTAACCTCCAGCACGGATGGAGGTAGAGAGAATTCTCCAAAAAGTTCCTTTATTTCCTCTTCAGCCCACTGGAGCTCTCTGTCAACAGTCCTCATTACTGGATTGGACGCTTTGGGAGATTGAGGCGGGGGTGCGTCAGCTTGGAATTCCTCGTCTGCTGATGAGCTGGATGCTTCGTCAGTGACGTGGAGAGCGCCTATGTGATCAGCGGCCTCTCCTGGCGCGTCAACTTCCTCTCCTTCATCTTGTGCAGCTAGGGCACCGGCTTCCAGATCCTGACTTAAAGTCTTGTCAGAGTCTGAAGCGTTGTAGGAGGAAGCGCCACTTTCCTCGTCATCTTCATCTATCAGTCCACGCTTCCCTGCCGTGGAAGGGACTGATTTCTCTGACACACGACGGCGCTTTGGCTTCTTTGGGCCTTTTCGACCCTTGTTCCTTCTCTTCTCCTCCTCCTCCTTCAATATCAGCGCTTCGGCACTGGTATATTCAATGTCTGAAGCGGGAGGGGCAACAACTCCAAACTCGTCGCCTGGAAGCGCTTTCGTAAAAAGCACATGAGTGTACTTGCTTTCCACGAGCCATTCTTGAGCTACCCATGACACCTCCAAGAAATAGGATATCTTCATTCCATACTTGAGTTTGCTAAGAAACTCAAGTTGGCCTTTGTGTTCCCCGTCCGTCACTTCTCGAACGGCTTTGCCGGCCTCAACCAACTGCTTCACAAACCACGCTCTCTAGTTGTAAAGCGTACGGTTGATTGCGGTATCACAGAGCACCGACATAAGACAAATCTTATGTTCCATGATGGTGGACCAACTACCGGTGTGACAAAGTAGGCACTTTGTCATAATATTAATCATGTTGTCGAAGGGCGGTCAAAATGATGTTGCCTTCGACTGCTTGCAAATGAAGATGACGCGTGGATCCGATGAGAAGCGTCTGAACTCCTTCTGGATATCCGGATCTCCAGCAGACTCCGGATCTTCCCCAGAGTTAGGAATGGGGACAGAATCCTCGAATAGAGCGTCGAGCTCTAGGGTTTCGGTTGCCACAAATCGAACCAAGCCTTGTTTATCGAACTGTTGCAGTGATATTTTGGTAGTTAGGGTTTCCGAGTTCAAGTTGGAGAGGAACTCGACGACCCCTACCAGATTAATTTACTTGGCATGCTGGAAAAGAAGATTTTCCAGGCCGGAATTGAGGATTGCTCTCTTGATGATTCCGCCATCGGTCAGTAAATCACGATCGACGTGAGCCTCCGTAAATACAAATTCTCCGTAGCGGCTTCCAGGAGCAGGTTGCCATTTTGCATTAACCATTTTGAATTTCTGTGGAAAAAGAAATAAGATATGCAGTAGAGAGAGACGTTCTGTGAGTTGTAGAACTTGAAGAATTTGCAGAAATGGCGAAAATGATGTATAATGAGTGAAAGAGTTCTAATATATGCATAGATAAGTATAAAGAGTATTAAAAAGGTTAGTGGGGCGACGTGCCTTAGTGAGTAGCTAAGATCACGTTCAGGAAAAACGAGTGAGTGGCTCTGATCGTGTATAGATCGTGGTTTACAGTTATTTGATCGTGCGGTTAGAGAAAAAGTAATTCGAAACATCCGACGGACAAGATTAAAAGTTTTTGGCGGTTCGGTAGCGCGAGTGAGAAGCACGCTCGAGTGTGTCTCGAGTATCTGCAGCAGTCTATGCATTAAATGCAAAGATATCACACGCAAACTATACTTGAGTGAAATCTTGCTTTATAGATATATATAGCATATAAGGAAATTAATGAGAGATTAATTTCTAGAAGGATTCAAAATTTGGCTGATAGCCACGCTTCGGAATTTAGATGAGAGCGTCTAGTTCGGAAAGCGTCTGGATCAGCACTTTAATATTTTTGGTAGGTCACGAACATTCTTGAAGACGCTTTGCATTGACTCACTTACTTAAATTGATATGGGTGAAGAGTGATATTAATATTTAGTTGTTTATTTAGATGATTATTTTTATTATTTTCAGATTTATTAGTTCTCTAGTTGGAGGGCTATTTTTAGCTTTATTTGGTGATTCCTTTTAGACTAGGATTTGATTTGATATGTAACACCCTAATTTTTATAAAACTATAAATCTAAAGAATATACATAAACCAAAACAAAAAATTTAAGCAACTAAAAGAAGCAAACTTTTATCTTTTAAAAAAATGATTAAGGTAACATGCATGCAGCAAACAAAAACTAATTAAATAAATAAGTAAATAAACCTCATGGATTTAATGAAGAAAATTTTGATTTGACCACTAAATCTAGTAAATTATTTGTCGAGCAGGTATTGCAATATAATACCTAAATACGCCCTAAGATTTAAGAAAAGAAGCACCGTTGGACAACCATAAATTTTAACACTTCTATGCCAAACTAACAACTACGGAAAAATTATAATCAACACATAACGAATCTTGATGATGAAAAAGGAAAACAAATCCGAATAACTAAACCTAAAATATTTTTAACAAATGATCTAAACTAAGTAGTCCAAATACGAAAAAAGATATAAGTTGCTCATCGTTCCTACTAAAAGTTCAATTAAACTCAAATAAATCCTACGAATCTGAATTCATGTAAAACTAAATAAAAATATTATCACTTCTTGGAATCTTGCACTAGTCATTCCCGCCTCACGACCGCTTCGACTTTAAATTATAGCAAAACAACTGAAAATAGTAGGGGTGAGCATATCGAAATACACTTAGTGAGAAACAATGCAATTATCCATAATTGAAATTCATACTAATAATTCATAAATTCACATAAACTTGGCATAACTGAAGACTTTATAACCATGAGGGCAGAGACGTGGCCCCGACTCTATAACCGTGAGGGCAGTGTAATAGCCGTAAAAATTCGTATTTGGAAAAATATAAATTTCGAAGGAGGAAATAAATTTTTTCGAGTATTTGAGATCGAGCACGGACGAAAATGAGCTTATGGAAAATTTCTATATGATGTTGGAATTATTTCCAATCAATCTCGAGAATTTTGAGAATGAAGGAATTATGGCAGACAAGAATAATACTAATGTAGGTGTGATTTAGTAGTAAAAGACTACATATATTTATAATAGTGCATGTGAGAGGAATTAAAAAGAAAAGAAGGAGGAAGTGCTAGTGTGTGTGTGCGTGTAAGACAAGAGAAAGAGCGAGTGGTGTTCATCTCACCCCCACTCAAACAAGTTTATGTAAGCCACACACCCACACCACCCTCCTCATAGCCGAACACTTTTTTTTTTTTTTTTCCACTATTCACGCACAAAACACACACTACACCAAACTCACACTTCCACTTCAAGAATCACCTCCAAAATTGGGATTTCTTCACCATTCAAACCCAAGAAAAAGAGTGTGCAAGTAGATTTTCGATCAAGGATGTGCAGCTAGGACATACAAGGGCCGGAATCTTGAGAGAAGAAGCAAGCTTCGATTCTCCCCTTTTTCAATCGGTAAATTCGCTTCATCCTTGTTGTTTTGAATAAGAAATGAAGTCTAGAGTGAATTCTTATAACATTGAGATGAAGATTTTTTTTTTCGTTCTAGTATGTATAAGTCCATGAGTACTATTAATTTTGATGAATTCTTGTTCCACTCTTCAAATGAGAAATGATTCATGTATTGATCGATGGAAATATTTTTCTTCATGAATCGAACTTGTCAAGCCTCTGTATAAGTCTCTAAGTCGGTTATTCTTCATGTTCTTGAGCTCAAATGATGTTTTAAGATGTTCTAGAGTCAAACCCGTAAGCATTCTTCACGTTTTTGATTCAGGCATTTTATTGAACATCTTGTCTACACATTCTGTTCAGCATTTTCAAGCATGTTCCCGAACTTATCTCTTTTCAAGTCCTAAATGAAAGTTGTAGTTCATGTTCTCAGCTGTCCGTAGCCAAAATTTCGTCTCGATCCGAATCCATATGCATCTGTTATGACAAATTAAAATTCACATCTCATCTTTTTTTAAATCTGGAAAATAGCCCACTTGCGGGCTAAATTGAGAACAACTCGTTTAAAATTCGACATTAATTCTTCTTCCATGTTGAAGTACATTCCATTAGCCTTCTATACATATCTCGTTCACTCAAAACGGAGTTCGTATGAATTTACTATGATTTTCAAAGTTGTATCTCCAATCTGAAAATTCCGACGAACAACTTCTGTCCCGTTTTTTCAACCACGTTTTGACCACTTTTCTTAGGTCGAATGAACAAAGTTAAAATATGAAAATTGTTCCTCATTGTCTGAACTTCAGTTTTCATAGCTCATTCATTCGAATCCATCAAGAAACGAGTGAGAAATCCTCACTCAAAGTTGGTACCAGAATCTGCCAAATTCCCAATTTTCAGATTCTGAGTTCTGGAAATAAATGCTTCAATCTCCCAGCTCACTCATGGGAAAATTCTGAAATTTAAACATATCATAGCTCGATGTGTTATCTTTCCAAAGCAATGTCATATACTCTATTTCGATTTATAATGAGTGAGAAACAATTGTTTTCCTAGAGGGTCGCAGAATTTCCAAATTCTCTTAGAATGTTGAACTTATTTTCATATGACGGACCTTTCTACTGCTTTGTTAAGCGTCTTGATCGAGTCTTGGGACTAGGTCGAATGGAGAAATTGAGTTCTCATTTGAATTAGTCAACTTTAGCTGATTTTAGATAATTTAGAATTATCGAGTAGACTTATCGAACGTCGAGGGCATGTCGAATTTTACAGGTGGACTTTTCTATCTTCTCGATTAATAATATAATTCTAAGATGCGATACGAACTAGAAGTAGATATGAAATCCTAAAACTCGAATGAGATAAAATACTAGAACGAGAATTTTAGGAATAACATATTATTTCTCTAAAATTAGTATATCTTCTGAAACGAGACTTTTCCCTAAGGGCTCGTTTGGTAGCTGGTAAAAGCCAGGAAAAGGTTAGATAAATATATTTATCTCACTTTATATAATGTTTGGTATCCAAAACTTATTATCTCAAAGGCCCGAGAAATTAGGCCGACCCGCACTAAATTTACTGTTCGACTGTATCATATTATCTCTGCTCAACCCTGGTATAAGTTTTTCTCACTCGAACAGTACTCCACCAATTTTGCAACTTTCTATTCTACCCTTTCTCCCACCCTTCTCCCTCCCTCCCTCCCTCCACTGCCGGCGACCCCTGCAGCCTCAAACGCTTGCGACCTCTGCCAGCCACCACTGCCTGCTAACACCACCCAGAAGCGGCCGCGGAGCCTATCAAAGGAACTGAGGCAGACAGAGCTGCCATGCCCGGCTGCAAAGAAGCTCCGGGAACGAGAGCCGGGATTCGAGAGGTGAACGCGGCGGGAGCTGTTGCTGAGACTGCGGCGGCGGGAAGTCACTGAGATCACGGAGGCGACCGACAAATCACAGCAATGGCATCACCGAAAATAGGAGGGGAAAGTCAATTTTGTGAATTAGGGTTTTCTGGAATTGGGGGTTTCTATTCGGGGAGATCAGAGATGGGGTGATGGAGAAGACAACAGTAGTGGCGGCGCCGGAGAGGTGGCGGCCGCCGGTGTTTATGCTGCTGGGTAGGAAAAAGACGCAGAAAGTGAGGAGAGAGAAAAGAGAATCGATCTTCTTCCTTTTTTTTCAATTTTGATTTCTGCAAAAAAAAAAATCTTTTTCTAATTGTTTT
This sequence comes from Mentha longifolia, assembly GCA_001642375.2. Taxonomy (NCBI): domain Eukaryota; kingdom Viridiplantae; phylum Streptophyta; class Magnoliopsida; order Lamiales; family Lamiaceae; genus Mentha; species Mentha longifolia. The sequence continues at coordinate 8,975,720 of CM038120.1, read as the reverse complement.
TTTTTCCTCAAGGGTAGATACATAATTTTATAACTTTATCATTAGTTAGAATACTTTTACAAAAACATAAAAAAGATATTTATGTTTGTTATTTTATCTACCAAACACCCAAATACATTTCTTATCTCAACTTATCACACTTTTCTTATCTCAACTTATCACATATTTTCTTATCTAGTCTTTTCTCGGTATTGCTACCAAACGGGCCCTAAAGGTCAAGCAAGGGAAGAGAGTCGAGGAACGTGATGAAGAAACCAGGAACTGATCTATCACTTTGCAATCAGGTGTGTGTTCTTACAAAGAAAATTATAATGTTGCTATAATGAAGCATGTTTTGAAAATAAAGCAAGTTGACTCAAAACCCTTTCATGCATAAAATATTTTAGGTTTTATATGTGCTGCCTATCTGTGTTGGATTGCCAACATTTTATCGATCGAGCATGAGTTAGACAAAGGTCGCTAGCCAGGTGATGTGTACATGAAGTCATGACTGTGTGCTCCAAAGGTGGGCCGGTTATGCATGGAAATGTCCGGTGAGGTGGTCACCTTGCCGGTGTACTTACAGATATGGATAATACAGGTGTGGAAGAAAATAGGGAGTGCACTCCAATTGTTTATCGAAATAAAGTGTTTTTGTTACATAAGTATTTTGATAAAACCTTGTGATAACAGTGAAATGCATATTGGTGATTATTTTACTGAAATTATTTTTGGGCATAACCCCACGGAGTACATCAAGTACTCAGCCCTGCTTGTATTTACAAAAACTTGCAGGTTGAGCAATGTGGCAAGGGCTGCAATGTTGAGAGGAGATTCGTTCATCTTTTGAATTCGGTTCAGAAAGAGATACATATCTTCATATATGTATCTATTTTGTTAAAGATTTCCGTTGTACGCTTCTATTATCTTATTTAGATAATTATGTTTAACTGGCTTCATGAACCAGTAAATCGAGAACTACTTTACTCGTATTCCTTCATGAACTTGAATTATGTTTGACTTTATATGGTTATTTCTCTGAGATGATCATGTAACACTTGAACCTCGGGCTTCTTCGTAACTTGTTTGTCTTGCAAGTTTCTATTGATCGAGTCTATTCAATTGTTCATTTTGCTAATTACTGAGATACAAGTCATTTTCCCTTTCTTTCCTACTTCTTATATCCAACCCCTGGTCACGGTTTCCCGTCTTAGCTATCCTTAGTAAAGTGCGGTCGTGACAGGCAGAGACGTTGCCCCGACTTGATAACCATGAGAGCTTGCATAACATGAATCCATATAACAATGGCATAATATATGTGAAATATATAACCTAAAAACATAGAAAAACAACATGAATAAAAAAATCACCAAGGCATAAATTCCCCACCTTAACCTTGACCTAAAATAAATCTCGAAGAGCACCGACCATAGACTAATTACTCCTTCAAACTTTGACGATGAAAGAACTTCAAGACTGTAGACACCAAATTTTTTTTCCGTCCGCCTCTAACCTAGTAAAGCCATATATTTATACTAATTGCTAGCGCTTGATATGCGAGTGGCATTTGAAATTCAACTTCTAATAGGATATGGACTAATATGGATATACTTGAAAACAATCTACAAAATTAAAATTTAAGAAATTAATTCTATTATTTTTCTTTCACAACACGTCATTACTAGAGAACCAAGCATACATAAAAATCTAAGTTCAAATAAATAAATAAAAACTTCTAAAACTTAAAACTATATTTCCAATAATTTTAAAAACATATTGCATGCAAAGTTTAAAACCAACTTAAAGAAAAGTTATTAGATTTTGGCCTGTACCTTTACGATCAAAAATAATCTCGGCTCATAATAATAATAATAATAGTAATAAAAGAATTATCTCTACAATTATTTATATATATACATAAAATAAAGGAAATCTAATCATAAGCCCGTTCACTAATAATATATCCATAATTTATTATCTACTCCCTCCGTTTTTTCTGATTTGGCCCCTTTCATTTGGGCACTATTTTTAAGAAATGTTACTTTATGACTTTATGGTGGTGCCCACCTCCTTTAATCAATGTAGATTAAGGCTAATTGTACAAGTTTGAATTTCCTACCAAAATTTAAATTTTGAATTGTACACTTTATTTCCTACCAAAATGAATATTCAAACACAAAAATAAATTAACAATGCAAATAGGGCTGAAAATGCAAAAGTGAATCCAGCTTCTGTACATGCAAATTTGGCGGCACTTTTCATAAAAACTGAAGCCGCCAAATAGTCTAAACAACAAATCAGCCCAACAAGGCTGCCAAATTCGAAAATTTTGGCCAAAATTAAAATTTTCAAATTTTCCCTCTAATTTGAAAAAGGTACATCAGCCTATAAATAAGGATTCAGCTGCTAAGAGCTTCACAACACAACAACATATTCACCACACTACAACTAGAAAAATAGGGCAGTCAAAGGGAAAATCAAAAAACAGAGGCGAGAACCACAGGCAACAGTCATGGTGAAAGAGCTATCAACACTGCAAAGGCACCAGATTGTGCAATTCCTCCTTGAAGACTGCAAGGCAGGGAAGCCACAGTACGGCAAAATGAAGGCTGCAGTTGAGAAGTTCCACTCTTCAAAGAGGACAGTATCAAGGCTATGGGCCGCAGCAAGGCTGCAAAGAGATCAAGGCATGCTCATCAACATAGAATCAAAAAAAATACACCCAACAAGACAGACGAAGTTACACCCAGACCTGGTGTTCATAGAAGGCCTGACAATGTATGAGAGAGGTACAATAAGAAGGTTAGCAGCACAATGCAAAGTAAGTCCAACTACTGTTTTTAATTGGATTAGAAAAGGGCTGCTCAGAGCTCACACTTCAGCTCTAAAACCTGATTTAACAGCTCCTAACAAGTTGTTAAGGATAAGGTTCTCATTAGATGCAATTCGGTTTGATTCTTTGTCTCACAGGTTTGAAATTTAGATCAATGCAAAATATCATTCATATTGATGAGAAGTGGTTTTATATCACAAGAAAGAACCAAAGAATGTATCTTACACCCAATGAGGTAGAACCTCATAGAACATGCAAAAACAAAGGTTTTATCCCAAAAATTATGTTCATGTGTGCTGTTGCTAGACCTGTTTTTGCTAGGGATGGTACTGTTCTTTTTGATGGGAAAATAGGAATATTTCCATTCACAAAGCAAGTGCCAGCCATGAGGGGTAGCAAAAACAGGCCAAAGGGCACACTTAAAACTAAACCAATTGATTCAATCACAAAGCAAGAGATAAGAGACTGTTTAGTGCAGCAGGTATTACTGAATTAGATTAAGAATCATTGTATTTATTTTATGAATTTGTTCTCAAGTTAATGCATTGATGAATATTGTTGTAAGGTTGTATGATAGATTGTTTTAATATAATCTCCAGATGATTCCAGCTATAAAACAGAAATGGCCTGACTTTGCACCAAAAACCATATTTCTACAACAAGATAATGCAAGACCTCACTTGAAGGATGATGATCTAGAGTTCAGGGCTGCTGCATCCTCAGATGGATTTAATATCCATCTGTTTCAGCAGCCTCCAAACTCTCCTGATTGCAATGTCAATGATTTGGGCTTCTTTAGAGCAATCCAAAGTATCCAAAATGAGAGTGCATGCTATACAGCTGATGATCTAGTGAGAGCAGTGCTTAGAAGTTATGAAGATTTGTCTCCTCAAACACTTAACAATGTGTTTTTAAGCCTACAAGGTTGCATGGTTGAGATAATGAAGGTGAAGGGTCAGAACCGTTACAAAACCCCACATATGAAGAAATCTGCACTAATTAGGCAGAACATGCTCCCTATTGATTTGGAAGTTAATCTGGATTTGGTGAAAGATTGCATCCTTCATTTGATTCAGGCAGGTAATTAGGACAATGATGGATGGCTGCATAGTATTTTATCTTAAATTTTTTGTGCCTAAAAGGCAGTAGGAAATATTTTGTGATAGCTGAAAGGCTCATGATCAGTCAAGCATATAGGGCTGCATGTTTTGTAAGAAGTTATTTTTGTGCCTTCCTATCTAATGAAATTTTAGTTCTGTTGTTTTGTAAGAAGCACTGCTCTCACTAGATTATGCATCACATTTACATTTTGTGAACCATATTTTCTGTTATAAGATTTTGCATACAACTGAAATCATACACTGTAAGCAGACATATAGATTTCTTATGCTTAATCATCATTTGGCCAATACATATGCCATCAGTAATGTACACAAAACCAATTTAACAGCAAGAAACTTCATCATTTGGTATTGAAAACCATCAGATTCAAATCCCATCTCATTCCCAATAAGCATGCTTAACCAACAAAGCCAAACTAATCCAAATTCTAGGGCCAGATTCAAATCAGAAAAGGCTATGGGCAAATGCATGCTCATATTTCATGAATCATCTAAATCAGGCCACACATTTCATATGGACCACAACAAACACAGTACCATATGGACGACGGCACATTCACGAAAGAGAAGACAGATCTCACCCATTCGAACAATTTGGGAAGCATGATCTTCAACGTAGCCAGTCCTTCTTCAGACCACTTCTTGCCGCTGTAGGCGTCTTCGATCTCCCGCGCAAGTTTCCTCTTCTTCTCAACACTCCGAAATAAACAGCTGCTCGATCTACTCGAAGAGGACGGGGCGTCGGGAGAGGTAGGTGGTGTATCACTCACGTAGCCGCCTCTTTTCAGATCATCAACCTCTTGAAATTCAGTTTCTGGGACGATTTCATCATATTTTGGCGTCTCGGAATCGAAAAGTGAGTACGAATCGGGGAAACTGGGTGGAGATTGGGGTAAAGGAAGGTCGCGCCGGGAGGGAGACGGAGACTTCGGAGATTGGGAATGAGGAAAACCACGTCGGGAGAGAGACATCGCAACGGCGATGGAAGAAGAATGAGAACTGAATTCACTTGCAGTTTCAGAATGAGGGTTGGAGGCGGAAACTACTAGAATGAGATTAGGGTTAGATTAGAAGTGAATAATGCTTTTTTTAATTGGGCTAAAGTGTTAATATTGGGCCTAAAATAGAAAGTGGCCAATTGGGAGAAAACACCCCAATATGGAAATGAGGCCAATTGAAAGAAAACAGAGGGAGTAATTTATAAACGAAAGAGCAAATAATTAGGTTGTTACATGATATCTTTAAGGATAAGTTTTTAACTAGTTTCCTTTGAAAATTAGGACTTTTTGAAGCCTATAAATAAGGCTCTATGTAGGGTGACGAAAATGGAACCTTTGATGCATAAAATTTCAGTTTAATTCTCTCTTGAGAAATATCTTTGAATTTCTTTTGGTGTGACCAAGAAATTCCTTATCGGCGAATTGACGAGTCAATCATCCCTCGTTCGTGTGTCATTCATCGCCTCCGTGTGACTTCGGCAATCTTTCATTTGGGGTATAAGGATTCAATTTCACCTATATCATTTAGGGGGTTTGTCCGTCGGTATATTGGGGTTTTCCATCGGTTCGAGTCATATCCTTCCGCGTGCGTGTGAATTACGGATCTATCAAGGTTCGTATCAAAATGTGCCTGAGTGATTGAGTTTTAAGTTAGGATAGTAAATGATTCTTTGAATGTTTGGCTTGCCTTGATAATTTCCTTGAATTAAAATAGTTTTTGAAGAAATTCCGAGGCATCGTTGATCTCAAATGCACATCCCATACGTGTTAAGTGTTTTCATTGTTCGTTCCATTGTTCGGGACGAACAATGGCTTAAGTTTTGGGGAGTGATTAACACGTATTTTATGTGCATGTTGAGTGTATTTTGTATGTGTTTGAGGCTTGAATTAGGTGTTTAAATGCTAGAATTGCTAGGGTTTCACTAGTTTGCACGCATTCGCAGTTTTCCTCATTCTCTCGAGTCTTGTTATACTTTTTGCAGGAAAAATAAAGAATTTATTTGGCCAATTGAAATATTCCATGTCGAAGAAGAGTTTTTTAGGAAGCTATAGCAAAAAACGGATCAAGAATCGGAGTTCGGACGAGAGATAACGAGAGAAAATGGCGAAGTTGCGCAAGAGAAGGAAAACCAGTGGGTTGGCCGGCGGTTTGCCAAACCGCCGGGAATCTTCATCAAACCGCCGGTTCTCCACCAAGTTTAGCAGCATAGATGGTGGTCTGGCCGGCGGTTTGCCAGACCGCCGGTTCTCCTTCCCACAGACCGCCGGTCAAGTGCCCTTGATTAACATGTATTTTATGTGCATGTCAAGTGTATTTTGCATGTGTTTGAGTTTCGATTTATGTGCTTAAATATTAGAACTGCTAGGGTTTCTTAACTTGTAGCATACTTTATATTTTTCTCGTTTTCTCCCAGTTTTTGATCCATTTTTGTAAGAATTTGAAAGAGCATTCAAGTAGCTAAAGGTCGAGGGCTGGAAACGAGGAAGAATCGTGCTCTATTAGAGTGAAACTTGTGTATAAAATGTGGAATTTCAAATTCTATAGTTAGGGTTTCACTAGTTTAATTTCATTTATGTTTTTCTCATTCTCTCGAGTCTCTTTATGATTTTTTTAGGAATAATGGAGAACTTACTTGGCCAAATTAATCATTCCATGACGAAGAGGCGCTCGTTAGGAAGCCATAGCAAAACGCAGGATCGAGAATCGGAGTTCGGACGAGAGAGAACGAGCGAAAATGGCAAAGTTGCGCAAGAGAAGGAAAACCGGCGGGTTGGCCGGCGGTTTGCCAAACCGCCAGGAATCTTCATCAATCCGCCGGTTCCCCTTCACATTGGACAACATAGATGGCGGTCTGGCCGGCGGTTTGCCAGACCGCCGGCTCCCCTTCCCACAGACCGCCGGTTCGGCGAGAATTACACCTATTGATCGAGTTTGGCTCGTCCAAACTCGGTCCAACTCGTCCCAAACTCGGTTTTTGATGTATTTAACCCCTAAATTCACCCCATTTGGATATCTTTTGCATATTTTAATATCTTAGAACCCTAGAAACATTTCCCTCTTTCCTTTTTAGTAAATTCAAGATTGTTGGAGCTACACTTGGTGGATTTGCAATTCAAGACCATATTCTTCTTCCTTATTGAATTATCTATCTTTTAAGCATGATTTCATTTACTTTTAATTCCTTCAATTATGTCTAGCTAAATTTCCATTTGGTTGCAATATATGAACATATGATCTAGATCACTAGGTTTTTGGATTTTGTTGTTGGATTTACCTTCTAATTTATATGTCTTATGGTTTGGGACTTAATTTTATTACATGATTGATTGGCCATCATTGAGTGCATACAAGGTGTTTGGTTAAATGCTTAGTAGGCTTTAATTCATAGCACTTATCATCAAATCACAACATATTAGTAATTCTTGCTAATAGGAGTTTCTAGATATAAATTGAGCCATTTGGAGTTAATTTATGCATCTTGAGTCCTAGTCGGAGATAGATGTCATAGGTTAATCCACTAATATTGGTTGCTTCGAGAAAAGAATTGATGTTTACTATATATAGAACTCTCATATGAATTAGATTAAAATGGCTAATCCATGCAAATCCTTAAACTTAGGTCTCTAGTGATTATTGGATTATATTTGAAACCAAGCTTTCTACTATTGTTTGTTAACTCTTGCTATTAGTTGTTATCTAGTTTGTTACTTTTCAATTGCATTACTTAATAGAATTAAGAAAAGACAAAAACATGTCACTTGTAAGCTTGAATAGTAGTTAGATAATTAGATTACTACTTGAATCTTAAACGACCTAGCATTCCTTGAGGATTCGACTCAATTATACTATAAGTGATTATTATTGCATTCTCCCTACCCTCAAAGGTAGGGCGGATCAATTTTTGGCGCCGTTGCCAGGGAATGCTTAGGTTGAGTTTCAATAGTCGATTTGGTTATTAAGTTATTAATTCAAGCATTGTTTCTTTTAATTTTTGTTTTGTAGGTTTATGCACACAAGGTCCAAAGGAAGACTCTTTCAACCTTTGATCTTGAACTTTGAAAGAATGCATAGAAGAAGGAATTCTATTGAAGATCAAGAAATGGCTAACAATCAAGCAATGGAAGCTCTTATGAGAGAAATGGAAGAATTTAGAGCATGGAAGGATGAGCAAGAAAGAAGGGCAAATGAGGCTCGACCACCTCCTCTTAAACATATGTTTCAATCTCCAACAGAACAATTTCAAGGAAGAGAATGGGGGACGATCAATGCCAATAATTTTGAGCTCAAATCCAGACTCATCCAAATGGTGAAGAGTGAGCAATTAGGTGGAAGTCCTATAGAGGATCCGAACGCCCACCTTGGTATGTTCCTTGATATTTGCGATACTATCAAGCTTAATGGAGTTTCAAATGATGTTATTCGCATGAGGATGTTCGGGTTTTCTCTACGGGACCGGGCCAAGGATTGGTATAAAGGACTAAACAAAGCCAACATTCACACATGGGATGATCTATGCAAGGCCTACCTCTCTAAATACTTCCCACCATCAAAAGCTCAAAGGTTTATTTCCGATATTTCACATTTCTCTCAACAAGGTGATGAGACTTTGTTTGAAGCATGGGAGAGGTATAGAGAGCTTTTAAGAAAATGTCCTCAACATGGCTTCACGGAAGGTCAACAAATTACCACTTTTTATAGTGGTCTCACACCTCATACAAGAAGCATTGTGGATGCACTTCCGGAGGATGTCTAGTGAATCGAAATGCCAAGGAAACCTTGAGGATTATTGAAGAGATGGCCGACAATAGCTATCAATGGCCAATGGAAAGGGCCCCTTCTGGGAAGGTTGCTTCTATTGATGATGAGAAATTCGATGCATTGGCAATGGAAGTTGCTAATATGAAGAAGAGAGGAAAGCTCAATCTCAAGCTCAAGTTCAAAGTGTTCATCAATATCAAGAGAACTTGGAGCCTAGTGGAAGTGAAGACTTGAATTTTGTGAACCAAAGGCAATATGGAAATTTCAACAAAGGAGGTTTCCAAGGACAACAAGGAGGATTCCAAGGAAGGCCGCAAGGAGGCAATTCTTACGGTTATCAAGGAGGCTATCAAGCCTATAATCCCAACAACCGGAATCATCCCAATCTCTCCTACGGAAATCCTAACAGCGCTCAATTGCCACCTCCCGGATTCTCCGTTTCTCAAGGAGCAATTGAAGAACCTAAGAAAACATCTCCTTCTATTGAGCAACTTGTCCAACAAATGGCAAATCAACAAAGCTCGTTTATTACACAAACCGGACAAAAGGTGAGTGCATTGGAGAATTCTCCCACTTCCTTGATAAAGCAAGTGAAGATGATGGAGGGCCAAATAAGTCAAATGGCTAACCAAGCAACCACTCAACATACTCCGGGAAAGTTTCCAAGTAATACGGAGGTTAATCCAAAGAACCAATGCAATGCTATCACATTGAGGAGTGGAAGAGCCTTTGAGAATCATGCTACATCCGGCAGTGGAAAAGAGGAAGTTCTTATTGAAGACATATCTGATTAACACGTATTTTATGTGCATATTTAGTGTGTTTTGAATGTGTTTGAAGTTCAATTTGGGTGTTTCAATGTTAGAATGCTAGGGTTTTTGAACTTATAGCATAGTTTATATTCTTCTCGTTTTCTTTCGGTTTTCGATCTATTTTTGTAGGAATTGGAAAGAGCATTCAAGTAGCTAAGGATCGGGAGCCGGAAACGAGGAAGAAACGAGCTTAATTAGAGTGAAACCTATGTTTAAAATGTGGAATTTCAAGTTATATAGCTAGGGTTTCACTAGTTTGATTTCATTTATGTTTTTCTCGTTCTCTCGAGTCTTTTAATGCTTTTTCCAGGAAAAATGAAGAACTTATTTGGCCAATTGAACTATTCCATGTCGAAGAGGAGCTCGTTAGGAAGCCATAGCAAAAAGCGGATTGAGAATCGGAGTTCGGACGAGGGAGAACGAGGCAAAACCGTAAAACTGCACATTGGGGGATGCTGAAGCGGACCGGGCCGCGCCGTAGCCCGCGCCCGAAGACTGAAGCTGCAGCCATCTCACGTTCTCCCCCTTTTATTTCAGGCTTTGACCGTTTGACTTTAGACTTTTTATGATTTTCAATGTATTTAATCCCAAAATTCACCCCATTTTATATATCTTTTTGCACATTTAATATTCCTAGAACCCTAGAAACATTTCCCTCTTTCTTTTTTAGTATTTTGAAGATTTTGAGAGCATTACTTTGTGGATTGAAGATTCAAGACCATTTTCTTCTTCCTTATTAAATTCTCTTTCTTTTAAGCATGATTTCTGATCCGCCCTCACTTTAGAGGTGAAAGTAGAGAGCAATAATAATCGATTGAGTAATCGAGTCAAACCACAAGGAATGCAAGGATGCTCAAGTTTCAAGTAGTAACCTAGCTACTAAACCTACTATCCAAGCTACAATATATCATGTTTTTGTGTTTTTGATTGAGTAAAAACAATTGAAAAGTAATTAACAAAGCTCAAACTTAACTAAGCAAGTAACAAGTGGCAAATGATATAAAATGGATAAGAGAAAGTATGGTTCCAAATATAATCCAATAATCACCAAAAGCCTAGGTTTATGGATTTGCATGGATTAGCCATTTTAATCTAATTCATATGGGAGTTCTATATATAGTAAACATCAATTCTTCTCTCGAAGCAATCAATATTAGTGGATTAACCTATGACATCTATCTCCGCTAGGTCTCAAGATGCATAAATTAACTCCAAATAGCTCAATTAATTATCTAGAATCTCCTATTAGCAAGAATTACTAATATCTTGTGATTTGATGCCAAGTGTTATGAACTAAAGCCTACTAAGCATTTAACCAAACACATTGTATGCACTCTATGATGGCCAATCACTCATGCAATAAAATCAAGTCCCAAATCACAAGACATATGAATTAGAAGGTAAATCCAACAACAAAATCCAAAAACCTAATTTTCTAGATCATATCTTCATATATTGGAACCAAAAGGAAATTAGCTAGACATAATTAAAGGAAATGAACCATAGAAAATAGAAGAAATCATGCTTAAAAGAAAGAGAATTTAATGAGGAAGAAGAAAATGGTCTTGAATTGCAAATCCACAAAGTTTAGCTCCAACAATCTTCAAAATACTAAAAAGGAAAGAGGGAAAATATTCAAGGGTTCTTGGGGAATTAAAATATATAAAAGCTCTCCAAATAGGGTGAATTTTGGGGTTAAATACATCATAAATGAGTTTGGGTCGAATCGGGGTGAAACGGGACGAATCGGGATGAATTTGGGCGAGCCAAACTCGCACATTAGTGAAGAGGGGCGCTTGACCGGCGGTCTGTGGGAAGGGGAACCGGCAGTCTGGCAAACCGCCGGCCAAACCGCCATCTATGCTGCCAAAATTGGTGGTGAACCGGCGGTTTGATGTTGGTTCCCGGCGGTTTGACAAACCGCCGGCCAACCCGCCGGTTTTCCTTCTCTTGCGCGACTTCACCGTTTTTGCTCGCTCTATCGTCCGAACTCCGATTCTCAATCCGTTTTTTGCTACAGCTTCCTAACAAACTCCTCTTCGACATGAAATGATCAATTTGGCCAAATGAGTTCTCCATCAACCTGCAAAAAGACACAAAGAGACTCGAGAGAAAGAGGAAAACATAAACAAACTTGAACGAGTGAAACCCTAGCTTTATGAATTCAAATTCCACATTCTTAACCCTAGGTTTCACCCTAATCAAACTCGACTCTTCCTCATTTCTAGCCTTCGATCCTTAGTCACATGAATGCTCTTTCCAATTCTTACAAAAATGGACCGAAAACCGAAAAGAAATGAGAAAAGTAGAATGTATGCTACAAGTTAAGAAACCCTAGCATTTCTAACCTTTAAGCACCCAAATCAAGACTTAAACACATGCAAAACACACTCAACATGCACATAAAATACGTGTTAATCACTCCCCCAAACTTAAGCCATTGTTCGTCCCGAACAATGAAACGAACAATCAAAACACTTAACACGTATGGAGTGTGCATTTGAGATCAACGATGCCTCATAATTTCTTACCAAAAACATTTTTCGAATTTTTAAAGCATATAAAGCACACTCTCTACCTCCTCACATGAATCACTAGCAAAGAACTTACTTGAATCATCAAACAAATGAACCTCACGGGAAGTGTATCGCTCAACACTCAAGTGTATAAGGGTCATCACTCAACAAATCAATGCAATACAACTCATTTACCATAAGCTTGCCTCTTATCTACCATCTCCACCGCTTAAGCATGTGCATAGAACCAAGATCGAAAAGGACTTTATTAAGCTTGTAATGTAGGGACATTGGTGAAGGTAGGGAGTTTTTAGGCTAAGTGACTTTAATTTTCATTCAAGCACCCCACCTTATATCTTCCTCACTCTAAGTATGAAATTATTCATCTTCTACCTTATCCAACCCTTTTTTATAATGAAATCTCAAGCTTTTACTAACACTCATCACATGACAAGAACTACTCCTTTATGCTCTTTATTCAACAACTTTTCCTCTTTTCTTTTTTTTTTTTTTTTTTTTTTTTTTTTTTTTTTTAGTAAGAACTTTGTTTTTAACTTATTCATTTCTAAACAAGAGCTTATAGGAGTATCTTCTCAAGGCAATTCCATCCCAACAACTCTCCATTTTACCCATAATTTTCCACAAATTTTCAACTCTTACCAAGATTCCCTTATCCATCCTTTACCCCCTATCCTCCGGTTTTTAAATGAAAGGCTATATATGGCTCAAACGGGGACCACAAGGGTAATGAGAGATAGGTTAGTGCTTGGGAAAAAAGGTTATGAAAAGATGGCCTAAGATCATTTCCTAATTCTATGCACAAAAATAGCAACCTTGATTAAGAACCAAGGCAAGTTCTAGAAATAGAGAAGCATGCATGATAACTCTCAACAAGGAATAATTAACTATATGCAATGCATAGTCTTATCTCAAGTCCTCACTAGTTAATGTTCAATGCTTGACAATCAAGTTTCATTCTTCACCAACAACTCATGCAACTTGATAAAGAGATGTGCTCAACCATGCTTCTCAAATTTAAAACACTTCCACATTTTTCACATTTCATCATAGGCATGTCCCTCTTATGCACATGAGCAATTCAACATGTGCTTTCGCACTCAAGCATGCAAGCATACATGCATTCTCAACTTAAGACTTTTCCCTTTCTAAAAATTTCGCACTCAAAACCAAAGATTCGACACACAAACGTCATGAATCAACAAACTATTCATTGAACCCCTATTCATCCCCAAATGCAATAGAGCAAAACAACAAACTTTCAACAAATTCACACCACAAAGCAATAAGACAAACCAACAATGACCAAAATCTTTCACAACAAATCCATTCTCCAAGATCCACCTCCAAACCAATCTTCTCACCAAAAATCCAACAACTCCATTCACTCATTCAAAACAAACATATCCAAATCATCAACCCATTGAATGACAAGCAAGACACATAAATATCACCAAGTCACATTAAAGAGACAATAAACATACAAAGAAGCAAAGAAGTAGAAAAATAAGCATAATTAAAGAGAATTTAAAAGCATGAAATGTAAGTAATTTAAATTCATTACCTACCCCCTCCACCAAACTTATTTTAGAAAATAAATTCTAAAATGAGTTTGGAGGGAAAGATAAATAATGGATTTAAATTACACTTACAAACATTCCGAGCTACTTCGGGGGCGGTCTTGGCCAAGTGGCGCCTTGGCCAATTTGATAGTCCCTAAAGCTCTCAAGGAGTGCTTCCATTCTCTCGCTTCTTCTTGCTTCTTCCAATTGAGTGATTCGGATTGATGTCATTTCATGTCTCATAACCGTGACATGAGCGTTCAAAGCTTTGAAATTACTCTCCATGTCTTCCATTCGATTCTCAAGAACCTCAAACCTTCCTTCATCTATTGAACCACTTAGACCTTCTTCATCTCCCATTGAGTCATCATCCATCCCTTCCATGTTCTGCTCTTCCACTTCCACATGACCTCTTCTACCAAGTGAGTATTGATCCCCCTCACCATGTTTAAATATGTGACCTTTCATGATTACATAATGCAAGGGGGTGGTCAAGTACCAATTTTCCCTTTCTTCAACATTTGTCACCAAAATGTTCATTGGATTGGGCAATGGGTACAACTCTTCCTTAGTTATTCGGAAGTAGTATGGAGGGGAAACCGAATTAATGAACCTCAAATACCGGAGCTTGATGGTATCGAAAAGAAAATCACCTCTCATCGGAGGATATCCACCAAGATTCCCTTTGATTTTTCTTGCAATTGGTGTGAGCATCCCACCAATATTTATCTTTCCAATTTCACCACGAGCTTGCTTTGCCAATTGAGGAATGAAGAGCTTACAAAAACTAATTCTCTTTCCGGTGAGCATGGCATGGAGAACGAATAGGTCATCGTTCCTCACCGAAGTGTTCTCTTTTCGAGCTATGATGGTGTGAGATAGGATCTTCAAAACCATTCGGAGCACCGGGTTCCTTACTTCGTTAGATTTAGAATATCCGGACCTATACCCTTCTTGTGAAGTGGGAACGAAGTATTATGGTCGAACACCCTCTCTATGAGTTGATCACCTCCGTGGGGAACACCAAATGCATCATCAATGTCATCTAAGGACATCTCATGCCTTTCACCGTAAAGTTGAAACTTGATATTTTGCAAGGCATGTACATTCGTGGCCTCCAATATGCTCATCATTTCAAGCGTAACCTTGGCATAAGTCCTCCGATCTTGAATGGTATCATCAAGAAAATCACCACACCCAATATTATCAAAAAGGGCCTTCACATTGTCATAGAGCCCAAGGGTTTGCAACACTTCTCGAGATGGAAATCTAGTCACCTCAATGCCCTTTGTGACAAGTGTAGCAAATGCGGTTCATCATTATTGCTCAAGTGAAGTCCATGACTTTTCGGGACTTTTGGGTTCATTGTACTTGAGATGGTGTTTCTTGGTTGAGAAGAAGAAGATCCATCTTTTCGCCTTTTGTTGGAGTAGGTGACCAAGGCCTTTGAGGGTGCCTTTGAAGTACCTTTTCCTTTTGCTCCTTTTTCTCTACAAGAGGTGTAAAAATTCCAAATAAGATTCAAGACATAAACAAGGAATTTTCACTTATCAAACAACATATCTCCTATCCATTACCCCCCATTGTGCCTTTAAGCATCCAATAAGTGAATGTCAAGCAAACACCAAGAAAATCATTAACATGACTCCCCTAAGTTAAAGAAAAATTCATCTCACTCCATTCATGCATAACCAAGTGAAAATAAATTCAAATGCATATGGAAATTCAAATCAAGAGACTTAAACCATGAATCTTCATATTTCAAGCTCAAGAATCCATGAAAACATACCCTCTTCAAGCAATGAAACATTCAAGAGATGAATGTCCTATTCAAGAATCAAGCATAAACATTCATTCATTCATCAAGGGATTACAAATTCATTCTAGGTATGCTCAAGTGCAAAAGAGACATGATTCATCCAAGAATGCAAATTTGAAGGCTTGATATAGCATAAATCCTAAAGAAAAGAATCAATGCTATCCAATTCATGACCAAATCCACATTTTCCATTCAAGAATTCTCAAGATTCAAGCAAAACCCTAGCAAGAATTCCTACCCATTTTCATGAATTTGATAAGCAAAACATACATACCAATTCATATAAAACAAGTAGAAACTCATAAAAGATAGGATATAGAACTCATTACCTCATTGTCTTGAATGAAATTGAAGAACTTCACTTCTTTCAAAAGAAAAATGAATTTTCGTTTTTTATGAAGATGTGGGTGAAAATGTGATTTTCTTGGATCAAAATGCAAGTTTTGGGATGGGTAATGGACCTATGGAAGGATTTAACTTAATTCCAAGTGATTTGGAAGTAATTGGAGGATGAAAAATGAAGTTCTAGAGAGGGAAAATGGGTGTGTTCTTGAGGAATTTGGTTTGAAATTTAAAAATGAGAGAATAACATAAAAATAGAAATAAAGGGGAAAAATGGGGTTGACCGGCGGTCTGTGGAGAGTGAACCGGTGGTCTGGCAAACCGCCGGCCAGACCGCCGTCTATGTTGAAAATTCCGGATGGTTCTCGGCGGTTTGGCAAACCGCCGGCCAAACCACCGAGCTGCTTTCCGGCTCGATTTTGGGCCATTTTTTCGGCCCTTCCAACGGGAGGGGCTGACTCCCGACCCTCTATCGAGACCCCCTAAACATGTTTTTAATTTTTTAATTTTTTTTATGGGTTTTTTTCAAAATGAAACGAAAAATGTAACAAACGACAAAAAAAAATCGAAAATGAAATAAAAACTAAAGAAAATGATACGTGTTGAGTGCCTCTCAACTAGCACTTTGTTTAACGTCGCTAGCTCGACATATCCTCCAAATCAAGCATCATTAAGAAGAATGGTTGACTCCTCCTTATACTTCTTCGAATTGAAATAGAGCTTGAGTCGATGTCCATTAATAACGAAGGTAGAACCATCATTCATGAGGAGTTCGAATGTGCCATTCTTGAAACTCCTACTCACAATATATGGACCGGTCCACCTTAATTTGAGTTTTCCGGGGAAAAGACGAAGACGTGAGTTAAAGAGAAGAACCTCGTCTCCCGGAATGATCACCTTGCTTCGAATCTCCAAATCATGAAACTTCTTGGCTCTTTCCTTGTAAATCCAAGAATTTTCATAAGCCTCGTTTCTCAATTCATCCAATTCCACAAGATGATTCTTCCTATTCACTCTGGTCTCCTTAAACTCAAGATTAATCCTCTTTATAGCCCAAAATGCCTTATGCTCAATTTCCAAAGGCAAGTGACAAGACTTTCCAAAGACAAGTTGGTAAGGGGACATACCAATGGGGGTTTTGTAGGCGGTTCGATAGGCCCACAAAGCATCATCAAGTTTCTTAGCCCAATCCTTCCGAGTAGTGATTGTCTTCTCCAAGATTTGCTTGATCTCCCAGTTTGCAAGCTTGGCTTGACCATTGGCTTGAGGATGGTATGGAGATGTAATCTTGTGCTTCACTCTATACTTAGCAAGATCATTTCCCAACCATTTGTTGTTGAAGTGAGACCCCCCATCACTAAGCAAAGCCTTTGGAGTCCCAAACCGAGTCAAGATGTTCTTCTTCAAAAACTTGATCACAACCTTGGAATCACTAGTCGAAGTTGGAATGGCTTCGACCCATTTTGAAACATACTCAATAGCAAGAAGGATATAAGAAAAACCACAAGAAGTAGAGAATGGTCCCATGAAGTCTATCCCCCAAACATCAAACAACTCAACTTCAATCATGATGTTTTGAGGCATCTCATCCCTCTTAGTGATATTCCCCATCCTTTGACATCTATCACAATTCTTCACAAAGATTTGACAATCTTTAAAAATCGAGGGCCAATAGAATCCACTTTGAAATACCTTCCAAGCCGTACGATTAGCCCCAAAATGACCTCCATTTGGTCCCTCATGACAATCTTCAATAATCTTGAGTCATTCACCTTCCATGACACATCTTCTAATAAGACCATCGGCACATCTTCTCCATAAGTATGGATCTTGCCAATAATAGAACTTCACATCTCGAAGGAACTTGGCCTTTTGATAATCTGAGAGATTTGGTGGCAACTCTTGAAGCACAAGGTAATTAGCCAAGTCGGCAAACCAAGAATCTTTGCACTTCAACACCATAATCTTCTCATCCGGAAAACACTCATTGATACACAATCTCAATTCTTCACCTTCAATCGGCTTTTCAAGCCTTGACATGTGATCGGCTAGCACATTATCAACTCCTCTTCTATCACGAATCTCCATGTCGAATTCTTGTAGAAGGAGAACCCAACGAATCAAATAAGGCTTTGCATCCTTCTTGGCCATGAGATGTCGTATAGCCATATGATCCGAATAGACAATGGTATGATTCCAACAAGATATGACCGAAATTTGTCAAAGGCAAAGATAATGGCTAAGAATTCCTTCTCGGTTGTTGTGTAGTTCCTTTGAGCACCATCCAAGGTGTTACTAGCATAATGAATGACCCAAAACACTTTGTCTCTCATTTGCCCCAAGACCACTCCTAAAGCATAATCACTTGCATCACACTTTAGAATGAAAGATTCACTCCAATTAGGCTTAATAAGAATAGGAGTAGAAATGAGGGCTTTCTTCAATGTCTCAAAAGCTTTCAAACATTCTTCATCAAAGATAAACTTAACATCTTTTTGCAAAAGATAGCAAAGTGGCTTGGTAATCTTGGAAAAACCTTCAATGAACCTTCTATTAAACCCCGCATGACCAAGGAAGCTTCGGATTGATTTCACATTTGTTGGAGGCGGAAGTTTCTCTATGGCGACAATTTTGGCTCTATCAACTTCCAAACCATCTCTAGACACCTTGTGCCCAAGCACAATTCCATCTTTAACCATGAAGTGGCACTTCTCCCAATTCAAGACAAGAGAAGTGTCCTTACACCTTTGCAACACTTTTGTGAGGTTATCCAAACAAGAATCGAAGCTCCTCCCGAAAACCGAGAAGTCATCCATGAATACCTCCATAATATTTTCAATCAACCCTCCAAATATAGACATCATACACCTTTGGAATGTGGCCGGAGCATTACACAACCCGAAAGGCATCCTCCTATAGGCAAATACTCCATAGGGGCATGTAAAGGCCGTCTTGTGTTGATCCTCCGGGGCTATGGCAATTTTGTTGTAACCCGAATACCCATCAAGAAAACAATAGTACTCATAGCCCGCCAAACGATCCAACATTTGATCTATAAAGGGTAAAGGGAAATGATCTTTCCTTGTAGCCGAATTCAAAGCCCTATAATCAATGCAAACTCGATATCTGGTGGCAACCCTTGTAGCAATAGTCTCATCATTCTCATTCTTGACCACAGTCATCCCCCCTTTCTTCGGAACAACTTGGGTAGGACTCACCCATTCACTATCCGAGATGGCGTAAATCATTCCCGCATCTAGTAACTTCAACACCTTTTTTCTCACCACTTCTTGCAAGACTGGATTCAACCTCCTTTGAGGTTCAACCTTAGGACGACAATCGTCTTCCAATAAAATACGATGCATGCAAATAGACAGACAAATACCCTTGATATCATCAATAAACCAACCAATAACATCTTTAAACTCCCTAAGGACTCGCAACAACTTGTCCAATTCGGACTCTGACAAGTGTTGTGACACTATAACGGGAAAAGAGTCATTATCACCAAGGAAGACGTACCTTAGGTGATCGGGAAGAGGTTTTAACTCTTGAGAAGTGATTGGAATAGATTCCACCTTGGTTGAACTTCCATTTTCCCCCGGTTGGTTGATATCAAGGTAATAGACCTCATCCTTCAATGATCCTTGATTTGCTTCCAAATAAGCAATTGATTCCAATAAGTCATCACAAGCATCATCCAAATCGGAATAAGAGTAGAGAGAACTGGAAATAATTTCCTCCGTGATATCTTTTGCCATAGATGTAGGCAAAGTGGTGATTGCATTGCATTCCTCATAGGTTGAGTCATCTCCTCGCTTCATTACATCGAAGATCGAAAGAGTGAGGGTCTCTTCATTGACTCTAAATGTAAGATTCTCATCTTGCACATCAATAAGAGCTCTTCCGGTTGCTAGAAAAGGACGCCCAAGAATGAGGGGCATATCCTTGTCCTCCGGCATATCCAAGATAACGAAGTCTGCGGGGAAGATGAACTCCTCAACTTTCACTAATACATCTTCAACTACTCCTTGAGCATAAGATATGGAACGATCGGCCATTTGGAGGCAAATTGATGTAGGTTTGATCGATCCTATATCCAACCTCTTGAAAATAGACAATGGCATCAAATTTATGCTAGCTCCAAGATCACATAAGACATTCCCAAACTTTTTCCCTCCAATCACACATGCTATTGTGAAGCTTCCGGGATCCTTCTTTTTCAAAGGCATTTTCCTTTGAATCACCGCACTAACCTCCTCCGTTGGGCTAATTGTTTCAAATGAACCAAACTTTCTCTTGTTAGCAATGGCATCCTTCAAGAACTTCACATATCCAGGCATATCTCGCAGCGCATCAAGCAAGGGAATGTTGATTTGCACTTTGTTGAATATTTCCAAGAATCTCATCAACTTTTCGTCAACCTTATGCTTGGCTAGACGATGAGGAAATGGAGCCTTCATAATAACATCCTTGGTAGGGAGACGGGCCTCTACTAGCACCGCCTTAGGAGCTTCTCCTTGAACTTCTTTCCTTGATTCTTCATCACTAGTTGGAGACTCTTCATAAGGTATGTCTTCAACGAGAACTTTCCCGGTGTGTTGAGTGGTGGCTTGGTTAGCTATTTGAATTATTTGGCCCTCCATCATCTTCACTTGCTTTGTTAAAGAGGTAAGTGAATTCTCCAAGGCACTCACCTTTTGCCCGGTTTGTGTGATGAAATTTCCTTGTTGAGAAGACATTTGAGCTTGATTTGCCAACATTTGTTGCATCATTTGCTCCATTAATGGAGAATTCTTCTTTGGTTCTTCAATAACTCCTTGAGACACCGAAAATCCGGGAGGTGGCAACTGAGCATTGTTAGGATTGCCATAAGAGAGGTTGGGATGAGGTCGATTGTTGGGATTGTATGATTGGTAACCTCCTTGATATCCATAAGAATTTCCTCCTTGTGGCCTTCCTTAGAATCCTCCTTGTTGTCCTTGGAACCCTCCTTTGTTGAAATTTTTATATTGCCTTTGGTTAACAAAATTCAAGTCTTCACTTCCATTAGGCTCCAAGTTCTCTTGATATTGATGAACACTTTGAACTTGAGCTTGAGATTGAGCTTTCCTCTCTTCTTCATATTGCTTCTTCATATTAGCAACTTCCATTGCCTATGCATCGAACTTCTCATCATCAATAGAAGCAACCTTCCTAGAAGGGGCCCTTTCCATTGGCCATTGATAGCTATTGGTGGCCATCTCTTCAATAATCGTCAAGGCTTCCTTGGCATTTCGATTCACTAGACATCCTCCGGAGGTAGCATCCACAATACTACGCGTATGTGGTGTGAGACCACTATAGAAAGTGGTAATTTGTTGACCTTCCGTGAAGCCATGTTGAGGACATTTCCTTAAAAGCTCTCGATACCTCTCCCATGCTTCAAACAAGGTCTCGTCACCTTGTTGAGAGAAATGTGAAATATCGGAGATACACCTTTAAGCTTTTGATGGTGGAATGTATTTAGAGAGGAAAGCCTTGCATAGATCATCCCATATATGAATGTTGGCTTTGTTTAGTCCTTTATACCAATCCTTGGCCCGGTCCCGTAGGGAAAACCCGAACATCCTTATGCGAATAACATCATTTGAAACTCCATTAAGCTTGATAGTGTCGCAAATATCAAGGAACATACCAAGATAGGCGTTCGGATCCTCTATAGGACTTCCACCGAATTGCTCACTCTTCACCATTTGGATAAGACCAGATTTGAGCTCAAAATTATTGGCATTGATCGTCCCCCACTCTCCTCCTTGGAATTGTTCCGTTGGAGATTGGAACATATGGTTGAGAGGAGGTGGTAGAGCTTCATTTGCCCTTCTTTCTTGCTCATCTCTCCAAGCTCTCATATCTTCAAGTTCCTTCCTAAGAGCCTCATAATCTTGATTGTTGGCAATGTCTTGTTCTTCAATAGAATTCATTCTTCTATATCTTCTTTCAAAGTTCAAGATCAAAGGTTGAACAAGTTTTCCCTTAGACCTTGTGTGCATGCACCCACAAAACAAAAATCAAAAGAGAAGAATGCTTGAATTAGTAATTCAATAACCAAATCAACTATTGAAACTTAAACTATGCATTCCCCGGCAACGGCGCCAAAAATTGATCCGCCCTCACTTTAGAGGTGAGGGTAGAGAGCAATAATAGTCGATTGAGTAATCGAGTCGAACCACAAGGAATGCAAGGACGCTCAAGTTTCAAGTAGTAATCTAGCTACTAAACCTACTATCCAAGCTACAATATATCATGTTTTTGTGTTTTTGATTGACTAAAAACAATTGAAAAGTAATTAACAAAGCTCAAACTTAACTAAGCAAGTAACAAGTGGCAAATGATATAAAATCGATAAGAGAAAGTACGGTTCCAAATATAATCCAATAATCACTACAAGCCTTGGTTTATGGATTTGTATGGATTAGCCATTTTAATCTAATTCATATGAGAGTTCTATATATAGTAAACATCAATTCTTCTCTCGAAGCAATCAATATTAGTGGATTATCCTATGACATCTATCTCTGCTAGGTCTCAAGATGAATAAATTAACTCCAAATAGCTCAATTAATTATCTAGAATCTCCTATTAGCAAGAATTACTAATATGTTGTGATTTGATGTCAAGTGTTATGAACTAAAGCCTACTAAGCATTTAACCAAACACCTTGTATGCACTCTATGATGGCCAATCACTCATGCAATAAAATCAAGTTCCAAATCACAAGATATATGAATTAGAAGGTAAATCCAACAACAAAATCCAAAAACCTAATTTTCTAGATCATATCTTCATATATTGGAACCAAAAGAAAATTAGCTAGACATAATTAAAGGAAATGAACCGTAGAAAATAGAAGAAATCATGCTTAAAAGAAAGAGAATTTAATGAGGAAGAAGAAAATGGTCTTGAATTGCAAATCTACAAAGTATAGCTCCAACAATCTTCAAAATACTAAAAAGGAAAGAGGGAAAATATTCTAGGGTGCTTGGGGAATTAAAAATATGAAAAACCTCTCCAAATGGGGTGAATTTTGGGGTTAAATACATCACAAATCGAGTTTGGGTCGAATCGGGGTGAAACGGGATGAACCGGGACGAGTTTGGGCGAGCCGAACTCGCCCATTCGTGAAGAGGGCCCTCACTTTAGAGGTGAGGGTAGAGAGCAATAATAATCGATTGAGTAATCGAGTCGAACCACAAGGAATGCAAGGACACTCAAGTTTCAAGTAGTGACCAAGCTACTAAACCTACTATCCAAGCTACAATATATCATGGTTTTGTGTTTTTGATTGAGTAAAAACAATTGAAAAGTAATTAACAAAGCTCAAACTTAACTAAGCAAGTAACAAGTGGCAAATGATATAAAATCGATAAGAGAAAGTATGGTTCCAAATATAATCCAATAATCACTAACAGCCTAGGTTTATGGATTTGCATGGATTAGCCATTTTAATCTAATTCATATGGGAGTTCTATATATAGTAAACATCAATTCTTCTCTCGAAGCAATCAATATTAGTGGATTAACCTATGACATCTATCTCCACTAGGTCTCAAGATGCATAAATTAACTCCAAATAACTCAATTAATTATCTAGAATCTCCTATTAGCAAGTATTCCTAATATGTTGTGATTTGATGCCAAGTGTTATGAACTAAAGCCTACTAAGCATTTAACCAAATACCTTGTATGCACTCTATGATGGCCAATCACTCATGCAATAAAATCAAGTCCCAAATCACAAGATATATGAATTAGAAGGTAAATCCAACAACAAAATCCAAAAACCTAATTTTCTAGATCATATCTTCATATATTGGAACCAAAAGGAAATTAGCTAGACATAATTAAAGGAAATGAACCATAGAAAATAGAAGAAATCATGCTTAAAAGAAAGAGAATTTAATAAGGAAGAAAAAAATGGTCTTGAATTGCAAATCCACAAAGTATAGCTCCAACAATCTTCAAAATACTAAAAAGGAAAGAGGGAAAATATTCTAGGGTTCTTGGGGAATTAAAATATATAAAAGCTCTCCAAATGGGGTGAATTTTGGGATTAAATACATCATAAATCGAGTTTGGGTCGAATCGGGGTGAAACGGGACGAACCGGGACGAGTTTGGGCGAGCCGAACTCGCACATTAGTGAAGAAGGGCGCTTGACCGGCGGTCTGTGGGAAGGGGAACCGGCGGTCTGGCAAACCGCCGTCTATGCTGCCAAAATTGGTGGTGAACCGGCGGTTTGATGTTGGTTCCCGGTGGTTTGACAAACCGCGGGCCAACCCGCCGGTTTTCCTTCTCTTGCGCGACTTCACCGTTTTTGCTCGTTCTCTCTTGTCCGAACTCCGATTCTCGATCCGCTTTTTGCTACAGCTTCCTAACGAACTCCTCTTCGACATGAAATGATCAATTTGGCCAAATGAGTTCTCCATATACCTGCAAAAAGACACAAAGAGACTCGAGAGAATGAGGAAAACATAAACAAACTTGAACGAGTGAAACCCTAGCTTTATGAATTCAAATTCAACATTCTTAACCCTAGGTTTCACCCTAATCAAACTCGACTGTTCCTCATTTCTAGCCTTCGATCCTTAGTCGCATGAATGCTTTTTCCAATTCTTACAAAAATGGACCGAAAACCGAAAAAAAATGAGAAAAGTAGAATGTATGCTACGAGTTAAGAAACCCTAGCATTTTTAACCTTTAAGCACCCAAATAGAGACTTAAGCACATGCAAAACACACTCAACATGCACATAAAATACATGTTAATCAATTTCATTTACTTTTTATGGTTTAATTCCTTCAATTATGTCTAGCTAAATTTCCTTTTGGTTCCAATATATGAAGATATGATCTAGATCCTTGGGTTTTTAGGTTTTGTTGTTGGATTTACCTTCTAATTCATGTCTTGTGGTTTGGGACTTAATTTTATTGCATGATTGATTGGTCACATTGAGTGCATACAAGGTGTTTTCTTAAATGCTTAGTAGGCTTTAATTCATAGCACTTAGCATCAAATCACAACATATCAGTAATTCTTGCTAATAGGAGTTTCTAGATATTAATTGAGCCATTTGGAGTTAATCCATGCATCTTGAGTCCTAGTGGAGATAGATGTCATAGGTTAATCTACTTAAATTGATTTCTTTGAGAAAAGAATTAGTGTATACAATATATAGAATTCCCGTATGAATTAGATTACAATTGCTAATCTATGCAAATCCTAAACCCTAGGCCTCTTGTGATTATCGGATTATATTTGGAACCAAGCTTTCTACTATTGTTTGTTAACTTTTGTTATTAGTTGTTATCTAGTTTGGTACTTTTACAATTGCATTACTTAATAGGATTAAGAAAACACAAAAACATGTCACTTGTAAGCTTGAATAGTAGTTAGATAATTAGATTACTACTTGAATCTTAAACGACCTAGCATTCCTTGAGGATTCAACTCAATTATACTATAATAGATTATTATTGCATTCTCCCTACCCTCAAAAGTAGGGCGGATCAATTTTTGGCGCCGTTGCCGGGGAATGTTTAGTTTGAGTTTCAATAGTTGATTTGGTTATTAAGTTACTAATTCAAGCATTTGTTTCTTTTTATTTTTGTTTTATAGGTATGGAGGCTCTTATGAAAGAAATTGAAGAATTTCGAGCATGGAAAGAGGAGCAAGAAAGAAGGGCAAATGAGGCTCAACAACCTCCTCTTAACCAAATGTTTGAATCTCCCACGGATCAATTTCAAGGAGGAGCATGGGGACCTCGTGTCAATGCAAATAATTTTGAGATAAGGACCGGCCTTATCCAAATGTTCCAATCTGAACAATTTGGAGGAAGGCCCGATGAAGATCCTAATGCTCATTTGAACACATTTCTTGAGATATGTGATACGGTGAAGTATAATGGAGTGCCGGAGGATGCCATTAGGATGAAGCTCTTTAATTTCTCTTTGAGGGATCGTGCCAAAGAGTGGTTCAAAAACCTTGATAAGAGCGAGATCACCACATAGGAGAAGTTGTGCAAAGCCTTCCTTGCCAAGTACTTTCCACCTTCAAAGGCCCAAAAGCTAATATCGGAAATCTCACACTTCTCTCAACAAATGGATGAGCCATTATTTGAGGCATGGGATAGGTATAGGGACTTGCTACGCAAGTGCCCTCAACACGGTTTTAGTGAAGCCCAACAAATCATGAACTTCTATAGTGGACTTTTTCCACACACGAGGAGCATAGTTGATGCAACCTCCGGTGGTTGCCTTGTGAATCGGAACGCCAAAGAAGCTCTTAGGATCATAGAGGAGATGGCATCCAATAGTTATCAATGGCCAATGGAAAGGGGCCCTACGAAGAGGGTGAACTCGGTTCTTGAGGATGCAAGGTACGATGCTTTAGCCTTGGAGCTTACCAATTTGAAGAAAACATATGAAAATGAAAGGAAAGCTCAAATGCATGGTGATTACTCTAGAGGGACTTTGGAGTTCAATAGAGATGAAAATGTGAGTTATGTTAATCAAAGTCCTTATGGCAATTACAACAAGCAAGGTTTTCAAGGACACCAAGGGGAATTTCAAGGCAATCAACAAGGTGGTTATTTGCATGGCCAACAAGGAGGTTATCAAGCCTACAATCCCAACACTAATAATCCTCCCAATCTCTCTTATGGAAATCCTAGCAATGCTCAAGTTCCATATCCCGGATTCTCCGTCTCTCAAGGGGTGATTGAAGAACCTAAGAAGATATCTCCTTCTCTTGAGCAAATTGTTCAACAAATGGCCAATCAACAAAGTGCTTTTATCTCTCAAACCGGGCAAAAGGTTAATACGTTGGAAAATTCACTCACCTCCTTGACAAAGCAAGTGAAGACGATGGAATGTCAAATAAGTCAAATGGCTAACCAAGCTACCATTCAACACAAAGCCGGAGAATTCCCGAGCAACACTTAAGTCAATCTGAGGCAACAATGTAACGCAATCCATGTAGTGAGTGAGGTATCTTCCAAACCCTCACAAAAGATCCAAGAGGAGAAAAAGCCATATGTGCCATTCTATATGTGGAAAAAGTGGGGTGGTCAAAGTGCCCCTCCTTGGGATCCGTCTCATGATCATAGCCTTTATGAGAAAGAATAGACACTAAAGAGTTTTGCTAATAATATATATTCCATGACGGTCCCGGATTATTGGCCTCCTTTGGAAGATATTGAAGCAAGTCAAAGGAAGAGATTCATGAATATCATAAAAGGATGAAGCTCAACAATGGAATCCCGTGGTCGGAGGACAACAATTTGATGGAAAGAAGAAGAGGTGCTTACTATGTTTCCGAGATAAATAAGTTACTTGGAGAAGAGAAGTTTAATGAGAAGGCAAAGTTCTACAAGAAACCACAAAGTACTACTCCCACTCCAACTCCTAAAGCTTCTCAAGATCAAGTTGAGCCGAATTGCTTGGATAATTTAGCGTTGCCTCCTAAGTCAAATGATGAGAACATGCATGAGAAGAAGGGGAGTAATGCCATTACTTTGAAGAGTGGAAGAGCTTACGAGAATCATGCAAAGCTTGGAGAAGAAATGGGAGCACCGGTTGTTGAAGACATTCTGTATGAAAATGAAGATCGAGCCTCGTATAAGATGAAGAAAAAATCTAAAGAAAAAGTTATTCAAGATGAAAGTCAAAAGAATGAAGCAACAAAGGAGCCCCCTCCTCCCACCAATGATGTGAGCTCAAAGGCTCCATTCCCCCATCGTCTAGCAAAGCCGAAGGTTGATGAGAAGATGAAGAGGTTTCAAGACATCTTCAATAAGATAGAAATCAACATCTCCTTACTTGATGCATTGAGGGATATGCCTAGCTATGCCAAGTTTTTGAAAGAAGCCGTTTCTAACAAGCGAAAGTTTGGTAAATTTGAGACCATAAATTTGACAGAGGATTGTAGTGCTATCTTGCAAAGGAAACTTCCGTTGAAGCAAAAGGATCCGGGAGATTTTAATATCGCTTGTGAGATTGGGGGTTGTGATTTTAGGAATGTTTTGTGTGATTTGGGCTCCGGCGTGAATTTGATGCCTCTTTCCATCTTCAATCGTTTGAAGATTGGAACTCTTAAGCCTACTTCACTTACTCTTCAAATGGCGGATCGTTCAATTTCATATCCAAGAGGCATTGTGGAAGATGTGCTTATAAGGGTAGGGAAACTCGTTTACCCCGTAGATTTCATTGTCCTTGATATAGCGGAGGATCGAGACATCCCTTTAATCCTTGGGAGACCATTTTTGGCCACAAGTAGAGCCCTCATTGATGTTTTTGAAGGAATTATCACCCTTCAAATGAATGGAGAAAAGGAAACATTCCATATGTCGAGAGTTGTGGACGAACCGAATGAGTCAAGAATGGATGAACCGGAGCTTGAAGAACTTGATGATGGGTTGGCATTTGATCAAGGTTGGAAGTCGTTTCAAGTCTCTTGAAAGGGCAATGAGGTATCGTCGAGCTAACGACGTTAAAACTAAGCGCTAGTTGGGAGGCACCCCAACAACTATCCTTTTCTTTTTCATTTTAGTTAGTTTCTTTAGTTTGGTTTTGGTTTTTGTTTCTTATTTTTGATTTAATCGTTCCTTCTACTTTTCCTTATTTCTATGCTAATACTTCCTATTTTTAAGTTCATTTCTACTTTCCATGTTTTCATTGTCATTACACGAGGTCAAATCGTGATGGGAACGAGTGAAGGAAGAGAATCAAATCAATCAAGCAAGCAAAAGATGGAATGGCCTTCAAAACCACCTTCAACATAGCTTTGGACCTTTGTGAGTGTAATTTAAATTTCTTATTATTCTTCCCTCCAAACTCATTTTAGAATTTATTTTCTAAAATAAGTTTGGGGGAGGGGGGTAGGATAAGGAATTTAAATTACTTTACTTTTGGGTTTTCAAGTTTCTATTTGATGTGGTATAATTTTGATTTCATTGATTATATGCTTAAGCTTGCTTGATGATAGGGGATGAATAGGGGTTAAATGAGTATTGTGTGGAGTCAAGTTGTTTGTGACGAGGTTGGGAGTGAGCTTAATTGATGAAAAGTTCTTCTTTGGTTTGTTGGTCTTTGAATGTGAAATTTTTGGGAAATTGAAAAGTTTTGAATGGAAAAATGAATGAATGTTTGCATGTGTGAATGTGAAAGAACGTGTTTAATCTCTCAAGTGCTTTTGGGTGAGATGCCGATGATTGATGCTAAAATGGTGACATTTTTGAAATTTCTCAAGTTAAAGTCAAGCATGATTAGGGTTATTTCACTTGAATAGCTTGAATGATTGATCTTGAGCATGTAGACCCTAGGTAAAAAGCTTGGGAGAATTTTGAGCCTTAAACTATGCATTTTACATAGTAATATCCTTTCTTGAGAGCTTGATCTTGCATTACATTTTCTTTGCTAGAACTTGCCTTGATACTCTTGTTAGAAATGTTACATGTTTGCATAATTAGGAGATGATCTTAGGCCATCATTGAATAGCCCATTTTCCCTAAACACTAACCTATCTTTCATTACCATTGTCGTCCCATTTTGAGCCTTGAATAGAGCCTTCTCTTCTTGAACCGGATGATAGGGGGTGAAGGATGGTTAAGGGAACCTTGGTGAAAGTTGAAAATTCATGAAAAATGGTGGGTGATGGTGAAAGGTCTTGAGATTGATTGGTTTTGAAATGAAAGAACACTCCTATAAGCTCAATGTTAGAAAAGAAAAGAATAAGAACAAAGTTCTTATTGAAAAAAAAAAAATAGTAGTAAGAACAAAGTTCTTACAAGAAAAAGAAAAGAATATGAGCAAAAAGGAGTGTTTCTTTAGATATTTGGTAGAAGCTTGTGTTCATTTGATAAAAAGGGGTTGGATAAGGTGGAAGATGAAGAAATTCATACTTAGAGAAGTGAAGAAAAGAGGTGAAGGAGCTTAGATGAAGATTTAAGCCACTTAGCTTAAAATTCCCTACCTTAACCAATCTCCCTATATTACAAGCTTAAGAAAGACCTTTTTGATCTTAATTTGTGCATGCATTGTGGTATTGGAAACTTGAGTTGATAGGCAAGCCTATGGTTAAAGTTGTGTATTGCATGATTTCGATGAGTGATTACCTTGTTCTATATATTGAGTGATCGAGTGATACACACACTTCTTGTGAGGTCTACGGTTGAATGTGCTTGAGTGATTGAGTTCTAAGTTAGGATATTGATTGATCTTATGAATGTTTGGCTTGACTTGAGAATTTCCTTGAACAAAAATGGTTTTTGATGTGATATGAGGCATCGAGGAATTCAAAATGCACATCCCATACGTGTTAAGTGTTTTGATTGTTCGTTTCATTGTTCGGGACGAACAATGGCTTAAATTTGGGGGAGTGATTAACTCATATTTTATGTGCATGTTTAGTGTGTTTTGAATGTGTTTGAAGCTCAATTTGGGTGTTTCAATGTTAGAATGCTAGGGTTTTTGAACTTATAGCATAGTTTATATTCTTCTCCTTTTCTTTCGGTTTTCGATCTATTTTTGTAAGAATTGGAAAGAGCATTCAAGTAGCTAAGGATCGGGAGCCGGAAACGAGGAAGAAACGAGCTTAAGTAGAGTGAAGCCTATATTTAAAATGTGGAATTTCAAGTTATATAGCTAGGTTTCACTAGTTTGATTTCATTTATGTTTTCCTCGTTCTCTCGAGTCTTTTTATGCTTTTTGCAGGAATAATTAAAGAACTTATTTGGCTAATTGAACTATTCCATGTCGAAGAGGAGTTCGTTAGGAAGCCATAGCAAAAAGCGGATTGAGAATCGGAGTTCGGACGAGGGAGAACGAGGCAAAACCGTAAAACTGCGCATTGGGGGATGCTGACGCGGACCGGGCCGCGCCGTAGCCCGCGTCCGAAGACTGAAGCTGCAGCCATCTCACGCGGTCTGGGCCGCGGCCCAATAGGCCGCGCCCTAGCCCGCGTGAATCCCTTCTCCCCCTTTTATTTCAGGCTTTGACCGTTTGACTTTAGATTTTTTATAATTTTCAATGTATTTAATCCTAAAATTCACCCCATTTTATATATCTTTTTGCACATTTAATATCCCTAGAACCCCAGAAACATTTCCCTCTTTCCTTTTTAGTATTTTGAAGATTTGGAGAGCATTACTTTGTGGATTGAAGATTCAAGACCATTTTCTTCTTCCTTATTAAATTCTCTTTCTTTTAAGCATGATTTCATTTACTTTTTATGGTTTAATTCCTTCAATTATGTCTAGCTAAATTTCCTTTTAGTTCCAATATATGAAGATATGATCTAGATCCTTGGGTTTTTAGGTTTTGTTGTTGGATTTACCTTCTAATCCATATGTCTTGTGGTTTGGGACTTAATTTTATTGCATGATTGATTGGTCATCATTGAGTGCATACAAGGTGTTTTCTTAAATGCTTAGTAGGCTTTAATTCATAGCACTTAGCATCAAATCACAACATATCAGTAATTCTTGCTAATAGGAGTTTCTAGATATTAATTGAGCCATTTGGAGTTAATCCATGCATCTTGAGTCCTAATGGAGATAGATGTCATAGGTTAATCTACTTACATTGAT
This sequence comes from Mentha longifolia, assembly GCA_001642375.2. NCBI lineage: Eukaryota > Viridiplantae > Streptophyta > Magnoliopsida > Lamiales > Lamiaceae > Mentha > Mentha longifolia. Next base: position 8,944,336 of record CM038120.1, on the reverse strand, counting down.
TGCTTTGAGAAAAGAATTAGCGTATACAATATATAGAATTCATGTATGAATTAGATTAAAATGGCTAATCTATGCAAATCCTAAACCCTAGGCCTCTTGTGATTATCGGATTATATTTGGAACCAAGCTTTCTACTATTGTTTGTTAACTTTTGTTATTAGTTGTTATCTAGTTTGGTACTTTTACAATTGCATTACTTAATAGGATTAAGAAAACACAAAAACATGTCACTTGTAAGCTTGAATAGTAGTTAGATAATTAGATTACTACTTGAATCTTAAATGACCTAGCATCCCTTGAGGATTCGACTCAATTATACTATAATTGATTATTATTTCATTCTCCCTACCCTCAAAAGTAGGGCGGATCAATACCCTATGAGGAGTCTCCTACCAATGAAGAGAATTGAAGGAAAGAAGTTCAAGGAGAAGCTCCTAAGGCAGTGCTAGCAGAGGCTCCTCTCCCTACCAAGGATGTTATTACGAAGCCTCCATTTCCTCATCGTCTAGCCAAGCATAAGGTTGACGAAAAGTTGATGAGATTCTTGGAGATATTCAACAAAGTACAAATCAACATTCCCTTGCTTAATGCACTTTGAGATATGCCCGGATATGTGAAGTTCTTGAAGGATGTCATTGCTAACAAGAAAAGGTTTGGTTCATTTGAAATAATTAGCCTAACGGAGGAGGTTAGTGCGGTAATTCAAAGGAAAATGCTTTTGAAAAAGAAAGATCACGGAAGCTTCACAATAGCATATGTGATTGGAGGAGAAAAAACCATATGTGCCATTTTATATGAGGAAAAAGTGGGGTGGTCAAAGCGTCCCTCCTTAGGATTCGTCTCATGATCATAGCCTTTATGAGAAGGAATGGACACTAAAGAGTTTTGCTAATGATATATACTCCGTGACGGTCCCGGATTATTGGCCTCCTTTGGAAGATATTAAAAGCAAGTCGAAGGAAGAGATTCATGAATATCATAAAAGGATGAAGCTCAACAATGGAATCCCGTGGTCGGAGGACAACAATTTGATGGAAAGAAAAAGAGGTGCTTACTATGTTTCCGAGATAAAGAAGTTACTTGGAGAAGAGAAGTTTAATGAGAAGGCAAAGTTCTATAAGAAACCACAAAGTACTACTCCCACTCCAACTCCTAAAGCTTCTCAAGATCAAGTTGAGCCGAATTGCTTGGATAATTTGGTGTTGCCTCCTAAGTTGAATGATGAGAACTTGCATGAGAAGAAGGGGAATAATGTCATTACTTTGAGGAGTGGAAGAGCTTACAAGAATCCTGCAAAGCTTGGAGAAGAAATGGGAGCACCTGTTGTTGAAGACATTCCGTATGAAAATGAAGATCGAACCTCGTATAAGTTGAAGAAAAAATCTAAAGGAAAAGATATTCAAGATGAAAGTCAAAAGAATGAAGTAACAAAGGAGGCCCCTCCTCCCACCAATGATCTGAGCTCAAAGGCTCCATTCCCTCATCGTCTAGCAAAGCCGAAGGTTGATGAGAAGATGAAGAGGTTTCAAGACATCTTCAATAAGGTAGAAATCAACATCCCCTTACTTGATGCATTGAGGGATATGCCTAGCTATGCCAAGTTTTTGAAAGAAGCCGTTTCTAACAAGCAAAAGTTTGTTAAATTTGAGACCATAAATTTGACGGAGGAGTGTAGTGCTATCTTGCAAAGCAAACTTCCGTTGAAGCAAAAGGATCCGGGAGGTTTTAATATCGCTTGTGAGATTGGGGGGTGTGATTTTAGGAATGTTTTGTGTGATTTGGGCTCCGGTGTGAATTTGATGCCTCTTTCCATCTTCAATCGTTTGAAGATTGGAACTTTTAAGCCTACTTCACTTACTCTTCAAATGGCGGATCGTTCAATTTCATATGCAAGAGACATTGTGGAAGATGTGCTTATAAGGGTAGGGAAACTCGTTTACCCCGTAGATTTCATTGTCCTTGATATAGCGGAGGATCAAGACATCCCTTTAATCCTTGGGAGACCATTTTTGGCCACAAGTAGAGCCCTCATTGATGTTTTCGAAGGAATTATCACCCTTCGAATGAATGGAGAAAAGGAAACATTCCATATGTCGAGAGTTGTGGACCAACCGGATGAGTCAAGAATGGATGAACCGGAGCTTGAAGAACTTGATGATAGGTTGGCATTTGATCGAGGTTGGAAGTCGTTTCAAGTTTCTTGAAAGGGCAATGATGTATCGTCGAGCTAACGACGTTAAACTAAGCGCTCCTTGGGAGACACCCCAACAACTATCTCTTTATTTTTCGTTTTTAGTTAGTTTTAGTTCATTTTTTGTTTTTGATCTTTATTTGTGATTAAGTCATTTTTTTTAATTTGTCTTTATTTCTGTGTTTGGAACAAATGAGGGAGAGAATCAATTAATCAAGCAAGCAACGGAGTGAAAGACTTTCAAAACCACCTTCAACATAGCTTTGGACATTTGTGAGTGTAATTTAAATTTCTTTTTATTCTTTCCTCCAAACTCATTTTAGAATTTATTTTCTAAAATAAGTTTGGGGGAGGGAGATAGGATAAGGAATTTAAATTACTTTACTTTTGGTATTTTTCAAGCTTCTATTTGATGTGTTTATTGATTGTATGCTTAATTTTTCTTGATGATTATGGTTGATTGGGGTAAATGCATGATTGTGCTTGTTTAAGTTTTTGGTGTCGAGTTTGGGAATTGATGAGCTTAATTGATAGAAATTTCTTCTTTGGTTTGTTACTATTGATGTGAGCTTACTTGGAGAATCTTTTGTGTGAATGATTTTGTTGATCGATTGGAGCTTGAATGCGAAATTCTTGAAAAATTGAAAAATTTTGAATTGAATAATGAATATGCTTGAATGTGAAAGAACGTGTTTAATTTCTCAAGTGCTTTTGGGTGAGATGCCAATGATTGATGCTAAATGGTGACATTTTTTTTTTGAAATTCCTCAAGTTTAAGTCAAGCATGATTAGGGTTATTTCACTTGAATAGCTTGGGATGATTGATCTTAGGCACTTAGACTCTAGGCAAAAAGCTTGAGAGGATTTTTGAGCCTTAAACTATGCATTCTACATAGTAATTTCCTTTCTTGTGAGCTTGATCTTGCATTACATTCTCTTTGCTAGAACTTGCCTTACTACTCATGTTAGGAGTACTACATGTTTGCATAATTAGGAGATGATCTTAGGCCATCATTTCATAACCCATTTTCCCCAAACACTAACCTATCTTTCATTACCATTGTCGTCCCATTTTGAGCTTTAATTAGAGCTTTTTCTTCTTGAACCGGATGATAGGGGGTGAAGGATGGTTAAGGGAACATTGGTGAATGTTGAAAATTCATGGTGAATGGTGCGTATTGATGAAGGGTCTTGAAATTTGTTTTGAGTTGAGAGAACTCTCCTATAAGCTCATGTAAGAAAAGAAAAGAATAAGAACAAAGTTCTTATTAAAAAAAAAAAAAAAGAATACGAGCATGAAGGAGTGTTTCTTTTGATAAGATAAGACTCGATAGGAGCTTGGGTTTCATTTGATAAAAAGGGGTTGGATAAGGTGGAAGATGAACGAATTTAAATTTAGAAAGGTGAAGAAAAGGGGGTAAGGGTACTTAGATAAAAATTTAAGCCACTTAGCCTAAAATTCCCTACCTTAACCAATGTCCCTACATTACAAGCTTAATAAAGACCTTTTTTATCCTAATTTATGCATGCATTGTAGTGTTGGAAACTTGAGTTGATAGGCAAGCTTATGGTTAAAGTTATGTATTGCATGATTTCAATGAGTGCTTACCTTCTCTATATATTAAGGGATCGAGTGATACACATGTTCCGTGTGAGGTCTAGAGTCAAAAGTGTTTGAGTGATTGAATTCTAAATTAGGATAGTGATTGATCTTATGAATGTTTGGCTTGACTTGAGAATTTCCTTGAACAAAAATGGATTTTAAGGTGATATGAGGCATCGAGGAACTCAAAATGCACATCCCATACATGTTAAGTGTTTTGATTGTTCGTTTCATTGTTCGGGATGAACAATGGCTTAAGTTTGGGGGAGTGATTAACATGTATTTTATGTGCATGTCAAGTGTATTTTGCATGTGTTTGAGTCTCGATTTATGTGTTTAAATGTTAGAAATGCTAGGGTTTCTTAACTTGTAGCATACTTTATATTTTTCTCGTTTTCTCCCGGTTTTCGATCCATTTTTGTAAGAATTTGAAAGAACATTCAAGTAGCTAAGGATTGAGGGCCAGAAACGAGGAAGAATAGAGCTCTATTAGAGTGAAACTTGTGTTTAAAATGTGGAATTTCAAATTCTATAGTTAGGGTTTCACTAGTTTGATTTCATTTATGTTTTTCTCATTCTCTCGAGTCTCTTTATGCTTTTTTCAGGAATAATAGAGAACTGACTTGGCCAAATTAATTATTCCATGATGAAGAGGACCTCGTTAGGAAGCCATAGCAAAAAGCGGATCAAGAATCGGAGTTTGGACGATAGAGAACGACCGAAAATGGCAAAGTTGCGCAAGAGAAGGAAAACCGGCGGGGATGGCTGGCGGTTTGCCAGACCGCCGGGAATCTTCATCAAACCGCCGCGCCGGTTCCCCTTCACATTGGACAGCATAGATGGCGGTCTGGCCGGCGGTTTGCCAGACCGCCGGCTCCCCTTCCCACAGACCGCCGGTTTGGCGAGAATTACACCTATTGACCGAGTTTAGCTCGTCCAAACTTGGTCCAACTCATCCCAAACTCGGTTTTTGATGTATTTAACCCCTAAATTCACCTCATTTGGGTATCTTTTGCATACTTTAATATCTTAGAACCCTAGAAACATTCTCTCTTTCCTTTTTAGTAAATTCAAGATTGTTGGAGCTACACTTGGTGGATTTGCAATTCAAGACCATATTCTTCTTCCTTATTGAATTCTCTATCTTTTAAGCATGATTTCATTTACTTTCTATGGTTTAATTCCTTTAATTATGTCTAGCTAAGTTTTCCTTTGGTTCCAATATATGAAGATATGATCTAGATCGATCACTAGGTTTTTGGATTTTGTTGTTGGATTTACCTTCTAATTCATATGTCTTGTGGTTTGGGACTTAATTTTATTGCATGATTGATTGGTCATCATTGAGTGCATACAAGGTGTTTTCTTAAATGCTTAGTAGGCTTTAATTCATAGCACTTAGCATCAAATCACAACATATCAGTAATTCTTGCTAATAGGAGTTTCTAGATATTAATTGAGCCATTTGGAGTTAATCCATGCATCTTGAGTCCTAGTGGAGATAGATGTCATAGGTTAATCTACTTACATTGATTGCTTTGAGAAAAGAATTAGTGTATACAATATATAGAATTCCCGTATGAATTAGATTAAAATAGCTAATCTATGCAAATCCTAAACCCTAAGCCTCTTGTGATTATCGGATTATATTTGGAACCAAACTTTCTACTATTGTTTGTTAACTTTTGTTATTAGTTGTTATCTAGTTTGGTACTTTTACAATTGCATTACTTAATAGGATTAAGAAAACACAAAAACATGTCACTTGTAAGCTTGAATAGTAGTTAGATAATTAGATTACTACTTGAATCTTAAATGACCTAGCATCCCTTGAGGATTCGACTCAATTATACTATAATTGATTATTATTGCATTCTCCCTACCCTCAAAGGTAGGGCGGATCAATTTTTGCCCTTCTCCACTTATGACCGAGTTTGGCTCGTCCAAACTCAGTCCAACTCATCCCAAAACTTATTTTTTTATGTATTTAACCCCTAAATCTTCCCTAATTGGGTATCTTTAGCTAGAATATTCAACATAGAACCCTAATTACATTCCTTTCTTTCCACTTTGATATTTTTCAAGATTTGTGGAGCTACACTTGGTGGATTTGAATTTCAAGACCATATTTTTCTTCCTTATTGAATTCTCTGTCGTTTGATTATGGTTTTATGCATTTTCTATGGTTTATTTTCCTTGATCATGTCTAGCTAGTTTTCTTTGTGATTCCAATTAAATGTAGATTAGGGATAAGTGATGGGATTAGGCTTTGATCTATGAATTTACCTTCTAATTTCATGTTCATTTCTCTTGGTGCCATGTTTTATTATGTAATTGTGCTTGATCACCATAGTTGCATATCAAGTGTTTGATCTAATGCTTAGGAGGCTTATATTAGATGCTAGGAAATAAGAGATTTGCATGCTAGAGATAGTAGGATTAAAGAACTCATTATGTTATTGGTAGTTAATGAATTACTTGATGTCCTATCCGGAATTAGGTTCATTAATCAACTTGTCTTCATTGCAATGAGAATTGAGTGAACCATGCATACACTACAAAAAAACTGGTCAGACAACGACGGCATTAACGACGAAATTGCGACTCATCGGAGACGAATTTCATTGCCGGCGGTGCACAATGTTGTTACGACGGTGTAACACCCTAAATTATTATCTAAAATATACTAATCATCCAAATAAAAGAAAATATTTGGCCAGCAATATTCAACTAACGAAAATAAATAAATTAATATATCTCATGAAATTAATAAAGAGAAATATAATAGGATTTGCAAAAACAAAGCAATCACTCGTCCAACATTTTATAACTGAATATATTAGAGAACCTTAGTCTCATTATTTTTCATAGAAGAATAGCTATTACGAAGATACGAATAAGAAATTTTTACTAAGAAACTACGAAAACTTAACAATTTAAATAACTACTAATAAGAAATCCTACAAATCTGAATTTATGTAATACTAAATAATATGTTATCACGTCTTGGACTTTTTCACTAGTCATTCTCGGCCTCCACGACTGCTTCGACTTTGAATCCTGACAAACTGAGAATAGTAGGGGTGAGCATATCAAAATACACTCAGTGAGAAACAATGCAATTATCTATAATTGACATTCATGCTAATAATTCATAAATTCACATAAACTTGGCATAACTGAAGACTTTATAACCATGAGGGCAGAGACGTGGCCCCGATTTTATAACCATGAGGGCAGAGACGTGGCCCCAACTTGATAACCGCGAGAGCTTGCATAACATGAATTCATATAACAATGGCATAATATATGTGAAATATATAAACTACAAGCATAGAATAACAAACATGGATAATAGGAAACAATAAGCATAAATTCCCCACCTATATATATACTCTATAATCGGGTTCTTGGACAAGAGGAGGTGTTGTTCGCTTGAGTATGGATGGTGTCTGTAGAGGAGTAGAAAAAGCCTTCATCTCTACATCTTCCATCTTCCTAAGTACAGCGGCCATTTGTTTCTTCATCTCCGAACTAATATTGACTACATTGCTTTCATTATTTATGCCTCGAGATGATTTTCTTTGTGAACTCTTGTCAACAGTCTCAAATATCACTATTGAGTCCCTAGCCATCTTCTCAGTGATATCTCATTCTGCCGCACTATCCACCAGGTTCTAAGTTGTTCTATTAAGTCCTTCATAGAAAAATTGTTACAACATCTCACTCTCAAATTTGTGGTGTGTACACTTTTGCAGCAATCCTTGGAATCTTTCCCATGTCTCATGAAATTCTTCATCAGGAGCTTGTGAAAAATGCATAATCTTGGATCGGAGCTCATGTGTTTTCTTATTAGGGAAGAATTTTAGCATAAGCTTCTCGCAAACATCCTGCCAAGTATTCAGTGAATTGGCAGGGAGAGACTGGTACCATGTCTTTGCACGATCCTTCATGGCAAGTGGAAAATACTTCATCCTCAACTGCTTTTTAGTAATAGCCCCAAGTGGGAAATTATGGACTATAGAACAGAACTCCTCAATGAAGTCCAAAGCATCTTTACTCTCCATGCCATGGTACTTTGGAAGCAGTTTCTGGTGCTGCGGTTTGAGCTCATGATCCCTGACCGGAGTAGTCAGGGCAATCACCAAGGTAGAAGTAATGACTGTGGGTCTACCAAATTGACAAATCCGTAGCTCTGCCATCTCTGGAGTCTCTTCAACAATCGGCTCTCTCAACGGTTCTTCTAGCTTTTCCTCAACAATCGGTGTCTTGGGCAAACTAGAACCATCTTCTGAATTCTCGAACTCTCCTTGTTCCTTAAGTGCCGCCACAATTTCGTTCTTCTGGTTGATGTTGTCAATGTAAGCTGCCAATGGTCCTTGTTGACTTCGGGTACCTTGCATGCACAACACTTAACAAACAGATTAAACGCACTGACGGGATAAAAGAAAATCGAGAATAGAAAATATAATATATCGTAGATGGTAGACGGGCGAGCATTGCGTTGCCAACTAGTAGATGTTTCACCCAAAAAGTGCTAGCAATAAACTAGGTCTATCGTAGTACTTAGCAAGCAAAGTCCAAAGTCGAATCTCAAGTAAAGCTTAACAGGGAAATTAATTATGTGAATCTCTACTCTAAGAAAGCAAGTAAAATTTAGGGGTTTTTGAGTTTGATTAAATCATAGGCTTGGAAATAAAAAGAAAATTAAGCAAGCAAGAGTAATTAAAATAAGTAAGAGAAATTAAACAAATAAATCTAAACTTAAAAACTAAAATTAATATCTAAAGGAAAGCAATAAATCTACCTAGGCATGAAATAGAAAAAAAAGCAATTAATCCTAAGCTAATGCAAATAAATCTTAACATGCTTAAAAATAAATCTAAGAATTTAAAGAACAAGTAAATCTAGACAAATATACACTTAAATCAAAAAGCATGTAACGGAAACGAATCTAAGAAAGCAAATTAAACTTACGAATTAAAGCAACGAAAGAACAAAGAATTAAAGAAAATAAAGAACTTGAATTGAACTTTAAAAGGTCTTGAATCTTGATCATAAATCTTCAAAAGTAATACTCTAAACTAGTACTAGGGTTCTAAGTGCAGAAAAATATGAGAGAATAAGTATATTTTCGTTCAAAGTAAATTACATATATATAGTAAACAAAAACCCTAATTCTAAAAGGAAACAAGTTAAAAAATCTCGGCTGGCCTTGCGGTGGCATGGCACCTTGCGACTGCAAGGTCTCTAGCTCTGTAACTCTCGTGACTTGCAGACCTTGCGACCGCAAGGACCCATGCGGTTGCAAGGGTCTAGCTGTAGTCCTTCACTTCTTCTCCTTTCTTGGCTGCTTCGACTTTTCTTCTCTTCTTCATTTCTCGACACTTTGCTTGTTTCTTCATTTACAAGCCTCTTTTCTCCTCTTCTTGACCCACACTTCCCAAAATCCACACTTTAACTAAAACACGCTCACAAACACATAAAAATGAACAAAATATAATACAAAAAATGATATAAACACACTAAACAGTAGAGACGGCTGAATCTGGAGGCATGGATCTGAAGGCAAAGGGGTTCGATAGCAGTTGCGCCAGATCTGGAATGGCATTGCTGAGGAGGCCAAGGAAGAGGATCGTGATGGGGGAGCCAAGGCGGCCGGAGGCGTGGCCTGCACCGTCGACAGTTGCCGCGTCACCGCCCTTAACCTATCCAGCTTTGGCCTCACCGGGACGTAGGGGCAGGGGCATGGGCAGCGGTGGGCGTGGTAGGAACCGGATCAGAGGACAGCAAGCAGTGGACTAGAGGAGAGGACGGTGGTGAGCAGTGGTTCTGCACGGCGTTGAAGAGAGAGAGAGAGAGAATATGGGGGAAGAATTAGGGTTTCACAAATGTAAAATAAAAAGCTGAAATAGATTTTGTACATGAAATTCAAATTTGGCTTGGAAGGGTATTTTGGTCCCAAAAAGCAAAAAATTGACATAATTTGTGCAAATTATGTTGGTCGACATTACTTGATTTCTACTAACTTAAATGGACATATCTATGCATTACCACTAAGGACATGTCTATGCATTACCAGTAATTATAAATCATAATTGGATGGGTGAACCGTTGAAAATTGTTAGGGTTACCGAGCACTACCACCAAGTCTACATTAGTATGATATTGTCCACTTTGGGTCAAGCCCACACGGTTTTTGTTTTTGGGCTCCTTCCCAAAAGGCCTCATACTAATGTGGTGGTTGCTCCCCTTATATACAAGGTATATCCACCTTATATTTCCGATGTGGGACATGTTGTTTTGTACCCAACAAAAATAATCATAAAATTAAACCAAATCATTATAAAATAAATTTATTGAAAAAATATGTATAAAACTAATAAAAATCACGATTTGGGATACTGTTAGGACACCGAGTTGGGGACAGATGATCTCAAGTCGTTTTTAATGCCATTAAAACTTCTTAATTTTGTACAATACTCGAATAATTTGTTCCTTTTTGATCAGGTGCACGAGTCAGAAATGTTGATGAGGGGGCCCAATTTAAATAATTGTAAGTAAACATTAAAAAATAAAAAAACTTAATAAAAATATAAACAACGTCAACAAAAAACAAAATATATAAAATGGAATATTTCAAAATTCTAATAAGGCTAATTTACAATTTATTTGTCAAACTATAAAACTTTTCACAATTGTGTTACGTGTTTCGATCGATACGAAATAGCAATTAAATATCAAAACTAACAATATTTTCACAATTGTGTACTAAAGTTTAATTTTTGGCGACAAAAAACACTCGCGAGCAAGCTAAAAACTGAGACATGGATAAATATCTCTTTTTTTTAATTTTCTTTAATATTCTATTCATTTTTTGGCTTGCAAGTTTATTGTTGAAAAATTAAGGTTCGAAACACAATTGTGAAAATATTGATTGTTTGGACATTTAATTCTTACTTTGCTTATAGATTGAAACACAAATATGAAATGGAGAACAATTTCGCAATTAAATTGTAAATTTGAGAAAGAATTAGAAAGTCTTTGAAAATTGAACATTATGTTTCAATCTATAATTCTTCAATTACTATGAACACATTAACAACAACAACAACAAAAATCTAAGATCTTATTAGTTTTAAAAATTGTATCATTATAAATTTATATATATATATATATATATAGAGAGAGAGAGAGAGAGGAGGAGGGGGGTTCTCATGAGAACCATTCTATTCGTGAGAACCATGCAAATCCGCTTATTTAGTTATGTTTTCATATTTTTTTAATTATGTATTGATGTTTTTTTGCATGTAATGCTTTTTTAGATATAGAATTACGTTTTTTACAAATCGTGCTTGTTATGTGTTATAATCATGCAAAAATACATGAAAACATATATAAATAAATGTGGAAGCCTTATTTCCAAAAACAAACATAATTGCATAAGTAAAAGACATGAACGTATAACTAAAAAAACAAGTTATCACGCAACCATATATATGTATAAAATACTAAAAAAAAATTAAAATTCACCCTGGCCCAGTGACCCCGCTGGCCCAGTGTCCATCCATCATGCAGCATGACCATTCAAGAAAACCGAACATATGAAAATAACTTTATATATAAAGTCATAAACTTTGGCTTTTTTGCTTCAAAAAAATTGAGGTTATGGCTTGGCCCTTATCATGATTACGTACCTTGTTTCTTACCATTGCTTCATCAATTCATCAAATTCTTGATATATCTTTCACGTTATGTCCATTTCTTGCAGGATTTTCGGGATTTTATCTACACCACGCCAATTCAACGTTTCGAATTCCCGCCAAAAAAAAAAAAGTAGATTATTATTGTTACTATTTATGTTATTTAAAAAATTATTTTAACTACTTTACCAAGGATCATGATCATGATCATCACATCATCGATACAGCTAGACAAGTACTCTTGGTAATACTAGTTCGAGGCTGTTCATGTACTGATGCATATGTCCTAAAAATAAGATGTCCCATAAATTTTTTATCTTATTTTAATTTAATATCTTTTGGGATATTTAATTTATTATATTTTGTAGGGTTGTGAATGAAACGGCGTTGCTTTCGACGTCGAGACCCATGCTGGTTGAGTGGTCTATTTCATGCCTCACTCACTTTGTGATAATCATAATCCTTTAGAGGAAGGGAGAGTTGCTCTATGTTTTCTTGAGGACTGAAGTTGCTTCTGCCCCTCTCCCCCCTCCCCTTTAATTAATACAGTATAATTATGTTTTTCTCTCTTTTTTTTAATTATTTTCTTTCTTATTATTGGTGTGGATTGGAATCTTCTGTGGAGATAAAACCACTTTCCATTAGCTTCTTACACACATCACATGTTTCCTACATGATGTCAGTGGCTTTTAAGTACAACCTCTTCTGTTTGTTATATCACTGTGAATGAGCATTACTCTAACTTCAGAAAGGGACCCTTTCCGATTTAGACTCTTTCTCTAATTCTCTCTCTCTCTCTCTCTCTCTCTCTTTCTGTGTGTGTGTGTGTGAATGTTCCTGAAGAAATATGATGGGCTTCAATTTGATGATGCATGATTAATGTGTGGGACAACGTATTAATTAATTCTTGAATTTACATCCATTGATGATAAATGGCTACATGTTGCTTTCATGCTAATTTCTTTACATTGTATGAGAGAGAGTTTGACCTAAGGAGGCATCGACCACATGCCTCCTCGGGTCGATATATATTCGTTAGACAATTTCAAAATAAAAAATTATAGAACATATATAATAACTTTTTTGTATTGTATATCTTACCCCTATTTGCATTGTTGCCCCCTCTCACGGCAACGTTGACGACCTATGCAAAGAGTAAAACATTGAAAATTTACCTAGTCAAAAATGGGAAATTCTTGTTTGAAAACGTTTGTTTAGCCTAACATTTTTCCCCAATGTAAAGTAGTGGTTTTCATTTTATTTTTTTTTTTAGAAGGTGGTTTTCAATATTTTAATTCTTCCACCTTTTTACTTTTTCAGCAACCCCCCTCCCCCCACCCCGGCTACTACCCCACCCCCATTTTGCAATTCTTTCAATTTGTTTTTTTTTTCTTCCTTCCCTTTTAAATCACAAGTCTCCCACTTTAAAAATTCATTAATGGTTTTTTCTCTTTTAATTATGAAAATTTGTTAGTAAAATACTGTGTGTAGTTATAATTAAATTTGGACTTGGAATTAAATATATCATTAAATATTAATGTTGACAGTAATCTATAAGGTGTAATTGTAATATATTTGGTGTTATTTATGTAATACATGGTTCAAACTATTAATATCTTTATTAATAATGATAACGGAAAAAATTAAGTCACTCCAAATTATTATTATTATTATTATTATTATTATTATTATTAATGATAATAAAATGAGATTTTACATGTTTAGTCACTAATCGAGTTGTATAGGTTGAAAGCCTCATATAATTAGTGAAACGGGAAGTAAAGTTGTGGAATGGTCGATCCTGAATTAGTAATTTAGTGATATTAAAATAAAATTTCATTTCATTATTGAGTAATGGAGTCGAATGAGTAGAGATTCTCGGATAAATAGTGTAACAGAAAGTAAATTAGTTTAAGGTTCAATCCCGTATTAGTGGATTGGTGATAATAAAATAAAATTTTACTCTATTAGTCACTCATGGAGCCGATGATTGGATAATTAGTGTGACACTAAGTAAAATAGTCGAATGATCAATCCCGTATTAATGGTTTTGTGATAATATAAAATAAAATTTCACTTGATTGGTCACAAATTGAGTTTAATAATTTGAAATCCTCCTATAGTTAGTAAAATGAGAAGTTAAGTAGTCGAAGGGTCGATCCCGGATTAGTGAATCATTGATAATAAAATGGAATTTCACATGATTAGTCACTAAAGTAGTTGAATGAGTTGAAATTCTTGTATAATTAGTGAAACGGAAGGTAAAGTAGTCAAATGGTCCATCCCGAATTAGTGGATTATTGAAATAAAATTGAATTTCACTTGAGTAGTCACTATTAGAGTGGAACCGGTTCAAATCCTCGAATAATTAGTGAAACGTGAAATGGGCCGTTTCGAATAGTTGATCAAGAATTAGTGAATTTTAGCAATAATTAAATAAAATATTGCTTGATTAATCACTGATTGAGTTGAATCGGTTGATCATGGGACAATTATTAAAATGGGAAGTAATGTAGTCGAAGGGTCATTCCCGGATTAATGGATTAGTGATAATAAAATGAAATTTCACTTGATTAGTCAGTAATGGAGTCGAATGAGTAGAGATCCTCGGATAATTAGTATAACCGGGAAGTAAAATAGCTTAAGGCTCGATCCCGAATTAGTGAATTAGTGATAATAAAAATACTCCATTAGTCACTAGTATAACCGGGAGTAGAATTTTACTTCATTAGTCACTAGTGGGCCCAAATGGGTAGAGGACGTTAGATAATTAGTGTAAATGGAAGTTAACTACTCGAAGATCCCATCCCGAATTATACAATTATTGTTTTAAATTTGATTTTTAATTTGTGATTAAAAAATGAGGAAATGATTGACCCGTCAATGGGCACCCCCTAAGTAAAAAAAAAATCAAAATAAGCTTTTCGGTTTTCGGAGAATAGTGCTCTCTCCTATTTAACATTGAAGAATGAATGAGATTCGTATTCAATTCTTATTCATAGAACAATCAATTTAAGTCGTCTAATTTATAAATCATTTCAATGCCATAACTGCTTACGGATGATTGAATGAGTAGTGAATTATATGAAATTTGTTAGCAGAATGAAGAATAGCCAACTAAAAATTGGAATATGTTACATTCCAATTCTACGAAGCAAGAGTTTTATTAGATGAAAAATAATAGTAATATAATAAATGAAATCAAAATCTGACCATTAACATGGAATAGTAAAATTATATTATTAATATACTCTATTCACGATTAATCAATTTAAAATAATTTTTGCTTTCACTAATCCAATAATCCAGGACCGACTTGTGACTAGTTGACTTCGTGTTTCACTAATTATCCGAGGACCGAACCTAATTTCAACTCGATTAGTGATTAATCAAGTGAAGTCCCTTTTCTTTTTCACTAATCCACTAATCTAGGATCGAATATTCGACTAGTGGACTTCACATTTCACTAATTATTCGAGGATCTCCACCGATTCACCCGATTAATGACTAATCAAGTGAAATTCCATTTTTGTTTTCACTAATCCACTATTCCGGGATTAAATCTTCGACTACTGGACTTCACGTTTCACTAATTATCCAAGGATCGAACTTAATTTCAACTCGATTAGTGACTAATCAAGTAAAATCGCTTTTAGTTTTCACTAATCTACTAATTCGGGATCGAATCTTCAACTAGTGAACTTCACGTTCACTAATTATCTGAGGATCTCCACTGATTCAACTCGAACAGTGACTAATCAAGAGAAATCCATTCCGTTTTACTTTATCCCTCTTCTCTCCCCTCCCTCTCTCTTTCCTTTTTCCCTGACACACGTGCTCCCCCTCTCTTCTCTCTCTTATTTTTTTTACAGAAACCTGGAAAATTAATTCCCCCAATTAGAACTCAAAAAATAAAAAATAAAAAATAAAAAATAAAAAAATACTAAAGTACAGTAAAACCTCTATAAATTAATAACCTTGGGACCATAAAATTTTATTAATCTAGAGAGATATTAATATATTGATAAATTAATATTTTATTAATTAAAAGAGAGACTTTTAATTTACCAAATTAAGTACATATGTATTGAAAATAAATGAATTCATATATATTTTATTGATTATATTCATGTATCAACCAATTCTTTGCAACTAATTAAATATATTCATGTATAATATCGATTCACTGTATACAATTAACTATTATATTTATTGGAATTACTTAAATATACATGTATACATCAATTTGTTGCACTTAAATAACTATTATAGCCAATTAAATATATTCATACATGATGAATGAAACATATAATATATAAATCTCAATATAGAAGTAAAATAATTCATAACACCCAATCATGTCTTCTCATCTAAAAGGCATTGTAAAATCATCCATGAATGATCAAATGCGGAAAACATTACGTAAGTATAAGAGAGATCATCCAACATGCACTCAAAAAGATTTACAAGAGAGGGTTGTCGAAAAATATCGTCTGAAAGTTTGTCAATGTACAATATCAAACACTCTTAAGAAATCAAGTAACAATAAATTTATATTTTAGCAAAATACCATGATATTTATAATTGTAATATTTTTGAATTATTAATTTAGAGTTTTAATGGGACCTAATATTTATAAAGGGATTTTCCGAAAAACTATTATTTTATTATCTTATCAAATTCGATGATTTTTTATAAAGGCCCAAGTTGGGACCAGAATATTTTATTATTTTAGAGAGGTTATTAATTTATAGAGTATTAATTTATAGAGGTTTTACTGTATGCCCCATATTTCCGCATTGACACCCATCTTGCATCTTCTTCTTCCAAAGGTTAAATTACTAGATCTCCATCTCCCAACTCTCTCAGACATAATACAAAATTACAAAAAAATCATAATACAAAATACAATAGTGAAATTTACAAAACATCAAAATACCATTAAAATATAATAAATAAATGTTGCTAGACAAGTAGTGTGATAATAAAATGAAATTTCACTTGATTAGTCACTGATCGAGTTTTTTTTTTTTTTTTTTTGGCTTAAACACCCCGGGAGGGTGAGGGGTTAGGCGGACCCCCAACCTGTATATATCAAAAAGAACGAAATCATACAGCATAAACCGAAGTATCGAACCTAATCGGAATTGGGTAAACAGTCGGCTCAATTCTCAGAGGAGAGCTAGAGAAACAGTATCTATAACAAAACAATGATGATGGCCCAAGAGTGACCATATCAGAAAATCAAGAAGTGGGATAATCACAATGAAGAGAAACCAATAGTGACAAAGCATAATGCTAACTATATCGAAACCTGAAGTTCGGATAACCTAATTGGTCCATCCGAACAAGCGCCAAAAAATAGTGAGGCGCGCTGGTAGCATCATAGAGCTCCATGGAGTCGGTCTGGAAACCCCGACGCGCCATGAAATCTGCAGGACAATTCCCTTCCCTGTGAATGTGGGAAAAACGAACCTGAATCCCCTGCAGCCTGAGACGAATACGTGTCATGAGATGACGGATGTCTGCAGAGCCATGCTTACCAGAAGTAAGCAAGGTGACGATCGCCGCAGCATCCATTTCAATCCAGATATAGGAAGAGAAAGTGACGTTCAAATCCAGTCCGTGAAGAAGAGCACTGAGCTCCGCTTCAAAGCTGGACCTAGCCTCAACCGGAGAGCAGAAAGCGCCAAGCAGGGCACCATGATGGTCACGAACCAATCCACCACCCGCCGCACTCTCCGAAGCAGCATCAAACGAACCATCAGTATTGAGCTTTACCCAAGGCGCCTCAGGTGGGATCCAACGAACGATCTTGGACCTGAGGGACCTGCTGACGGGCTCAGCTACAGGCATGAACTGAACTTGAGGATGGCAACCCTGCCAGTGAACTGGCAGGAGCTTCCTCGCAGTGACCAGTGTGTGCAGGTGATGTTTAACCTGCCAAATGATGTTAGAAGAACGAAAAGGAATGCCACGGTGCTTATGACTATTCCTCTCCGTCCAGATAAACCATGTGATGAGGCAAGGAATCAGAAAAGAAATGTGTGTGCAGGTGGCTCGTGGGAACGAGTGTCTCCACCGTCCTAATCTATGTGCAATATCAGTGCTCGTGTGTGCATATGTTAGTGCAGGGAACCAGTTTGAAAAATGAGTCCATACAGCCCTAGCAGATTCACTCCAACAGAACACATGCATGATCGTTTCGATTTTAGGATAGGTGCAACACTGGCACCTCGAAGCAAGATGGATACGACGGGACTGAAGACCAACATCAATAGGTAACCGACCAAGAAGGAGACGCCACAGAAAGACAGAAATGGTAGGGGTAAGGCAAGAGGTTCCAAATATCACCGAATAGATATACCTGAGGGCGCCTATACCTGATGTGATGCCATGCAGACGTCACAGTGAACTCACCGTGGCCGGTAAGGCTCCATCTCATGACATCCTCCCCCCCCCCCCACAATACCGGCGTCCGGCTCAAAGCAATAACCTGATCATGAGAAAGCACAGAAGTAGCACACAAAGCATGCAAACGATCCATATCCCAAGCAGAATCACTCCATAAATCACACACAAGGGGGATTTGGGGCGCCGGCTGGGCGATACTCGGCGAGGGTCCCTTCCTCAAACCAAGCATCATCCCAGAAAAACACCCTCCCCGAACCAAGTGACCAACGAATGAAATCATGTGCATGAATAGATGAATGCATGAGTCTTCGCCAAATCAGACTATGATGCACAGAGAAAGGAATTAAAGGATACGAGTATTTGCGCCACAAGTACTGAGCCCAGAGCGAATCACGAGCCTGAAACCGCCACCACAGCTTGTAACTGAAAGCAGTGACCATATCGGAAAGTCGACGAATACCGAGCCCTCCCTCGTTGAAAGGGAGACAAATTTGCTTCCAACTAATCCAGTGAATCTTCTTGGCATCACCAACAGAACCCCAGAAGAAACGGGCCATCATCTGCTCAATCTCATGCAACACACACTGAGGAACCTCTATTACTTGGAGGATGTGAAGGGGGAGAGTGGCAAGGGTGCTCTTGATCAGAGCAAGTCGTCCCCCAAAAGCAAGGTGTCTGTGAGACCAGCCATGAATACGGGCACTCACCTTCTGTCTCAGCTCAAGGAAGAGAGACGACTTTATCCAACCCTGATAAATGGGTACTCCCAGATAAATAAAAGGAAAAGTGCCTCTCTGGAAACCCCCAACTTCCTGGATACTCTGCTGCCACTCATCAGCATATTTATCATGGATGAAGAAGTTACTCTTATCAAAATTAATCATTTGCCCAGATAGTATGCAGTAGCTATGCAGACACATCTTCAACTTCTCCATAGCTTGTCTCCTAGCCTGAGTGAAGATGATGATGTCATCAGCATATGCCAAGTGAGAGATAGAGAAAGCATTTCTCTTTGGCGATCTCTACATCATGTTTTTCTGGTCGACGATCAATCTATCCAGAGATCGAGACAGATAGTCTGCAGCAAGGACAAAGAGGGAAGGGGAGATGGGGTTTCCCTGTCGAAGACCTCTTGAGGAAGAGAAGAAACCTGCCGGAGCGCCGTTCACCAACACAGAGAACCAGCAATTCTGCACACACCTCTGCATCATATCAATCCACTGATCCGGAAAGCCCATACTTCTCAAAACATTCATCAAAAACGGCCATTGGACTCGATCATATGCCTTCGCCATATCCAATTTCAAAGCAACATTCGGAGTCCCACGACCAGGTGCTCGCTTCAGATCATGGATAAGCTCTTGGGCAAGTAGCACGTTATCATTAATCAAGCGACCGCGAACGAAACCACTCTGATTTGGCGCCACTACAAGAGGGATGATCGGGGCCAGCCGAGAAGTCAAAATCTTTGTGATGATCTTGTTGGAAACATTACAAAGGCTGATTGGCCTGTAGTGCGCCCAAGTCAATGGAGTCGTCCTCTTGGGAATAAGAACGATGGTAGTGGCGGTGAAGCTTCGTGGCATAGGAGACCCCTGGAAGAATTCCACAACAGCCGCAACCACATCAGTGCAAACTGTCTCCCAACAATGCTGAAAGAAACGGGAAGTGAAACCATCCGGACCAGAGGTGCTATCTCCATTGATTCCAAACACCGCAGAACGAATCTCATCAGCATCTGGCAGAGAACAAAGGCGTTGTCGATCAACTGAATCCGGTAAGGTCTGAAGTCCCTCCAAAGCATTATTCAAGGGGATCGGAATATTAGATGTAAGCAGTTTTTGAAAGAAATCTGCCGCAGACGAACGGATATCTGCTTCCTCTGTCAATTCTTCATCTCCATCCTGAATAACATGAATCCTTGATTTGACCCTCTTCTGTTTCACCCATCCTTGGAAGAACTTGGTATTTCTTTCACCATCAACTACCCATCGAATTGCAGCCTTCTGTTTCCAGAAATCCTCCTCCATCCTGGTGTTGGAACTACTGCTTGAAAGCATTCCTTTTTCCCACAGGATCTTCGAATTGGATGTGATAATTTAAATGCAACGAAATCATATAATCAAGTTTAGAATGTTATACCTCAGATCTGTGCCGACGGAGTAATCTACAGGTCTAGATTACTGAGGTGTGATCCCTTTCCTCGAAGTTCTTCGACTGTGTGGGCGTCTAGGAACTTTGGAACCAGGAATTCTCCCTCTGCAGAATGGCGTCTCTCACAGTGCAACACTTAGGTTTTTGAGAATCTCCTCCTCCTTATTTATAAGAGGAGGGGGCGCCACTTTCCTTGTCCACTAAGTCACGGGCTTTAATCAATTAAAGCCCGGTTTAGTTAATAATTACTGGAACAAATTCTAATTAAATATAATTAGAATTAATCCTAATTATTATAAGGAAAGTAATATATAATTATTAAATTAATTATCTAATTCCTTGATTAAGAATAAATCTTAATTAATTAGATATTAATTTATTCCATAATTATATAATTAACCAGAGTACAATTATTGAGATCAGATGAACACTAAAAGAGGAAACTGGTGTCCCTTACACTACAGTAGGCGCCACATTACTGGGCTCAAGCCCATAATGCCTCTTTTTAGTCCAAAACTGATATCCCTCAATAATACCTTGAATTCCTTTCCTAAAGAGCTCTTGGGCCACCCCAGGGATCTATGTACCAGACAGAGTTTAGCCTTACCTAATGAAATAACCATGATCAACCCAGAACATTTATTTCATTAGAGCTGTGATGCATTCCACTAAAGAATCACAACTGAATCACCGCTCTGTCCCAATTTGTAGATTGGGGCTGATACTTTATTTAGAGCTATCCCCGTGTTTAATGACTCCGATATCCATTAATTAATTAGAGCTCCTCTGACTGCTCATAATTAATTAACATCTTATTCTCCTCAAGTAGTACCCGTTCACCCCTTATTATTATACCTGAACTTAATCAGCATGCATGACTTGGTATAATAAACCTTGTGAACTCCCTGAGGGGATATCTCTCAACCTAATACGGACACGGTGTCTCGATATAACTAATTAGACATACTATGTGCCCTCATGTTACCCAAGATGCAAGTCATCAGGGATGTTGCGATAGACCCTTAGCTATACAAGTCAAAGTAACAGTGAACAACACATATATCTCTAATAGCATATCGAGATTAAGATCATATCTCTAAATCCCGAGATCTCTAGTTCTTCACCTATTGCTAGGGTCAGTATCAGAAGAACCTTATCTCACTCGATCCTGTCAATACGTTCCACTGTACCAACATAACTAGCGACTGAGACCCGCCACTACCGTTATGTTGCAGTCTAAACCGATAGTTTTCCCAAGCTATCTCGACTGTGACACTGTTTATATCTCATAATTATTGTCGAACGCTGCGTGATCTCCCTGACACCCGAGCCGTCCACGTGTTCTAAAACATGAGATATAGGGCTTATTCTTATTAATATATTTATTCAGATAGGTGATTGTTACCAGTGGAATACATGTCATATATACTAAAACACGTTTTTGCTTTAGCTATATACAACAACCCCAACAATCTCCCACTTATACTAAAGTAAAAACTTTTAGTATACCCATGTGTCTATCGGAAACTATATGGCATCACTGTATTTCACATCTTCTCCCACTTATACTAAAAGATTTTACCGTGGGAGGATCACTGAGACAATGCCCACCACGTGCTTCCGAGGTGCCGGCATACTCAATTTAGTGAATAAACCGCCATATAAACATTCCTGCTTTAATGTTCCTTTATACACGCAATATCGCCTTATGGTTACATAAACCAATCAGTACTCCTATGTGTTTTCCCAGTTTGACAAATCCGTAAATCTTGCTTCTGCACTTGAAAACTCATGTGAGATTTCTTGCAAGATAGGATTACTACCATTTCACAAAGTAAAGTTTCCAACCATACAGCTGCTTAAGTAGCTCCCACTACATATTTAGCTTGTCATGAAAGAACTCTCATAAACATTTTACTGTTCCGAGATTCTCCAAGGTATGGTTCTCCTTTTCTAAGTGAACACATAGATTTAAGGTCGATTACCTCATTTACCAACACACTCCCCGATTATCCGTGTTCATTAATGAACTATATTTGTTACCTTGCACGCAGCAATAGCAAATATCTGACACTTTTTCGATATAATTTATATCGATAACCTAGTCAGAACAGTAACCTACGTAGAATACTTGAATCATGTATACAATCCTTATGGATATACCCTACATTATTCAAGTTCTGCGTCTTAAACTGTCTGGATAACCACCACCATTATGTCTGATAATACTCTCACAATGTTGCCAAAGTTAGTGATATCATCACATAATGTACAAGAAAATCACACCTATCATCTTCATTACCATGAGAACTATAACATTTATTGACACGTTCCATAAAATTTGATTTTATGCATGGCATTCCATAAATGTTCCTATTATTCGAATTTCCGCAAGAGTTATCAAGCATTCAGAATAATGTCCTTAATTGATACACATTTGATCCAACATAACCGTTATATCCAAATATTTTCCTGCCAAAAGCCATTGACTTTAAACAGATATTGGATTGTAACTTATGAGGTACAAAAGGTGTTAATATAGAAATATAGAAAACTTTTTCTATATTTTTCATATCAACTTTGTTCTTCCATTGCCATTGCACTTTTCATCATGAATCTAAATCCAACAATGAACCTTGCAAATTAACATGGATCGTATCAATTACTTTAACCTTCTCATATAAACTTTCCATGTGGTCGTTTCTTTCCTCATGTACATTTTCCAAGAAACCTAATTTCTTGATGTATATGAAAACGATTGAGTGTTCTATTTCAAAAAACACTCTCACTGCAATAAAGATGACCTTGTGCAGAATACTTGTGACTATTCATTCTTGTACTTCTTGACTTATTGAAATTCCTTGAATGATCCTATCATTTTTGAACATTCGTTCAATAACGATCTTTTTCATCACCTTATCCTTTTAATCTTTTATTGAAACTTTTACTAATCCAACTTATCACCAATCTTAATTCAACTAATTTGCAGTATGATACATGCAAATATCCCTTATATCCAACTTGAGTTAAAATCGGTCATAATGCCAATTTATACTTAAATTGTAAGGTAGAATTATAGATACTTGACATAGTTTAGTAATGTTTCAAATCAAGATGAGAAAAGAGGTGAGAAACAAAGAAACAACTACATTTATCTAATCATATTTGAGATATTCCATGTTACTAGATAATTACTTCAACACATGAATGAAAAACATTTAACAACCAGTGTTAAAATCAAATTAACACAAATGTTAAAACTGAAATCATCCATAAACCAATTCAAAACAATGTACCGCCAAAACTTGGCACCAATGTAATGAAAAAACAGTAAAGTAATGTATCATCCCAAACATCTATCTCAAAACCAAAAGATAAAACAAAGAAACAGAAGTCTTCGAGTAATCAGCAACCGCATCAACCATCAATGCTCGCTGACACCAGGACTCGAAGCCGCCTCATCATCCTTTGTGGCATCGCCTTCATCCATCTTTTGTTTCTTATTCCGCCTTACATAAACTTTCTTGGCTGGAAGTTTATGTTCGCATGCTAACTGAACCTTAGCTCTGGTTGCATCAACAAAATCAAGAAACCTCCTATACCTTTGTGACTGAACATAGTCACTTATGGTATATTCATTTTCATCCCAGGTTGATGAGTATCTCATAACCTTTCTTCATTGGGAGGTTTCCCTTGATCGAGTCGATTTTCCCTTCTTGCTTCTTGGATTAAGTTGATCCTGACTTCATCAATTTTGAGTAATTCTTCACATAAAGCGAAGACATCCTCATGATGAACTTCACCAACAACTTCTTCCCTTAAGGCCAAAAACCAATCAGGGAAAGTAGAAAGCAAGATTTCACACCTCGTTCTTCCCGCCATCTTTCCTCCATTTAAGAAGTATGTGACAGAGAAATGTGTGAACACCTTGAGGTACCGTTTCATATCGAAATAATCCACAAACCTCATTAACTCCATTTCTTTTCTTGCCAAGGTTCTTAGCAGCTTCTCACGGAAATACTCAGGAATTCCATTAGGGAAATTTAGCAAACGATTTATTTTATTGCGTATTGAGGACAAAGACATATCTGAAACCAAATAACATAAGTTGACAGTTAACAACTTATTTAATAAAAATAATTTATGTTATCAATGTTATAACCCTTTGACAAAATAACATTGAACCAACAAACGAGTAGCCCAAAAATTTTATACTTGAGTCACGTAGGGCGACCAGGCAAGCATGAAATTTTCGACCATGACTTCTAGAGCCAGTTTATTTCTCTTATCATCACATGGACCCTTGTGAACTAAAGAAATAATAACCCGTACCTTAACCGGACCCTACTATTTTGAGAAGTGACCTCGTAGGGAGGATTCATCAATTAGTAGCTAAGCTTTAACCATATTATTCACCTAACCGAGTTTATCTACAAGATAGCATAGAAAACGAGAACTATGCCGGTATTGTAGATGCCTCTTAGATTATCTCACTTAAAATTTCCACTAAGGACCGAGTTAGAGCCTATACGTGCAAGCCACGTAGGGTGGACGTTTACTCGTACAACTCCCACTCTCCTAAAGAATATTCTAAGTTATTGAGAAATTTTACCGACGAATATACGGACAAGGGGTTCGATATCGTGTAGGCCACGTAGGTGGACGTCTATCCGATTCTAATCCTTGACTTCGTCTAAAACCAAATATGGAGGTCCCCAATTAATTAATTAAAACTAATTGATTTTACCGCTTAGTCTTTTTATTTTCAAAGGGTTTTATGCGATATACGAAGCACGTTGACAATTAAGTCCTACCGCATGATTTCTAAGCGCAAGTAATAAAACATGCTCGCTTTTGAAATCATAAATCCATGCTATTGACACCTTAGGCATGTTCGTTTCTATTACGCATTTAATAAAAGCAACAATAACATGCAAAACATGCTTTTATCACATTGTGTAATTTAAACCATCCATAGCATGCATAATTAATTAAATAAATAAATAGGCTGCCGACCGGGAAGGATAAAACCTATCTATTACAATTTAATTAATTAAATCCGAAACAAGCTTCGGTCTTGGAAAGTCTTCACTTGGTCTTCAAGTCCACCTTCCATAATTAGCAAGTAGCTCGAAATGGAATTAGGGCGCAGAATTCCCTATTTCCAAAATGAGACGAGACGAATGATTTTTGAAAACGAATTAGGTTACGAAAACCTAACCGTCAACGATCACACTAAAGTTTCGGAAAACCTTAGCCCTCGTTGAACGACAAGGACCGTTCGTTGAAAAACAAACATCCCTCGTTCGCTTGCCACGTCACTGACACGTGTCACGATGACATATGTGCGTGCATCACACGCGCCGTCATCGTACGTGTCAAACGGGCCGGATCGGGTCAGATCGCGTGTGGGCTGGGCGAACGGGCCAGCTGCGTCCCTTGCAGCGCAGCCCGAGCCCAGCCCGGCATCCTGGCCCGATCACCATCATCATCGTCGTCTTCATCTTCTTCGAGCCTCCGATGCTGCTGCAGCTTCGCCGATAAACCACCGCCACCGCCGACCGCTCCCACTGGCTCGACGAGCCTCCCGGCACCAAGAGGGCCCCGGCGTCGAGCCACCGCGTGCAGCAGCAGCCGGAACAGCCGCAGTAAACGACGGGTCTGCGCGCGGAAAAATTTCGCCGCCGCCCGTCGCCATGGCTGCTGCAACATCCAGCCACCACCTCTGCCGCGATCGTCCGCCATCTAGCAGCCGCCCAGAAACTACAACAGCAGCCGCAGCAGTTGGAGCAATCGCAGCAGTCGGAGCAGAAGCCCTCGACGGCGTGCGTGCAGCGAAAAACCCTATCGCTGCCGCCGTCGTCCGCCTCCGCCCGCAGTTGTCCGCCATCTCCTCCGCTCAGCACCTGGGCCGGTGCTGAGTTGCTGCTGCTGTATATTCGATGAGCAGCACCTCGACGCTGATCGCGATCATGCTCGCGAAATCCTAGCTGGTTCGCTCAGCCACCGATCGCCGTCGTCGCCTCGCCAGTCGTCCGTCTCTGCACCACTGCCGTCCGCGCTCGCCCGGCATCGACCAGCACCCAGGCGTGAGCCCAGGTGCACGACGCAGCCAGCCCAAGCCTCGAGCAGCCATGCGCGAGCCGGAAACCCTAGGGTTTCTGGCCGCCGCTGCTTCCACCGCCTCGGACCGCCGCCGCCTTTGCCCCGGCACTGCCTCAGCCTCCGATCGACGTCGTTGAGCCCTAGGGTTCCGATGTTGATCGATCGAAGAAGCTGCAGCGCCGAGATCGCGGCTGAACGGCTGCTGCCGTCGTTGCCGTGTACGCGCGTTGTCGCCGCCGTCTCCCTCGATTCTCGTGCCTCGTTCTTCAATTTGTTCACTCGATCTCCACCGTACAGAATTTACAAGAAATCGACAAATACAAAGAAATTTACAGAAAAACAAATCCTATTCTAATCGGTACCTTATTTCTCACCGATTTGAAAAACAACACGAAAAACCGAATAAAACGGGATCAAAAACAACACACGTTGTTCCCGGATAGCAGCATGCACAGTTTATAGCATAATCGACTCGAATGCATGAACATACATTTAATCCAATTATCACATAGCCAATTCTAGAACCGTGGCTCTGATACCAGTTGTTGGAACTGCTGCTTGAAACCATTCCTTTTTCCCACAGGATCTTCGAATTGGATGTGATAATTTAAATGCAACTAAATCATATAATCGAGTTTAGAATGTTATACCTCAGATCTGTGCTGACGGAGTAATCTACAGGTCTAGATTACTGAGGTGTGATCCCTTTCCTCGAAGTTCTTCGATTGTGTGGGCGTCTAGAAACTTTGGAACCAGGAATTCTCCCTCTGCAGAATGGCGTCTCTCACAGTGCAACACTTAGGTTTTTGAGAATCTCCTCCTCCTTATTTATAAGAGGAGGGGGCGCCACTTTCCTTGTCCACTAAGTCACGGGCTTTAATCAATTAAAGCCCGGTTTAGTTAATAATTACTGGAACAAATTCTAATTAAATATAATTAGAATTAATCCTAATTATTATAAGGAAAGTAATATATAATTATTAAATTAATTATCTAATTCCTTAATTAAGAATAAATCTTAATTAATTAGATATTAATTTATTCCATAATTATATAATCTTAAAAGCTGTGATGCATTCCACTAAAGAATCACAACTGAATCACCGCTCTGTCCCAATTTGTAGATTGGGGCTGATACTTTATTTAGAGCTATCCCCGTGTTTAATGACTCCGATATCCATTAATTAATTAGAGCTCCTCTAACTGCTCATAATTAATTAACATCTTATTCTCCTCAAGTAGTACCCGTTCACCCCTTATTATTATACCTGAACTTAATCAGCATGCATGACTTGGTATAATAAACCTTGTGAACTCCCTGAGGGGATATCTCTCAACCTAATACGGACACGGTGTCTCGATATAACTAATTAGACATACTATGTGCCCTCATGTTACCCAAGATGCAAGTCATCAGGGATGCTGCGATAGACCCTTAGCTATACAAGTCAAAGTAACAGTGAACAACACATATATCTCTAATAGCATATCGAGATTAAGATCATATCTCTAAATCCCGAGATCTCTAGTTCTTCACCTATTGCTAGGGTCAATATCAGAAGAACCTTATCTCACTCGATCCTGTCAATATGTTCCACCGTACCAACATAACTAGCGACTGAGACCCGGCACTACCGGTATGTTGCAGTCTAAACCTGATAGTTTTCCCAAGCTATCTCGACTGTGACACTGTTTATATCTCATAATTATTGTTGAACGCTGCGTGATCTCCCTGACACCCGAGCCGTCCACGTGTTCTAAAACATGAGATATAGGGCTTATTCTTATTAATATATTTATTCAGATAGGTGATTGTTACCAGTGGAATACATGTCATATATACTAAAACACGTTTTTGCTTTAGCTATATACAACAACCCCAACACCTGGTACGCAGAACATATACGGCAATGGATCGACTAAGCTCAGCTCTCAACTCTGGCGTCGGCCTAGCATCAAAATCTAACTGTGCTACTCTGACCGCCTCCTCAGCTTCTCTCAACTTATCATGAATGTTACCAAAAACCTCTTTATTCCATCCTTTCAGGAATTTCTTCATTCTGTTCAACTTGAACTGTAGATTCAGCATCCCTGTAAAACCAGTTGGCGCTTCCCAAATCCGGGCAACCTCAGACGGAAAAGAATGATGTCTAACCCACATATTCTGAAATCTGAACGACGGTCTCGAAATCAGAGGTAAGCCTCAGAAGGTGGGTAACACGAGCTACGGCAAAAG
The DNA here is from genome assembly GCA_001642375.2 of Mentha longifolia. Classification (NCBI taxonomy): domain Eukaryota; kingdom Viridiplantae; phylum Streptophyta; class Magnoliopsida; order Lamiales; family Lamiaceae; genus Mentha; species Mentha longifolia. The sequence goes on along the minus strand of CM038120.1, from coordinate 8,915,930 downwards.
CAGTCTCCCAATGCTCCCCAATCAGAATCCTATCCAATCTTTCTCTCAAACCAGCTCTCTCCCAAGTGAACATAGGTCCATCAAACCCAGGGTCAAGTAACTGACAATCCGAAATTGCATCAGCAAAGTCCATCATCTCAAGATGACGATCAGTATCACTCCTAGCTCTTTCCTCTTCGTTGAGGAAGATGTTGAAGTCACCTCCAACTAGCCAGGGTTTGTCATCCATCTCATAAGAAAACTCTCGAAGGGTATCCCACAAAGGGAACCTATCTGATCTAGTGTGCTTTGCATAAACCGAGGTCACAAACAAAGGGTGTCGAAAAACAGCAGCTGAAATGCGAACATGAACAAGTTGTTCCATGTCCTCCAAAACATCAACCTGAAAATCCCTATGGGCAAAGATCCAGATCTTGTTGTTAATGTTGGAGTGAACATGAACAAGACCAATCTTCCTCGCCAGAACCGAAGGGTCACGCTCATTCATTGGTTCCAGAATAGCAACGAATGAAAGGTGGTGCTCTCTACACAGATTAACAAGAGTACCCACAGGTTTCTTATTAGCGATACCTTGGGCATTCCAAATCATGAAGTTTTCTGACATAAGGAAATATGTCAGAGAAACTCAGGAGTAGAAAGTCCACTCCGTACCGATTTACCCTCAGAATCATGGGAAGCATGACCCTCAGTGGGAAATTCCTCCATCTGTACACTGTCAGCATGCACATCCTGCACAGTCTCAAGCATAACATCATCTTCAGCTGCGTATCTGGTATAACTGTCTTGCCCAATCATCTCTGTGTCTTTACCTTGTTTATCCTCAGCCTGAAGCACTGCATAGGAGTTACTGATCACTGTCTACTCATTCGTATTATGTTTGTTGCTGTTCCTCTTTTGATGAGAAACTTTAACCCATTCACCCTTATTCTCCTTGGAAAAAACCTGTCGAGCCTTCTGAAACTGAGTCTGATGCTGATCGACCTTGGAGCCTGAGGAGGAAGCTTGATTTGTGTAGACCGGAGAAGAAACCTTTTCATTCTGCTTTGCCTGAGAAACTTGATTATCTTTGCTGAGATGACTCTGAGAGGTATGATGATGCTTCTTACTAAGGTTCGGTCTCTTGTCACTGCTCTTTGGACGCTGATTATCATTCTGCTGAGATTCTTTTTCTTTATCAGAAGCATGCTGCACAATAGATTTTCCTTGTTCTGCCCTTTTCGCACGTGGTGGAACACGCTTCTCCGGTCGAGCATTTCTGCCAAAAGCATAGCAAGACTCAGGTGTGTGCCCTACATGTTTGCAGTCATTGCAGTATTGAGGAATTTTGTCCCAAACAACCTTCTGTTTCACTTCAACACCAGCAATATCAATCATAATCTCCTCAACAGGATGCTTCGTAATATCTATCTCAACACAAACTCTGGCAAAAGAAAGTCTGCTTCGAGAAGCAGTGGCCCTGTCAACTTGAATGGGGGTCCCCAATGCAGAACAAATCATGTATAAAGCACTTTGATGAAAAAGATGAACAGGCAAACCAATCAAATTGCACCAAACAGCAACAATGGGAGTTTCAAAAGAAGGGTTAAAAGTCGGGGTCCATTTAAACACACGCATGGGCATACTATCAATGTACCAAACAGGCATACCATTAGTACCATGCAACAGTTTAGCATAATCATCAGCTTCTGAAAGTTCAATTAATACATGCGTAGCATTTAAAAAATTCCATTTAAAGGTACCACGAAAACCAATGTTACCGAGAGCCTTGCTGATGATGTGGGAAGGGGGGATGGAGTGCGAGAACTTTCCAACCAAAGCGAAGCCCATGCGACCTGCAAGAGCATCAGTGTCAGTTTTAGAGAAAGAAACAATAGGCTTACCCTCACGTTCTCCTCGGGATCCAAGTGGAACGAATTTGGCAGGATTGAAGGAAACCGGTATGTTTGGAGGTGCTGAATTTTTTATACGTGAAGCCATAGTTTCACGTTGCTGGTTTTCAGTGCTAGAAGGATTGATAGTAGCAGAAGACGAAGGAATATTTGCTTCTTCCACAGACGGAATATTCGCAGCAACTTTCACCTGTGTGTCATGCGTAGATATTTGTCTCCCATTAAGAGGGAGAAGAGGAAATTCCTGAGCAATCTCATCAGCGGTTGTACAGCTCGGAACACAGTTTTTATTATGCATGCTGGTGGTGGGCTTTACAGAATTGGCAAAAGAAGAATGGGTCTTTGAGAGGTGGGCTGAAAATTGGAATGAGGGAGCATTGGAATGTATTGTGTAACGAGAATTATGGTGTTGAGGATTTTTTATGATATTAAAAGATATGGGCGTAGTACTGGGAGGTGTTTTGTCGGCAATAATAGAGGCTGATTGTGGGTTGACTTGGGTTATTTGCAAATTGTGATTTGGGCTTTGAGTATGGGTTGGGCTGGAATTATAAATTAAAGGTTTAGATGTCCAGGAAGGAGGTTTGGAATTAATAATGGGAAAAAAATCCAGGCGGGAATTTTGAAGGGGTTGGCTCTCAAGTAGATCAAGATTATGGGCTTCCTCTACCAAGGAAAGGGGCGTAGCAGTAGTCACTTTCAAAGAGGATAATAACATACCCGATTCAAGAGGATTTGGTTGACTAGAGTCTTGCAAGGAAATAGGAAGGTTGCCACTTTCCATAATCGCAACAGAATTTGGAGCAGATTGCGCGAGTTCAGGGATTTCACCGATCATTTCCATACTACCGATTCTATCTATCGCAAGTTGCGGTTTTTCGGTAGGAAGATCTGCCGTGAATTCCTTCTTTCCAAAAACATTGTGAGCTTGAGCGGAGGAAGTGAATCTGGACGGAATATGAGTTGGGGAAGCCGGCGCCGATGATGAAGAAGGTTCCGGTAGAGAGGAGTTCAGCCCATGCATTTTCCGACGCTCATTACGCAGCGCGAGACGAAGTTGTTCTTCGTCATAAACTCCATATTTATCCATCAAATCTCGGAGATCTTTCGGATTGCTATGTGAGGTGAAGGTGATCCATTCATCATCACGTATCTCACCTTCGTCAAAAAACACCTCATCATCTTCATCTTCTCCGTTTACAGCAGCAAGGGACAAGTCTGAGGGTTTTCCATGCAAAGAATGAACACAAGATAGAACTTCACATTTTTGCCTTTTTTCTGATTGAACCACTTCCGAGAGACTTTCTTTGGGGCAGTAAGGCACAACAGCAAGCGATTTCAGATTATCAATATCGAAATCGTGATGATTCTCCTCACAAGTCGAGTGTTCCATGGCGGCAAAAGGTCTCTTAATCAACGGATCAGCAACAACAGTCAATTGAAGAGAGTCGGGTGGCGGAGCTACCGGAGCATCGGTAGGCGAGGATTTGGCCAAAAGCCGGCGAGAATGCCGACGAACAAGTGGCTGAAGCAAAGTTACAGCCGGAGAGGGAGACGATAACGAAGGGGAATCCGTTGAAGATGCCTTCGTCGCAGAGGAAGGAGGCGGAGAATCCGCCATGGGAGAAGCAAGGATAGACCCAATGAGTCACCGAAGAAGGCCGGAAAGCAACCGGAGTAGACTTTAAGAGTCACCAGAAATCAAATAAAACGAGAACAGAATTGAAGAAAAACAAAAGGACAGAAAGACTAGAAATCGAAACTAGATCACGCAAACAAGAAGATGAAATCGTATAGAGCTGTATGATTTTCGATCTTGTGTGTGCAAAAAGTGTGTTTTAGTGTGTGTGAGAGAACAGAGCATTTTAGTCACTGATCGAGTTGGGTCAGTTGAAATCCTTGAATAATTAATTAAACAGAAAGGAGAGTAATTGAAGAGTCAATAGTGGATTAGTAATTTCGGTTTTTTCCTTGATGAAATTCGTGTTTCCGGTTCGGGGAAAAACCATAATCAATTTCATATGAAATCCGATTCTTTTTTCGGTTTTTTCAATTTTACAAAACCCCGATCCGAAACCCCATTGCTCACCCCAAGAAATGACTGATAAAATCTCCCAGTAAATTTTATGAAATTTTACAATGAGTTACAAAAACGTGAAAATTTACAACATTTGCGCAACAAAATATAAAATTTACAAAAATTACTTTATACAAAATTAATTTGCATGTACTCTATTTTTTTTTTTTTTTTTTAACCTCCATGTACTCTAATTAAAATACTAACATAAGTAAGTGCTAATAGGGCGGGGGGTGCAATTGGGGGGGTGGGGGGGGTGGGCGGTTAAATTGGGGGAGGTGGTCGGTGAGATGGGCCCATAAATCTTCAAAACAACCCGGTTTCAACAAGCTTTAAACATTTGGGAGATTGTGGGCCCCATAACACGTGGAGGTCAAAGAACCGTTATATATGGCAAACGGTTAATTAAAAAATGATAATACCTCCATCCCATTACATTAGTCATCTTTGCTTTTTGATTGTTCGGCACGCTTTTCCACCGAAACCTAGTACGAGTTTTAAAATATAATTTTGACGTATTTATTTTTTCACGGGGTACTATGAGTGTCAAAGTACCCCGTGAAAAAATGAATACGTCAAAATTATATTTTAAAACTCGTACTAGGTTTCGGTAGAAAAGCGTGCCGAACAATCAAAAAGCAAAGATGACTAATGTAATGGGATGGAGGTATTATCATTTTTTAATTAACCGCCATTTACTTTAAACTTATTAATTAACTGCCATATATTAATTATTTAAAAATCTGAATGTTTATTATATTTATTACTCTTAGTATTATAATAATGATTAGTACTAATATTCATATTTATTTATTCTTTTTTCTTTCTTAATTTTTTAAAAATTATTTTCCGTCTCTCTTTTTTCCCTTTATACCAAAACCAGAACCAGAGTGCAATGGTCGGTGGCTGCAAAGATCGATCCATCGCCGCCTTCACCACCGATACCGATCACCGTCGTAGCGCGGCTACCTCTCAACGGCGCCGCCATCTCTTGGAGACAAAGATTGTGGCTTCTCGGAATTTCTAGATCTAGATATAGGAATTTCTGGTTGGTTTACATATTAATTAGATCTAAAAACTATGATTGCAGATCCATAATCTCAGAGTGTTTACAGAGAGAGAGAGAAAAGGGAACGGTGGCGCTGTGAACAGGGCGGTCTCGGTGAACGGAAAGTGAGAGAGAATGGGCGGAGACGGCTGTAAACGCTGGAGAAGAAGACCTCGTCGGTAAACCAAGGGAAGAGGTAGGCGGCACCGGCTGGTGACATCGGCGGTGGAACAAAGAAAAAGAGAGAATTGTGAAAGAGACGATGCGGTGGAGTAATTGTGAGAGAATAGAGAATTTTGGTGTGAGAACTATTAGCTAATTCTCTAATAATAATAATAATAATAATAATAAACATAATAATAAATACAAATATAATTGTAATAAGAATAAGAATAATATGAATAAAGTAATAGAGTGATTCGGATGTAATAATGCAGCACAGCCGCCGTTGAAGTTAAGCGTGCGGCCGCTGTTGAATAATCCAAGGAAGCTTATACTATTAATCTTAATAATGTTGAACACCACAATAAAAATCCATTATTATAATTCAATTATAAGAACACTCACATTAAAATGTAAATTAATTTTTTTATCAAACAATTTGATTGCTCATATTATAATTTAATATTCCCTCCATCCCTGATATATGCGTCAAATTTCATATGACACTGACTAGAAAAATCCGTATCCTTCCCATTTCACTAACTATCCGTCAAATAGACACTAAACAAGTGCATTAGTGAGTAATTGAGTGAAATTGAAAGTCGTTAGCACTAATTGACTAATCCGGGATCGATTCCTCGAATAGTTTACTTCTCATTTTACTAATTATCCGCCAAGGAATAGAAAGTAAACAAGTGGATTAGTGAATAATCGAGCAAAAATGAATGTCGTTAGCACTAATAATAATAATAATAATAATAATAATTGAAATTGATTGTTGCAGATATTTCTTTTAAATTCTTCCAAAAAACAAATATAAATACATATATAATAATGATAACAATAACAATGATAAGGAATAATAATAAATATAGATATTGTCATAATACTGATAATAAAGTAGAGTGAATGGCATGTAATATAGGCTAAGCGGACCGCGGCCATTGTAGTTAAGCGGCCGCTTTGTAATAGTTACTTGACTAAATTCATTTGCCTTATTATTTGGATGGCATGAGTTTACATGTGATTTAGAATTTCTATTAAATAGAATTTTAGTTGATTAGTCACTAATTGAGTTGGACAAGTTGAAATTATCAGATAGTTAGTGAAACAATAAGTAAAGTAATCGAAGAATCAATCTCATATTAGTGGATTAGTGATAATAAAATATAATTCACTTAATTAGTCACTAATCGAGGTGAATTGGTTGAAATTCTCGGATAATTAGTGAAACGAGAAGTGAAGAAGTCGAAGAATCAATCCCGGATTAATGAATTAGTGATAATAAAATATAATTTCACTTGATTAGTCGCAAATCGAGTTGAATCGGTTGAAATACTCCGATAATTAGTAAAACGGGATGTGAGGAAGTCACAAAATCGATCCCGAATTAATGAATTAGTGAGAATAAAATGGAATTTCACTTGATTAGTCACAAATCGAGTTGAATCAGTAGAAATTCTCGAATAATTAGTGAAACGGGAAGTAAATTAGTCGAATGGTCGATTCCGGATTAGTGGATTGTTGATAATAAAATGGAATTTTACTAGATTCGTCACTTATCGAGTTCGACCGGTTGAAATCTTCGAATAATTAGTAAAACGAGAAGTAAAGTAGTCGGAAGCTCAATTTTGAATTAGTGGATTAGTGATAGCAAACTTTGATTTCACTTAATAAAAATAATTTAACTATTCAGCTTATAATACCGAACTTTACATAAATTCTAGAACATTAAACAAAAAAAATCATGATAATTAAAATTCAAAATTTTAATTGGATTAGAAAAGTAATGCATTTTAATTCCCACCGCACACCGGATCAACAAAAAAAAAAGTATCCCACCGCACGAAAAAAACTGCTCTTCTGAAAACGAATTAGTTTTTGGGAAAAGAAACCCGCCTTCTTTCTCTTATTTCTTTCTCAAATGCAACAAATTAAATATTTCGTTCATAATTTTTTTATATAAAACAATTATAAATTTCAACATAATTATATCAAATTGACTATTTTAAAAATGCATTTTTAAGTAATACGGAGTAATACTTTATGCCACATTTTATCCGAATGTTTGAAATTATGAAACAAATATTTCAATTACTACAATTAACTACAATAAATATGAAATGAATGTCAATCAAAACATAAAGTGTTTGAAAGTGGTAATAAAATGAAATTTCACCTGATTAGTCACTAATGAAGGGCTCAGATAATTAGTAAAATGGGATGGAAAGTAGTCGAATAGTCGATCCCGAATTAATAAAATTTTACTTAATTAATCCATAATCGAGTTGAATGAATGAAATCCTCGGATAATTAATGAAACGAAAATAGAAGAAATCGAAGAATCGATTTGGATGAATGAATGAATGAATCATATTATTATTATTATTATTATTATTTATTTAAATTTCTAATAAAACGATTAGAATACACGTGGGCCCACATTTCGAAAGTTGTTACAAATTAAACATATGAATTACTACTAACAAACAATTCATTATATTTTCACCAATCTAATAGTACTACTCAGTACTTGCAAATGCATACTCCGTTTTAAAAAATAATCTCTAAATGAAATAACATAAAAGAACAAAAGAAAAGAGGTACTCCGATGTGACAGTGGATTAGACTTTTGGAAGAAAAAAAGTGAAAACCACATCAGAAACTGCAATACCTCTATTGCTACACAATTATAATAAAAAAATCGGAAAGAAATGATTTTCCACTTGTAGGGCTAGGATGAAACGGCTGTAATGGTGCCGGCTGTATAATCAAACGTCCCCAAAAACAGACACATCCAAATGTTGCAGATCACATTAAACCCCCCAAATTCGTTTCATATATATCCTAATGATGCCGGCCAACCTGACACGCGCGGTTGCCCTAATTAGACAATCTCAAAAATAAAAAATAAAAAACGACCTGAAAATTAGGTAATGTATACCCTACCTCCTAAGGCAATGTCTCACCCTCTCACATGGGTATTAAAATATATTTTAATTTTAATACCCGCATCGGATTTGACAAAAAGAATCCTACAAATTCATTATATAACAAAGGCACATATATGTCAACGAAGCGCAGCTCAATTGGTAACACGTTCCCCCTTCAACCAAGAGGCCGGGGGTTTGAGACACATCGGGTGCGTGTGTGTGAGTGTGTGTGTTTGCCTTTTCAAAAAAAAAAAAAAAAGCAAAGGCACATGTACGATTTGGCCCAAAAAAGCCCGATCCTACTTGACCCGGCTTCTTCCTTTGGCCCGATGGGCTCTGCCTGACCCAATGGCCCGACAAGTTTGACACATCCATCTTTCATTAATGTTAAACATGGAACCTACTTAGGCTATATATATCCATTAATTTCTACTATTTTGTTGTCTATGGAGGCTTTAAAGTACAACCAAATGGGCTAATTAAATTATCTCAGGTCAAACTTTTTCAAGTACATTAGATAGTACACTTACACCCTCATGGATCCAAGATGATCCAAACCTTCGACTTGTTGGTCGGAGGGAGGAATCTTAATTATCGCTACAATATGCTTCGTTATTAATCTCAAGTCAAGTCAAACAAATAACTCTTAACTTTTGAGGAAGACTTTAATTTGAGGTTGTGAGGTTAATTATTAGCATTATAATTGATGAAATGGATATATAATCGCCTACTAAACATTAGGGAATCTAGTACTAATTTATAACAACTGATTAATAGCGTTTTCTAGTTATCAAGTTTATAAGATATTTACATATGTATATAAAAGTCAGGTTCTATAAGAAATTAGAAGCAATATAAGCCATCCAGATTTGAGGATCAATGGTTAATATTTAATTTAATATTTTAATTGAAGGTTACCTTATGTATCTCATCAAGGGATATAATCGTATTTTATCTTTTGAGAAACAGCTATTCGAACGTAAATTAAGGGATCCAATACTTCCTTCTTCTTTTTTTGCCGTGATCGCTCCACACTTTAGGGGTGAGGGAGATGCAATAATAATTGATAAGTATCAAGTCGAATCCACAGGGAATGTTAGGACGTAAGAGATTCAAATAGTAACCTAGCTATCTCTATCACTATCCAAGCTACCAACTAGCATATTTTTGTATTTTTGATTAACTAATAACAATGGAAAGTAATGAACAATATGGAAACTCAATTAAACAAGCAACAAGTATTAAAAAGGTATAAACTCAAAAGGAAATGAAATTGACTCCAATCATACTTCAACTAGGTCTAAGTGATAGGGATGTAACACTCTAACTAGAATTAGCCATTTTAATCCAATTTCATGTGGGAAACCTCCTAAGTATGATTCACTCAATTCCTCATTGTAATGAAATCAAGTAGATTAATGAAAGGCTTAACTCCTACTAAGATATCAAGCAATTCATTAACTCCGAAGAGCTTATGGAGTTCCTTAACCCTACTATTCTCTAGCATGCAAATCTTTTGATCCTAGCATCTAATCTAAGCCTCCTAAGCTTTAGATCAAATACTTGGTATGCAACTATGGTGATCAATCACAATTACATAATAAAACATAGCCCTAAGAAAAATGAACATGAAATTAGAAGGTAAATTCACAATTAGAGCCTAATCCCATCACTTATCCCTAAGCTACATATAATTGGAATCACAAAGAAATCTAGCTAGACATGATTAAGGAAAATAAACCATAAAAAGTAAATAAAATCATGCTTAAAAGATAGAGAATTCAATAAGGAAGAAGAAAATGGTCTTGAATCTTGAATCCACAAAGTAATGCTCTTCAAATATTGAAAATACTAAAGTGGAAAGGGAAAAATGTTTCTAGGGTTCTAAGAATATTAAAGTATGCAAAAGATACATCAAAAAGGGAAGAATTTGGGGTTAAATATATTGAAATTCGTAATTGGGTCGAGTTTGGTCGAACCGGAGCGAACCGAAGTGAACTGGGGCATTTTCTCGCGCGGCCGGCGACCCAAGTGAGGGGCACTGGCGGTCCAATGGACTGCCGGCCTCTCTGTGGTATTCGGCGACTAGAATATGGCGGAACGGTGGCCCATTGGACTGCCGGTTTGGGTCGCCGGTTCGCCGCCCTTTCGACCGGTCAATTCCATATTCTCTTGCACAATGTTTTCGTTTTTGCCCGTTCTCTCTCGTCCGAACTCCGATTCACGAACTGCTTTTTGCTACGGCTTCCTAACGAACTCCTCTTTGCTATGGATTGATCAAAGTTGCCGAATGAGTTCTTCATCAACCTGAAAAAAACACAAAAAGACTCGAGAGAACGAGGAAAACATAAACGAAATTGAACTTGTGAAACCCTAACTCTATAACTCAAAATTACACCTTTTTAACCCTAAGTTTCACTCAAATTAAGCTTAACATGCACACAAAATACGTGTTAATCACTCCCCCAAACTTAAGCCATTGTTCATCCCGAATAATGGAACAAACAATCAAAACACTTAAGACGTATGGGGTGTGCATTTCAAGTTCATCGACGCCTCATTTCAATTCAAAACCATTTAAACTCAATGAAATTATCAAGTCAAGCCAAACACTCATGAAATCATTCACTCTCCTAACATAAAACTCGATCACCTAAGCACATTCGACTCTAGACCTGACAAGAAACATGTGTATCACTCGATCACTCAATATATGGAAATGGTAAGCACTCATCGAAATCATGCAATACATAACTTTGACCATAAGCTTGCCTATCAACTCAAGTTTCTAATACTACAATGCATGCACAAATTAGGATCAAAAAGGTCTTTATTAAGCTTGTAATGTAGAGACATTGGTTAAGGTAGGGAATGTTAGGCTAAGTGGCTTAAATTTTCATCTAAGCTCATTCACCTCCTTTCTTCACCTTTCTAAATATGAATTTCTTCATCTTCCACCTTATCCAACCCATTTTCATCAAATGAAACCCAAGCTTCTACCAAATATCTAAAGAAATACTCATTTATGCTCTTATTCTTTTCTTTTCTCGTAAGAACTTTGTTCTTACTCTCTTTTTTTTTTTTTTTTTTTTCTATTTTTTCAAATAAGAACTTTGTTCTTATTCTTTTTCTTTTCTAACATTGAGCTTATATGAGTGTTCTTTTTAACTCAAAACAAACCTCAAGACCCTTCACCATCATCCACCATTCCTTATGAATTTTCAACTTTCACCGAGGTTCCCTTAACCATCCTTCACCCCCTATCATCCGGTTTTAGAAGAAAAAACTCTTATAAAGCTCAAAATGGGACAACAATGATGAAAGATAGGTTAGTGTTTGGGGAAAATGGGCTATACAATGATGACCTAAGATCATCTCCTAAGTATGCACACATGTAACATTTCTAACAAGAGTATCAAGGCAAGTTCTAGCAAAAAAAATGCAATGCAAGATCAAGCTCTTGAGAAAGGATATCAACTATATAAGATGCATAGTTTAAGGCTCAAAATCCTCCCAAACTTTTTGCCTAGAGTCTAAGTGCTTAAGATCAATCCTTCATACTATTCAAGTGAAGTAATTTAATCATGCTTGACTTTAACTCGAAAAATTTCTAAACATTTCATCATTTTCCATCAATCATTGGCATCTCACTTGAAAACACTTGAGCAAATTAACATGAGCATTTCACACTCAAGCATGCAAACATCCATTTATCACAAATAAAAATCCTCCATTATGAGCTCATTTTCCACAATTCACCCAACCAAAGAAAAACGATTCAATTCCATTAAGCTCATAAAATTAAAACTCACACCCAAACCAATCAACCAACAATTTTCATTCAACCCCAATTCAACCCTCAAAAGGTACCAATCAAAACAACAACTTTCACACACATTCATCATTCAAAAACCACTTCCAAAAACCAATTTCCTTTCTTACTCCAATGATTTCCCAAAATGGCATATCCAATTCAACAAGACTAGACAATAACCCTCAAATCAAACTCAACCATTACTCTTAAACAAAGCAAACATATCAAGAAAATTTAAAAACAATTCCACACTCTCATGATCTTCCATCTAAACCACAACTTGTTCCACATCTCAAATCCAAAATATACCCATCACCATCAAACAACAAATAAAAAAAAATACCAAATCACAATTCTATGCATCAAGAGAGACAACACACAACAAAAGAAGCAAAGAAGCAAAAACAAAGGAGCAAAAGACAAGCATAATTAAAAGAATTGACAAGCATGGGATATAAGTAATTTAAATTCATTATCCTATCCCTCTCCCCCAAACTTATTGTAGAAAATAAATTCTAAAATTAATTTGGAGGGAAAGATATATAATGAATTTAAATTACACTTACAACTTCCCCAAGCTATTTTGGGGCGGCCTTGGCCAAGTGCCGCCTTGGCCAATGTGATACTCCTCGAAGCTCTCAAGGAGTGCATCCATTCTCTCGCTCCTTTGTGCTTCTTGTAGTTGAGTAAGCCGCATGGATGTCACCTCTTGCCTCATCACCGTGACTTGGGCCTCCAAGTTCTTGAATCCACCTTCCATACTTGACATTCGGCTCTCAAGAGCATTGAATTTTTCATCATATAATGGTTCACTTGGACCATGCTCATTATCAAAATGCTCTTCTTCCATGTCTTCATCCTTGTCATCCACTCGGTCTCTTTCAACACCTCTTCCATTAAGTGAATACTCACTTCCTTGACCTCGGTTGAGATCCTTTCTCTCATAATCCGGGTGTGCTCATGGGTATCCATGTACCAATTCATCCTCTAAGAAAAGTCCGTGACCAAAATGCTCATAGCATTCGGTAGAGGATAATTCTTGTCCTTGGCAATTCAGAAGTAGTAAGGCGGGGAGCTTGAGTGAAGGAATCTTAAGCATTGAAGCTTGACAAAGTCGAGGAGAAAATCACCTCTCATAGGAGTATAGCCATTTAGATTGGGCCAAATTTTCCTTGCGATTGGAGTGAGCATGCTTCCAATATTGCATATTCCGACTTCACCTTTGGCATGCTTCTTCACTTGGGTGAGAAAGAAATCGCAAAAGCTTATGCTTTTCTTGGTAAGCATAGCATGTAAGATGAACAAATCGTCATTTCTCACCGATGTGTTCTCACTCCTTGCTATGACTGCGCTAAAATCTTCAACACCATTCGCAACACCGGGTTCCTAACCTCATTTGACTTTGAGAACCCCACCTTAAATCCTTCCTCTGCATTTGGAACAAGGGTACGCCAAACAGCTTGTACATTGAAAGCTCTATCCACAATACGATCACCACCATGAGGGATGTCGAAGGCAGTATCAATGTGTGTGTAGCTCATCGTGTGCTTCTCTCCGAAGATTTGGAAGTTGATTGATTTATTAATGCGCATGAATTCTCCATCAAATGTGCTTAGCATATCTAAAACAACCTTCTCGTAAGTCCTCCGATCTTGATCCTCACCATCTATAAGGCTTCCCCAACCAATGTTATCGAAAAGCTCCTTCACATTATCATAGAGACCGAGGGATTACAACCTTGGAAGGGAATCTTGTTACCTCAATTTTCTTAGTAACAAGACTGGCAAAAGCGGCCCTTTCCTCATTGTTGCTCAAGTGTAAATCGTAGGATTCCGGGATCTTTGGATTTTTGCTTGATGTAGTGGACGATGGTCGAGATGAAGAGGAGCTATCTTTCTTTGTCTTGTGTGAATAGGTAACCAAGGCCTTAGGATCCTTTTATTTTCATTTAGCTCCTTGATTCCTAAAGAAATGAGAAAATCCAAGTAAGATTCAAAAGTTTAAGCTATGAACCATCACAAAACAATCACACATCACCTATCCATTCCCCCCCCACTCTGGCTTTTATACATTCAAGAATAGAATTTCAAACCAAACTTAGGCCAATGCAAGTGATTTTTCTTAACTTCTTCAAGTATGATCAATTTCCAAGAGATTCAAATTCATATGAAAGGAATGCAATGCAAAAGAATTCAATGAATTTTCTCTTGTAAACCACCAAAATCAATTATCATCATTCATTAATCCCACAATGAATTCAAGAGTATCCAAATTCATACCAAATTTTCTCCAATGCATAAAGAGACTAGATTTATAAGAGAATTCATGCCCAATATTATCTCTATCATGCTTCCTAAAAAGAATAAGCAATGATTCCAATTCATACCAAATATCACATTTTTCATTCAAGAATTCCTCAAGATTTCAAGAAAAGCCCTAGCAAGAATTTCCACTTAATTCATGAATTTACCAAGCAAAACATGCATATCAATTTATAAAAACCAAGTAGGAACTCATAAAAGCAAGGATATAGATCTCATTACCTCATTATCTTGAAGAATGTAGAAGAAATTCAAACATCCACAAAGAAAAATGAATTTTCGTTTTTTAAGCAAATGTGGCTAAAAATGTGAATTTTTTGGTTCAAAATATAGGTTTTGGGATGGGTAATGGACCTATGGAAGGATTTAACTTGATTGCAAGTGATTTGAGAGTAATTGGAGCAAAAAAAATGAAGATTGGGAGAAGAAATGAGGTGGGTTTTTAGAGTGAGAAAGTGAGTTTGAAGTTTAAAATCTTGCAAATGAAAGAAAATGGGTATAAGGGGGAAAAAGAGGGAGACCGGCGGTCCAAGTGCCAAAACCGGCAACCCACTGGACCGCCAGTCATGACAAAGCCTCCGGCGACCCACAGCTCCAAAACCGGCGACCTATTGGACCGCCAGTTTGGGCCGCCGGTTGCTCCCGGCCCATGCTTCTTTCGGGCTGTTTTTCAGCCCTTCCAACCGGAGGGGCCGATTCCCGACCCTCCATCGAGACCCCTAAACATATTTTTTTAATTTTTAATTTTTCTATTTTTTATGGTTTTTTTCGAAATGAAACGAAAAGTGAAACAAAAATCGAAAATAAAATTCAAACTAAACTAAAATGAAAAATATAAGGATACGAGTTGAGGTGCCTCTTAACGAGCGCTTTGTTTAACGTCGTTAGCTCAACATTACCTCCAAACTCAAGCATCATGAAGAAGAATGGTCGACTCCTCCTTAACCTTCTTTGAATTGAAATAGAGCTTAAGTCGATGACCATTGACAACAAAAGTTGAACCATCATTCTTGAGAAGTTCGAATATGCCATTCTCAAAACTCTTGGTCACAACATAAGGACTAGTCCACCTTGATTGAAGTTTTCCGGGGAAAAACGAAGACGAGAGTTAAAGAGAAGAACCTCGTCTCCCGGAATGATAACCTTGCTTCGAATCTCCAAATCATGAAACTTCTTGGCTCTTTCCTTGTAAATCCGAGAATTTTCATAGGCCTCGTTTCTCCATTCCTCTAACTCCACAAGATGATTCTTCCTACTAAATCCGGCCTCCTTGAACTCAAAATTAATTCTCTTTATAGCCCAAAACGCCTTGTGCTCAATATCCAAAGGCAAGTGACAAGACTTTCCAAAGACAAGTTGATACAGGGATATACCAATGGGGGTTTTGTAGGCGGTTCGATAAGCCCACAAAGCATCATCAAGTTTCTTTGCCCAATCCTTCCGAGCAGTGATTGTTTTCTCCAAGATTTGTTTGATTTCCCGGTTTGCAAGCTCGGCTTGACCATCAGCTTGAGGATGGTATGGAGAGGTAATCTTGTGCTTAACACCATACTTTGCAAGCAAGCTTCCCAACCATTTGTTGTTAAAATGTGACCCCCATCGCTAAGTAAAACCCTCGGAGTTCCAAACCGAGTTAAAATGTTCTTCTTCAAAAACTTGATCACAACCTTGGAATCACTAGTCGAAGTTGGAATGGCTTCGACCTATCTTGAAACATACTCAATAGCAAGAAGGATATAGGAAAAACCACAAGAATTAGGGAATGGTCCCATGAAGTCTATCCCCAAAACATCAAACAACTCAACTTCAATCATGATGTTTTGAGGCATCTCATCCCTCTTAGTGATATTTCTCATCCTTTAACATCTATCACACTTCTTCACAAAGGTTTGGCAATCCCTAAAAATTGAAGGCCAATAGAATCCACTTTGAAAAACCTTCCAAGCCGTACAATTAGCCCCAAAGTGACCCCCATTTAGTCCCTCATGACAATCTCCAATAATCTTGAGCCATTCACTCTCCATAGCACATCTACGAATAATGCCATCGGCACATCTTCTCCATAGATATGGATCTTGCCAATAATAAAACTTCACATCTCTAAGGAACTTAGCCTTTTGATAATCCGAGAGATTTGGTGGCAACTCTTGAAGCACAAGGTAGTTAGCAAAATTAGCAAACCAAGAATCTTTGCACTTCAATACCATAATCTTCTCATCCGGAAAACAATTATTGATGCTCAATCTCAAGTCTTGACCTTCAACCGGCTTTTCAAGCCTTGACATGTGATCGGCTAACACATTATCAATCCCTCTTCTATCACGAATCTCCATGTCGAATTCTTGTAGAAGGAGAATCCAACGAATCAAACGTGGCTTTGCATCCTTCTTGGCCATGAGATGTTGGATAGCCGTATGATTCGAATAATCAATGGTATGATTCCTAACAAGATAGGACTGGAATTTGTCAAAGGCAAAAACAATGGCCAAAAATTCCCTCTCCGTTGTGGTGTAGTTCCTTTGAGCACCATCCAAAGTTCTACTACCATAATGAATGTCCCGAAACACTTTGTCTCTCATTTGCCCCAAGACCACTCCTAAAGCATAATCACTTGCATCACACTTTAAAATGAAAGACTCACTCCTATTAGGCTTGATTAGAATTGGAGTAGAGATGAGGGCTTTCTTCAATGTCTCAAACGTTATCAAGCATTTTTCATCAAAAACAAACTCCACATCTTTTTGCAAGAGATTACAAAGTGGCTTTGTAATCTTCGAAAAACCTTAAATGAATCTTCTATAGAACCCCGCGTGAGCAAGGAAGCTTCAGATTGATTTCACATTTATTGGGGGTGGAAGCTTCTCTATGGCAACAATCTTGGCTCTATCAACTTCCAAGCTATCTCTAGAAATCTTGTGCCTAAGCACAATTCCATCTCTAACCATGAAGTGGCACTTCTCCCAATTTAAGACAAGAGAAGTGTCCTTACACCTTTGCAACACCTTTGTGAAGTTATCCAAACAAGAATCAAAGCTCTTCCCAAAAACCGAGAAGTCATCCATGAATACCTCCATAATATTTTTAATCAAACCTCGAAAGATAGACATCATGCACCTTTGGAACGTGGCCGGAGCATTGCACAAACCAAATGGCATCCTCCTATAAGCAAATACTCTATAGGAGCACGTGAAGGCCGTCTTGTGTTGATCCTCTAGGGCTATGACAATTTGGTTGTATCCCGAATACCCGTCAAGAAAGCAATAGTACTCATAGCCGGCCCAACAATCCAACATTTGATCTATAAAGGGCAAAGGGAAGTGATCTTTCCTTGTAGCTGAATTCAAAGCCCTATAATCAATACAAACATGATAACCGGTGGCAACCCTTGTAGCTATAACCTCATCATTCTTATTCTTGACCACGGTCATCCCCCCTTTCTTCGGAACCAATTGGGTAGGACTCAACCATTCACTATCTGAGATGGCGTAGATCATTCCCGCATCTAGCAACTTCAACACCTCTTTTCTCACTACTTCTTGCAAGACCGGATTCAACCTCCTTTGAGGTTGAACCTTAGGACGACAATCATCTTCCAATAATATACGATGCATGCAAATAGATGGACAAATACCCTTGATATCATCAATAGACCAACCAATAACATCATTAAACTCCCTAAGGACACATAACAACTTGTCCAATTCAGACTTTGACAAGTGTTGTGATACAATTACGGGTAAAGAGTCATTATCACCAAGGAAGGCGTACCTTAGGTGATCGGGAAGAGGTTTTAACTCTTGAGAAGTGATTGAAGAAGATTCCACCTTGGTTGAGCTTCCACTTTCCCCTGGTTGGTTGATATCAAGGTAATAAACCTCATCCTTCAATAATCCTTGATTTGCTTCCAAATAAGCAATTGACTCCAATAAGTCATCGCAAGCATCATCCAAATTGGAATAAGAATAGAAAGAATTGGAGATGATTTCTTCCATGAGATCTTTTGCCATAGATGTAGGCAAAGTGGTGATTGAATTGCATTCCTCATAGATTGGTTCATCTCCTCGCTTCATAGCATCAAAGATTGAAAGAGTGAGGGTCTCTTCATTCACTCTAAAAGTGAGATTCCCGTCTTGCACATCAATAAGAGCTCTTCCGGTAGCTAGAAAAGGACGCCCAAGAATGAGGGGCATATCTTTGTCCTCCGGCATATCCAAAATCACAAAGTCCGCGGGAAAGATAAACTCCTCAACTTTCACTAACACATCTCCAACAACTCCTTGAGCATAAGATATGGAACGATTGGCTATTTGGAGACAAATAGATGTAGGTTTGATTTCTCTAATATCTAATTTCCTAAAAATAGACAATGGCATCAAATTGATGCTAGCTCCAAGATCACATAAGACATTCCCAAACTTTTTCCCCCCTGATACGAACCTTCGCAGATTCGTAATTCAAACACGCAAGCGGAAGACTCAAAAGATACAGATGGAATATCCCAAAACCTCCTAGATCGAATCCAAGAAGTAATATAGACGAGACGAAGCTCCCTATACCCCAACTGGTATTGTCTAAGCAACTCGGGGACGATGAATGACACACAAACGAGGGTGATGAACTCGATTGATTCGCCGGATAAACGTTCGTCTTCGACGAACAAAGAGAATTTTCGAAATTCTCTAAAAGAGAGAGATAAACTCACCAAAATATATTCATCAAAGTCTTATTTTCGTGCATTACATAAAGGCCATATTTATAGGCTTCAAAAAGTCCTAATTCTATAAGGAAACTAGTTAAAAACTTATCCTAACATATACCAAACCAAATCCTAGTCTAAAAAGGAATAAAATTATCAAAATAATGCTGAAAATAACCCTACCAACTAGAATATTAATAAAATCCGAAAATAATAAAAATATTCAACTAAATAAACTAATAAATAATATCTTCACTCTTTAGCCCATATCATCTTCAATCCTTGACCCATAAAGTGAAATCCACGATCTACGGGCTGCATCACCCCCAATCACACATGCTATTGTGAAGCTTCCGGGATCCTTCTTCTTCAAAGGCATTTTCCTTTAAATCACTGCACTAACCTCCTCCGTTAGGCTAATTGTTTCAAATGAACCAAATTTTCTCTTGTTAGCAACGGCATCCTTCAAGAACTTCACATAGCCCGGCATATCTCTAAGTGCATCAAGCAAGGGAATGTTGATTTGTACCTTATTGAATATGTCCAAGAATCTTTTCATCTTCTCATCAATCTTAGGCTTAGCTAGACGATGAGGGAATGGAGCCTTCGTGATCACATCCTTGGTTGGAAGAGGGGGCTCTATCAACTCTTCTTTTGGAGCATCTTCTTGCACTTCTTTGCTTGAATTCTCCTCATTGGTAGGAGACTCTTCATAAGGTATATCTTCAACAAGAACCTCCTCTTTCCCACTTCCGGATGTAGCATGGTTCTCATAGGCTCTTTCACTCCTCAATGTGATAGCATTGCATCCCTTAGGATTCATCTCCGTATTACTTCCGGTGTGTGTTGAGTGGTGGCTTGGTTAGCCATTTGACTTATTTGGTCCTCCATCATCTTGACTTGCTTTGTCAAGGAGGTGAGAGGATTTTCCAATGCATTAAGCTTTTGCCTGTTTTATGTGATAAACGAGCTTTGTTGATTTGCCATTTGTTGGACAAGTTGCTCAATAGAAGGAGATGTCTTCTTTGGTTCTTCAATCACACCTTGAGAGACAGAAAATCCGGGAGGTGGAAATTGAGGGTTGTTAGGATTTCCATAAGAGAGGTTAGGATGAGTCCTATTGTTGGGATTATAGGCTTGATAGCCTCCTTGATGAACATAAGAATTCCCTCCTTGTGGCTCCCCTTGGAACCCACCTTGATAATTCCCTTGGAATCTTCCTTGAGCTCCTTGAAAATTTAGCTTGTTGAAATTTCCATAGGGTCTTTGGTTCACATAGCTCACTTCCTTATTTCCATTGAATTCTTCACTCTCTTGGGCTTGAACCACTTGAGTATCTCTCTTCAATCACCTCTCTTCTTCAAATTCTTTCTTGAGAAAGGTTGTATTGTGTAGCCAACTCATCAATTCTTGCATCTTCAAGTATATAATTCACCTTCTTTATAGGGTCTCTCTCCATGGGCCATTGATAACTATTGGCGGCCATCTCTTCTATGATCCTTAGGGCTTCCTTTGCATTCCGATTCACTAGACAACCTCCGGATGTAGCATCAACTATGTTCCTCGTGTGTGGAGAGAGTCCACTATAGAAGTTGACTATTTGTTGTGCTTCACTAAAGCCATGTTGAGGGCACTTGTGTAGCAAGTTCCTATACTTTTCCCACGCCTCAAATATGGTCTCATCAACATGTTGTGAGAAGTGAGAAATTTCTGAAATGAGCTTTTGAGCCTTGGAAGGAGGGAAGTACTTGGCAAGAAAAGCTTTGCATAGTTTTTCCCATGAGGTGATCTTGCTCTTGTCAAGGTTTTTAAACCACTCCTTTGCACGATCTCTTAGAGAAAATTTGAAGAGCTTCATCCTTATAGCATCCTCCGGCACTCCATTGTGCTTCACCGTATCACAAATCTCCAAAAGCGTACTCAAATGAGCATTAAGATCCTTATTTGGCCTCCCACCGAATTGCTCGGATTGGACCATTTGGATAAGGCCCGTCCTTATCTCAAAGTTGTTTGCATTAACCCAAGGTCCCCATACTCCTACTTGAAATTGATCCGTAGGAGATTCAAACATTTAGTTGAGTGGAGGTTGTTGAGCTTCTTGAGCCCTTCTTTCTTGCTCGTCTCTCCAAGCTCGCATATCTTCTAGTTCTTTTATAAGAGCTTCATAATCTTGATTGTTAGCCATTTCTTGTTCTTTAATAAGATTCCTTCTTCTATGTCTCCTCTCAAAGTTTAAGACCAAAGGTTGAACAAGTTGTCCCTTAGATCTTGTGTGCATAAACCTACAAAATAAAAATTAAAAGAAAAACAATGCTTGAATTAGTAACTCAATAACCAAATCGACTATTGAAACTCAAACTAAACATTCCTCGGCAACGGCGTCAAAAATTGATCGCTCCTCACTTTAGGGGCGAGGGAGATGCAATAATAATTGATAAGTATCAAGTCGAATCCACAGGGAATGTTAGGACGTAAGAGATTCAAATAGTAACCTAGCTATCTCTATCACTATCCAAGCTACCAACTAGCATGTTTTTGTATTTTTGATTAACTCATATCAATGGAAAGTAATGAACAATATGGAAACTCAATTAAACAAGCAACAAGTATTAAAAAGGTATAAACTCAATAGGAAATGAAAATGACTCCAATCATACTTCAACTAGGTCTAAGTGATAGGGATATAACACTCTAACTAGAATTAGCCATTTTAATCCAATTTCATGTGGGAAACCTCCTAAGTATGACTCACTCATTTCCTCATTGTAATGAAATCAAGTAGATTAATGAAAGGCTTAACTCCTACTAAGATATCAAGCAATTCATTAACTCCCAAGAGCTTATGGAGTTCCTTAACCCTACTATTCTCTAGCATGCAAATCTCTTGATCCTAGCATCTAATCTAAGCCTCATAATATTTTGATCAAACACTTGGTATGCAACTATGATGATCAATCACAATTACATAATAAAACATAGCCCCAAGAGAAATAAACATGAAATTAGAAGGTAAATTCACAATTAGAGCCTAATCCCATCACTTATCCCTAATCTACATATAATTGGAATCACAAAGAGATCTAGCTAGACATGATTAAGGAAAATAAACCATAAAAAGTAAATGAAATCATGCTTAAAAGATAGAGAATTCAATAAGGAAGAAGAAAATGGTCTTGAATCATGAATCCACAAAGTAATGCTCTTCAAATCTTGAAAATAGTGGAAAGAGGGAAATGTTTCTAGGGTTCTAAGAATATTAAAGTATAAAAAAGATACATCAAAAAGGGAAGAATTTGGGGTTAAATACATTGAAATTCATAATTAGGTCGAGTTTGGTCGAACCGGGACGAACCGGAGCGAACCGGGGCATTTTCTCGCACGGCCGGTGACCCAAGTGAGGGGCACCGGCGGTCCAATCTCTGTGGTATTCGGCGACTGGAATGTGGCGGACCGGCGGCCTATTGGACCGCCAGTTTGGGTCGCCGGTTCGCCGCCCTTTCGACCGGTCAATTTTGTCTTCTCTTGCACAATGTTTTCAGTTTCGCCCGTTCTTTCTCGTCCGAACTTCGATTCACGAACCGCTTTTTGCTATGGCTTCCTAACAAACTCATCTTTGCTATGAATTGATCAAAGTTTCCGAATGAGTTCTTCATCAACCTGCAAAAAAGCACGAAAAGACTCGAGAGAACGAGGAAAACATAAACGAAATTGAACTAGTGAAACCCTAACTCTATAACTCAAAATTACACCTTTTTAACCCTAAGTTTCACTCAAATTAAGCTTAACATGCACACAAAATACGTGTTAATCATGCCGTTGTAGGAATATAAACTTCAATTAATCATCCTTTAACACAGTAACTCTATCATGATAATCCGAGAACAACTAATCGTAGCGGAAGCACTAACTTGAATTTGCCATCATCAAACTTGAAGATTGGAGACTGGTTTTGGCCTTCTAAGAATCCGGTTTCTCTATTCTGTTTGTATCGTATGTTCTTGATGGGAAGAAGAAAATACGTAGAGAATTAACGGTTCTTGGGGACCAGACCAATTAATAAAGAACTATTTGATATTTATTATTTGGCCCCTCATCAAATAATAGATATCATTTTTAATATATACATATATATTATAATAACTTCTACATTGAATATATGTTGTCCATAATTATTAGATATAAAATCTAACAATCTCCCACTTGGGCAATATATATTTTCTAATAACTGTAGAACTTAATGAGCTCAAAATTTGCTATTATGAAATATGTATATCTTAACAATCTCATCCATCAACTATACAAGCATAAGACTAAAGAGATCTTCATCACTTTATATATGTGAATGGACCCATCAATAATCACATATATTTATATAATTAAATGACATAGATCAATGGTTATTTACAAAAATCAGATATAATATCTATTTTCGACTAGTCCTCTATAAACTTAAGTGAGGTCACAGATAGAGTAAAAGCACCAAATACTTCATTTGTGATCAGAATAACTAAATACATAAGTGTCTGAATTATCCATAAGCAACAAACATACAAACTCCCACTAAACCATGATATCATCTAATGATACAACACTCATACGAGCAACATGTTCATGAAAGACCTTGGGTGGTAAACCTTTAGTAAACGGATCCGCTGTCATGGAGTTTGTTCCAATGTGCTCGATAGATATTTGTTTACTCTGCACCTTTTCTTTCACAACTAGGAACTTTATGTCAATATGCTTTGACTTAGAAGGGCTCCTATTGTTGTTGGAATATATTACTGCCGACTTATTGTCACAATATAACTTGAGTGGTCTTTCTACATTCTCTGAAATACGCAGCCTTGTGACAAAATTTCGCAACCATATTCTGTGGTTTGATGCCTCATAGCATGCTACAAACTTTGCTTCCATAGTGGAAGAAGCCACAAACGTTTGTTTAACACTTTTCCATGATATAGCTCCTCCCGCCAATAGAAAAACATAACCTAATGTAGACTTTAAACTATCTTGACATCCAGTAAAATTAGAGTCCGAATATCCAATGACCTCCAAATGATCTGATTTCCTATATGTGAGCATATAATCTTTTGTTCTCTGAAGATACCTCATAACCCTTTTAACTGTTATCCAATAGTTCATACCAGTGTTACTTAATATCTACCTAACATCCCGACAATGTATGCAATATCTGGACGCGTACATACTTGAGCATACATAAGACTCCCAACAGCTGAAGCATAGGGAATCTTTTGCATTTCCTGAATTTCGAGGTTACTTTTCGAGCATTGCTTAAGACTGAATTTATCTCCTTTAGCGACAGGGGTATCATCTGGTCTACAATCTTGCATGTCAAACCTCTTGAGTACTTTATCGATATAGCTCTTTTGTGATGATCCAAGAATACCTCGAGATCTATCTCGATGTATTTGAATGCCTAAGACAAAAGAGGCATCACCAAGATCTTTCATCTCGAAATGCTTCGATAGAAATCTCTTGGTTTCGTACAATAAGCTTATATCATTCGAGGTAAGCAAGATATCATCCATATATAGAACTAGAAATATAAACTTACTCCCACTGAACTTGTGATACACACAATCATCAATAAGATTCATCTTGAAACCAAATGAGACAATCACTTGATGAAACTTGTGGTACCATTGACGAGAAGCTTGTTTGAGTCCATAGATGGATTTCTTTAATTTGCATACTATATTCTTTGGGTCTCCGGACTAAAAGTTTTATGGTTGCACCATATATATCATTTTCTTAATGTCTTCATTGAGAAACGTAGTCTTAACATCCATTTGATGTAACTCAAGATCGAGATGAGTAACAAGTGCCATGATTATTCTAAAAGTCTTTAGATGAAACCGGAGAGAAAGTCTCTGAATAATCAATACCTTCTTTCTGAGTATAACCTTTAGCTACAAGACGTGCCTTATACCTCTCCACATTACCATTTGCATCCCTCTTGGTTTTAAATATCCATTTACAACCAATTGGTTCTGCACCTTCTGGTAAAGGGACAAGTTCCCAAACTTTATTGTCTTGCATTGACTTATACTCATCCTGCATAGCATCGATCCACTTTTGAGAGTTAGAATTTTTCATGGCCAGATGGAAGTTGATTAGATCATCTTCTATCATTCCATTATCATCTTCATGTTCGTAAAGATATATGAAGTAACCATCCGAAATAACATTTCTTCTTTCTCTCGTAGATCTCCTTATTGGCACTTCATTTTGAGGTTGTTGAATTTGTTCTTCAAGAATAGGAGAGTTAACATTTTCTTGTTGAGGTTCTTAATTCACTTCTTGATCAATGACAGGTGACAAAACCTGAACATCGTCAAAAGTGATAGTAGGAATTGAAGTTGAATCCAATTCATCCTCAAAAGAAATGTCCCTTAATATAAACTTCAATTAATTCATCCTTTAACATAGTAACTCTATCATGATAATCCGAGAACAACTGAATCGTAGCGGAAGCACTAACTTGAATTTGCCATCATTAAACTTGAAGATTGGAGACTGGTTTTGGCCTTCCAAGAATCCGATTTCTCTATTCTGTCTGTATTGTATGTTCTTGACGGGGAGAAGAAAATACGTAGAGAATTAACGATTCTTGGGGACCAGAGCAATTAATAAAGAACTATTTGATATTTATTATTTGGCCCCTCATCAAATAATAGATATCACTTTTAATATATACATATATATTACTTCATCCGGCTTAGAGATATTGAGCCCTTTCATATTAATATGTGAGGTATAAAATAATGAAAGGGGTCAATATCTCTGAGACAGAGGAAATATAATAACTTCTACATTAAATATATATATCCATAATTATTAGATATAAAATCTAATAGCCGTGTCTTTCATTCTCCTCATTTTCTTCTTTTTTTCTTTTTATTTTTTATTACTTTCATATGTCTTTTTTCTTTATTCTGCCTTGCTCTTCATTTTTTCCCTAATCACGGATTGTCACATAATGTTAAGTTCTATTGTTTTTTTTTTGCTTGCTAATTTATTTTTCTTATTATTATATAAATCGAATTTGTTTACATTGAATTTTTGTTGTCCATGTTTTCATAACTATTACAGTTTTTAAAATGTTCACAAATGACAGTTGTTCGGTTTAAGGTTTTTCATATTTTATTATCTTAATTCCTTTACTTATTTATATTCGTCAATGTTATTCAATCACTTGCTAATATAATAATTGATTGATCGTGGATTTTAGAGTGTGCGATAGTAAGATTTGCAGAAAAATAAGAACATAAGAGTTTACGTGGTTCGATCTTTTTGGTTAGATCTACGTCCACGGAGAAAGGAGTTTATATTAATACTCTCGAGTTTACAGAATGTGTCTTCAATCTATCCTAGCATCACTATTTATAGGCGCCCAGCAGCAGTTACAGCCGAGGTCGTGGCAGTTACAGCCGAGGTCGTGGGGTGCCACATCAGCAGTCGTGGGTTAGAGATCGTGGGTCGGCCGAGCTTCTATACTCTTGGGCTGCGCTGCTGGATTGGGCCGAAGTGTGTTCTGGGCCTTTCAGTGGGCTGAGCTCATCTAGGCCGAGCTTATTTGCCGAGGTCCAATTATATTGGGCCGGTGCTTGGGCCTAGTAGTTGGGCCATATCCTATCACATCCCCCCCCCAAAAGTATAGAAGCGAGGACATGAGGGATTGCTGGGACGTAGGCGAAGTGCATACCGCCTCGTTTGGACGAGGTCTTGTTTAAATTGCATTGCCCTGTCGAAATTGAGATTTCAAAGAAGTCAAAATGCATACCGCCTCGTTTAGATGAGGTCGAGCTTGAATTGCATGGCCCCATCGAAATTAAGATTTCGACGAGGTCGAAATGCGTACCGCCTCGTTTAGATGAGGTCGAGCTTGAATTGCATTGCCCCGTTGAAATTAAGATTTCGACGAGGTCAAAATGCGTACCGTCTCGTTTAGACAAGGTTATGTTTAAATTGCATTGCCCCATCGAAATTGAGATTTTGACGAAGTCGAAGTTGAAGCGACGTTTGTTGTCAGAGGCTGAGTTTTTGACCCCGGTTACCCCTGGTTCGGATCCGAGGTTGCTTGACCGTACATCCAGAGAATTCTTGGAAGGGGAATCTTCGAGGTCTGTCGACCCTGATCCTAGGATTGTCACACGCCATTCTCGAGAATTTTACAGTCAAGAGCGGCGTTTGGCATCTGGACGAGTCGGGGTCGAGCGAGCCAAAGTGTTCGAGGTAGAGGTCGAAGTTCAGCTCCTGGATGAGGTAGAGGCAGGCTTAGTGTAGACGACATCTTGAACTTTAATTCTGGCAGGGATTTTGCGAGAGATTAGCTCAGCTTTAGTTAGCCAAAACCTCCGGGTTCCTCATCTTCTTAATGTAATAATTGTATATTTTTTTCCATTCAAATAAAATGGAAATCTTTGCACTTGTATTTAAGCTTTTCATCCTCGTCTTTAACTAATGTAGATTCCCTTATTTTAAACGAAGGTAAGTTTCATGTAGCCACTTCGTCGGGTGACGAAGTTTAGGCTTTCAGGTAGCCACTTCGTCCGAAGACGAAGTTAAGGCTATCATGTAGCCACTTCGTCAGGTGACAAAGTTTAGGCTTTCAGTTAGCCACTTTGTTTGAAGACGAAGTTGAGGCTCTCAGTTAGCCACTTCGTCGGGTGACGAAGTTTAGGCTTTCAGTTAGCCACTTCATCTGAAGACGAAGTTGAGGCTTTCAGTTAGCCACTTCATCTGAAGATGAAGTTAAGGCTTTTAGGTTAACCACTTCGTCTGAAGATGAAGTTGAGGCTTTCAGTTAGCCACTTCGTCTGAAGACGAAGTTAAGGCTTTTAGGTTCCTTATTTGTCGAATTTATTGATAGGGGTGGTCCCCTTACGCGCGTTTAGGTGTTACTCCGAAGTGGAGTTTATTTGTGTTATCCTCGTTAGGATTTTAAAATCGAGATACTCAACATAAACGAGAGAGAGATGTGCAAAATGTATGCAAAAGATTTAAGCAAGTAAATGAAAAATTAAAATTTAATTGAATGAAGTTAAAATAAGACACAACTTAACAAGACGACCTGACTCCTACAACCTAAATGAACTTGAACATTATTCTCCGTTTATACAAAGTATCTCTTTAAGTGAGTAATGTGCCATGTACGGGGTATGGGCTCACCGGATAAGTGGGCGAGCTTGTACGACCCTTTTCCGAGGACTTCTTGAACTCGGTATGGTCCTTCCCAGGTAGCTTCTAATTTGCCGAGCTTCTTCGCCTTACTGACCTCGTTATTCCGAAGTACGAAGTCACCTACTTGGAGCTGCTGATGCTTCACCTGGTTATTATAATACCGAGCTACTTACTGTTTGTATCGAGCTTCTTGTATGTAGGCTTGTTCCCATCTTTCTTCTAGCAAATCCAAGTTAGTTCGAAGTCTCTCTTCGTTGTCTTGGGTTGCGAAGTTAAGCGTTCAGGGGCTCGGCAAACCGATCTCTACCGGGATCACTGCTTCGGTTCCATACACCAAACTATATGGTGTTTCACCGTGTGATGTCCGGGGGGTGGTTCGGTATGACCACAGGATTTGGGGTAAGTTCGCTGCCCAATCTCCTTTGGCCTTATCGAGTCGGATTTTTAACCCTTTAACTATCGTTCGGTTCGTAACCTCGGTTTGACCATTCGCTTGAGGATGGGCTACCGAGGTGAAGTTTTGTTGGATGTGGAGTTCGTCACACCATTCTCTGAACGTCCTGTCTGTGAACTGGGTTCCGTTATCTGAGACGAGGACGTGAGGTATGCCGAAGCGACAAACTATGTTCTTCCAAACGAAGTTTAGGGCGTTTTTACTTGTGATCCACGCCAGAGGTTCGGCTTCGACCCACTTTGTAAAGTAGTCGATGGCCACAATGAGGACCTGTAGTTGGCCGGGAGCTTTTTCGAACGGGCCGACGATGTCTATTCCCCACTGCATGAATGGCCAAGGGCTTTGCATGCTGGCCAGTTCGGTCTGTGGCAACCTTGGAACCGCCGTATGGATTTGGCACTTCGGACACTGTTTGACGAGGTCGATAGCGTCTTGGAACATGGTGGGCCAATAGTATCCCCACCTCATGATCTTTTTGGACAGGGCGCGGGCTCCGATGTGACTGCCACAGGAGCCTTCATGGACTTCGCGCAGTGCGTAGTTCGCTTGGCTGGGCCCCACACATCTTAGGAGAGGTTGGAGGTAGGATTTTCTATACAGCACTCCCTGTTCCAGGACGTACTTGGTGGTTTTAGCCAAGAGCTTCCTTGCCGCGATCTTATCGGTTGGGAGTTCGCCTTTTTCTAAGTAGTTGCGAAGTGGAGTCATCCAGTTCGGCCCATCTTCGGTTACTATATTAACTTCGGCTTCATCAATACTTCGGAGCTGTACCTCTTCCACCGGGGAGGTCGTTGAAGACGACGCGAGTTTGCTTAGTGCGTCAGCTCAGCCATTATCTCCTCTTGGGATCCGCACCAACTCGAAGTATGAGAAGCTTTGTTGTAAGCATTTGGCCGTATGGAGGTATTTTTTCATTCGTTCACCCTTGGCCTCGTACTTGCCTAACATATGGCTCACTACGACTTGAGAATCGCTGTGAACTTGAATGGCTTGTACTTGGAGAGCTTGGGCTAGACAAAGTCCAGCGATTATAGCTTCGTACTCCACTTCGTTATTTATGGTCGGGAAGTTGAACCGGAGTGCATAGGTGGTCTCATTTCCTTCCGGGCTGATGAGTAAGACCCCGTCTCCGCTTCCTTTGTTGCCTGATGCCCCATCCACGTAGACCTTCCAACAGTCTTGCGGCGATGGCTTCGGTGCTTCAGCCTTTGATTTATCCTCAGTAGGTTCGGTGGACTGTTGTGTGTCCGTGAACTTGGCTTCTACTAGGAAATCGGCCAAGGCTTGCCCTTTAATGGCCTGGCGAGGTACAAAGGAAATTGCGTGCTCGCCGAGTTCTACAGCCCATTTAGCGAATCGCCCGGACGCTTCTGGTTTTGTAAGCACTTGCCGAAGTGGGAGGTCGGTCAGTACTTGTATTGGATGTGCGTGGAAGTACGGTCGAAGTCATCTTGCTGCATTCACCAATGCAAGTGCGACCTTTTCCAAAGGTTGATACCTCGTCTCCGGCCCTTTTAGAGCTCGGCTTATGAAATAGACAGGTAGCTGACGATGTTTTTCCTCTCGCACCAGGACTGCACTGATTGCCTCGTCCGAAGCGGCGAGGTATAGGAAGAGGACCTCGCCCTCTTTTGGTACAGATAACATAGGGAGGTTTGCGAGGTACTTCTTCAAGCCGTCGAAAGCTTTCCTGTGGTCGTCGTTCCATTCGAAGTTCGGCGCCTTCTTTAGTATCTTGAAGAACAAGAGTTGTTTTTCGGCGGCCTTAGATAGGAAACGGTTTAGGGCGCCTAGGCAGCCCGTCAGCTTGTGCACGCCATGGATTGACTTCGGCACTTGCATTTCTTGGATGGCTTGGACTTTTGATGGGTTATCCTTTAGACCTTCGCGTGAAACCCAACACCCTAGAAATTTTCCAGATCGGACCATAAAAGTACACTTTTCTGGGTTTAATTTTAGATTCACTTTACGAAGTAGGCTAAAAACAACTTTGAGGTCGTTTACACAAGTCGTGATTTCCTTGCTTTTTATGACTATATCGTCTACATACACTTCGACAATTCTACCAATGTGGTCTTCAAATATCTTGTCGACCATCCATTGGTATGTAGCTCTGGCGTTTTTCAGTCCGAAGGGCATCTTTTTATATGCATAGATACCGAAGTCCGTGATGAAGGCGGTCTTCGGCACGTCCTCGGCGTTCATGAGGACTTGGTGGTATCCCTTGTATAGGTCCAAGAAGCTGAACATCTTGTGGCCAACAAGAGCTTCGACCTTCTTGTCAATGTTGGGGAGGGGGGTAGCAGTCTTTTGGGCAGTGCTTATTGAGGTCGGTGTAATCAATACACATTCGCCACCCGCCTCCTTGCTTTTTCACCATCACGGGGTTGGCCAACCAGGTTGGATATTTCACTTCAAATAAAATATCGGCCTTTTGCAGTTGGCGAACTTCATCATGGATCACTTGATTTCTTTCGGCTGCGAAGGCTCGCTGCTTCTGCCGGACTGGTTTTACCTCGGGATCGATGTTGAGGTGATGAGTGATGACGCTTGGTGCCACCCCGGTCATGTCTAGCGGCGACCAAGCGAAGACATCTCTGTATTCCTGAACTAGCCGGATAATTTGACTTCGGAGCCCGTTCTCTCCGACGAACCCTACTTTGACGACCTTGGCAGGGTCATCTTCGTATAATGTGATGTCTTCGACTGGCTCGGCGGATGGAGGCGGCGTCAGCTCCATCTCTTCGGGGTTCTGTAGTTGCTATGCTTGAGGGTGCTAATTCCCAGCACCCCGGAGTGCGACCTGCATGCATTCCTTGGCCTGCAGCTGGTTTCCCCGAAGCGTGATCACTCTATTTTTAGACGAAATTTTGATCGTTAGGTGGTAGGCCGAGCAGATCGCCTTCGTCGCTATTAGCCAATCTCTTCCTAAGATGATGTTATAGGGGGAACTGGCTTTTACAATGAAGAAGTGGATTATCTTCGTAGTGGATAACGGACTCTTTCCAACTGTCACGGGCAGTGAAATGATGTCTTCCATCGTCGTCTCTTGTTGTGTGAAGTTCTTTAGCGACATGGGTGCCGGCCTTAGACGTGCCTCTTCGATATCGAGCTTATCGAAGCAGTCTTTGAAAAGCACACTCACAGAGGCTCCACTATCAATAAATATGCGGTGGACCAATTTGTTGGCTACCACGGCCTCGATTATGGTGGCATCTTGATGAGGTACGGCATGGGGGACTGGGTCATCGCCGGAAAAGGTGACGACCTTATCATTCTTGAACCTTTTCTGGGTAGGTTCTTCCCGCTGTTTACTTCGGGCCTCGGCTTTCAACGATGACTTCGTCGCGCCTTCGGGCAGTCCGGTGATAGCAGTGATGACTGCATCATATTGAGGCTGGTCTTCATCCTCGTCCTCGTCATCATGCTTTGGCCTCTTGTCGTGATGGGGGGCGCAGTTGTTGCCTCCCCTCTTTTTCTTTCTTTTGCTCTTCCCTTGAGGTCGGGCCTCTTTCTGGTTACGACTTTGGTACAGTTTAAGGGTACCGTCGCGTACCATGTGCTCGATGTCCGAGGTGAGGTCTCTGTAGTCCTCGGTTTCATGACTGTAGTCATTATGAAACTTGCAGTATTTCTCCTTGGATCGGCGTTTCGATCCACCTCGGGACAAGGGTGGCGGCTTCTCGAACAAGTTTGCATGAAGCTCGTATATTTTGGCCCTGGACTTTGTTAGCGGTGTGTACTGACTTCGGTCTTGGTTGGGCCGAGGTCCTAAGCGAGACTCAAGGGGTCCTCACTGTAACCTTTCGAGGGCACTTCGGCGACCTTGCCCGTGGTCGGTGCGCTCCTCTTTCTTCCTCTTATAGTTATTTTCAGGCCGATCTGCTGCTCGCTTTTTCCGATCGGCCTCATCCGCCTCTGCGAATATATCAGCAATCCTCCATAGCTGCTTGGAGGTCATTGGGCGTGCCTTTACGAGCTCTCTGAAGAGAGTTCCGGACTGAATGGCATTTTGGAACCGAGATAAGTATGTCGTCGGAGAGACGATCGACCTTAACGCTCTCGTTATAAAATCGGGCCAGGAAGTCACTGATCGTTTCTCCTCGCCCCTGCCTTAAGGTTAGGAGCTGGGCCGGGCTGATCTTCGCCTTGGCTTTTTGAAAGAAGCGACGCTCAAAGGCGTCAAGTAGGTCAGCATACGACCCTATGCTGCCATTAGGCAGGCTATCAAACCAGCTTCTAGCATTGTCCACTAGCAGCTCGGGGAAGACTTTACACATGTAAACGTCTTCGGCAAGTCCCTGGTTCATCATATTATACTGGAACCGAGATAAAAAGTTGTTGCGGTCTTGTGACCCATTGTAGGGCGGGATTAGAGGTACTCTATACGTCAACGGGAGGGGAGTATAGAGTATCCTATTAGTGAAGGGAGTCGAGATTTGACCGTAGACGGTGAATCTTCCCTGGTAAGCGTTTCCTTCGTCACGCCGAGGTGGAATAGCGTTTTGATGAGGTGATGTTGAACCATGCTGAGGTGAAGTGCGGTCGTTCCCACGGAGATTGTTGCCTCGTCGCCTTCGGGGAAGTTCGACAATCCTGTCTCCAACAATCTGGAGGCTTGGGGTTCGCCGATTGACGGTTCGGCTCCATCCTCTCCGCGTTGACTCTGTTGTCGATGTTGATCGATGAACTTGCGAAAGTCTTGTTCGTGGAGGTCCAAGTACGCCTTCAGTGCATCTCCAAACTCGGGTTGGAGTGCGGCATTTCCGCGTCGGCGACCGCCCTGGCCTTGCCCACCGCTACTAGAGTCATCGGAATAGCCCAATGAGACGTCCTCCAGGTGGCCTTCGGGAGTTTGGTGGATTATGGATTGTTCTCCAAGTCGGACTTGGGAAGCGGTGTGCCGAGCTTAACTCACGTCGGCCTCCTCCTCGTTGTGAGGTTGATCAGTGGGCGGGTCAGTTTGGTGCTGCTTTGCCTTGGCGGCAACAGCGGTGGCTATGGAGCGGGTTTGTTTCACCATCGTATCTTCACTTAAAAACTCTGATCAATTTCACAAAAATTTTGTTTCCCACAGACGGTGCCAGTAATCGATCGTGGATTTTAGAGTGTTTGTGCGATAGTAAGATTTGCAGAAAAATAAGAACACAAGAGTTTACGTGGTTCGATCTTTTTAGTTAGATCTACGTCCACGGAGAAAGGAGTTTATTAATGCTCTCGAGTTTACAGAATGTGTCTTCAATCTATCCTAGCATCACTATTTATAGGCGCCCAGCAGCAGTTACAGCCGAGGTCGTGGGGTGCCACATCAGCAGTCGTGGGTTAGAGATCGTGGGTCAGCCGAGCTTCTATACTCTTGGGCTACGCTGCTGGATTGGGCCGAAGTGTCTTCTGGGCCTTTCAGTGGGCCGAGCTCATCTAGGCCGAGCTTATTTGCCGATGTCCAATTATATTGTGCCGATGCTTGGGCTTAGTAGCTGGGCCATATCCTATCAATAATATTAAACAGGACATAATTTGACAATGCATTATGCAAAAGTATTAAATGCATTATACAATAATGTGCCATTCTATCATTTTAGATTCATCTATTATCAATGCATTATGAAAATACTCACAAATGCATTATATAGAAGTTGATTATGCATTATGAAAAATATTAAGATGCATTATCACTTATACATAAGCGCATTATGCTTTAATAATTCTAATGCACTACTTCAAAAGAAATATTTATAATGCACTATATTCATGTGCAAGTGTACTATTCTAAAGGTAAAAATAAATTATACAGTATATAAAATAATTAAAAAAAATTATGCGCTAGTCTGCATTATATGTGATGTCTTATTATAAAATATTGAATGCATTATTAGTCATTATAAATGCATTATAATTCATTTAAAAAACAGCAGTGCATTATCATAAAATCTTGGATGTAATATCTTAGTTTTTGTAAATGCATTATATATACATAATAATTCAAACAGTGTTATGTGTTAGTCAATCTGCATAAAATATGTAATGAATTATTTTAAGATCTTGAAATGCATTATTTAATCATTCTCAGTGCATTATCATAAAATCTTGCATGCATTATTTTAATTTCTGTATTTGGAAATATTTCCTTAAATAAGAAAATTTTTGTTGATTTATGAAATTTTTTGCTAGTGGATCGCAAGTTTTTCTAGCTGATTTGTGTTATTTTAATTTTGGATTTTGAGTGGTTACATGCCATAAATCATGGGCGATTTTAGTGGGGACAGTTTTTATTTCAATTGTTTTTTACTTATTTACCTATAAGAAGTTAGGGGCCGGATGGTATGCAGGAATGGATTTATGTAGGAAGTGAATGAACTTAGTAATAGAATGAAGATAAGGAATGAATAAATTATTAAAATGAAATTCCCATCGCTGGCAGTATTCTAAAAGACGCTAAACGCTAGTAGGGCGGTGAGGTGGGGATTAGCGTCTAGGCGGCTAGGCGGACTTCTAGGCAGTTTCTAGGCGGCTAGGCGGATTAGTATTATTATACATATTTTTAGGACTATTATTGAAATTCTTAAGCTTAAATTTACTTTCTTAACAATATTTATGTTAGTTAAGTAATATGGAATATTTAATTTTGGCCCAAAGAGTACAAGCCCAAAAGCCCATGAATGGAATAATTATTTCTTAACCCAAAATCGAGGCGCCCGGCAACCGTCTAGCGTCTAGGCGCTGCCTAGGCGGCCGACTTGGGTGTTTTTTAGAACACTGATCGCTGGTATGAAAAAGGAATGGAATAATTATTTCTTAACTGCAAAATATTATACATATATACGTATGGCAAAAATATCTAAACAAAATTGCGATAGATGATGAATTATGCATATCCAAAGAATAAATTTATGCCTCACTCTTCTGAATTATTTATATGAGGGCAGTAACTATGCTTTCATCATGAATTTCAACAAGCACGAACATAAAAAGAATGTAAAGAGCAATAAAAGAAATCATATGTATCTATATTTCGTTCCCATTGATACAATTCTACCTTTAAAAAATTATTTTTTCTTAATCAAATCAAAGAGCATAGGGATTCGTTTTCAGAAAAATATGGGATTCTCAATTCAAAAGAGAAACGAATAGTTTAATTTAATAAAATAGAACTAACCCCTTGACGAAAATTGCGAAGTCCAAGAACTTCACAAAAAAGGATTTTAATCTAGAAGAGGTAGAACACAATTTTTCTTTTTGCCAAATGCAGAATAGAGATGATCGATAGAATTGTGAATGGACTTTTGTATTTTATTAGGTTTATTTGTGATAAATATGGACGTTTTATAATAATTTATGAATAAAAATTATAATCCTCATAATTTGGAATGGCTAATACCATGAGGTTGGGATGGAATGGTTAATCCCATTAATAAGGGATTAGTAATTCCCAATGGAATGGTGATTCCAAGTAATAAAATATATCAGCCATATGTTTAGTAATGGATTTAGGTGATTCCATTCCCTCCTCATTACCTCATACCAGCCACCCCCTTAATGTCTAATAAATAGCTTGATCCGTATCATTTGTTGAAGGATCAATCCAGACCTTGTATTTTCTAATTATCAAGGAACTAGAATACTTCTTATTTCTTACACTAAGAGAGCTTTTTACATGATCTCACCCATATATATATATATATATATATATAGAGGTTGATTCATATGTTAATAAATCTTGGTGTATTAAATAGGAATAAATCTGGACCATTAATCTTAATCAAATTTATGGTTGTCATACCTTTAAGCATTTTTAACATTTTAACACGTCATGATTTATTAACACACGAACCGTTCCATATATATATATATATTATAATCATCTTGTTGACTATTATTAAAACCTATTGGTTAAAATGCTAATGATAAGATCTGCAATTAATATTTTTAGAAAAATGTACGAGAGAAAGAATTATGTCAATTGTTTTATATTCTAATACCATAAAAAATTAATATTAAAATTATTAAACCTACAAAATCTATAAAAATTGACACTCAATTTGTCATATCATTACTCTATATATATATATTATGGGATACTGTTTAAGCAATGACATTGAAAACCTTCAATGAAATCATGCTTTGATGGTCTACATGATTACAACATGCCCTAGATAATATAATATACATCCAACAATGGCACTGTTTCTTGTCATAGTTCTGAAAAGGAACAAATTAATTATGAAAATATTCATGTATATCATATATGTATAATCGCAAGCTGCATATATCATTTATATCTGTCTCTCAATTATGTAAGTTAGTTGCTATGCAAATTTTATGGCAAATAGTATATAGTGCAAGAATATTCCTTAATGTATAGTACGTACACACGAAGTACTACTTCTAGCTATTAGCACACACACATGATGACAATACACTATGTATATGATAACAATCAATGCCGATTACAATATTTCATCTCTCAATTTAACATCATAATTTATAATACATCTGTCTCACTTCATTAGTCTTATTTTATTATTTTATACCTCCCGTATATTCAATTTGTCGGACTAATAAAGTGGGATGGAGGAAGTACTACCATATATAATAGCATGCATGTGTAAATAAATCCTACATGTTAAAATGAGAAAAACGCTTAAAAGTATACAAAAACATGCTTAAATATGCATAGAATTATGCTTATTATATAATTGTGTCTTTTAATGTACAAATTGATGATTAAATAAAATCATGCTTATCGTACTTTAAAACCGATACTTAAATCAATAATAGTCATAGATTTGACTAAGATCAATGGTCCAAATCATTTATATTTAACACGTCAGAATTTATTAACATATGAATCAAACTATATATATATATATTGAAAAATAACTAACAAAAATATGAAACACACTGTTTAACATAAGACTAGTCAATGCAGAATGCATGCTTTTCATAGACTTGGCATGGGATATACAGTTCAAATTCTAGACAAAATAATTGACAGAATTACAGCAAAAAAACCATCTCAGCTCTTTTAATTTATATGCAGAAGTTATTGTGTGTGTGTGCGCGCGCGCTTAGGGGTAAAAAAGGGAGGAGGAAGGATGGGAGCAAATATCGCTATCATATAGGTAGCAGAAGGCAAAGTAGCAAATGCCAATAAAGTATGAATGACATCATATTTCTATCTCAACAGTTACTTCTAATCATTGCAAATATATACTCATACATACTAGCTTACAATATGTATATAGTATTAAAAAATTACAAGGGCAAGGGCAAATTTGAATATTGTAGACAAAAATTGCCATTAATGTAGTGTACAAGAAAAGAGGGTTTGGCACTCGCAGAGTGAAAAATGGAGGTATTACAAGTCACTATCTAGCTAGGCTCAATCAAAGCCCACCTCTCTCTCCCACCAATTAATTCTTTCTCCTTTTCTTACTTTCTCTCAACTCATCAATCAAGGTTTTTCCTCCTCTTCACTACATGCTAGTGGGATCCAGCTTCTCTACCAATTCATTCAATCCTTTTAATCAATTTATTTATAATTCTTCCGATCCTCTTATTTAATTTACTACTCCATAGTCCATCAAATTTTCATTAACTGCACTTGGAAAATATTTGGATAGTACTATAGTTTATTTAAATTATCATTGTTGTATAGTGATTAATTTTATCTGTGTTTATTTTTCAACATTTAAGGAAATGAATCATGGGGATAGGTTTTTCATTTGTTTTTTAATGGATAATTTGTTCAAATATAGAGTAAATTGCATTTATAATTTCATGTCATAGCACAGTTAACCCGGAGGCGGATATAGCACTCGGACGACAAAATATCTATTTTAACTATTTTAAAGTTATACTACCTCCATCCCATTACAATTGGCCACTTTCATTTGGGCACAAGAGCCAAGACAATATTGGATAAGGGAATTACAGCAGAAAATTAAGGCAAATTATTAAGGATTTTAACTGTTCACATAATACTGTAGCGCATTTACTGTTCATATAATACTGTAGCGCGTTTACTGTTCATTAAAAACTGTTCATTAAAAAATGCGGTAAAATTTAACGCTATTCAACACATGTTTGGAGCCAAAAACTGATTTAAATTTCAAAATACATTACCCACCAAAAATGAAAGGATTAAACTCTATATATAGGAGATCAA
The DNA here is from genome assembly GCA_001642375.2 of Mentha longifolia. Classification (NCBI taxonomy): domain Eukaryota; kingdom Viridiplantae; phylum Streptophyta; class Magnoliopsida; order Lamiales; family Lamiaceae; genus Mentha; species Mentha longifolia. Next base: position 8,877,164 of record CM038120.1, on the reverse strand, counting down.
ACTACTTCACTCTATTTCTTCCAGATGCTCTACCACATTTCACTATAAAATTGCAAATCAAAAGAAGAAAAGAAGAAGAGAAAATGGGGCAGATGAAAGACATCCCATACTCCATCAGAATGGAGCTCCAACAGTTTATGATGGGGAGCTGCATCGGCCTTGGAAAGCCTCGGCGTGGGATCTTCAAAGAAGCTGCATCGAAATTCCAGATTTCACAGAGAAGCATTTCCAGATTCTGGGCATCTTCAAAGCAACAAAGAAATCAAGGTCAGGCAGTCAATCTTTCAAATATAAGAAACAAGAGAATTAGGAAAAAAAAACATGAAATCAATTATGAACAAATTGAAGCCATTGCCACTGAAAAGAGGGGAACAATTCAGGCCATGTCTGAAGCTCTTGGGATACCAAAGAGTACTTTGGGAAGATGGGCTAAAGGTCACTTGCTCAGAGCTCACTCTAATGCAATGAAGCCTCTGTTGAAGGCTCCTAATATGTTAATGAGGTTGTGTTTTAGTCTACAAGCCATTACCTTTGATAGGGCACTGAACACTCTAAAATTCAAGCCAATGGAAAACACTGTGCACATAGATGAGAAGTGGTTTTATTTAACAAGAAAGAGCTGCAAAATGTACTTGACACCAATGGAAGCAGACCCTCTTAGAGTTACACAGAACAAAAATTTCATTCCAAAGGTCATGTTCATGTGTGCTGTGTGCAGACCAGTCTTTGATGCAAATGGTGTTGTGATATTTGATGGGAAGATAGGGGTTTGGTCATTTGTAGAAGAGGTTAGGGCAAAGAGAAACAACAAAAAAAGAAGGAGGGGAACTATAGAAATCAAACCAGTTCAGTACATCAACAGAGAAGTCATTAGAGAATGCATCATGAAACAGGTAAACTGTGTCTATTTCCAAGTTTAATTCAATAAATGTGATGAAGGAGTACAATAATGTATAGAACTGTTTGATGTTTAGACTATGATATGGAATGTTTTGCTCAAAAATTATAGGTCATTCCAGCCATAAAGGAGAAATGGCCTACATTTTTAAGCAAGAACATTAAGATACAGCAAGACAATGCAAGGCCACACATAGCAGACAGTGATCAAGAGTTTCAAACTGTAGCAAATGCAGAAGGATTTCATATTCAAATAGTTCAACAACCAGCTAATTCACCAGACTGCAATGTTCTGGACTTAGGTTTTCATTGTGCTATTCAAAGCTTACAACAGAGAATCAGATGCAAGAATGCAGATGAACTCATAGTAGCTGTCAAGACTGCTTTCAATGCAATAGATCCCATGACTTTGAACAAAGTTTTCCTATCCCTACAGTGTGTGCTAGTGGAAATTCTCAAAATGAAAGGAGGAAACAACTATAAACAGCAACACATGAAGAAGAATGCACTATTGAGGCAGGGCAATCTACCTACTAATCTGGAAGTGGCTGATCATTTAGTAAGAGAGAGCATTGATTATCTTATTGGAGAAGATTTTACAGAAGGCATTGAAGACTTAATTGCAGATTTGGGAATAATACAACCACATAATGGACAAGGTTTTCCAGATCTGAACATTTGACAGAGATGACCAAGGATGTGCAGTTTCAAGGAGTACAAGTTTTTTGTGCAGATTCTAGTTAGAATATCAAGTTTTTTATGCATTCAAGCAGATGAAAGAACTGCAGTTTTATCTAAATGAAAAGATGTATGAATGATTACCTAGAAAGGGGTTTCAAATTAATGTTATTTTCCATATTGAAGAATGTATTTTTGTGCCAGATCCTGTTTTTTTGTTTGATCTACCATCATTTGCCTTAATAAATGGCATCGGATTAACAACTCATTCATGTTAAATGACTGGACCCAAACTCAATACTCATTTAAGCATATTGAAACAACTTCAGACAGAGGCAGCTACATTTCACAGACTTAAATTGTTTCATCAATGCAGCCAAGCAAATAATGTAGAGGAGCATAATTCATCACAGCAGTACAACCAACGCCCAACTTCCCAAAGTAATGAAGCAACAGAACAATGAAAGCCATCACAGAACCATAATCCATCTTTATCATAGATTTTCAAAATCCTCAACACATAGATACCATAACCATAAGCACAGATGCCACAGAAGTTAAGCAATCATGTACGCAACCAACAAAATTAAGAAAAGGCTAAGAAACAACCCATTTGTACATTGGCAGAAAGCTTCACCGACACCAAGGCACCTCCTCCTCTTCATCATTTGCCTCCTCGCCATCTTCAATCCCAGCCTCATCGCCACCAAGAAGCTTGGCCTTCCCACCGGTTTGCAGCTCGGCATCCGCCACCAAGGTAGGGCTTTTGGACTGCGCCGCTTCGGGTATCGCCGAGAGGTAGAACGAATCAGGGAGCCGGCGGTAGAAGTAACGCGGGAGGCGCCGGAGTCCCTTATCCACCCAAGCGGACCTTGGCGGCGACGGAGGCCGTCGAGTTTTAGCCATAATTGGCTTTTGGGGAGGCGGCGGCGAGCGGAGGGCCACAGATCTACCCAGATCGGGCCTCGGTGAAGTCGGAGGCACTATCGATCTGGGGTTTGAAGGAGAGGGCTTTTCCGGACTGGACTCCGAATCCGCCGCCAGCTTTGCCCCCACAGCCTTAAATCGAGACCGATTCACATGCTGTGTGTAAATTGGGAACCGACCTTTAAAAATCCGGCGACATTTTTTAGGGAGAGACGGCGAGAAAGAGGTATGAGAAGGATTCGGGGCAGATCTACTCAGATAAGGTCTCGAGGGAGGTGGCGGCGAAACAGATATAGGGTTTTCTGGCTGTGCCTTCTCGGGACTGGACTCAGAGTCCGACGCCAGCAACGCCCCCCTAGAAACACAGCGAGGACCTGCTTCAAGGCGTCGGAGAAGAAGTTTCCGACGCTCCATTTCAGGTAGATGAGGAGGGAGAGACAGCGAGGGTTTTCGAGTTTCAGAGAGAGGGATGCAGAATAGAAGAGAGAGGAGCGGAGAAGAGCATCAGATGTCGAATGAAACCCTAGAAGAGAAAATGGGGGGTGTTGACTCAGTTTCATCAGATTAATGGGTTTAGGGTTGGGTAAATTAGGCCATTACTGGGCTCACTTAATTCATGAGATGGCCTAATTAGCTTAATCTTGGCCCGGAAATTCATTCAAAAAATTACCAAAAATGGAAAGTGGCCAATTAAATGGGATGTCCCAATTAGGAAATGTGGCCAAATTGTAATGGGATGGAGGTAGTATTTTCTATTTTTTTTTTCTATTTTTTTATATGCACATGCAACCTTAATCTCTTGCCCTCAAATGTAATCTCGCTCGTTCAATTCTAAAATCGTAGCTCTGTCCCTACCTACACTTAATTGATATTTTTAATTGATCAGTTTTTCAATTTAGAGTATTCAAAATACAAAATATATAAAATATAAAATATATACTATACCCCCCTCTTTCTTTTCAAATGAAAAGACTGCATGCATAGAAACCATCTTTTCGAAGAGATTCGACATGAAAGGAGCTATAGTTAAATCAATAAATAGTAATTATTAGGTTGTGCAGTAACAAATGGACCTTCACAGCTCAGAACCATTGAATTAAAGTTCAAAAAACTGTTCACTTCTATATATTTATCTTTGTTTTGATTAAGAAATGCACCTTGAACAAAAACTCTACAGAACTTCTAACATGAATTTTTTTAGTATTACTACTTACCAAGAAAGAAAGAAAAGAAAGAAAGAAAGAAAAGAAAGAAAAAACAATCAAATCTAACAGTTGATCTAACCTTTACCTTTTGGGCTGGTTTGAGTAAAGATAAATTTATACATATAAAAAAAAAATTAGCAATTAAAATCAAGAGAATCCCAACTATCATATCATGATAGAAAATACAAGAACAAGAGCAAAACAACACGTCGAATCATGCTATTATATCAACTCATGTTTTTCAAAGACAAATAATATCGATTGTTCAACTTTTATTGACATATAAAAAATATTTAGAGAACATGCATGTTCGAGAAAGAATTTTCTTAATTAATTAATCCTTAATCAAACATCGATTTTGGAGAAAGAACAATTTTCTATAAGGAGAAGTAGTAGGAAAACAAAGCAGAATAAGAGAATTGAAGTGGTCCATGGATAAAATTGCTAAATGAGAAGGCACAGATTGTTTAGAGATCATCAAAGAAAACTGCATAGAAAAACACACACACACACTCGTGCAATCTTGGAAACATCAATATCATGACTACCAGTCAAAGCATTGACACTGTTTTTCAAGATTATTAGGGCTTAATTTATTTGGCTTAATAAAATGATAGTAGTATGCAATAGTACACGTATAGCTACAATTACCAAAATATATATAGAGTAGAATTGACTATCTACTACTATCTTATAAAAATGTCGATTTCAATTGTTTAAATTTGTAGTAGTAAACATTAACCGTCACCATCTACCCCTGTTCGTATAAAATACTCCGTCATTTCTTCTTAATCTCTTTTTATAGAATGTTCGGTTCATAGTAATATATATTATATGTGAAATTATAACAACATCCAAAAAAATATAATATGCATCAACCAAAATATTTAATAGTGACACAATTTTTGTAACATGAAGAGATATATATGTCATAAAATTTATTACATTTTTAGGTTTAGCTAAATTTAGCTACACGTATACATTCATCTATATGTTTTCGCTACATATAAAAGTGTAGCTAAAATTTGTGACACTGGGACATTTATGATGATGATTATACGAAAACATAATGAGAGCAGCATTTAGATCGTTGGGGTTGGTTGAGACAAAATAGTTACGAGAGAGTAAGGGAGAAAACAGTGAAATTGGGTATTTGGATATTTGTTTTCAGAGATTTTCTTCTGTAACTCGTACCTTCTCCAACGGATTTCTCATCAACCATTTCAGATAGTCTGCAGAAGAATAAGAAAGCGGTTGCGGGTGATAAGAGAAATCTGAGTATTCTTTCTTAGCTAGAGTTGTAGCTTAGATTGAGTGATTTCTTCTTCCTTATAACTGTAAATCTTCTGGTTTTAGATTAGTAGAATCTCTCTCGATTGATACTCCCATGGACGTAGGCTTTTAGTGCCGAATCACAGAAATCTCTGATGTTTGCATTCGTGTTTGTTCATATTCATTTACATATTTCATTTACTGTATAATTTTAAATTCATGTGTACGTGAAGATGGTATTGGAAAGAAGAACATAGTATCTCTGCTTTTGAAATATGTTTTGTTTATTCGAATCACAATATATCTTGTATAAAAAATGTTTAAATAAAGATAAAAATAGTTTAGAAAGAAGATCCACGGAAGAAACTGCACCCACAATTTCATGGTAGATATTAAATGACTGGGCAAAGTTAGATGAGGTTTTTGAATTTGTTCACTTATGAAAATGGTACAATGCATATGTGCATCAACCTAAAAGGCAAAACCTGTGTTCATGGCCACTGCTGTCAGTTGGTGGCATGTTACTCTCTCTCTCTATATATATTTCTATTACTACCTATCTAGGTTTGCACTTAAATAAGTTTTATTTATATTTTCTACCTTACAATATTTGTATACTCTTACTAATGAATTACAATGTTAGAGTAAATATGTAGGAAGATATTGCATGACTCATCATTTGTTCTAGGTTTGGTTTTATATTAGAAGTGATAGATTAATTATATATAGTCATTACCTCAAAAAAAAAAAAAAAAAAAAAAAAAAAACTCTTCAATTTCGATTAAGAAAAAATAAATTAATTGGCTGTTATCTTTTCTAATTTTTAGGATTGTAGCTGAATAGTAAAAGATATAATAGTACAATTTACTTTATGGAATAATTTGTCGGCTGATTGTTGCTAGTCATTGATCATTAGTTTCGACTGCTCAAAGTCTTTTCTTGTTCTGTACATTGATTAAGATCACATATGTTCCAATATACGTAGTACTGTATACTTTTATATTGAAAATGGCCAAAAACGTGATAATAAATTATGTATATACTTGTGTGTACATGTAATATGGAAATTTGGCATAGGCCTCGGAAACAGTTTGGTAAGAATTTCTTATGGGAATTGACTTTTGACTAATTTTGTTTATTCCAACCCCAGCAGCCCAAGTTCAAAAGTTTATTTGATGAATATATTAATGTGCGTATAATATTGAAGAAACAGTCGACACAATCTTCGAAGCAAATGCTGGATCAATTGAAATAAGATTTAATTGGTTTTAAATATTAACCCCAAATAATAATAATAATAATATAAATTATGAATACATTGCATGATTAAATTATTCTATCTAGTGCACGTATGTAGTACAATACAAGATAATTAAGAATATTATTGTTTGTTAATTAAATATGTAGAAAACCCCGGATAAAAATTAACACTTCGAATTTGGTTTGAATTGAATAGTGTTGTCCTTGGTATAGCTACTTGTACTAGATTAAGTAATATATACATAATAGAATTTGGTTTAAATTAGAATAACTGGTTATTTATTAGTATCAAAAAGTAGTAATTCATCTACATTCATAAATGAAGGGCTTTAAAGAAAGAAAAAAAATAAAATGAAATGAAGCTAAAGGTTGTTTTCAAACCAAGATGCAAAAAAAAAAAAAAAAAGTAAAAAAAGAAAGGAATCGTGTCTGTTTATATGCGTACACACACATAGCTAAATTTTAGATCACATCACAAAAAAAATTTCTCAAGTCACAAATTAAATTAAAGAAAATGTTTCCTTGGAGAAAAGGTAAGCTTTATTTGGGGTAAAAAAACATTTCTGCATTAACTTTCACCTTTTACTCACTCATTCCCCACTTCTAATTGTCTGTATTTTTCTTTATTTTGCAGCTTTACTAGGGGTTCAATATTTCTTGATTTTCCAAACTCTTTGAGCATTTTTATTTCTCCTCCACCATTGCCATATCTCTCTCTCTCTAGCTCTCTCTGTCTCTCTCTCTCTCTAGACCTGTGGCTGTGTATATATAGACACACAAACTTCCCACCTCTGTGTCAGCTAATCTCTGCAGCACACTAATGAATTAATCAAAGCCATCAACTCAAAGGAAATTCCATTCTTCTCTAATCATGACAGAACCTTACTATAATTTCTGGTTCAACTTCAGTTCTCCTCTTCATTCACAATACTATTCTTCTTCTTCTTCTAGTTCAAACCCTCATAACATTACTACAACTTCTACACTAATCCCTTCTTATAATTCTTCTTCCTCAAACCCTCCAAGAGAAGCCCTCCCTCTCCTCAACACCCTCAACTTCTCTCAAGAATCACATCTCAACCATTCATGCAATCATCCCATTATTAAACCTGAAAACCCTTCGAATTTCGACGAAAACATGACGATTGCCCTGCAGATAGGGCTTCCGAGCCCTAGCCCTAATTCTGATCTGGGCTCCGAGTTTCTCCTCCAAACGGAGAAACTCCGGAGAAAGACGGCGTCGACATACTTTCTGGTCTGCCCTTGAATAGGATGAACATGGGGCAGTACTGGATTCCCACCCCTTCTCAAATCCTCATTGGACCTACGCAGTTTTCATGCCACCTTTGTTGCAAGACTTTCAACAGATACAACAATCTCCAGGTAAAATTATATTTCCGGACAAAGCCCTAGTTTCATTATATATTGCCATTTCCATTTCCATGTTATGTGTGTGTGTGTCTAGAGAGAGAAAGAGAGGAGGGGATGTGTTTAAGCTTATCATCTTTTTATTGGGTCTACCCTTTTCACAAAGGAACTGTCTTTTCTTGATTTAATTTTGATACATATCCCATGAAATTTCATGAAAAATCTTGTTTATTCTTATTTATTTATTTTTCTCTAATTAAAACCTGAAAGAATGAACAAGTTATATATGATGAGTGAATGAATTTGGGCTTTAGTTCATTGAAACATATATATATATGTGGATGTATATAGTATATCTCTAATTTTGGGTATAAGATTTTAGCATTTTTAGTAATTTACAGATCTCAAAATGGATATTATTTGAGGTAGCTAAAATTATTATATTACTTGTCTTGTCAAGGAAATAAAAGTCGGTCTCAGATTCATTCTAAGAGTCATGACTTGTGCATGTCTAGTGTCAATCAATCTCCTATGTTTGCCCTTTTCAATCAAATCTTGAAATATGTTTGCCTTTTCTCTGAGTTGAATAAATGCCTTCATTACTTCTCCCTTTCCCATTTACACAGATATAATTTGAGTTCTCTTTGGATATATATATAAGCCGTTAGCTTCACATTTTGATGGATCTTTGTATTTATGTAATTAAAAAATGTCTGCATCCATTTTCTTCTTCTTATAGTTTGCCACTTCTTCTTCTTCTTCTTTTAATTAGTCCACTATAATGTGTTAAATAATATCTATACACACGATTTGTTTCAAAAGACTTATCTTTCCTTTTCTTTTTCTTTTCTTTTTTTTCAGTATATATATATTGATTGTTTTGTAATAGGGAGATATATATGAGGGGCTGGGGTTCAATTAATGTGTTCAAACCTTCGAAATCTGTGCAAAAAGAAGATTGAAAAATCATGCATATATGTGTGGATGAAAATAAAATAAAAACTGACAAGTTGCAAAGGAAATAGCTGTTTCAATTCAGATGTGTTTCTCTCATTATGTTATACTGGCTCCGGCTCAAGATTCGTAACCCCTTTAATTTCGGCACGCTATTTCCATGTTTCTCGATGATATGTTTTAAAATGATTTTTTAAAGTATTTTTTGTTTTACGAGATACTACGACACTTGTAGTATCCGTAAAAGAAAAAATACTTCAAAAATTTATTTTAAAATCCATTATCGAGAAGCATATAAATGGCGTGCCAAAACGAAATGGGTCACAAATCTTGAGACGGAGGGATTACTATTACTTATTCAACTGCAAAATGTAGAGATCCACTGTTCTAACTGCATACCACCAGCAAATGGTTGCTCATCTCTCCAACCCCAATGCAATGTTTTTCTAACTCCAAAACAAATCCTTCATCATTACTACTATTATGTTTCACCATAATTAGTTTTGGAGTTTTTCTAGATATTTTAATTTCTTTTGAAGAGAGAGTCTTGATAAAACCTTTTTATTTATTTATTTATTTATTTTATTTATTTTTTTTTTTTACAGAATTTGATCATTGAACATTTCATTTCTTTATATTGGATTAATTGTTTTTTTTTACTAAATAATAATGTGTATGTGTACACATATCTTTCACCTTATTTTCTTTGAAATTGGATTGTCGTTTTCGGTATATTTTCAAACTACAATATTAAATATCTTTTTAGATTATAAATCCGATTTTCAGTTTACGAGAATTAACCTTATCAAAGAAGTAACATATTAATGTAATTAGATAACGATGATGAGATATATAAAGCAAATGTGTTTATGAATGCATAGGTTAGTTAAACTTTTTCGCCCAAAGTGTTTACTAATTTTTATAAAAAGAACACACTATCAATTTTAACATATCAGTATTCAATAAATATATTTCATTTTCAAATCTAGACAGAATAGAACTTTATGCTACTGGGTAATTGTGTTGTCACTTGTTTCTAGAAATTAGGGCAAAGTTTAACTTAGGAATTGTGATTAACTCCCTGTGAACCCTCTTTTTTTTTTTTTGAGTTTAATACAAACATGACTCGAATATTATAATATTTTTAAAATTTGTTTATCAGATGCATATGTGGGGACACGGGTCCCAATATCGGAAAGGGCCGGAGTCCCTCCGAGGGACGCAGCCGACAGCGATGCTGCGGCTGCCGTGCTACTGTTGCGCGGCGGGGTGCAAGCACAACATCGAGCACCCGCGCGCGCGGCCTCTGAAGGATTTCCGCACGCTCCAGACGCACTACAAGCGCAAGCACGGCCCAAAGCCCTTCATGTGCCGGAAGTGCGCAAAGCCCTTCGCCGTGAAGGGCGACTGGCGGACCCACGAGAAGAATTGCGGGAAGATCTGGTACTGCTTCTGCGGCTCCGATTTCAAGCACAAACGCTCCCTCAAGGACCACATCAAGGCCTTTGGTCGCGGCCACGGCGCCTACGGGATCCCGGCCCAGGATGACGTGGACGATGATGAGGGGGAGGACTCCACGTCGGAGATCGAGCAAGCTACTGGTAGAGGAGATGATCGCTTTTGATGCATCTTTTATATAAATATATTTATATATATAGGTTTTGCATGTGTTTAATTTTTCACATATGTAGTGTTTTGAAGGTAAAGGTAAGAGAATTTCTCTGATTAATTACTGCGTGTTTAGCCCCTTCCTCTTCTTCTTCGATTTCTACAGTTTGAAATTGTAAATTAATTAGTGGCATGAATTAATTGGTGTTTGGATCTTAATTAAGCCAATCATTTTTGCCTTCACTTTTATCATAGTATTGTAATTAATTTGGAGTGTTCCTTTTTTTTTTTAAGCTATAATTTGGAGTACTTTCAAATAGTATTTTTTTTTATCCTCGCTCGTTTAAAAGGTTTAATGTCCAAAGGATCTATAATTTGGAGTTCTTTGTACTTACTTACGGAGAGATTTCCATATGTATCTAATTATAGAGATTTCTGTATTTATCTAATAATATGTATGCATTATTAGTTTTTTCTCGTTTTAGTTATTTTGCAACGGATCTAAAGTTTTAAAAGTTTAAATCCACAACCTCTTTTTCTTTTGAACGCTTAAATCCACAACCTAATTAAAATAGAAAACTAATAAAAATAGAAAACAATATACAACTTCGATGTAGACTCTAAGAGGCGTATACTTTAAGGGTAATCTCATGAGATGGGATAAAACATGAAATGAGATAGGATTTGTTCTAATCTTTTATGGGTGTATTTGGTTGGTAGTGAAGGAACCGATCAGTGAAGAACAATTCGTTTGCCCAAGATTCATTTTTGGATATAATGATTCGATTTAATCCTATCATGCTCCTATAAAATTAATTACTTCATCATAGGGTGTTTAATCGATATTACCTCTTGGTTATTCTCATGTGATCGAGCTCGCATGAAGATCTTTGGATATGTTCCCTTGCTTGAATTCAATACTGGATGGACAACACGCCACAAATTTAGCCACGAAGGATTCCGGTAACCATAAACTGCCACCGCCGTCCACTCGCCTAGAGTTGGCTGCCGTCCTCTCCTTCTTTCACACTCAACCTTAACCTCCCTTATCTTGTGATGAATATAAGACAATTCGTGTGTATGACAATGAGCTAGGGTTCAATTATATATATAAGTGGGAGTGTTGCAGCCCACATCATGGACGCCTAGGCCTCATCATCGATGCCCTCACTGGGCTCAATGATGAGCAACCCAGTTCTCGTTCTAACTCTGGCCTTATAAGTTTTTTGGGCTAGACCGGAGATTTACTAGCTAATAAAACTTGGCCTCCTAATGTCTGAATTCTCTATACTGAGCTCAGAGTAAAATTCAAAACATAACTATTAAATACCGGACTACCCATTTTATCTCTGTTGAGCTCAGGGCTAGTATTAGACTTAAATCACCCCCGTATTTAAGATGTCCCACATCCATTAATTAATCTAAAGCTTTTGACTGCTTTTGTTAATTAACTTCGTATTATTCGTGAGTAGTACCATTCATTTCTTATTCATCATACTGGAACTTAATCCACTTGTAGGGTTTAGTATGATAATCTTTAATAAAGTCCTCAGGATACGGTGCTCTATTGCAGATGCACTAAGGATTGTACTAGTTATAGTTGTTGCCCAGGATACGAATCATATTGAGTTACTATTGGTCCAAGAAGCGAGTTTTACACACGTAGAGGAGGGGGGGGGGAGGTGAATACGTCTGTTAGAGAAGTTTTAACTTCTCTAAATTTTTGCTTAACAAAAACTGTGAGTTTTCAAAAGAAAAGCATTTCGCTTTTGATGAAGTACACACTTCTCAGAAGCGAATCACTTTCAGAGTTTTGAAAGCGTGCGGAAATTTGGTGAGCAAGTTTATACTCACTTTTTATAAAATCTTGCTTAAGTTAAAAACCGTATTGGTTGCTTGGAGTGAGTGTGTGCCTTATGCAATAAATAAACTCGTAAATACATGAAATAAAGCAGTAAATACTTAGCTAAGAAAGCATTAAAGAAAGCAGTGAGGACACGAGCGATTTTATAGTTGTTCGGAGGTTACGCTCCTACGTCCACTTGTTGCTTTCACTCAGCAACTCGAAATTCCTTCACTCAGAACTTTGAACAACCAACACAAACACATCCTGGTTTTATCCTTCCCAGTGAAGTGTTATAAGTTCGACCTTGAACTTAAAACCTAGAGATTAGAATGGGTTCTCTAGAAACCTAACAAATAGCTAACTAACGATCTTGGTTTTTCCACTTAAGTACTCAGACTTAAGCTTCAGAAACTCGGATCAAACATCAACAAACAACCACAAACTTAAACTTACAACTCGACCTAACAACAAACTACGAACGTGGGTTTGGGTTTTGTTTTTTTGAGTTCTAACTTAGAGAATCCTTTTACAATGAAAGATCACGTAAAAAGGATAATGATTCTCCTCCTAGATTTGAAAGAATGGTTTCTAGTTTAGGATTGAAGGGATTTAGGTGCTGCTAACTTATAAACTTTTTAGGGTTTCTAAGGACTCAACTAGCTCTAAAACTTAAGAATTTGAAGAATGAATGTGAGAGAGCTCATAAGTTCTTGCTGGATACTTGTGCACGAGATTAGTTTCGTAAGTCTTCAAGTTGAAAATGTAGCCCTATTTATAGTGGGAGTCGGCCATCTTCCCCTTAGAGAGGTAGGTGGCGCGTGCTCTTCACTTCCCTTTGGTCCAGCGACAATGTAGCTTTTTGCAGGTGTTCAGTGCTTTTCCGACATGTCTTCTTTCCAGAAGAGGAAATCCTAGATACCTGCAGATTTTTGACTTGGAGCGTAGCGGAGACAGCAGCTGTGCACTGTTCTGGCAATATCCATTGGCCTATAGCAATTTTCCACACATCCTCTGATTATCGTGCCACATTAATGAAGTGTACGAACTGTTGCAGAATTTGAATTTTAAAATTCAAACTCAGTTCATTTCATCGCTTCTCGTGCTTTTTCATGAGCGCTTCATTAGTGCAGGATATTGTAGACTTATCGCTTGTACTAATGTCGCTTTCTCGGAATAGCTTTGCACGAATTTGCTTTTCTTAAAGTTGCTTTCACTATAGTCACTTCACTTTCAACAAAGTGATCGCTTGTGACTTTTCGCTTCTAGCAATAGTAAAACCTTCTTTGCTTTTCCTGGCTTCGCTTTTCTTTGCTTTGCTTTGCTTCTCTTTGCTTGTGCTGGAATAAAAATTCACTTAAAAAGGTACAGCTCCCTAACAAGTGAGTCTTTTCTAATACATTGAAAATTACACAAAGCGATACATGGCTTTCATAAAAAATAACAAGGGAAAGTTCTATGGGGTTTTGGAATCTAATCAAAACAAAATTGTATCATACTAAAACATAAAAGATTCTGCTTCCCCTTAACAAATATTCTAACAATTTCCCCATTTTTGATGATGCCAAAACCCTATAAATCTAAATACGTAAATCTAAGGATTCTAAGCAAAATACCTTCTATTGAAATTATGGAAGCGATTTGCTTACTTAAGGTATCAAAGCAAAAATTTTGCTGAGAGAAACCAATTACTTTAATTTGGGTATCAGAGCGATTAAGCATGAAAGAGAGAGATTTTTGCTTTTAACCAATTTGCTATGTTTCCTAAGGAATTACTTAAGCATTATAGTAAGCAAAATGAAGCAATAAACAATGAGACATTATTTTGGGAACAAATAATGATTATCTCATATAAGATGTGAAGAGATTTACAGAGATAGTTGTTACAGAGCGTTGAAATTTAGAAATTAGGTGGTGGCTTATTGTAGGCAGTATAGACTCTTTTCCTTGATTCTTCAAGTTCTTCAGCGGTTGGAGAGTCTCCACACTTCCTAGCATCGCAACAAATGATCACTTTGTCTTCATGAAAGCTAAAGTCCTTGTCATTTGTGCCAATCTTGGTAGGATCTGGAATAAAAGTCTTGGCTGGGGCTCTCTTCTTTGCCTGTTCATTGATCCTAGTCCAGAGCAAATGATAGTATTGCCACATGAAGTGATGAATGCTTTCATGTAACGCTCCGACCCCCAAGGCATGTAAAAATGGGCCTCGGAGACCGGCGCGCTACGGGTGGAATGCTTAAGGGCTCATGAATCAAGAAGGGATTGAGTCTCGATTTATGTGCATGTCAAGTGTATTTTACATGTGTTTGAGTCTCGATTTATGTGCTTAAATATTAGAAATGCTAGGGTTTCTTAACTTATAGTATACTTTTTACTTTTCTCGTTTTCTTTCGATTTTCGATCTATTTTTATGAGAATTTAAAAGAGCATTCAAGTAGCTAAGGATCGGAAGCTGGAAACAAGGGAGAATCGAGGTCAATTAGAGTGAAACTTGTGTTTTTAAATGTGGAATTTCAAGTTATATAGTTAGGGTTTCACTAGTTTGATTTCATTTATGTTTTCCTTGTTCTCTTGAGTCTCTTTATGGTTTTTTCAGGAACATTTGGCCAATTTGATCATTCCATATCGAAGAGGGGTTCGTTAGGAGTCCATAACAAAAAGCGGATCGAGAATTAGAGTTCAGACGAGAGAGAACGAGCAAAAACAAAAACATTGCGCAAGAGACGACGGAGGGACGGCAAACCAGCGACCCAAACCGGTGGGCCACCAGACCGCCGGTCAGCCGGCCTCGGACTGCCGATTATCACAGAGAATCCGGCGGTCCAGCCCAGCGACCCAGTGGACCGCCTGATGCAAGCCGTAGTTCAAGATTTCAAGCTTGTGGGCCAATATTTGAAGATTATTTGGGCTCAAGTTTGAAGACAATATTTAAGAGATTTATTTTATGTAATTTTCATTTTTTGTTTAGAGTGATATCTGGAAGATTAGTTTCCTTCTTTATTTTGATATTAATTACCTTGTTTAGACTAAGGATTGATTTGCTACCCCTTAGGGCAAGATTTTGATTTGTTTCCATGTAAAAAAATAGATTTTTCAAAGCCTATAAATAAGGCCTATAGGGGGTGATGAAAATAACACTCTTGTCTTTGATTATCAATAAAAATGTGAGATTTTATCTCCTTTGTTTATCCCATGGATTTCTTGGTTCACCGAGATATTCTTATCGACGTATCAATCGAGTTCATCACCCTCGTTTGTGTGTCATACATCGTCCCCGTGTGGCTCGACGACCGTCTCTTTGGGATATAGAGGTTTCGGCTTATCTATATTACTTAGGGGGTTTAGATCATAGACGTATTGAGATTTCCATCGGTATCTTTTATTTTTTTAATTTATTTATTTTAGCTGCATTCGATTTGATCAATGGAATTGACTAGCGTTGTTGGGGCGACTGTCTCTTTGGGTTATAGGTTGTATCTACATTCCTATAGTACTTAGAGGGTTTGATCTCAGGGGTGTTAGTGGTCCATCTTGTCTTTCGATTTGTGGTGTTTTTTTTTTTTTGTTCTTACTTCTACGGCTTCTGATTCCGGGCTACGTATCTGCGTCGGCATATCTCTTGCTCGACGAAGATCGTATCATTTGGTATCAGAGCCTAAGAATTTTTTATCTTTTTTTATTTATTATGTAATTTCGTTTTTCTTTAAAAAAAAGTGAAAAAAAGAAAGAAAAAAAAAAAGTGAAAAAAAAAATGAAAAAAAAGAACAAAAAAAACTGTTTTGGTTTGATTTGAACAGTTTGCTCATTGAGGAAACATTAAAGGCTCGATTATTCAACACCTACGATTTGAGGACAAATCGTCTTCAAGAGGAGGGGAATGATGCAAGCCGTAGTTCAAGATTTCAAGCTTGTGGGCCAATATTTGAAAATTATTTGGGCTAAAGTTTGAAGACAATATTTAAGAGATTTATTTTATGTAATTTTCGTTTTTGTTTAGAGTGATATCTGGAAGATTAGTTTCCTTCTTTATTTTGATATTAATTACCTTGTTTAGACTAAGGATTGATTTGCTACCCCTTAGGGCAAGATTTTGATTTGTTTCCATATAAAAAAATAGATTTTTCAAAGCCTATAAATAAGGCCTATAGGGGGTGACGAAAATAACACTCTTGTCTTTGATTATCAATAAAAATGTGAGATTTTATCTCCTTTGTTTATCCCATGGATTTCTCGGTTCACCGAGATATTCTTATCGACGTATCAATCGAGTTCATCACCCTCATTTGTGTGTCATACATCGTCCCCGTGTGGCTCGACGACCGTCTCTTTGGGATATAGAGGTTTCGGCTTATCTATATTACTTAGGGGGTTTAGATCGTAGACGTATTGGGATTTCCATCGGTATCTTTTATTTTTTTAATTTATTTATTTTAGCTGCATTCGATTTGATCAATGGAATTGACTAGCATTCTTGGGCCGACTGTCTCTTTGGGTTATAGGTTGTATCTACATTCCCATAGTACTTAGAGGGTTTGATCTCAGGAGTGTTAGTGGTCCATCTTGTCTTTCGATTTGTGGTGTTTTTTTTTGTTTGTTTTGGTTCTTACTTCTACGGCTTCCAATTCTGGGCTACGTATCTGCGTCAACATATCTCTTGCTCGACGAAGATCATATCACCACCGGTGCCCGTCCCATGGGACGCCGGTCGCGCGAAATTGCAACTAAGGGGCGAGTTCGGCTCGCCCAAACTCAGTCCGAACTCGCCCCGGTTCGTCCCGATTCTACCCAACTCGACCCAAACTTGATTTTTTATGTATTTAACCCCAAATTCTTTCCGTTTTGATGGATCTTTTCATACTTTAATACCCCAAGAACCCTAATTAGATTTTATACTTTCCTCTTTAGTATTTTCATAATTGTTTGAGGTACACTTCTTGGAATTTAAATTCAAGCATAGATTCTTCTTTCTTATTCAATTCTCTTTATTTTCCTTATGATTTCATCTATTTTTATGGTTTAATTTCTTCAATTATATCTAGCTAAATTTCCCTTTGGTTCCAATATATGAAAATATGATCTAGAAAACTAGGTTTTTTGGATTTTGTTGTTGGATTTAGCTTCTAATTCATATATCTTGTGGTTTGGGACTTGTTTACATTGCATGATTGATTGACCATCATTGAGTACATACAAGGTGTTTGGTTAAATGCTTAGGAGGCTTTAATTCATAACACTTGGCATCAAATCACACCATATTAGTAATTCTTGCTAGTAGGAGCTTCTAGATAATTAATTGAGCTATTTGGAGTTAATTTATGCATCTTGAGACCTAGCGGAGATAGATGTCATAGGTTAATCCACTAATATTGATTGCTTCAAGAGAGGAATTGATGTTTACTATATATAGAAGTCCCATATAAATTAGATTAAAATGGTTAATCCATGCAAATCTTTAAACCTAGGCTTCTAGTGATTATCGGATTATATTTGGAACCAAACTCTTTCCTATTGATTTTTAATCGCTTGTTATTAGTTGTTGTTATCTAGTTACTTACTTTTCATTGTTATTTAGTTTATTTGATCATTGAAAGGAAAAACTCAAATCATGTTATTCGGTAGCTTGGATAGTAGTTAGAGAATCGGATTACTAGTTGAAATTCCTACGCCATAGCATTCCCTGTGGATTCGACTCGAATATACTATTCGATATCATTGCTCTCTCCCTACTCTTAAAAAGTAGGGCGATCAATTTTTGGCACCGTTGCCGGGGAATGCTTAGTTTGAGTTTCAATAGTCAATTTGGTTATTAGTTACTAATTCAAGCATTTGTTATTTTTATTTTTATTTTATATGTATGGAGGCTCTTATGAAAGAAATGGAGGAGTTTAGAGCATGGAAGGATGAGCAAGAAAGGAGGGCAAATGAGGCTCAACCACCTCCTCTCAATCATATGTTCCAATCTCCAACAGAACAATTTAAATGAGGAGAATGGGGGACGATCAATGCCAATAATTTTGAGCTCAAATCCGGTCTTATTCAAATATTCAAATGGTTAAAGACGAGCAATTTGGTGGAAGTCCTATGGAGGATCCGAACACCCATCTTAGTACGTTTATTGATATTTGCGACACCATTAAGCTAAATGGAGTCTCAAATGATGATATTCGCATGCGAATGTTTGGGTTTTCTCTATGGGACCAGGCCAAAGATTGGTACAAAGGATTGAACAAGGCCAATATTCACACTTGGGATGATTTGTGCAAGACCTTCCTCTTCAAATACTTTCCACCCTCCAAAGCTCAAAGGCTTATTTCCGACATCTCACATTTCTCTCAACAAGGTGACAAGACCTTGTTTGAAGCATGAGAAAGATATAGAGAGCTCCTAAGTAAATGCCCTCAACATGGATTCAATGAGGGTCAACAAATGACCAATTTTTATAGTGGGTTAACACCGCATACAAGAAGCATTGTAGATGCTACTTCCGGTGGGTGCCTTCTCAATCGAAATGCAAAGGAAGCTTTGAGAATCATTGAAGAGATGGCATCTAATAGCTATCAATGGCCAATGGAGAGGGCCCGTTCTAGAAAGGTTGCTTCGATTGAGGATGATAGGTATGAGGCTCTAGTATTGGAGCTTGCTAATATGAAGAAGAAGTATGAAGATGAAAGGAAAGCCCACATTCAAAGTGTTCAATCTCAAGGGAATGTGGAGTTCTATGGCCGTGAAGACGTGAGCTATGTCAATCAAGGGCCATATGGCAATTACAACAAGCAAGACTTTCAAGGAAATCAAGGAGGATTCCAAGGAAATCACCAAGGAGGATTTCAAGGGAATCAACAAGGTGGAAATTTTTATGGTCATCAAGGAGGCTATCAAGCCTACAATCCTAACAACCGATCTCATCCCAACCTTCCCTACGGAAATCCCAACAATGCTCAATTTCCACCTCCCGGATTCTCCGTTCCTCAAGGAGTTATTGAAGAGCCTAAGAAGAATTCTCCATCGATGGAGCAAATGATGCATCAAGTGTTGGAGAATCAAGCTCAAATGGCACATCAACAAAGTGCTTTTATCTCTCAAACCGGTCAAAATGTCAATGCCTTGGAGAATTCACTCACTTCATTATCAAAGCAAGTGAAGATGATGGAAGGCCAAATTAGCCAAATGGCTAACCAAGTTACAACTCAAAACAAGTTTGGATAATCCTTTAGCAAGGCTCAAGAAAAATTGAAGCAACAATGCAACGCCATTCATGTGGTGAGTGAACTTTCTTCGACCTCTTCACATATACCTTGTGGGAAATCTCTGAATCTTGCTAAGAACAATCTTGTGGAGCCAAGACAATCATATAAGCTTCCATCTTCGGAGGTAGTTATGCTTGATGAGAATGATCCAAGAATCATAAATATTTGGCCAATCATCCCATCTATAAAAGGTTGGACAAATTGGGACATTAATGATTATTATTTGAGGATGAGGATTGCCAAGGCCGTTCCATATGATGAGCATCTTGATAAGCCAAAGGATCTACAAAGAAGGAAGGATACTTATGAAGCTTTAAAGTTGAGGAGTAAACTAGGTGTTCAAGAACCTATAGAGAAGGAGAGTGCTCACAAGACAAATCAAAGAGGTATCCCTTCTACTCTAACTCCTAAAGTTTCTCAAGAGCATGTTGAGTTGAATATCATGGATAGTCTAGCATCTCCTTTTGAGTTGATTGATGAGAATTTGCATGAGAGGAAGGGTGATTTGTTGGATGCATTCAAGAAACTAGATATAAATGCCTCTTTGATTGGTTTGTTGAGTGAGATGCCGGATCATGAGAAGTTCTTGGATGATGTGATTCATAGGAAGGTGAAGTTGGATGATCTAGAAAACATTGTGTTGTCAGAAGAATGTAGTGCTCGTTTACAAGAGAAGATTCTGAACAAGAAGAATGATCCCGGAAAATTAACAATACCTTGTAAGATTGGCGGTTGGAAGTTTAGCAAAACTTTGTGGGATTTAGGCTCAAGTGTGAATTTGATGCCCGTTTCCATATACAATTATTTGAGGATTGTTAAATCCAAGCCTACTTCATTATCACTCCAAATGGCAAACCGCTCAATCACACATCCAAGAGGGATTGTAGAAGATGTGCTTATCAAGGTCGGGAAGTTCATTTTTCCGGTGGATTTCGTTATCCTTGACATGCCGGAGGATTGGGAGACTCCACTCATTCTTGGACGGCTATTTCTTGCAACAAGTCGAGCTTTAGTTGATGTGCTTGAAGGGAGTCTCATTCTTCGAGTAAATGAAGAAAATGAGACATTCTATATGTCAAATGGTTCAAGTGAGGTCAAGAAGCCAAGCAAGGTTGGAGAGGAAAGTGAGAGGTTGATGCTTGATCGAGGAAGGACTTCATTCAAAGTACCTTGAAGGGCAAAGAGGTATCATCGAGCTAACAATGTTAAACTAAGCGCTCGTTGGGGGGCACCCCAACAACTATCCTTTTCTTTTTCATTTTAGTTAGTTTCTTTAGTTTGATTTTGGTTTTTATTTCTTATTTTTGATTTAATCGTTCCCTCTACTTTTCCTTATTTCTATGCTAATACTTCCTATTTTTAAGTTCATTTCTACTTCACAAGTTCCATGTGTTTCATTGTCAATGCATGAGGTCGAATCATGATGGGAACGAGTGAAGGAAGAAAATCAAATCAATCAAGCAAGCAAAGGATTGAATGGCTTTCAAAACCACCTTCAACATAGCTTTGGACCTTTGTGAGTGTAATTTAAATTTCTTATTATTCTTCCCTCCAAACTCATTTTATAATTTATTTTCCAAAATAAGTTTGGGGGAGGGGGGTAGGATAAGGAATTTAAATTACTTTAATCTTGGTTTTTCAATTTCCTAAGTGATGTGGTATCATTATGATTTCATTGATTATATGCTTAGGCTTGTTTGATGATTGTGGTTAATTTGGGGTTAAATGGATGATTCTTGTTTATTTTGGTTTGGTGATGAGTTTGAGTCGATGAGCTTAATTGATGGAAATTCCTTCTTTGGTTGTTTGTTTTGTTGTTTGAAGTTTTATTGGAGAGAATCTTTGGTGAGGATGATTTGGTTGATTGATTGGAGCTTGAGTGTGAAATTTGTTTTGGGAAATTGAAAAGTTTTTAAGTTGAATAATGAATGAATGCTTGCATGGGGTGAGATGCCAATGATTGATGCTAAAACGGTGACATTTTTTTTAAAATTTATCAAGTTTGAGTCAAGCAGGATTAGGGTTATTTCACTTGAATAGCTTGGAAGGATTGATCTTAGGCATTTAGGCTCTAGACAAATAGCTTGGGAGGATTTTGAGCCTAAAACTATGCATCTTACATAGTTAATATCCTTTCTTCTCGCTTGATCTTGTACTACATTTTCTTTGCTAGAACTTGCCTTGATACTCATGTTAGAAGTGCTACATGTGTGCATAATTAGGAGATGATCTTAGGCCATCATTGAATAGCCCATTTTTCCTAAACACTAACTTATCTTTCATTACCATTGTCATCCCATTTTGAGCCTTGAATAGAGCCTTTTCTTCTTAAGCCGGATGATAGGGGGTGAAGGATGGTTAAGGGAACCTTGGTGAAAGTTAAAAATTCATAAAAAATGATGGGTGATGGTGAAGGGTCTTGAGATTGGTTTTGAGTTGAAAGAACACTTCTATAAGCTCAAAGTTAGAAAAGGAAAGAATAAGAACAAAGTTCTTATTGAAAAAAAAAAGAAAAAAAAAGAGAGTAGTAAGAACAAAGTTCTTACAAGAAAAAGAGAAGAATAAGAGCATAAAGGAGTGTTTCTTTAAATGTTTGGTAGAAGCTTGGGTTCATTTGATAAAAACGGATTGGATAAGGTGAAAGATGAAGAAATTTATACTTAGAGAGGTGAAGAAAAGAGGTGAAGGAGCTTAGATGGAGATTTAAGTCACTTAGCCTATAATTCCCTACCTTAACCAATGTCCCTACATTACAAGCTTCAGAAAGACCTTTTTGATCCTAATTTGTGCATGCATTGTAGTATTAGAAACTTGAGTTGATAGGAAAGCTTATGGTCAAAGTTATGTTTTGCATGATTTCGATGAGTTCTTACATTTCCTATATATTGAGTACTTGAGTGATACACACTTCTTGTGAGGTCTAGAGTTAAATGTGCTTGAGTGATTGAGTTCTAAGGTAGGATAGTGATTGATCTTATGAATGTTTGGCTTGACTTGAGAATTTCTTTGAACTAAAATAGTTTTTGAGGTGATATGAGGCATCGAGGAACTCAAAATGCACATCCCATACGTGTTAAGTGTGTTGATTGTTCGTTTCATTATTCGGGACGAACAATGGCTTAAGTTTGGGGGAGTGATTAACACTGTATTTTATGTGCATGTCAAGTGTATTTTGCATGTGTTTGAGTCTCGATTTATGTGCTTAAATATTAGAAATGCTAGGGTTTCTTAACTTGTAGCATACTTTTTACTTTTCTCGTTTTCTTTCAGTTTTCGATCTATTTTTGTGAGAATTTAAAAGGGTATTCAAGTAGCTAAGGATCGGAGGCCAGAAACAAGGGAGAATCGAGCTCAATTAGAGTGAAACTTGTGTTTTTAAATGTGGAATTTCAAGTTATATAGTTAGAGTTTCACTAGTTTGATTTCATTTATGTTTTCCTTGTTCTCTTGAGTCTCTTTATGCTTTTTGAAGGAATCATGGAGAACTCATTTGGCCAATTTGATCATTTCATGTCGAAGAGGGGTTCGTTAGGAGT
Source organism: Mentha longifolia (assembly GCA_001642375.2). Taxonomy (NCBI): domain Eukaryota; kingdom Viridiplantae; phylum Streptophyta; class Magnoliopsida; order Lamiales; family Lamiaceae; genus Mentha; species Mentha longifolia. Next base: position 8,854,369 of record CM038120.1, on the reverse strand, counting down.
CCATATCAAAAAACGGATTGAGAATCGGAGTTCGGACGAGAGAGAATGAGCGAAAACAAAAATATTGCGCAAGAGACGACGGAGGGGCGGCAAACCGGCGACCCAAACCGGGGGGTCACCAGACCGCCGGTCAGCCGGCCTCAGACCGCCGATTACCACAGAGAATCCGGCGGTCCAGCCCAATGACCCACTGGACCGCCGGTCGCACGAAAATGCAACTAAGGGGAAAGTTCAGCTCGCCCAAACTCGTCCGAACTCGCCCCGGTTCGTCCCGATTCAACCCAACTCGACCCAAAATTGATTTTTTATCTATTTAACCCCAAATTCTTCCCTTTTTGATGGATCTTTTCATACTTTAACACCCCAAGAACCCTAATTAGATTTTATACTTTCCTCTTTAGTATTTTCATGATTGTTTGAGCTACACTTGTTGGAATTTAAATTCAAGCATAGATTCTTCTTCCTTATTCAATTCTCTTTATTTTCCTTATGATTTCATCTATTTTTTATGGTTTAATTTCTTCAATTATGTCTAGCTAAATTTCCCTTTGGTTCCAATATATGAAGATATGATCTAGAAAACTAGGTTTTTTGAATTTTGTTGTTTGATTTACCTTCTAATTCATATGTCTCGTGGTTTGGGACTTGTTTACATTGCATGATTGATTGGCCATCATTGAGTGCATACAAGGTGTTTGGTTAAATGCTTAGGAGGCTTTGATTCATAACACTTGGCATTAAATCACACCATATTAGTAATTCTTGCTAGTAGGAGCTTCAAGATAATTAATTGAGCTATTTGGAGTTAATTTATGCATCTTGAGACCTAGCGGAGATAAATATCATAGGTTCATCCACTAATATTGATTGCTTTGAGAGAAGAATTGATGTTTACTATATATAGAACTCCCATATGAATTAGATTAAAATGGTTAATCCATGCAAATCTTTAAACCTAGGCTTCTAGTGATTATCAGATTATATGTGGAACCAAACTCTTTCTTATTGATTTTTAATCGCTTGTTATTAGTTGTTGTTATCTAGTTATTTACTGTTCATTGTTATTTAGTTTATTTGATCATTGAAAGGAAAAACCCAAAATCATGTTATTCGGTAGCCTGGATAGTAGTTAGATAATCGGATTACTAGTTGAAATTCCTACGCTATAGCATTCCCTGTGGATTCGACTCAAATATACTATTCGATATCATTGCTCTCTCCCTATTCTTAAAAAGTAGGGCGATCATTGTCTTGTGAATCGGATGCCAAAGAAGCTTTAAGGAATACAGAATAAATGGCGGCCAATAGTTATCAATGGCCAATGGTAAGGGGCCCTACGAAGAAGATGAACTCGATTCTTGAGGATGCAAGGTATGATGTTTTAGCTTTGGAGCTTGCCAATTTGAAGAAGACATATGAAAATGAAAGGAAAGCTCAAATGCACAGTGATCACTCTAGAGAGACTTTGGAGTTCAATGGAGATGAAAACGTGAGTTATGTTAATCAAAGTCCTTATGGAAATTACAACAAGCAAGGTTTTCAAGGACATCAAGGAGGATACCAAGGAAATTACCAAGGGGGATTTCAAGGCAATCAACAAGGTGGTTATTCGTATGGTCAACAAAGGGGTAACCCAGCTTACCACCCTCACAATAGGAATCACCCCAATCTCTCCTATGGAAATCCTAACAACACTCAAGTTCCACCTCCCGGATTCTCCGTCTCTCAAGGGGTGATTGAAGAACCTAAGAAGACATCCCCTACTATTGAGCAAACCGTGCAACAAATGGCCAATCAACAAAGCTCCTTCATCACTAAAACCGGCCAAAAGGTCAATGCATTGGAGAACACAATGTCTTTCTTATCCAAACAAGTGAAGATGATGGAAGGGCAAATTAGCTAAATAGCTAACCAAATGGCATCTCAACACAAAGCCGGAGAATTTCTGAGCAACACTCACGTCAATCCAAAGCAACAATGCAACGCAATTCATGTGGTGAGCGAGGTACTTTCCAAACCCTCACAAGAGATCCAAGAGGAGAAAAAGCCATATGTGCCATATTACATGAGGAAGAAGTGGGGTGGTCAAAGTGTCCCTCCTTGGGATCCTTTTCACGATCATAGCCTTTATGAGAAGGAATTAACACTAATGAATTTTGCTAATGATTATACTTCTTGACAATTCCGGATTATTGGCCTCCTTTAGAAGATATTCAAAGCAAGTTGAAGGAAGAGATTCATGAATATCATAAAAGAATGAAGCTCAACAATGGAATTCCGGGATCGGAGCATGAAAATTTTATGCGCAGAAGAAGAGGTGCTTATTTTGCCTCCGAGCTAAAGAATTTGATTGGAGAAGAGGAGTTTAATGAGAAGGCAAAGTTCTACAAGAAACCACAAGGTACTACTCTTACTCCAACTCCTAAAGTTTCTCATGAGCATGTGGAACCAAATTGCTTGGATAGTCAAACATCTTCCCTTAAGCCTATTGATGAGAATTTGCATGAAAGGAAGGGTGATTTGTTAGATGCATTCAAGAAATTGGATATAAATGCTTTTTTGATTGGTTTGTTGAGTGATATGCTGGATCATGAGAAGTTTTTGGAGGATGTGATTCATCGGAAGGTGAAATTTGATAAGCGTGAAACCATTGTGTTGTCGGAGGAATGTAGTGCTCATCAACAAAAGAAGATTCAGAACAAAGAAGGGGGCCCCGGAAAGTTCACTTTACCTTGTGAGATAAAAGGTCAAGTTTTTAGGAATGTCTTGTGTGATTTGGGCTCGGGTGTGAATTTGATGCCCCTTTCCATTTTCAATCATTTGAAGATTGGAACTCTTAAGCCCACCTCACTTATTCTCCAAATGGCGGATCGTTTAATCTCTTATCCGAGAGGTATTGTTGAAGATGTGCTTATAAGGGTTGAAAAAGTCATTTTCCCGGTGGATTTTGTTGTCTTAGACATACCGGAGGACCGGGACATCCCGATGATTCTTGGAAGGTCCTTCTTAGCTACGAGTCGAGCCCTCATTGATGTTTTTGAAGGGAGTATCACCTTCGAATGAATGGAGAGAAGGCAACATTCCACATGTTGAGTGTGTTGGACGATCCGAAGGAGTCAAGAATGGATGAACTGAGGTTTGATGAGCTTGATGATAAGTTGGTGCTTGATCGTGGTTGGACTTTATTCAAAGTCCCTTGAAAGGACAATGAGGTATCGTCGAGCTAACGACATTAAACTAAGCGCTCGTTGGAGGCACACCAACAAATATCCTTTTCTTTTCTCATTTTAGTTAATTTTTGTTTGATTTTTGTTTTTGTTTTTGTTTTTTATTTTTTATTTATTCGTTTCTCCTATTTTTCCCCTATTTCTATGCTAATACTTCCTATTTTTAAGTTCATTTCTAATTCATAAGTTTCATGTGTTTCATTGTCTATGCACGAGGTCGAATCGAATCGTGATTGGAACGAGTGAGAAAGGAAAATCAAACCGATCAAGCAAGCAATGGATTGAATAGCTTTCAAAACCACCTTCCACATAGCTATGAACCATTGTGAGTGTAATTTAAATTTCTTATTATTCTTCACTCCAAACTCATTTTAGACTTTATTTTCTAAAATAAGTTTGGGGAAGAGGGGTAGGATAAGGAATTTAAATTACTTTACTCTTGGTTTTTCAATCTCCTATGTGATGTGGTATCATTATGATCACTGATTATATGCTTAGGCTTGCTTGATGATTTTGGTTGATATAGGTCATCATTTGATGAATTTGTTGGATTATGTGGTTTGATTGAATCATTTTGAGATTGTTTGGCTTGAAATGGATTTGAGCTTGCATGGAGAATCTTTGTTTTGTTGATGTTTGGTTGTTGATGAGCTTGAATTCAAAATTTTTGAAAATTTTCAAAAGATTGAAGTTATTTTTGTGGAAATTGAATGCTTGCATGCTTGAGTGTGAAAGCACGTGTTTGTCATTCTCATGTGCATAAGAGGGAGATGCCTATGAGGAAAAGTAAAAATGTGAAATTGTTTAGAATTTGAGTAGCATGATTAAGCATACCTCTTTATCAAGTTGCATGAATTGTTAGTGAAGAATGAAACTTGATTGTTGAGCATTGAACATTAACTAGTGAGGACTTGAGCCATAACTATGCATTGCTGACGGAGCTGAGTCGTTATGACTACGTCAAGATAAAATTTATATTCCTATCCTTTGTACTAGGTTCTGCTAGTGGTAAGTACAGGGTTGATCCTCAGGGAGTTGGTGGAATTTCTACCTCTTGTCACAATTTGTAGGGATCTTGCCCAAGACAAGATAGTAGCCAGAGAACTAGAGTGGAAATAACTAAGCTAAAATAAAACACTAAGAAAATCAGTAATAAAAGCAACTTGGTTTGGTTGGACTTGCTAACCCGAACTATATTCCCTTGATCATTGATTCATAAATATTTCGTGCAGTGTGTGTATCGTTGGTTATAGGCAATTCGATCAGTGAGATGTACTCCTATTGTCACGCGTCACGCGTACACCTCACCTTGCCCAGCATACCCATAAGAGTAAGGAAGCTGAAGACATAGTCACTTCCTCACTGGACCAAGACACTTTCCTCGGATGCGATCCCGTCTTGGCAGCATTTGCCCAAGGTAACCCAACTGGCCTATCAGCGTGCCTAAGACACGCGACCACAATCACTAGTGCTATTCTGCACTATTTGGGGTGAAGCGATTAACAACCCTTTTTCCAGTTATTGTTTGTACAATAAATAATCCTTAGACATTACCGGCCGAATAACATTCAAGGAGGTCCATTGATTTGGATCATTAGTGTTATTCTACACATTCGGGAACACACACACTACACTATGATTCATCTTTTAGATCTCACAAGGGTTAAGCATAATTCGGATTAACTCATCTTCCCCAAACCAAGTAAAATAAAGTAGCTACTTATACTAAATAAATTAAACACAATATAAAAGAAAGAAAACATACTTCAAATTAAAAGAAGAGTTGGGTGCTCAAAACATAAAAAACTGCCTGTAGGACTTGTTTGTTTCCTCCCCAACACTCATAAGAAAATGAAAATGAAAATAAACGAGGTAGCAGCTTTGGTATCTCAATTGCAGCTCCAGTCTCAGATGATCGAAGGATGCCTTGGCCTACGGCTGGCATCGTATTTATAGATGAAGGGTGGCTTGGGTGTAGACTTGCTCAAACGCCCCTAGGGTTAGTCAGAGACTTCCCATTTTTGGCTTCAATCACGATCCTTCTCCAGTAGACTTTCCGTGTGTCAAATCTTTCCAAAAGTTGATAGTCAGATCTACAGGATTTGTTTCCTTCTTTGCTTACTAAATAAGGTTCGAAGATGTCTTGCCCGAGGAGCTTGTGCCTTGACTCATGCTAGCTCGACTTGGCCTCTGTCGAGATCTAACTCTTCCTCTTAGCATGAGTTCCCTTCTTTGCCTTCTCCCTCATCTCTCTCATCAGCTGCTCCCTCTAAGATCTGTTCATTTCCTTTCCTTGACACCTCGAGCCTTGACCAAGCTTCTGATTCCGTGTGGTACTCTGTTTGGGTAATATCTTGCCCAAAGCCTGAATAGGCCAAAATTTTGCCTCTCTCATGGAATGAGACTTGTCTTGCCTACCACTCCTGCAAAACCCCATAAAAGTGTCCTCCTAGACACGGACTGACTCTAAAAAGTCTCTAAAATAGCACACGAAAAGAGCATGAAATTTGAGCTCGTCACACTCACACACTTTGGTCACGATTGTCCATAAGCGTGTAAGGTTCCTTGCCCAGGAAAAACAGAACTAAAAGACTCAAATAATAAACATGCTGAACAGATGACAGTGGCCAACATATATTACAGAACATAATTTCAAATTGGTCAAGATAGAAGTCAAGCAAGTAAGAGATGCATCCTCACTTCACTCTTCACTCTATGTATAGGTATGTGTATCACTCTTTTGATGTTTTGACCAAGATGGTTCCACAGGCTTGCCTGTTATCTCGAGATCGCAACCCTATTAGTTTGGACAAAATTCTTATCTTTGGGTCTTAGTAGGGTTGTAATGTGGCTGAAGGCATAGGTTGGAAGATTTGGATCTGGCCATGGTCAAATTGAACAATAGTGTTAGGCAGAAACTACCATCCCTTCATGATCAATATCCCATTTCCGGGCCTTAGCACTTTTGTGGAGGCTGAATTAAAGCGTCCTCCCAGTTTATACATATATATATTTTTTTTTTGAATTAGCTGCCCGGCCGAAGGCTAAGGGCAGCCCACTTTCCTTTTTGCATAACCCATTCACCTTTGGATGAGTTAGCCCCTGTCACTTTCCTTCTTTTATGAATTTTCCATTTATTCTCTTCCCCTTTTTCTCTTAATTCTGCCTATGTTCATACGATCAGGACGGCTGTTTTGATCAAGGCGAATTTAGTGGATTTAAAAAGAAATCAATACGGCTTAAAAAGGGCAATCAAGGGAATAACATGTATGGGTGGTCATTTTTTGGCTCTGGGGTAAATGTCAAAAAATATGCCCAAATTATCTAAGAATTTATATCACAACTACTGGGTCTTGATTGAGATAAACAGGCAAGTTCTATAACAGATTTGACCAAACCATCATACTCACAGAATAAATCATGCTTTTAAGAGGCAATAAACATATAAGGCTCAAATCTCACAGGGTAACTTGCTTGACATCTTTTTCCATCGTCCTTAATTATCATCTAGTTATGCTCTAATCATATATGGTGGTCACTGTTTTTCATCATGCCCAAGGAACAAACTCGCATGCTTATTTAAAAAAAAAAATTGAATGACAAATAGCCCCTCTCTCCCACTCACACACTTTGCCCAAGGCAAAGTGGTGTGGTAAAGAGAGGTGTACTCACTCGGACTTCATGCAATTTAGATTGGACAAACCTTAACTCAACTAAAAAATTAAAGAAAGAAAAACAAAACAATTACAGGAGGAATATTTTTTAGGGGGGTTGAGTAGGGTACCTAAACCCCTTGTCTTTGAAGTAGGTGATGAGTGCCTTCTCCATCCATTCAGGCTTCTTCTGAATCCGGTCCATCTTTGTATTGATGTCGCCCTGCATCTCCGTGAATGCACTGAGCACCTCGCTTTTCCAATCTGCAAAGAAAGTGGACATGCTCTGCTCTTCTGGTTCAGAGGTGACTGAACTCGACTTCCCACGCCCTGAAGGGATATTTGGTTTGACCGGATCGCTCACGATCCGGTACTTTCCTTTCTTCACCTCTTCAATCGTGAACATCCACTGCAGAGTGGCTAGGTCAAGGTGCTCCTCTTTTTCCTTCTTCTCCTTGACAGTCTTCATAAGCTTCAGTTGTTGGCCAAGGACAGTGGGCAAATGGGCCAGCGAAAGACGCTGTCCCGACTTGCTCAAAATGTTTTTGAGGTAAGTAGCCACAAATGCAGAGAAGTTGAGTCTCACATTATTCTGCATCGCCCACAGGATGTAGAGCTCCACCTGTGACACATTGTTGCTGGTGTCTTTCTTGCCATAGAAGTTTATGGCCAAGATGTGGTGGCACATCCTCAGTGCATTTATCTTGAGCACAGTCTCTCACGACTCGCTCCCCTTGAAGGTTGTTGTCTTGGCCAAACTCTTCCACATTCGATTCCACTCGTCCTTATTCAGTATCAGGATGACTTTGTTTGCATTTAGTGTACTCTTCCTCAAACTTTTATGTGAAAGTGATCATGTTCAGGGAGATGTCAAGGTCCTCCACCGTCATCTTGCGCCTTGACCCGAACAGAGTGAACTCAATCACGATGGGCTTCCCGTCATCACCTACTTCTATCTTCATCTCCTTGTAGAATTCTCGAACCAGCCCACTGAAGGTGGTGCTGTCCCATTCCAAGAACTTCTCCCACCCAATGGCTTTAAACTTTTCTTGAACCTTCTTCTCTACGCCCAGTTAGGCAAGAACCTTGAAATTGATGGTTTTGGGAACCATGATTTCTCACCCAGCAAATTCATTGGGCTCGGTGATTTTAGTTACTTTCGCCTTTCTCTTGCGGCTGGTGGTGGTGGCTTTACTTGCTTCTCTTTTTTATGCCTTTTTGGTGATGGGGGCTTCTCTTCCGATGACGCCTCGTCGTCACCTTCATCCTCTCCGACTTTGTTGGAACTCTCTTGCTTGCTTGTCTTGCCCATAGTGGCCTCTTCCTCCTGATTCTCCTCCTCTTCTTTGCCATTGTCTTCTTCAACCTCCATCTCTTGCGCGAACTCTTCTGCCACTCTGGACTCATCAGACGAGTCCGAGTTGGCCGGAGGAGCGGTTTCCTACGGTTTGTCCTCAGTTTCAGCGGTAATTTCCTTCGGTGGGTCCGAACTCTCTCCTATTTTGGTAGGAATTTGTTCGGACATCATCGTGTCCTTCTTGGCATCAAGTGAAGGAGCTTCTCCTCCCGTGGCGAGATTCGCCAACAATTCGGCATCAATGGGGGAGGGGCTTCCGGTGTCTTGTCCAGCCTGCTGAGTGGTGGAGGGTGTCTCCATCGGCGACTTCTTTCCTTTATTTGGTGTTTTTTTATGTTTTTTCTCGGATGAGGGGGAGGCAGTGAGATCTATCTTGGTGCCGTCAGGAATTCTGAACTTATTTTTAGGGCGAGTGCCTACCATGATGCTGAAGTTAGGGTTTTTAGGAATGGAGAATGTGGAAGGGTGGAGAGAGAGTCATGAATGTTTGTGAGAGGAAAGGGTTTCAAATTTTGAATATGAAGATTTAATTGGAGTGGTGGGATGGTAATGATGGGTGGTTATGAGAAGTTGGGCATGATTTGAGGGTGGCGTGCTGCAGTTACCATAACTGCTCCTCCAGCGAATCTTTTCCTTATATAACTCCTTGCCCAAGATACCACTCCCTTTCTTCTTGTCCTGCCAACAAAACACTTTATCTTGCCCAAGGTGAAGTCTGACTTCGTTTAGGCAAGGGGGAAAAGGAAACAACAAACCTACACACTCACACACTTTGCTTAAGGCAAAGTGTGGAATTTATTTAAAACTCAGAAAAATAGAAAAAACATACCAGGTTGCCTCCTGGTCAGCGCCTCTTTTAATGGTCATCGGCCCGACTTTCCTCTTGCATCACGCGTACACCTCACCTTGCCCAGCATACCCATAAGAGTAGGGAAGCCGAAGACATATAGTCACTTCCTCACTTGACCAAGACACTTTCCTCAGATGCGACGATCTTGTCTTGGCAGCATTTGCCCAAGGTAGCCCAACTGGCCTATCAGCGTGCCTAAGACACGCGACCACAATCACTAGTACTATTCTACACTATTTGGGGTGAAGCAATTAGCAACCCTTTTTCCAGTTATTGTTTGTACAATAAATAATCTTTAGACATTACCGGCTGAATAACATCCAAGGACAATCCATTGATTTGGATCCCAACATAGCACATTCAGGAACACACACACCACACTATGATTCATCTTTTAGATCTCACAAGAATTAAGCATAATTCGGATTAAGTCATCTTCCCCAAACCAAGTAAAAGAAATTAGTTACTCATACTAAATAAATCAAACACAATATAAAAGAAAGAAAATATACTTCAAATTAAAAGAAGAGTCGGGTGCTCAAAACATGAAAAATTGCCCATAGGACTTGTTTGTTTCCTCCCCAACACTCATAAGAAAATGAACATGAAAATAAACAAGGTAGCATCTCCGGTATCTCAATTGCAGCTCCAGTCTCTGATGATCGAAGGATGTCTTGGCCTGCGGCCGGCATCATATTTATAGATGAAGGGCGGCTCGGGTGTAGGCTTGCTCAAATGCGCATAGGGTTAGTCGGAGACTTCCCATTTTTGGCTTCAATCACGATCCTTCTCCAGTAAACTTTCCGCGTGTCAAATCTTCTCAAAAGTTGATGGTCAAATCTGCAGGATTTGTTTCCTTATTTTCTTTCTGGATAAGGTTCGCAGATGTCTTGCCCACGGAGCTTGTACCTTGACTCATGCTAGCTCGACTTGGCCTCTGTCGAGATCTAGCTCTTCCTCTGAGCATGAGTTCCCTTCATTGCCTTCTCCCTCATCTCTGGTCCGCCCTCACTTTAGGGTGAGGGTAGAGAGTAATAATAATCGATTGAGTAATCGAGTCAAACCACAAGGAATGCAAGGACGCTCAAGTCTCAAGTAGTAACCTAGCTACTAAACCTACTATTCAAACTACCGACAAGCATGTTTTTTTTTTATTTTTTTATTTTTTTATTTATTTTATGTTTTTGATTAACTAATGACACCAAAAAGTAATTATCAACTTAAAACTTAACTAGACAAGCAACAAGTAAGCAAATGATATAAAATCAATAGAAGATAAGCGTGATTCCAATTATACTTCGATTAGGCTCAAGTGATGGGTGATTAGAACTCTAACTAGAATTAACCAATTTAATCCAATTTCATGTGGGAAACCTCCTAACTATGGTTCACTCAATTCTCATTCTAATGAAGGCAAGTAGATTAACGAAAGGCCTAATTCCAACTAAGACATCAAGCAATTCATTAACTCCCAATAGTTCATGGAGTTCCTTAACCCTATTATACTCTAGCATGCAAATATCTTGATCCTAGCATTTAATCTAAACCTCCTAAGCATTAGATCAAACACTTGGTATGCAACTATGGTGATCAATCACAATTACATAATAAAATATAGCCCCAAGAGAAATGAACATGAAATTAGAAGGTAAATTCACAATTAAAGCCTAAACCCAATCACTTAATCCTAATCCACATATAATTGAAATCACAAAGAGAACTAGCTAGACATAATTAAGGAAAATAAACCATAAAAAGTAATTGAAATCATGCTTAAAAGAAAGAGAATTCAATAAGGAAGAAGAAGATGGTCTCCAATTGCAAATCCAACCAATATAGCTTCAACAATCTTCAAAATACTAAAAAGGAAAGAGGGAAAATGTTCTAGGGTTCTTGGGAGAATAAAAATATGTTCCAGATACACCAATGAGGAATATTTTAGACTTAAATATATAATTGGTGAGTATTGGGTCGAGTTGGTCCGAGTTGGACGAGCCAACTCGGTCAAAACACTAAGCGGAGGAGGGATGGCGGCACCTGGCCGGCCGCCGCCTGGGTCGCCGCCTCGGTCGCCGGAATCTATGAAGGTTGGCCAGCCAGCCGGCCGCCGCCTGGGTCGCCGGCGCCCCTTGTCACGTGCGGTTTTTCCTCCGTTCGATCCCTTATTCGGTTCTTTCTTCGATTCTCGATTTTCTTTCTTCCAACCGGCTTTTGACCTTCTAATTCCACCTCTTGAAGCTCGATTCATCCTTGTTTCCGGCCTTCATTCTTTAAACACTTCCATGCTCTTCGATTCCTACAAAAATATATCGAAAACCGAAAGAAAACGAGAAGAATAGAAAATATGCTATAAGTTGGAAAACCCTAGCATTCTAACCTTTAAACGCACAAATCAAGCTTCAAACACATCCACAATACACTTAACATGCACATAAAATTTATGTTAATCACTTCCCCAAACTTAAGCCATTGTTCGTCCCGAACAATGGAACGAACAATCAAAACACTTAACACGTATGGGGTGTGCATTTTGAGTTCCTCGATGCCTCACATTATTTCCAAAAACCAATTTATTTCAAGAAAATTCTCAAGTCAAGCCAAACATTCATAAAATTAATCCCCATCCTAACTTACATTTCAATCCCTCAAACACATTCGACTCTAGACCTCCCACGGAATAGGTGTATCACTCAATCCCTCTATATATGGAAAGGTAAGCACTCATCGAAATCATGCAAAACATAACTTTAGCCATAAGCTTGCCTATCGACTCATGTTTCCTATACTACAATGCATGCACAATTTAAGATCAAAAAGGTCTTTAGTAGGCTTGTAATGTAGGGACATTGGTTAAGGTAGAGAATTTTAGGCTAAGTAGCTCAAATCTTCATCTAAGCTCATTCACCTCTTTTCTTCACCTTTCTAAGTATGAATTTCTTCATCTTCCACCTTATCCAACCCCTTTTCATCAAATGAACTCAAGCTTCTACCAACATTTAAAGAAACACTCCCTTATGCTCTTATTCTTCTCGTTTTCTAGTAAGAACTTTGTTCTTACGTTTTCTCATTTTTTGTTTTTTTTTTCTTTTCAATAAGAACTTTGTTCTTCTTCTTTCTTTTTTCACTTAGAGCTTATAGGAGTGTCTTTTCATTTCAAGATCAATCTTTAGACCCTTCACCCATCACCCATCATTCTTTATGAATTTTCAACTCTCACCAAGGTTCCCTTAACCATCTTTCACCCGCTATCATCCGGTTCATGAAGAAAAGGTTCTATTTAAAGCTCAAAATGGGACGACAACGGTAATGAAAGATAGGTTAGTGTTTAGGGAAAATGGCCTATGCAATGATGGCCTAAGATCATCTCCTAATCATGCAAACATGTAGTATTTCTAACAAGAGTCTCAAGGCAAGTTCTAGTAAAGAATATGCAATGCAAGATCAAGCTCTCAAGAAAGGATATTAACTATGAAAAATGCATAGTTTCAAGGCTCAAAATCCTCTCAAGCTTTTTGTCTAGAGCCTAAATACCTAAGATCAATCCTTCCAAATCATTCAAGTTATATAACTCTAATCATGCTTGACTCGAACTTGAGAAATTCCATAAAAATGTCACCATTTAAGCATCGATCATTGGCATCTCACCCTAATGAACATGAGCAATAAAACATGTGCTTTCGCACTCAAGCATGCATGCATTCAAATTTTTCCCATCCAAAAACTCTTCACTTTTTCCTTTCAAAAATTTTCACATTCAACTTCCAACCAACATTTCTCACTCTAGAAACAACCATTTCAATCCACAAACTTCTCCATCAATTCACCAATCATACCAAGCATACCAAACTAAACCAAGGACACACAAAGTCATGGATGCCCAAAGTCATGAAACATCAACCAAATGAAGCAAACAAGAAGAAAACAAGTAAAGGAATGAAAAAAAAAAAAACATGAAAATGTAAGTAATTTAAATTTCTTATCCTACCCCCTCCCCCAAACTTATTTTAGAAAGTCAATTCTAAAATAATTTTGGAGAGAAAGATATATAAGAGATTTAAATTACACTCACAACGGTCCAAGCTATGATGGAGGAGGAAAGGGCCATGTCACCCCTTGGTCGACTTGGTGCCTCTGAAAGCTCTCCAATAATGTCATCATTACATTTGCTTGCTCTTCCATCCTTTGACTTCTTTGTACTTCCTCAAGTTGGGTAATTCGCATGGAAGTGACTTCTTGCCTCATCACGGTGACTTGTGCATCAAGGGACTTGAATCCACGCTCCATGCTATCCAGCCGACCTTCAAGGGCTTCAAACCTTTCTTCATATCCTCTTCCATTTGGAACTTGCTTTCTTCTTGAATTTGGATTAGCTCTTGACATTGGCTCACCGCTTGTAGAATCTTCCATTTCCTCTTCTTCTCTAGCAAAAGGCATCCCCTCACCCCCCATTGTATACTCATCTCCTTCTCCATAATTGAAAATATGGTTCTCTTTGATGAATTTGTGAGTGGGGATGTTCAAATGCCAATTTGTACGATCTTATAGATCGGTTACCATCACACTCGAGGCATTTGGAAGAGGAAATGTCTCTTCCTCTTCTTGGATGAAATAGAATGGAGCTCTAGATGATACTAGAAACCGTATGTTTCTTAGCTTCTCCAAATCAAGCAAATACGAGCCCTTCATCGGAGTATTTCCATTGAGATCATCTTTAATCTTCTTGGCCAACGGAGTAAGCATTCCTCCTATGTTTATCCTCCCATTTGGAGCCTTTGCTTGCTTCATGACTTGAGCAAGGAAAATACGAGAAAAGCTAATTGGCCTCTTTGTGAGCATCGCATGGACAATGAAGAGATCATCTACTCGAAAAGCTAAAGAGCATCATTTTTCCTCTGTTTGGAGAGAGAGTCAATCAATTCCATGGAAGAGATGGTGGCTTTTCCTTTCCCTGTAGCATCCTTCTTCCTACAAACCAAAAACAATGCCAAGTAAGATTTTAGACAATAAACCAATCGTTGTCAATATGTAAACACTCCTTCACATAGTCATTACCCCCCATTTGGCATTCAAAGTTCCAAGAAATGAAATTTCCAATGAAAAATGCATTTAACAAGAATAATGCTATGAATTTTACTTTGCAAATCAAGACTTCATGAATTCATGCTCAAGAAAGAAATTTCTAACAAAAAGAAAATATATCCCTCAAGAATTCATGAATCATGCCCCTTTTCATTCAAGTTCATTTCAAGTGTGCCCATGCATATAAAGAAAGATAATCCAAAAGAGAATGCGTGTTCAAGGATTATTCTAGCATGATTCCTCAAAGAAAGGTGAAATACAAGTCAATGCATGCTCATTTCCACATGGTGCATCCATAAATTTCTCCAAGAATCAAGAAGAACTCTAGGTAAGAATTTCCACTTAATTCCATCAAAACAATGAAGTAAAAACTCATACCACTTCATATCTTGCAAATAGAAACTCATATGTACAAGGTTAGAGAATACATTACCTCATCTTCTTGAAGAAACTTGAAGAAACTCACTCTTTACCCCAAAAGACCCAAAATTTTTATTTTTGAAGCTAAAGTGGGTGAAAAAGTGAATTGTTCGGTTCAAAATGTAGATTTCGGGATGGGTAATGAACCTATGGAAGGAATTAAAACAATTCAAAGTGATTTGAGAGTAATTAGAGAAGCAAAATCTAGGTTTTTAGAGTGAGAAAGTGTGGTGGTTCTAAGAAATAAAATATGAAAAACATAAAATGAAAGGAAATGGATAAAAAAAATCACAAAAATAGCATTTAAAGGGGGGGAAGGGCTGACGGCGCCCTGGCCGGCCACCGCCTGGGTTGCCGCCTCGGTTGCCGCCAACTCTGCATGTTGGCCAGCCAGCCGGCGGCCTGGCCGGCGGTCCAGCCGGTCGCCGGCAGCTCGACCGTCGACTTGTTTCGACCATTTCCGAGGCGTTTCTCATCCTTTTTCGACCTTTTTCGAAGCACCGGGCCCTTCTCGACTCTCTCTTGAGTCTCCCTAAGTATTTTTCACCCTTCATTTTCAACATTTTCTATTTTTTATAGTTTTTCTAAAAATTAGAACGAAAATTGCAAAAAACTCAAAAATCGAAAAATGAAATAAACACTCACAAAAACGAAAAAGAAAAGGATACGTGTTGAGGTGCCTCTCAACTAGCGCTTTGTTTAACGTTGTTAGCTCGACATAGCCTCCAAATCAAGCATCATTAAGAAGAATGGTTGACTCCTCCTTATACTTCTTCGAATTGAAATAGAGCTTGAGTCGATGTCCATTAACAACAAAGGTAGAACCATCATTCTTGAGAAGTTCAAAAGTGCCATTATTGAAACTCCTACTCACAATATAAGGACCGGTCTATCTTGATTTGAGTTTTCCGGGGAAAAGACGAAGACGAGAGTTAAAAAGAAGAACCTCGTCTCCCGGAATGATCACCTTACTTCGAATCGCCAAATCATGAAACTTCTTGGCTCTTTCATTGTAAATCCGAGAATTTTCATAAGCCTCATTTCTTCATTCATCCAATTCCACAAGATGATTCTTCCTATTCACTCCGGCCTCCTTAAACTCAAGATTAATCCTCTTCATAGCCCAAAATGCCTTATGCTCAATCTCCAAAGGCAAGTGACAAGACTTTCCAAAGACAAGTTGATATGGAGTCATACCAATGGGGGTCTTGTAGGCGGTTCGATAGGCCCACAAAGCATCATCGAGTTTCTTCGCCCAATCCTTTCGAGTAGTGATTGTCTTCTCTAAAATTTGCTTGATTTCCCGGTTTGCAAGTTCGGCTTGACCATTGGCTTGAGGATGGTATGGAGATGTAATCTTGTGCTTCACTCCATACTTAGCGAGAACACTTCCCAACCATTTGTTATTGAAGTGAGACCCCCCATCACTAAGCAAAGCCCTCGGAGTTCCAAACCGAGTCAAAATATTCTTCTTTAAAAACTTGATCACAACTTTGGAATCACTAGTCGAAGTAAGAATTGCTTCAACCCATCTTGAAACATACTCAATAGCAAGAAGAATGTAGGAAAAACCACAAGAATTAGGGAATGGTCCCATAAAGTCTATCCCCCAAACATCAAACAACTCAACCTCAATCATAATGTTTTGAGGCATCTCATCTTTCCTTGTGATATTCCCCATTCTTTGACATCTATCACAACTCTTCACAAAAGTTTGGCAATCCTTAAAAATCGAAGGCCAATAGAATCCGCTTTGAAAAACCTTCCAAGCAGTACGATTAGCCCCAAAATGACCCCCATTTGGTCCCTCATGACAATCTCCAATAATCTTGAGCCATTCATTGTCCATAGCACATCTACGAATAATTCCATCGGCACACCTCCTCCATTGATACGGATCTTGCCAATAATAGAACTTCACATCTCTAAGGAACTTGGCCTTTTGATAATCCGAGAGATTTGGTGGCAATTCTCGAAGCACAAGGTGATTGGCAAAGTCGGCAAACCAAGAATCTTTACACTTCAAGACCATAATCTTCTCATCCGGGAAAAATTCATTGATACTCAATCTTAAATCTTCACCTTCAACCGGCTTTTCAAGCCTTGACAAATGATCGGCTAGCATATTATCTACCCCTCTTCTATCACGAATCTCCATGTCGAATTCTTGTAGATGGAAGATCCAACGAATCAAACGAGGCTTTGCATCCTTCTTCGCCATGAGATGTCGTATAGCCATATGATCCGAATAGACAATAGTGTGATTCCCTACAAGATATGACCGGAATTTGTCAAATACAAAGACAATTGCTAAAAATTCCCTCTCGGTTGTTGTGTAGTTCTTTTGAGCACCATCCAATGTTCTACTAGCATAATGAATGACTCGAAACACCTTATCTTTCATTTGCCCCAAGACCACTCCTAAAGCATAATCACTTGCATCACACTTTAGAATGAAAGATTCACTCCAATTAGGCTTGATGAAAATAGGAGTAGAGATGAAGGCTTTCTTCAATGTCTCAAAGGCTTTCAAACATTCTTCATCAAAGACAAACTTCACATCTTTTTGCAAGAGATTGCAAAGTGGCTTGGTAATATTTGAAAAACCTTCAATGAATCTTCTATAGAACCCCGCATGACCAAGGAAGCTTCGGATTCATTTCACATTTGTTGGAGGCGGAAGCTTCTCTATGGCGACAATTTTGGCTCTATCAACTTCCAAACCATCTTTAGAGACCTTATGTCCAAGCACAATTCCATCTCGAGCCATAAAGTGGCACTTCTCCCAATTCAAGACAAGAGAAGTGTCCTTACATCTTTGCAACACTTTGGTGAGATTATCCAAACAAGAATCAAAACTCTCCCCGAAGACCGAGAAGTCATCCATGAATACCTCCATAATATTTTCAATCAAACCTCCGAAAATAGACATCATGCACCTTTGGAAAGTGGCTGGAGCATTACATAACCCAAAAGGCATCCTCCTATAAGCAAATACCCCATAAGAGCATGTAAAGGCCGTCTTGTGTTGATCCTCTGGGGCTATGGCAATTTGATTGTATCCGGAATACCTGTCAAGAAAACAATAGATAGTACTCATAACCCGCCAAATGATCCAACATCTAATCAATAAAGGGCAAAGGGAAGTGATCTTTCCTTGTTGCCGCATTTAGAGCCCTGTAATCAATGCAAACTCTATATCCAGTGGCAACTCTTGTAGCAATAACCTCTTCCTTCTCATTCTTGACCACAGTCATCCCTCCTTTCTTCGGAACCACTTGGGTAGGACTCACCCATTCACTATCTGAAATAACGTAGATTATTCCCGCATCTAATAGCTTCAACACCTCTTTCCTCACTACTTCTTGCAAAACCGGATTCAACCTCCTTTGAGGTTGAACCTTAGGTCGACAATCATCCTCTAACAATATACGATGCATGCATATAGATGGACAAATACCCTTGATATCATCAATAGACCAACCAATAACATCTTTAAACTCCCTAAGGACTCTCAACAACTTGTCCAATTCGGACTCTGACAAGTGTTGTGACACTATAACGGGTAAAGAGTCATTATCACCAAGAAAGGCATACCTTAGATGATCGGGAAGAGGTTTCAATTCTTGAGAGGCACTTGAAGAAGATTCCGCCTCAGTTGAACTCCCACTCTCCCCCAGTTGGTTGATGTTAAGGTAATGAACCTCATCCTTCAATGATCCTTGATTTGCTTCCAAATAAGCAATGGACTCCAATAAGTCATCACAAGCATCATCTAATTTGGAATAAGAATAAAAAGAATTGGAGATGATTTCCTCCGTGAGGTCTTTTGCCACAGATGTAGGCAAAGTGGTAATTGCATTGCACTCCTCATAAGTTGAGTCATCTCCTCGCTTCATTGCATCGAAGATTGAAAGAGTGAGGGTCTCTCCATTCACTCTAAAAGTGAGATTTCCGTCTTGTACATCAATAAGAGCTCTTCCGGTTGCTAAGAAAGGACGCCCAAGAATGAGAGGCATATCCTTGTCCTCCGGCATGTCTGTGATTACGAAATCCGCGGGAAATATGAATCCCTCCACTTTTACCAAAACATCTTCAATAATTCCTTGAGCATATGATATAGAGCGATCGGCCATTTGAAGACAAATAGATGTAGGTTTGATCTCTCCAATATCCAACCTCTTAAAGATAGACAATGACATCAAATTGATACTAGCTCCTAGATCACAAAAGACATTTCCAAACTTTTTTCCTCCAATCACACATGCTATTGTGAAGCTTCCGGGATCCTTCTTCTTCAAAGGCAATTTTCTTTGAATCACCGCACTAACTTCCTCCGTGAGGCTAATTGTTTCAAATGAACCAAACTTCCTCTTTTTAGCCACGGCATCCTTCAAAAACTTCACATAGCCGGGCATATCACACAGCGCATCAAGCAAGGGAATGTTGATTTGCACTTTATTGAATATATCCAAGAATCTCATCAACTTTTCGTCAACCTTATGCTTGGCTAAATGATGAGGGAATGGAGCCTTCGTAATAAAATCATTGGTAGGAAGAGGGGCCTCTACTAGCACCGCCTTAGGAGCTTCTCCTTGAACTTCTTTCCTTGATTCTTCATCAATAGTTGGAGACTCTTCATAGGGTATGTCTTCAACAAGAACTTCCTCTTCTTTCCTCTTGGATGTAGCTTCATTCTCATAAGCCCTTCCACTCCTCAAGGTGATAGCATTACACCCTTTAGGATTCATCTCCGTGTTGCTTGGAAACTTTCCCGGTGTGTGTTGAGTGGTGGCTTGGTTAGCCATTTGACTTATTTGGCCCTCCATCATCTTCACTTGCTTTGTTAAAGATGTAAGTGAATTCTCCAAGGCACTCACCTTTTGCCCGGTTTGTGTGATGAAATTTCCTTGTTGAGAAGACATTTGAGCTTGATTTGCCAACATTTGTTGCATCATTTGCTCCATTGATGGAGAATTCTTCTTTGGTTCCTCAATAACTCCTTGAGATACCGAAAATCTGGGAGGTGGCAATTGAGCATTGTTAGGATTACCATAAGAGAGATTAGGATGAGGTCGATTGTTGAGATGTATGATTGATAACCTCCTTGATATCCATAAGAATTTCCTCCTTGTTGCCTTCCTTGAAATCCTCCTTGTTGACCTTGGAAACCTCCTTTGTTGAAATTTCCATATTGCCTTTGGTTAACAAATTCAAGTCTTCACTTCCACTAAGCTCCAAGTTCTCTTGATATTGATGAACACTTTGAACTTGAGCTTGAGATTGAGCTTTTCTCTCTTCTTCATATTGCTTCTTCATATTAGCAACTTCCATTGCTAGAGCATCATACTTCTCATCATCAATAGAAGCAACTCTTCTTGATGGAGCCCTCTCCATGGACCATTGATAACTGTTAGAAGCCATTTCCTCAAGAATCCTTAGAGTTTCCTTTGCATTTCTATACACGAGGCATCCTCCGGAAGTAGCATCCACTATGCTTCTCGTGTGAGGTGTGAGGTCACTATAGAATGTGGTGATTTGTTGTCCCTCGTTGAAACCATGTTGAGGGCACTTCCTTAATAACTCTCTATATCTTTCCCATGCCTCAAACAAGGTCTCGTCACCTTGTTGAGAGAAGTGTGAGATGTCGGAGATGAGCTTTTGAGCTTTAGATGGTGGAAAGTATTTGGAGAGAAAGGCTTTGCACAAGTCATCCCATGTATGAATGTTGGCCTTGTTCAATCCCTTGTACCAATCCTTGGCCCGATCCCGTAGAGAAAACCCAAACATCCGCATACGAATAACATCACTTGGCACTCCATTTAGCTTGACCGTATCGCACATATCAAGAAACATGCTAAGATGGGCATTTGGATCCTCCATGGGACTTCCACCAAATTGTTCACTCTTCACCATTTGAATAAGTCTGGATTTGAGCTCAAAATTGTTGGCATTGATCGTCCCCCACTCTCCTCCTTGGAATTGTTCCGTTGGAGGTTGGAACATATGGTTGAGAGGAGGTGGTGGAGCCTCATTTGCCCTTCTTTCTTGCTCATCTCTCCAAGCTCTCATATCTCCAAGTTCCTTCCTAAGAGCCTCATAATCTTGATTGTTGGCCATGTCTTGTTCTTCAATAGAATTTCGTCTTCTATGTCTTCTTTCAAAGTTCAAGATTAAAGGTTAAACGAGTCTTCCTTTAGACCTTGTGTGCATACACCTACAAAACAAAAATCAAAAGAGAAAAATGCTTGAATTAGTAATTCAATAACTAAATCAACTATTAAAACTCAAACTATGCAATCCCCGGCAATGGCGCCAAAAATTGGTCCGCCCTCACTTTAGGGTGAGGGTAGAGAGCAATAATAATCGATTGAGTAATCGAGTCGAACCACAAGGAATGTAAGGACGCTCAAGTCTCAAGTAGTAACCTAGCTACTAAACCTACTATTCAAACTACCGACAAGCATGTTTTTTTTTTTGTGTGTGTGTGCTTTTGATTAACTAATGACACCAAAAAGTAATTATCAACTTAACTTAACTAGACAAGCAACAAGTAAGCAAAGGATATAAAATCAATAGAAGATAAGCGTGATTCCAATTATACTTCGATTAGGCTCAAGTGATGGGTGATTAGAACTCTAACTAGAATTAACCAATTTAATCCAATTTCATGTGGGAAAGCTCCTAACTATGGTTCACTCAATTCTCATAGCAATGAAGACAAATAGATTAATGAAAGGCCTAATTCTGACTAAGACATCAAGCAATTCATTAACTCCTAATAGCTCATGGAGTTCCTTAACTCTACTATACTCTAGCATGCAAAGCTCTTGATCCTAGCATCTAATCTAAGCTTCCTAAACATTAGATTAAACACTTGGTATGCATTTATGGTGATCAATCACAATTACATAATAAAACATAACCCCAAGAGAAATGAACATGAAATTAGAAGGTAAATTCACAATTAAAGCCTAAACCTAATCACTTAATCCTAATCTACATATAATTGAAATCACAAAGAGAACTAGCTAGACATAATTAAGGAAAATAAACCATAAAAAGTAATTGAAATCATGCTTAAAAGAAAGAGAATTCAATAAGGAAGAAGAAGATGGTCTCCAATTGCAAATCCAACCAATGTAGCTTCAACAATCTTCAAAATACTAAAAAGAAAAGAGGGAAAATGTTCTAGGGTTCTTGGGAGAATAAAAATATGTTCTAGATACACCAATGAGGAATATTTTGGACTTAAATACATAATTGGTGAGTATTGGGTCGAGTTGGACCGAGTTGGACGAGCCAACTCGGTCAAAACACTAAGCGGAGGAGGGATGGCGGCACCCTGGCCGGCCGCCGCCTGGGGCGCCGGCGCCCCTTGTCACGTGCAGATTTTCCTCCGTTCGATCCCTTCTTCGGTTCTTTCTTCGATTCTCAATTTTCTTTCTTCAAACCGGCTTTTGACCTTCTAATTCCACCTCTTGAAGCTCGATTCATCCTCATTTCCGGCCTTCATTCTTTAAACACTTCCATGCTCTTCGATTCCTACAAAAATAGATCGAAAATCAAAAGAAAATGAGAAGAATAGAAAATATGCTATAAGTTGGAAAACCCTAGCATTCTAACCTTTAAACACACAAATCAAGCTTCAAACATATCCACAATACACTCAACATGCACATAAAAAACGTGTTAATCAATCTCTCTCATCAACTACTCCCTCTATTTATGTTCACTTCCTTTCCTTGACACCTCGTGCCTTGACCAAGCTTCTGATTCTGTGCGGTACTCTATTTGGGTAGTATCTTGCCCAAAGCCTGAATAGGCCGAGGTTTTGCCACTCTCACGGAATGAGACCTGTCCTGCCCATCACTCCTGCAAAACCCCATAAAAGTGTCCTCCCAGACACAGACTGACTCTAAAACGACTCTAAAATAGCACACGAAAAAAGCATGAAATTCGGGCTCGTCACCGCCAGTAGCCACCGCTGCCACCATCTCTTTTCCTTTTTGTCTCTGATTCTTGCTTTCTTAGTGTCCAAATGTCCGTATCCATGCATGCATCCCTATTATGATTTCGGTTTTCAATAAGTTTCTTCCGTTTGGTTTTATTTGAAATAAAGTGTTATAATCCCCATACCCCGAGCTTCGATGCATGCATGAATAGTTTGTTGCTTTAAAGTAATGTTGAGGCTCTGAGCATTTTTCCCTTCTACCATTTTTGTATCCGGCAGCCGAAGGCCGCCAGAATCATACACCACCGCCGCCGTCCCCCTTAACCACCGCCGCTGGCGCCGCCCTCCGTAGGGTGGCCTTCGGGCCACCTTTAGACTTCCAACCCTTTTCTAAAGTTGTTCTTGGCATTTCCCTAGCCAATTTAATTGGGAAGGTTTTTCCGATTCCGTCTACTTTCGGTATGACTTTTCTCTGTACCGAATTCTTAAACAGTCCAGGTGCTGCCCGAATAGTGTATAAATATTCGTGTAACACCTATTCAGTATATTCTAGCATGTGCTAAAATATCGAACCTATTTGAGTTATGGTTTTTGAAGGTACCGATCAGCGAAGAACAATTCATGTGCCTAAGGATTCGTTTTCAGATATGATTATTTCGATTTAATCCTATCATGCTCCTACGAAATTAATTCAACATTCATAGTGTATTTAATCAATATACCTTTGCGTTTGTGTGAAAGAGCTCACCGGAAGATCTTCTGATTTGTTTCCCTGCTCGAATTCGATGTTGGATGGACAACACGCTACGAATTCAGCCACCGGAAGATGAAGCACCGCCGCCGCCATACTCACTAGCCGCTGCCACTTCTTTTCTCTCTCTCTCTCACTTAACCCTAGCCTCTCTTAGATTATAAGATCAATGAATGAATATCTTGAGGCCTTAAGTGAGTATATATCAGAGGAGAATAGGCTTAAGTTGGAGTCTTGGCCCGCAGACCAAGACATGGCCGCCCACCATGATAATTGGCGCCCCCTTACTGGGCTTCAATGATGATTGGATCCTTTTTTCCTTAACTGTGGCCTATTGAGCTTTGTGGGCTAGATCAACGATCTACTAGCTGATAAAAGTGGGCCTCCCAATGTTTAAATTCTCTATACTCAACCCAGAGTAAAATTAAGATCATAAGTATTAAAACATTCCACTAGAGTAATAATACTGAATTACCCGTTTTATCCCTGTTGAGCTCAGGGCTAGTATTAGACTTAAATCACCCCCGTATTTAAGATAAGATGTCCCACACCCGTTAATTAATCTAAAGCTTATGACTGCTTTTGTTAATTAACTTCTTATTTAATTCCTGAGTAGTACCATTCATTCCTTATTCATCATACTGGAACTTAATCCACCTGCAGGGTTTTGTATGATAATCCTTAATCAATTCCTCAGGGGATGTGATCAACCTGTTCTACCAGGATACGATGCTCTATTGCAGATGCACTAAGGATAGTACTAGTTATAGTTGTTGCCCAAGATACGGGTCATATTGGATTACAAGACAGAACCCTCAGCCACTGGTAAATCAAAGCAACAAACTCTAACTATACACCCTTAGTCACTCAATTAGAGTTAAGGTGTGACGTTAAATAACATTTAAGTCCCCGAGGTCTTGATTCTTCTACTTAGGTCAGAATAGAACAATTCACCTCACCATGATCCTATCAATATGATTAACGTACTAGAATAAACAAGCAACCAAGACAAGCTACTCATCTATTTCTGCTACAGTCTATACCAATAGTGTTATCCGAAACTATCTCAACTGTGATAACTGTTTATATCTCAAGAGACACCGGCTACTACGGTCTTCTGTGATCTACTACACACCATATAGCCTATAACTTTGAGATAATGGATATATGTTTAATGCTTATCAAACAATTCATACATAATCAGATAGGATATTGTTAGTGAAATATGGAACCACATGTATACAAGCTAAAAGGCCTGCTTTCCAGTATACAAATCCATCAATCTCCCACTTATACTAAAGCAAACTTTTAGTATACAATGTGACAACAGGCAAGTGTCTATATCTAACATCTATTACACATCTTCTCCCACTTATACTCAAAGTTTCTAGTGTGGGAGGCTCTGCATCCCTAAACCTTCAACGTGCTTTTCAACACCTTGGCTGTCAAGCTCTTTATGAATGGATCCGCTAAATAATCCGCTGAAGGGATTTTCTTCATTTCTACATCTCCCCCCTGTACGAAATCTCGTACAATGTGGTACTTTTTGTCTATGTGTTTACTCGCCTTGTGAGCTCTGGGTTCCTTACAGATTGCAACCACACCAGTACTATCACAATACACCGTGATACATTTGGGCAAACTCAGGACCTGATCTAGCTCATTAAGGAAGCTTTTGAGCCATACAACCTCTTTTGCAGCCACATACTCGGCCTCCATGGTGGAGTCTGCGATGTACTTCTGCTTCACACTCCTCCAAATGATAGCTCCACCTCCCAAGGTGAACACATAACCGGTGGTAGATTTCCTCTCATCTCGATCAGCCTGGAAGTCTGAGTCCGAATACCCTATCGGGATTAACTCATCGGACCGGTATGTCAGCACATGATCTCGAATTCTCTTGAGATACTTCAATATGTGCTTAACCGCCGTCCAATGTCCCTGACCAGGGTTAGACTGATATCTTGCCACATATCCCCCGGCATAACAGATATCCAGTCTAGTACACAGCATAACATACATGAGACTTCCAACCGCAGAAGCATATGGTACAACCTTCATCTTGTCTATCTCCTTTTGTGTCTTCGGACACATCTCCTTTGATAGAGCAATACCATGTTTGAAAGGAAGAAATCCCTTCTTGGCATTTTGCATGCTGAATTTGGCGATCACAGTATCAATATATGAAGCTTAGCTTAAGCCTAACATCTTCTTCTAGCGATCTCTGATCACCTTGATCCCTAAGATGTAAGCAGCTTTTCCCAAGTCCTTCATCCTGAACTGTTCAGACAACCAACCCTTTATGCCTCTGATAACATGTTCACATTGTTGCCAATGAGAAGTATGTCATCTATGTACAGTACTAAGATTACCACGCTTCCCTCCGCACTGAGCCTGTAAACACAACTCTCGTATGAACACTGAACAAATCCATATGATTTGATCACACTATCAAAACGTATGTTACAGGATCTTGAAGCTTATTTAAGTCCATACAAGGACTTCTTCAGCTTCCATACAAGATGCTCTTGGCCTTTAGCCACATAGCCTTCAGGTTGGCGCATATAAATATGCTTATCTTTCTCAAGATAACCATTCAAGAACGCAGTCTTGACGTCCATCTGCCAATCCTCTAGGTCTAAGTATGCTGCCATGGACAGGATAGTTCTGATGGTTTTAATCATGGCAACCGGCAAAAATGTTTCCTCATAATCTATGCCCTCTCGCTGAGTGCATCCTTTCGCCACCAATCTGGATTTAAAGGCCGTAACCTTCCCATCAGAATCCTCTTTTGTACACCTACTTGCAACCAATGGCCTTCTTGCCATCCGGTAGCTCCGCAAGGTCGTACAAATCCATGTCTACTATGGATTCAATCTTAGCATCCATAGATTCTCAACAAGAATCTGCATCCTCATCCTCCATTGCCTCCTTGTAAGTCCAGGGGTCGGTCTCCTCATGTTCAAGACCAGCGAGAATATTAGAGGACTCGCCTAGAAACATGAACTGATCGGGTTAATGAACAACCCTCCCACTACGACGAGGCGCCAGAGGAATTATAGTGCCGGAAATTAGTGCAGTTAGTTGTGGTACATCCTCTTGTACACTTGGCTGAATTGGATCATTGGCTACCATTGCTCTCATTTCATAGAGCACTATATCACTCCTCGCCAGGTGCTTACTTATATAGTCCTCCTCTAGGAATCGGGCATTAGTACTTACAATGACCTTTTGATCCTGAGTACAATAAAAGTAGCCACCTTTCGTTCCTTTCGGATATCCAATAAACAGCCTAACCTCAGTCCTAGAACCTAATTTGTCGGCCTCCTCGTTTAGCACGTGTGCTGGACATCTCCAAACCCAAAAATGACCTAAGCTGGGCTTGCGCCCTATCCATAATTTGGAAGGAGTTTTACTTACCGATTTAGAAGATATTAGGTTGAGGAGATAACCTGCTATTTCTAGGGCATATCCCCAAAACGAAATTAGCAGAGGTTCATAACTCATCATCGAACGAACCATTTCCCAGAGGGTTCGATTTCTTCTCTTCGCTATACCATTTTGTTGGGAAGTTCCTGGCGTAGTCAACTGAGACGTGATCCCATTATCTGACAAGAACTTCTTGAACTCAGTACTGAGGTACTCGCCACCACAATCAGATCGTAATGACTTGATACTTTTACCTAATCTCTTCTCCACTTCGAACTTGAACTCTTTGAACTTGTCAAAGCACTCGGATTTGCGGCGAAGTAGGTAAATGTAACCGTATCTCGAGTAATCATCAATGAAACTTGCGAAATAGTCATAACCTCCTCGAGCTTGAGTAGACATCGGTCCACACAAGTCGGAATGAATCAATTCCAATAATCCAGAAGCTTAATTCCCTTTGGCCTTAAAAGGTCTAGTCACCATCTTTCCTTCCAAACATGATTCGCACGTTGGTAATGGTTCTATTTGGAATCCATCCAAAATACCATGACTAACCAACCTTTGAATTCTCTTTTGGTTGATGTGATCCAATCATAAATGCCAAAGATAAGTTTGATTCATTTGAGAAGAAAGCTTTCTCTTTTTAGTATTCGATGAAGAGGTAGCATTATAAGAAGAAGATGCATTTATTAGACAATTTATAGTATAGAGAGAACTAGAGAGTATGCCAGAAATGATAATCTCATTATTTTTCATGATAGAAACGCCACTATCAAAAACCACAGAGTAACCATCGTCAATAAGTTTTGAAATAGAAATTAAGTTTTGCCGAAACACCGGCAGATATAAAACATCTCTCAAAACTAAAGTAAAATGTCCAAAACTAAAATGAAAATCTCCAACTACGACAGCTGCAACTCTTGATGCATCACCCATGGAGATGGTAATCTTACCTCTACTCAGCTCCCTTTTCTACAGAAACCCCTACAAGGTATAACATACATGGTCAATTGCGCCCGTATCTACTACCCAAGTCTAGGTAGAACTTGCAGCTAAACATGTTTCAGTTACAAATGAGTAAGATGTACCTCCATTCTTCTTCTTTAGAGGGCAGTCAGTCTTCCAATGTCCCGTCTTGTTGCATTTGTAGCACTTACCCTTCCACTTCCCTTTCTTCACACCGCCAGTAGCCTTGACATCTTTCTTGGGCTTGATGTCGCCACCAGCCTTGGTGTCGTCTTTAGGGACATTTTCACCCTTGCTCCCACTTAACGAAGCTTTCTGCTTTCTCTTGTTTATGATCCTCTCTTCAACCTCTTTCAATGTTAGAGTGAATCCCAACATCCTTTCCGCAGCCTTGACTGCCATAGAATCCAATTTTATGTTGGGTATCTTGTCATCGTCAAAGATATCCTCGAGAGTCTCGATGATGCAAGATGCAGTAACTATATGGGAAACCATATATCGCATCCCATCGGATAATGAAGACATGACAAGCTCCCTTGATTTGTCATTCGCTTCATGCCATATCTTATGCTCATCTCGATCATTCTGAGATGATTTTTTGGTGTAGGTGGGGCAGGAAGTGCGAGGACATCAGTGTACTCGCCAGCAACTAGGACAGCTTCAAGATTCTTTCTCCACTCCAAAAAGTTGGAGCCATCGAAAGGACTCGAAGTGAGAATATTAATCAACGGGCCTAAAGTCATATCTGAAAAAAATAAATACGTAGACACTCATAAGAAAAGTGTAAGCATAAATTCGTAACGTAAATATTGTAACCTTTTGATAAACCAATATTTAATGAAACCTTCAACAGCCCAAGTAACGCCGACCGTAAGCCACGTTCGTGTGGACGTTTATGTTACTCGACCAGAAATATGCAAGCCATGTTCGTGTAGACATTTACACACTTTAACCAAAACTTCACATTAAGATCAATTGTTGAGATCTTAACATTTTTAATTAAAATGTTTTTATCCGCTTAGTATTTTTATTTCAAAAGGTTGTCGACTTGCTAGATCATGTTGTCATATAATCCTAAGCATAATTTTCTAAACGCAGTAAATAAAACATGCTCACAAGAATATTAAATCATGCTTATATTGACAATCCTAAAACATGCTTAACTAAGCGCAATTTATTCACCTCGACAGGCAACACATGCTAATTAAAATTAAATTGCATCCATAGCATGCTTCGATAAGAAAAATGAGATAAAAACAAAAATAAAACTCGCTTTTCATGGTGTGACTACTCATGTCTAATCTATTGTATTACAAAATTAAATAAATTCCGGAACAGGCTCCGGTCTTCATAGTCCGTCGTTTTGATCTCCCGTTCCTCCCAAAAAATAAATAAATTATTTGATAATTTATTTTCTATTTTTTCGTTGAATTTCAAGCTGAGCTAACCGAGCCAGGCCGACACCACACGGCCTAAACCCTCGTCCAAGCCCGAACTGCGCACGAATCCACCGAGTTGACAATGAGCAGACTCAACCCGAGCCCACCCGTCGCACCCAAGCCCAACTCGCACACTTGCAGGCCAACCCAGCCGAGCACGACCCACACCAAATTGGCACTCGGTCCGTGTGCTAGGTGCAGACTCGCGAAATCATGAAATTGTGATTGGCCGGTTGAGGCTTCGCTGCCGATCGTTGCCTCCCTTCCTGCTGCTACTACTGTTGTCGCCTTCCCATCGCTCCCACTTCACCGGACTCCCCGCCGCCATCAGCGCCGTCGACTTCTGCAGGAAGGTTCCGCAGCGGAATCCCTAGCAGGGTTCTGCCACCAATTCTACATCGTCGGCGTCGCAGCTGCACTCGAGGATGGCTGCTGCTGCATCGAGCTCGTCTAAGAGGTCTGTAGAAGACCGGTGTGTAGTAGATCACAAAAGACCGTAGTAGCCAGTGTCTCTTGAGATATAAACAGTTATCACAATTGAGATAGTTTCGAATAAAACAATCGGTATAGACTGTAGCATAAATAGATGATTAGCTTGTCTTGGTTGCTTGTTTATGCTAGTGTGTTAATTGTATTGATAGGATCACAGTGAGATGAATTCTTCTATTCAGACCTAAGTAGAAGAATCAAGACCTCGGGGACTTAAATATTATTTAACGTCACACCTTAACTCTAATTGAGTGACTAAGGGTATATAGTTAGAGTCTGTTGCTTTGATTTACCATGGCTGAGGGTTCTGTCTTGTAATCCAATATGACCCGTATCTTGGCCAACAACTATAACTAGTACGATCCTTAGTGCATCTGCAATAGAGCACCATATCCTGGTAGAACAGGTTGATCACATCCCCTGAGGAATTCATTAAGGATTATCATACTAAACCCTACAGGTGGATTAAGTTCCAGTATGATGAATAAGGAATGAATGGTACTACTCAGGAATTAAATAATAAGTTAATTAACAAAAGCAGTCAAAAGCTTTAGATTAATTAACGGATGTGGGACATCTTAAATACGGGGTGATTTAAGTCTAATACTAGCCCTAAATTCAACATGAATAAAACGGGTAGTTCAGTATTATTACTCTAGTGGAATGTGTTGGGATATAATGTTAAGGGGGAACTTGAATCAAGTTAAATAAACAATTTGTTTTGATTCAATTCCAAAACCCTCTTTAGAATATTTCCCTTATTATTTTTGATGAACTAGACAAGTTTTTATTAGCAACGCTTACTTGTTAGGAAGCTTTATTTTTAGTCTAGAAGCGTTGGGAATGGAACAGTCAGAGCTCGTGAAGCGTCAGGAAGCGAAGCGGCTCCAATAGTGAAAGCGTCAGCAGTGAAGCTTTGACAAAGCGTCTTGGAGATTCTTCAGATAAAGATGCTCAGAGCGAGCTTCCGATTAGTGGAAGCGAAGCGCTCTCAAGTCAGCTCACCCAAAGCGTCTCTGATATAGAGTTGTAATCAAAGCGTCAATCAGTGCAAGTGTGAAGTTTGACTCTGATGAGCCGGGGTCCAGTGATGAATTTATTTAGTTGCTCATGTTTTATGTTTTATTTGGGCTTAAAAACTTAGTATTTATTTTTTTATTTAGCTTAGTCCAATTATCACAACATGTTTAGGTGATTAATTGGCCCAGTTACATTTAATTAAGGAGTCCGAAATTATCAAGCCTAAGCCTTGCTAATTTTGAAACCTAGCTTAGGAATTAGTCTAGTATTTATGTTATTTTCGTAGTTACTATTCACAGACAACTTTGAATCAGAAATCTTATTGATCGATTTGTCTCCATCGTGCTTTGGTTCACGAATTCTTTGTGTTCTTGGTAGAGTTTGATTATTGGCGACTTCAAACTTGAATTCAATCGACTCGTTCATGATATCTCGTAGTATCCGGGTTAGTCGAGCCACAAAGATTGCTTGATAATCGCGTTTCGGATCCTTGTAGATTCGAGGTTCGATTCTGGTAATTTTCACCTTTTTTAATATTCGAATTTTGTTAAAACCTTTGTTTGATTTTCATTCCCAGCCATCCCTCATCTTTCATACATCACGAATATCCATTACCCATCGTTCGTATAACCATCTGATCTCAGGAACCCGTAGATTAATTATAGATCCGTTTTGAAACCCTAATTCAACCCGAAACTGACTACCGTGCCAAATCGAAAACTACTCGTGCGTTTTCGCTGAATTTTGGATATGTTCTTTATAACACTATGTTCTAACTCTTGTTAAAATTTGAGCTTAATCGGAATTGAATTGCTTAGGTTTCTGTCGACACCTACTCAGTGTATTTGTGGGTAGAATTTAGAGATTATCGTTCATAATTCATAGTTGTAATTTGGATTGAATCTATAATAGTTGACGTGTGTTCGATTCATAGCTTCCGCATATTCCGCATATTGAGATCACATCATAAATTTTGGCATCAGAGCCACGTCAGTCTTGCTGGTCGTGGTTCAATCCAAATAGGTGTCGTGACATATTAGGGGCAAAAGTTTCGATCGATAAAAAAAAAAAAAAAACATTCTGATAAAAAAAAGAAGAGTTTATCGATGGCCCTAGTGTGTCATTGTGTGTTTCGTGATTGGTTCTTGTGTCATTTTTGTATTGGGTAGTAGTTGTGTCTTCATTTCTTCGAGTTTTCATCGGTAGAACTTAAAGCGGACGTATCTTTTGATCTACTTCTCCGTTCAATCCCCATAATACCATTTTGGAAATGTCTCGATGAGATCTAACAGTTAACACCGTTACACCATGTTCGGTTCACGTTTAGGTCCAAAAACAGCCGTTTGAAGGTGATACTGTCCAGTTGAAAAAAAAATAATAAATAAAAAAATTTGTCTTTTCGTCTATATTATTTGAGTGCATTGGATAGTGTAGGTTTCAGTTCCTAAGTCGGTTCAAAATCGGATTAGTGCTCATAACTTGTTACGACTTATATCCAAAGTTCCTAGTTAGCCTTTATTCTTTCTAGCCTTTCTTCCTCCCAGTCTTTCTTTTTCTAGCCTTTCCTGTTTGCTTAGCTCTTGCCTAGCCACCGAAATTTCTATCCTTTATTTGTACCCCTTGCCGTGAATTTTTACTCACATTGTCAGCAGCTTCGTGTCTTTACATATCCGTGATCTTTGGGAGTCAAGTTCGAGTTCTTGATTCAAGCTGAGAAGTCCACATCGGTTCTGCCAAGGATTTGAGGTTTAGAGACTATTGTGACTGCAAACTGAGTGATATACGCGAGTGATCTGAGTGACATACACAAGTGGTTAAAAATCTGAGAGAACAAATGAGTGATTGTGAGGAACTGTGAGGATTTTTATTTATTTTTTTTACATTTGCTTATTTTGCAGGTATCATGAAATCCGGAGACGGTTCCAAAAATCAGAACAGCCCGCCCAAGTTGTCTACTACACCTATTGAGATGTCCTCATCGTCTCAATAGCCTTGGGATGCTAAGTATCACTTCGATGCTATGGCACAACACTTTGAGAGGTGCAACCAATTGCTGGAACAGAAGATCGATGATACGATGGATAAATTGATGGCGCAGTTCGAACGTCTCAATCATCGAACAACATTACCTCCACCAATTAGAAATCAACCTATCTAACAAGATCCACCATTCAGACGACAACCTGTCCACCGAGAGACACCACATCAGCCCCAGCCCTAGCTAGTGTTTGAGCCTGTTTCTGATGATCATGAAGAAGAATATGATGACTATTATGAGGAATCAGAGGTTGAAATTGAGTTCCCACAGAGGAATCAGAGACGTGACCGTCGACGTCCACCTCCCCGGTGTGATTTCCGCGTCAACCAGCTCCGACACGTTGATACAGATAGCTTGTTGGATAACATCAAAACAAGCATTCTAGAGTTTGAGGGGTTACATGACCCTGATGTGTACCTTGATTGGAAGAGGAAAGTCAACAAGATCTTCGATTATTATGACTTTCCGTAGTTGAAGAAGGTTCAGCTTGCTTCTTTGGAGTTCAGAGGATATGCAGCCTCATGATGTGAAAATCAGCAAGAGAGAAGACGCCGTGATCGATATCCACCTATTGACACTTGGCAAGAAATGAAAGATGTGATGAGAGACAGATTCATTCCAGTACACTATGAACGAGAGCTTGAGAAGAAGTTGAACAGGATTAAACAAGGCACCAGTTCGATTGAGGAGTACCACAAAGAACTTGAGATGGCTATGAACCGGGTCGGAAAGGAAGAGACATTGGTTGCCACAATCAACCGATATATTGAGGGGATGAATCCTGACATAGCATGTGAAGTCGAGTTGAGGGACTTCACCAGCATTGAGGCTATGATTCACTATGCTTTCATCGTTGAACGGCAGCTCATAGAGGGACGCAGAAAATCATCCCAGTCGACACCAGCACGGACACCATGGACATCCACATTGAGGACAACTTCTACATGTCCTCAGGACCAGTCCACGCAGCCCGCTCGTCGATTTGAGCAATCTGTTCCTTCATCCAACCGCAGATCCGATTACAGCTCACCTGCTCAGAATCGGGCCCCTCCACCTCAACCTACTCCATCTAGCCAGCCTCAGCAGAACAGTAATCCAGGAAGAGCACGTGACGTTCAGTGTCACAAGTGCAAAGGATGGGGACACTTTCAAGCCCAGTGTCCGAATCGCAGAGTCCTCATCATTACCGAGCAGAATGAATTAAAATCAGCAAGTGATGAGGAATTTGAAGAAGAAGAAGCAGTAAAAGGGGATACCGAGCAACCCCTAGTCAGCTCACTCATGGGTGACATTGATATTGTGGATGAGCAGCCGAAGCAAACGCACGCCAGCCTTGTTTCGATCTGAGCCTTGAGCCTTATTCGAGAGGAAGAACAGAATGATCAGCGAGAAAACATCTTTTATTCACGCTGTTCCATTCAGGATAAGGTGTGCTGCTCATCATAGACAGTGGTAGCGTTGTGAACGCCATCAGCCAGTATACGGTAGGGAAATTGAACCTGATTCCACAGAAACATCCCAAGCCTTACCGTCTACAATGGTTGTCTGACCGAGGCAAAATCAAAGTTGGATATCAGGTACATGTTACATTCTCAGTTGGTAGATATACTGACACTGTTTTATGTGACGTTATCCCTATGGATGCGGCACATATTTTGCTTGTTCGTCCTTGGCAGTTTGACATGAAGGTGATATATGATGGATTCACCAACACTTATGCCGTGATTAAGGATGGGTGAACCACTAGAATATGGCCATTAGTGCCTAAGGATGTTGCCGAAGACTAGAAGAGGATGCAAGAGAAGTTTAAGGAAGAGAAGGAGAAACGAGCTGAGACTAAGCAGACTGTTCTACCGGGGTAACCCACAGCCAATTCCCAGCATTCTAAGGGGACCTCGTCCACTAAGGCCGCCCATGTCATTGCCTCTTCCACTTCCAATGCAATCAGTTCAGATACAATACATCGGAATCTGTTCATTAGTGCCAAGGGAGTTCGGAAAGCCGTTAACGCAAGTGATGCTATCATTCTAGTTAATTTTAAGGCTCATGGGACTTCTGATATTGTTATTCCTTTTGTTTTGCAGCCATTGATGGAAGAATTCAAGGATGTTTTCCCATAAGAGATTCCTAGTGGTCTGCCGCCAATTCGAGGAATTGAGCACCAGATTGACTTTCAGTCGGGTGCAGTCCTTCCAAACCGGCCAGCTTACAGGACCAGTCCTAAAGAGACAAAGGAGATTGACCGTTAGGTCAAAGAGTTGCTGGAGAAGCAGCAAATTAGAGAGAGCTTATCACCGTGCGCAGTGCCTGTCATCCTTGTACCCAAGAAGAACAACGAATGGCACATGTGCATGGATTGCAGAGCTATCAATAAGATCACGATGATTTCGTTGCTGAGGAAGAGCTGAATTCGAGGATGAATTCTTTTCAACAGGGGGGGAATGATGAGCCGGGGTCCAATGATGAATTTATTTAGTTGCTCATGTTTTATATTTTATTTGGGCTTAAAAACTTTGTATTTATTTTTTTATTTAATTTAGTCCAATTATCACAACATGTTTAGGTGATTAATTAGCCCAGTTACATTTAATTAAGGAGTCCGAAATTATCAAGCTCAAGCCTTGCTAATTTTGAAACCAAGCTTAGGAATTAGTCTAGTATTTATGTTATTTTCGTAGTTACTATTCACAGACAACTTTGAATCAGAAATCTTATTGATCGATTTGTCTCCATCGTGCTTTGGTTCACAAATTCTTTGTGTTCTTGGTAGAGTTTGATTATTGGCGACTTCAAACTTGAATTCAATCGACTCGTTCATGATATCTCGTAGTATCCGGGTTAGTCGAGCCACGAAGATTGCTTGATAATCGCATTTCGGATCCTTGTAGATTCGAGGTTCGATTCTGGTAATTTTCACCTTTTTTAATATTCGAATTTTGTTAAAACCTTTGTTTGATTTTCATTCCCAGCCATCCCTCATCTTTCATACATCACGAATATCCATTACCCATCGTTCGTATAACCATCTGATCTCAGGAACCCGTAAATTAATTATAGATCCGTTTTGAAACCCTAATTCAACCCGAAACTGACTACCGTGCCAAATCGAAAACTACTCGTGCGTTTTCGCTGAATTTTGGATATGTTCTTTATAACACTATGTTCTAACTCTTGTTAAAATTTGAGCTTAATCGGAATTGAATTGCTTAGGTTTCTGTCGACACCTACTCAGTGTATTTGTGGGTAGAATTTAGAGATTATCGTTCATAATTCATAGTTGTAATTTGGATTGAATCTATAATAGTTGACATGTGTTTGATTCATAGCTTCCGCATATTGAGATCGCTTCAGACTCGCAGAATCCAAGTTTGAATTTTCAAACTTTCGGATGTCTAACACCTCACCGAATAAAGCTTACGTGTCGCTGCACTCTTGCACAACAAAAACGGCTACAATCCAAGAAGTCAAGGTTAGGTGAAGGTGGACATCCCTTCCTGATTCTTGTAGGCTGACACGCCGAATTATCCGAAAATTAAGGAACACGCAACCTCTTCTCTCTCAACGAGAAGTAGGGTTCCTTACTATAAATAGAAGGAGTTACACACACACTAAAGTAACGCACGTACAAACAATTCAAACATACTACTCGCAAGAACTCTAGCAAAATATCTTACATTCCTTTAGTTCTTTCGAAACGCTTCACATTAGTGTGTCCTCAAAAAACTTGCTTTGTTGAGTATAGCAACTACTTTCTTTCTAGGTTCAACCGCTTATATCCAAAGCATAGCTTCGAGAATCCTTATCCCTTTACTAGTGATCTTCATTATAAAGGATTCTCATCTACGATAACCTAAAAACCCCAAAACTATGTCTATTATGTTAGATTGAGTTGTAAGGTTGTAAAGTCTTTGTAGCAAAGTTTGTTATTGTAAGGCTTCTCGAGAGCCCGTGAAATCTCTGAGGATTCAAGTGCAAGTTTGTTACTAGCCTTGAATCACTTCCCCTTGGAAGTATAAAACAAGGGATACCGAGTGAAGGTATTCATCCCATCATGGATAGAGTGGACGTAGGAGAGGTGCTCCGAACCACTATAAATTGTTTCTCTTTATTGTTAAGTTATTTATTGCTTTGATTATTCGCATACACACACTCACCTTTTTAATATTAACAAGATTTTAATTTGAAAGAAAAGCTTTAAAGACTCACCACATTCCGCACATCTTTCACACGAGCGAGAAGCTTCGAAAGCCTCACTAGCATTCGAAACGTCTACTCAGATAAAAGGACGAAAAACGAAAGAGAAGTCAAACACTTCTCAATACACGTATTCACCCCCCCCTCTACGTGTATTAGTCACTTTCAGGACCAACAAGTGGTATCAGAGTAGGGGTTCTAACAGACCTATATTTCTGAATACTGGTAGCACGAAAGCGCTATAGTAGGTCTACCTGAACCGATCTATCTAAATTTGCATAAAAACCTCACTCACTGCATATTGCATTTTTCTAATCTCTTTTTCAAGATGTCTTCCTCAGCACAGCTTCCTCAGTTCTCGATCGAGGGCTACACCATATGGAGCTTCTGTGTGGAGTCCCATCTCGCTTAACTTCATGACCGCATGCATGAAGTGATCGAGAAAGGACCCATCATAATCATGAAATGCCTATTGACGAACCGTGAAACGGAGAAACCCGTCGACTTAGACAGCAACCCAGTTGACGAGGAAGAAAGCGCCTCCACCGATGTCTATGTCATGAAGCCAAGAGAGGAATTTACGGCCAACAATTTCAAAGTTGATAATCTACATCGTGTGGCGTGCAACGTGATCCAGTCAACCATCTCTGACGTCTATCTTCCAAGAATCATGAAATGCAAAACGGCGAAGGAGATGTGGGAAACTCTTACCCTAATCTCACAGGGTACAGAGAAAATCAAGGAAAACAAGCTCTCTGTACTAATGCAAGAGTTCGAAGCTCTCACGATGAAACCTAATGAGAGCATGGAGTCTTTCGAGACTCGGGTGTTAGGGATCACCACTACGGTGGCTTCCCTAGGTAGACATCTCACCTTCAAGGAGATCAATCAAAAGGTGGTTTGAGCTCTGTATGGAAAGTGGCAGACCATGAAGGAACTCTTCCTTTCACAAAAGGAACTGGGGACGATGTCTCCAGAAATGATGTTCTCCGAATTTAAGGTAATTGAGTTCGACCTAGCCAAAAAGGCGCTTCGTGAGAATGAGGAGGAGCTTCCGACAAAACCAAAGAATTTGGCTTTCAAAACCACTTCAGAGACCACCACCACTGAAGCCGATGTCTCTAACAACGATGTTGTTGAGATGTCAAGAGAGGAGCTGGAGGAGTACGCTCTCTATCGTTAGAGGGTTCAACAACTCCAATGCTAGAGTGGTCAAATATAAAAGGTTCTATAAAGCTCAAGGCCAAGGCTCGCGCTTCGCCCCATGAGATGGAAAGAGGGATGAGAGAGCCACAGCCATCCCTAGAGATAAGGCTCATATCGAATGCTTCGAATGCCACAAAATGGGTCACTATCGAAGTAAGTGCCCGAAGCTCTCAATAAAAGAGGACGAGGTCAAAGCTCGTCGTGAAGATAGCCGTCGTGCTCTAGTAGCCGACGCTCCCGTTGAATCCAAAAAGTCCATCGACCATGATGAAGATCAGTTCACTGATGATGAATACGATTATGGTTGCATGGCAATAGAAGCTGAAATGAAGGAGGTAAATATTCCTGAACCTAATACTTTTCCATTATCACTAGGTAGTGAATATGGTGACGGTGAGGATGAGGCTTTCAGCTTGGAAAGTGATCTCTTTGATGACTATTTAGAGTTGCTCAAGAATCACGAATCCTTGCAGGAAGTTCTCATTCAGTTCAGAAAAAAGAACGACAGATTAGCCAATACACTCAAGTCCAAATAAAAGGACATATTCGAGTTGACGACTAAGTTCGATGACCTTCTTGAACGTCACCAATGTACCATATCCACTTCCAAGGAACACAAAGCCACTCTCGATCGTCTCAATAGCGCCTCTGTAGCTATTAAAACAATTGAAAGTTCTTTCAAACCCTCAAAAAGTTTGAAAGGAATTGGCTTTGGTTCCACCTTCACAGCTTCATCCGATGCTAGTACCGAAGCGTTGATGAAAAGCTCCAAAGCTGATCAACACGCTACTAGCAAAGGAAAATAGAGAGTCGGGTTTGTGGCTAAAACTTCAAGGCAAGCTTCCAAAGCGCCTTCGAAGGTTCAACCTGACGCTTTGAGAAAGTCAAAGACTGGGAAGCCTAAACGCTCTAAATGTAATTCAAAGCGTGTCCAGTCTTCGACAATTCCGAAGCGTCAACAAGAGCGTAAAGCTGACTTGAATAACTTCACATCTCATGGAGGAACTCAAGTATGCTTTATCCCTGACGCTTCACATAACTTTCATGATCGAAATCTCATCGATCATTGTACACAAAGTGAAAGCACTCCTTCACGCTCTCAGAGAAGGATGAACCGTAAGCGCTTTCACTATTACACACACGATTACACTCAGGGTTTTCCTATTAAACAAAGCCCTATTTGTTTCGTTCAGGATCTCGAGAAAGGAGTCACTCTCTCGGTGAGTCCAACTCGAGTTTCCAAAACCACTAACATCAAGTAACCCAATGCAAATTGGGTACCTAAAAAATGTTGATCTCTTAGATCAAAGGGGCGAACTCAAAAAATGCAGACAAGAGGAAGGAAGAAGCTGCTTGGTACCTAGACAGTGGATGTTCACATCACATGACAGGTGAACAATCCTTCCTCGACGAGTTTATCATAAAGCCGGGTCCAGATGTAATTTTTGGTGATGATGCAAAAGGCATCACCATAGGATACGGTACTTTTTGCGTTGGAAATATGAGACTTCCTAATGTCTCATATGTCCAAGGCCTTAAACATAATTTACTTTCCATTTCTTAGTTCTGTGATAACGGGTTCGTGGTAGAGTTTATCTCTAACCAGTGTGTTGTCAAGAACAAAGTGTCTATGCAGGTTGTTCTTACAGGTACTCGAAGGCAAAATGTGTATGTAGCCAACTGGAGCAGCTGCGAAGTCAGAACCTGCCTCAGCGAGATACACCTCGGAGATTGGATGGTCATGGCATCGTCGCCTCAACCATTTGAACTTCAAAACTATGAACAAAATCTCCCGAAAGAGTCTTGTTCGAGGTATTCCTAATGAAGTCTTCAACAAGGATATTGTGTGCCAAGCCTGCCAAGAAGGCAAGCAGATCAAGAAGTGATACAAACCTTCGTAAATCCGTAATTCAACACGCACGCGGAATACCCGAATTGAAAATAAACCGATGGATATCTCAATATACCTAAAGTCTAATCCCACAAATGATATAAAATCGGCCTAAACCCCTACCCAGTGATGATCGCCTAGTCACACGGAGATGATGAATGACACACAATGAGATTTGATTAGCTCGTTGATTCGCCGACAAAAGAATTCATCTTGGAACAATCAAGAGAACTCGAATAACTCTCAAGAGAGAATAAAACTCACAATTATGATTAATGATAGATGATTTTCGGCCATTACATAAGTTTCCTATTTATAGTGCAAATTAACCTATCTAGACCTAGTCAAACTAGGAAATAACTTAAGCAAAGTCAAAGTATGGTCCAACCCACTTAATTAACATTACAAAGCCCAAAAAGAAAGCCTTTTAAGGCACAAAACGTGGGCTGCAAATTAAACACACGAAATTAAAACAAAATTCTTTAATCTTCAGCCCGAACACTCTCGATGAAATTGATAACTCGCGGGCTGTCCAGTCCGCCTTCTCCAATGGGCTTCTTCATCAACTCTTGAGACCAAACCTCTTGAATCAAGCCTTGCAAAGCTTCCTTGAACTTCTTAGCTCGAGCTCTTGTCACCGGCCCACTTGGAACACGAACGGGATCTTGACTCCATGATTCTTGGACTCCATATCATTTGGCACCAGAGCCAGGTCGTCGATTCTAGGCATTCAGGTTTTTCGTATCTCTCTTTTTATTTTCGTTCGTGTCTTTTATCCAGTTTTCGTTGTGAGTCGAATTGAGCCACGTCAATTTTTATTGATTTCTTCGTTCGTGTCGTATATCTGAATCGAGTCGCTTATTGCGTTCATTCGTTGAATCGAATTCACATTAAAAAAAAAAAAAAAAAAAAAAAACTATTTCGTGTTCCAGATTTATGTTTGTTCGTTGCTGCAAAAAAAAAAAAAAGGTGACGTTTGTTTATTGTTTATTGAACAATACAGATCCGTTCTAGTGTGTTAATCTGAAGGAGAAAGTTTGTTCGATTTGCTCTTCTAATTAAGGGATATTTGATTTGTTTCCTTTCTTTCGTTAATTTGTTTCCTTAGATAAGAGAAGTCCATATTCTGCATCTTCTAATTGATCGAGTCGTTTGTTGCTTCGTTTCTTCGTGTCATTCGTAGAGTTGAAGTTTTAGCTAATTGTCGTTTCTTGATTGGGTTTTGAGTGATTCTTGCGTTGGGGAGTAGTGGTGTCTTCATTTTCTTCGAGTTTCGTCAGTAAAACTTAAAACGAGCGTATCTTTTGATCTACTTAGCTGATTTTTCTCCATAATACCTTTTCAGAAACGTCTCGACGAGACCAAGAGGTTAACACCGCTAAGCTTTGTTCGGTTCACGTTTAGGGCCAAAAAC
This sequence comes from Mentha longifolia, assembly GCA_001642375.2. Lineage (NCBI taxonomy): Eukaryota > Viridiplantae > Streptophyta > Magnoliopsida > Lamiales > Lamiaceae > Mentha > Mentha longifolia. The sequence continues at coordinate 8,812,992 of CM038120.1, read as the reverse complement.
AGTCGTTTGAAGGTGATACCGTCCAGTTGAAAAAAAATAAAATTCTGAAATTCCTTTAAGTGTTTTGTGGTATGTTGATAAGAGTTCAGTGGTAGATTGAGGGAATTTGAGTGCTCTTATGAGAGACTTGAGTGGAAAAAGGCAAGAGAGGTGAGACTATTATAAGGTAAAAGCCATTGATATTGAGTGATACACGAGCGCTGAGTGAATCATTGTTGAGTGATACACGAGTGATTGTGAGGTGGTGAGGCCTTGTTTTAACTAACCTTTTCTTCTTCTTTGTTTTTGTGTTAAAAAAAAATAATAAAAAAAAAATAAAAAAAAATAGGTATGTCGGGAAAGGACGGTAAAGATGGAGCCGGTCATAACCAGCCGGAAGATCAACCTGTCGGCGATCCAAACAATAAGCTCTTGTTTGATGCATTGAAATCAGAGTTGGCCAAGATAATGAGAGCTGAGTTGGAGGAGGTGCATGCGAGGATCAATGAGGTTAAACAAAGCAAGCAGTCTGAGTCACCTCATAGCAGCGGACGTAGAGGTGGATAGGGTAATCGAGGTAGAGTTAATGACAGAGGTCGAGGGTATGTTCCATATAGACAGCCAGTATATGATTATTATAAGGAGTAGACAGACCTCAAAGTTGATCTAGATAGCCATGGTGGATATAGAGGATGGAGCAGAGAGGATAATAATCTGAACAACATCAAGTTAAATATTCCTTTGTTCCAAGGGAAGAATGATCCGGAGGCTTATCTTGAGTGGGAGAGGAAGGTTGAGCTGCTGTTTGAAGCTCAGAATTATTCTGAGTTGAAGAAGGTGAAGTTGTCAGCACTTGAGTTTTCGGATTATGCCCTTGTCTGGTGGGACCAGTTGGTGAAGAATCAGAGGAGAAATGAAGAGGGACCTATTCAGACTTGGCATGACATGAAGGTTATTATGAGGAAGCGATTTGTCCCAGCTCATTACTACAGAGAGCTGTACAATATGCTTCAGACTTTGAGACAAGGGTCTAGAAGTGTGGATGAGTACTTCAAGGATATGGAAGTAACCATGATTCGCGCCAATATTAAGGAGGATAGCGAAGCGACAATGGCACGATTCTTGTCTGGTCTAAGTTGGGAGATTCGAAATATTATGGAGCTACAACCTTATCTTGAATTGGATGAGATGGTACACAATGCCATCAAGATAGAGAACCAGCTCAAGAGGAGGGGAGCAGCGCAGCAGAATCAGCCCACTGTCAGGCAGAGTCAGAGCAATTGGAAGCAGTTCCAAACCGCTGCGAGTGGTTCCTCGACAAAAGGGAACGGGAACCAATGGAAGAAGGAGGATTGGCCGAAAGAAGAGAATAAGTCATTTGTGAAGACACGATTAGATTTTGTGAGTTCCGCAACTCAAGATAAAACATCAGTGCCTGAAACTCGTTGCCCGAATCGGAGAGTGATGATCATTAGAGAGGGAGAGGTAGTGACGGATGAAGAGGCTGATGACCCGGAGATGCCGGCTTTGGAAACTGACACTGACACTGAGGAGGAAGAAGAGATCATACCACCGGTGGGACGCATTTATGTTGCAAGGAGGGCTTTGAGCGTCCAAAATTATGTGGACGAATTGGTGTAGCGAGAGAACATTTTTCACACGCGATGTCAAGTGAAAGATCAGTTATGCAGTGTCATCATAGATGGAGGGAGCTGTACCAATGTGGCTAGTACAGCCATGGTTCGAAAATTGGCGCTACCTGTGTTGTCCCATCCGAAGCCGTACAGATTGTAGTGGCTGAATGAAACGGGCATTGTCAAGGTTACAAAGCAAGTGAAGGTTCCGTTTAGCATCGGGAAGTATATGGATGAGGTTGTGCGTGATGTAGTTCCGATGCAGGCAAGCCACATCCTGTAGGGATGGCCTTGGCAGCTTGATCGGTGAGTGACTCATGATGGTTTCACCAACAAGTACTCTTTCGAGTATAATCACAAGAAGGTGTCACTAGTTCCGCTCACTCCGAAAGAGGTGTTTGAAGATCAAGTTCTGTTGCAAAAGGAGGCGGATGAGTTGAAATTGAAAGGGCAAAAGGTGGAGAAGGTAGAGAATAAGGAGAAGGGAGTTGTGCAGAAATCGTGTTTGGCGAGGGCGAGTGATCTGAAGTTGGTGGTTCAGGAGAAGAGGCCCTTGATTGTACTTTTGTACAAGGAGAAATTTTTATCTACTAACGATCTAGACTCTCTTCCCCCTTCTATTTCTTTTGTGTTGCAGGAATTTGATGATGTCTTTCCCGAAGAAACACCTTCAGGCTTACCACCAATTCGAGGGATAGAGCATCAGATTGATTTTATACCAGGTGCGACACTTCCAAATAGGCCAGCTTATCAAACCAATCCGGAGGATACGAAGGAATTGGAGAGGCAGATTGGAGAGTTGTTGGCAAAGGGGCACGTGAGGGAGAGTTTGAGTCCTTGTGCAAATCCTGTACTACTTGTGCCGAAGAAGGACTCGACGATGAGGGTGTGTTGTGACTGCCGAGCCATCAACAACATAATGGTAAAGTATTGACATCCCATCCCTCATTTAGATGATATGCTTAATGAATTGCATGGCTTTTGTGTGTTTTCCAAGATTAATTTGCGTAGTGGCTATCATCAGATTAGGATTAAGGAAGGAGACGAATGGAAAACTGCTTTTAAGACAAAACTTGGTTTGTATGAGTGGCTGGTTATGCCTTTTGGTTTGACTAATGCTCCTAGTACGCTTATGTGTCTTATGAATCATGTTTTGCATGCTTACATAGGCAGATTTGTTGTGGTCTATTTTGATGATATTCTAGTATATAGCAAGAGTCATGATGAGCATGTGGGGCATTTGAGGTATGTTTTAGATGTACTTAGGAAAGAAAAGTTGTATGCTAACCTAAAGAAGTGCATATTTTGTACGGACAAGCTTATTTTTCTTGGTTTTGTTGTTAGTGCACAGGGTGTACAGGTTGATGAGGAGAAAATACGAGCTATCCAAGAGTGGCCAAGTCCGAAGAGCATTGGAGATGTTAGAAGTTTTCATGGACTTGCTAGCTTCTATAGGCGATTTGTGCCACATTTCAGCAGTGTTGCAGCCCCGTTGACTGAAGTGATAAAAAAGAATGTGGAGTTTTATTGTGGAGAAGATCAAGAAGAGGCGTTTCAGCTTTTGAAGAACAAGTTGACACACGCCCCAGCATTATCTGTTTCTAACTTTTGTAAATCTTTTGAGATTGAATGTGATGCTTCTGGTGTTGGAATTGGTGCAGTTTTGATGCAAGAGGGGCGGCTCGTTGCGTACTTCAGCGAGAAGCTAAGTGGACCGACGTTGAGCTACCCAACATACGATAAGGAGCTGTACGCTTTGGTGAGGGCTTTGAACACATGGCAGCATTACTTGTGGGCTAAGGAGTTCGTCATTCACACCGATCATGAGTCGTTGAAGCACTTGAAGGGGCAGCACAAGCTGAACAAGAGGCATGCTAGGTGGATGGAGTTCATTGAGACGTTTCCATACGTCATCAAGTATAAGCAAGGTAAAGAGAATGTGGTGGCTGATGCACTTTCTCGAAGGTATGCCTTGATCTCTACTCTAGATGCTAAGTTGTTTGGTTTTGAGTGCATCAAGAGTCTTTATGTGAGTGATGATGATTTTGGTGAGATTTATCGAGCATGTGAGAAATCTGCTAGTGGAGAGTATTTTAGGCATGATGACTATCTGTTTAGGAAGTGTAAGTTGTGTGCTCCTAGATGCTTTTTACGTGAATTACTTTTGCTCGAGTCTCATGGTGGGGGTTTAATGGGACATTTTGGTATTGCTAAGACCTTAGCTGTTTTGCATGAACATTTCTTTTGGCCTCATATGAAACGTGATGTTGAGAGAATCTGTGGTAGATGTGTTACATGTAAGTAAGCTAAGTCTAGAGTGAGTTCCCATGGTCTGTATACACCATTGCCTATTCCTGATGTACCTTGGATTGATATATCTATGGATTTTGTGTTAGGTTTGCCTAGGAGTAAGCGTGGTTGAGATTCCATCTTTGTGGTTGTTGATAGATTTTCTAAGATGGCACATTTCATTCCATGTCATAAATCTGATGATGCATCTCATGTGGCTGATTTGTTCTTTAAAGAGGTCGTTAGATTGCATGGCATGCCTAGGACTATTGTTTCTGATGAGCTACTTTTGGAAGACTTTGTGGGGTAAGTTGGGTACTAAACTCTTGTTTTCTACTACTTGTCATCCACAAACTGATGGTTAAACTGAAGTAGTTAATAAGACTTTATCTACTTTGCTTAGAGCTATCATTAAGAAGAACATCAAGTCTTGGGAAGAATGTTTGCCTCATGTTGAGTTTGCATATAATCGTTCTGTTCATTGTGCTACTCAGTTTTCACCTTTTGAGATTGTCTATGGCTTTAATCCTTTAACTCCATTAGATTTATCTCCTTTACCTGAGCATGAGCATACTGATCTTGATGGCCTAAAAAGGGCTGATTTTGTGAAACATATTCATGAGAAAGCAAAGATGAACATCGAGAGGCGAACAGAGCAGTACGCCAAACAAGCCAACAAAGGGCGTCGACACGTTGTGTTTGAACCCGGTGATTGGGTGTGGCTGCATATGCGTAAGGAAAGGTTTCCGTTGCAAAGGTGTTCGAAGTTGCTATCTCGAGGCGATGGACCTTTTCAAGTGTTGGAGCGCATTAATGACAATGCCTACAAATTGGACTTGCCCGGTGAGTATAATGTTAGTGCTACATTTAATATTACTGATTTGAGTCCTTTTGATATAGGTGACGACTTGGATTTGAGGACAAATCATCTTCAAGAGGAGAGGAATGATGGAGTCCAAGAATCATGGAGTCAAGATCCCGTTCGTGTTCCAAGTGGGCCGGTGACAAGAGCTCGAGCTAAGAAGTTCAAGGAAGCTTTGCAAGGCTTGATTCAAGAGGTTTGGGCTCAAGAGTTGATGAAGAAGCCCATTGGAGAAGGCGGAATGGACAGCCCGCGAGTTATCAATTTCATCGAGAGTGTTCGGGTTGAAGATTAAAGACTTTTGTTTTAATTTCATATTTAATTTGCAGCCCACGTTTTGTGCCTTAAAAGGCTTTCTTTTTTGGCTTTGTTATGTTAATTCAGTGGGTTGGACCATACTTTGACTTTGCTTAAGTTATTTCCTAGTTTGAGTTGGTCTAGATAGGTTTATTTGCACTATAAATAGGAAACTTATGTAATGGCCGAAAATCATCTATCATTAATCATAATTGTGAGTTTTATTCTCTCTTGAGAGTTATTCGAGTTCTCTTGATTGTTCCAAGATGAATTCTTTTATCGGCAAATCAATGAGCCAATCAAATCTCGTTGTGTGTCATTCATCGTCTCTGTGTGACTAAGGTGATCATCACTTGGGGTATAGGGGGTTTAGGCCGATTCTATATCATTTGTGGGATTAGACTTTAGGTATATTGAGATATCCATTGGTTTATTTTCAATTTGGGTCTTCTGCGTGCATGTTGAATTACGGATCTATGAAGGTTCGTATCAAGAAGTCCTTTCAAAGCATCGAGGGACATGGTTCATCCCAAATTCTAGAGCTCCTGCACATGGATCTCTTCGGTCCTATTTCACCAGTCACCTTCAGTGGGAGAAAGTATGCTCTTGTACGTGGGTACTAATTCTACTAAAAAAGAAAGATACGCTTCTGGAACTTCCAAAGCTCCTAAAGCAGTTGACAGTGGAAAAAGGATTGAATGTTGTAAAAATACGTTCCGATAAAGGAAGAGAATTCCTCAATCAATTCATTGAAGCGTATAGCACAGAGAATGAGATTCTACATCAGACTTTAGCAGCTCGTACTCCACATTAAAACGGCATTGCAGAGCGCCGGAACAGAACTATCAAAGAGGTTACACGTTCAATGCTCGCGGATGCCCAACTACTAAAAAAGGTTCTAGGGAGAAACACCTTTCACAGCATGCTATACCCAGAACCGCACTCTAATCAATACACGCCACGACAAAACCCCATATGAATTATGGAAAGGGAGAACTCCTACTCTCTCTCATTTACATATTTTTGGTTGCAAGTGTTTCATTCACAATAATGGTAAAACGCAATTGAGAGCGTTTGATAGCAAAGCCAATACGGGGATATTTCTTGGATATTCTCCTACAAGCAAAGCTTATCGCGTCTACAATTGTCAAACTCTTGTTGTGGAAGAAACACCACATGTTGTTTTTGATGAAGCTGCTTTCAAGACTTCGCAGATACAGGTAAATGCTGAAAGCATGAACGCTGGAACTGGAAGTGTAATTAAGACTCCGGAAGCATCTTCCAGACCAATTACGTGCTCCATCTCGAAGCAAACAGATCTAGTGGACGCTTTAGTAGAAGAAGAGATTGAAGACGAAGTTGAAGCAATGGAGCAGGATCTCAATAAGCTCTCTCTCGATAAGCGGGAACCAAACTCTAGAATAGCTGATCCTCTGACCTCATTGGTTCCAAACAGTGAGGAAGCTCCATCCAGTCTAGTGGTCTGTGATCAAGGGAATGGTGATGATCACACACCACGCTCCAAGGAAGATGATATGGAGGCTCTCAACCAGAAGAAGCTTTGGTTGAGGTATCATCCCCAAGAAGGTGTTCTAGGTGACCCCAGCCAGGACGTCAGGACTAGAAGTACCTTATTTCATGGTGAGAGTTGCCTGTTTAGTTGCTTCCTAGCAAACACCAAACCCTCATCGGTGGAGGATGCTTTAAACGATTCAAATTGGATAACTGCCATGGAAGAGGAGCTGAATGAGTTTGCAAGGAATGGCGTTTGGTACCTAGTGGATCGACCCTCTCATCAAAGCATCATCGGTACCAAATGGTTCTTCAAGAATAAGACCGACGAAAGTGGCAACGTCATTCGCAACAAAGCTCGCTTGGTCGCAAAAGGATATTGTCAGGAGGAAGGCATCAATTTTGATGAAACCTTCGCTCCCGTTGCTCGTCTCAAAGCCATCAGGATGTTCCTTGCATATGCCGCATCCAAGAAGCTCAAAGTGTATCAAATGGATGTGAAGAGTGCCTTCCTCAATGGAGATTTGAAGGAGGAAGTGTACGTCGAACAGCCCCCAGGCTTTAAAAAGAGTGATCAAGTGTACCGGCTCATCAAAGCAGTGTATAGCCTCAAGCAAGCTCCCAGAGCGTGGTACGGGACTCTTTCAAACTTCCTAGTTGAAAGTGGATTTCAAAAAGGGAAGGTAGATCAAACCCTCTTCACTATCAATGACGGTGAAGACATGCTTTCGGTACAAATTTACGTCGATGACATTATCTTTGACTCTCCAATTCAAACCTTGAGTGATAAATTTGTGGGCTTGATAAAGAGAAAGTATAAGATGTGCATGATGGGGCTGATGACATGTTTTTTGGGATTGCAAGTGAAGCAAACGAGTTGTGGAATCTTCATCAATCAAGCCAAGTATACTCGTGATATGCTCACTAAGTTTGGTGTTTAAAATTGCAAAAGCGTCAAGATTCCAATGAACACAAACTTCAAGATAGATCCAGACTTGGATGGCAAGTCAGTCGACGCTACGGATTATCATATGTTGATTGGCTCTCTACTATATCTTACAGCTAGCCGACCTTACATCACTTTTGCTGTAGGTGTCTGTGCTAGATTTCAAAGCAATCCGAAGCAAAGCCATTTGGAGGGAGCTAAGCGCATTCTTCGATACCTTAAAGGGACCATCAACTTAGGCCTTTGTTATCTGGCGGAAGATGATCTCACGCTTAGTGGCTACTCCGATGCCGATTTCGGTGGATGCAAAGTTGATAGGAAATCAACAAGTGGGACATGTCAATTCATTGGCAACAAGTTGGTTTCGTGGTTCTCAAAGAAACAAACTAGTGTTGCCACCTCTACCACCGAAGTGGAATACATGGTTGTGGGAAGCTGTTGTTCACAAATCCTTTGGCTAAAGCAACAATTGAAGGATTATAAAGTGGAATGTTCGGAGGTTCCAATTTATTATGACAACACAAGCACAATTTCCATCACCCACAATCCCGTGCTTCATTCAAAATGTAAGCATATTGAAATTTGCCATCATTTTATTCGGGATCATGTGGAGAAGCAAGATGTTAAGGTGGAAAAGATTCCAACTGAGGATCAGAAAGCGGATATTCTTACCAAGCCGCTTCCTCAAGCACGTTTCGACAAATTATGCCTATAACTAGGGTGCTAGACCCTGGTGAGGAGAAGGTGGAGTAAAGGTGGATAAAGCAAAGCGTGTTCCCTACCACTCTCACGCTTTCCTTTATGGGAAAGATTGTTGGGATAATTGGTTAAGGGGGAACCGTTCTTTGCAAGTGGTGTGAAAGAGAAGACTTTAACTCCCCTAATCAGGGATGATAATTAAACCGAAGGGATGGAGTTCCCTTTAGGAGCATCGACCTCTACACACTTCCACAGTTTTTGTGAAAGCGCGGTTGGGTGCTCTTCTTTGATGAGTTAATCTTGGATTAATTTGATTAAGGTTGTTACTCGTGCCACGGTATTCGTAAAACTTGTTCCGTCTTGTCAGAGCGGTGCACAAGTGGTACCTTGTGGATCTCTTGAGAGTCCAGCTTTTAAGCTTTAGAGTTTGGTACAATCTTGAGTTCCATTCCCAAATTCTTAAAACCCTTTCAGCTGAAGAAACATGAAAGCGTTGAGTTGATGATCCTTTTCGAGTTAACATACACATACGTAATTTTTGGGACGTACTGTATGGAGTAGCTTGAATGATTCTCACTCAACTTTCACAAGCTTTCATGGTGGAAGAGCAGCCAGAAGCGCAAAGCATGCTGAAGATCTTCACCACTGCTGATTGTGAAAGCCTCATTTGTTTTGAGTAATGTGAAGCACCAACTTTACAAAGGTTAGTGTCTATTCTCGAGAATCTCGCTTCATGAAAATATGAGATAGTTTGCCATAGTAAAGAAGTGAATTCATAGATCTTTCATGAATGATGTGAATCTCATGTCAAAATGGTATATCCCTAGTAAAGTATGAGGCCACTACCCTTTTAATACTCTATATTTTTTATGTACATATATATTAGAAGTATTTCTTTCATCACCTTCCTTATCATTCTCGCCATTTCTGCAAAAATTTTCAAGTTCTAAAACTCACAGAACTCTCTCTACTAAATCCTTTTTCTTACAGAACTTCAAGATGGTTAATGCAAAATGGCAACCTGCTCCTAGAAGCCGCTACGGAGAGTTTGTATATACGGAGGCTCAAGTCGATCGTGATTTATTGACCGATGACGGAATTATCAAGAGAGCAATCCTAAATTCCGGCCTGGAGAATCTTTTCTTCCATCATCCCAAGTACATCAATCCGGTAGGGGTTGTCTAGTTCCTCTCCAACTTGAACTCGGAAACCCTAGCTACCAAAATCTCACTGCAACAGTTCAATAAATACGGCATGGTTCGCTCGGTGGCGACAGAAACCCTAGAGCTCGACGCTCTATTCCAAGATTTTGTCCCTATTCCTAACTCTGGGGAAGATCCGGAGTCTGCTGGAGATCCGGATGTCCAGAAGGAGTTCAGGCGCTTCACAATGGATCCACGCGCCATCTTCGTCCGCAAGCAGTCGAAGGCAACATCGCTTCGACCGCCCTTCGACAACATGATCAACATTGTGACAAACTGCCTACTTTGTCACCGGTAGCTAGTCCACCATCACGGAATAGAAGTCATCTTCTGTCGGCGCTCTGTGATACCGTGATCAACCGGATGCTTTACAACTGGAGAACATGGTTTGTAAAGCAGCTGGTTGAGGCCAGCAAAGCCGTCCGAGAAGTGAAGGATGGGAATACAAAGGCTAACTTGAGTTTCTTGGCACACTCAAGTATGGGATGAGGATCACTTATTTCTTCGAGGCGTCCTGGTCTGCTCAAGAATGGCCCGTGGAAAGCAAGTACACTCATGTGCTTTTCACGAAGGCGCTTCTAGGCGACGAGTTTGGAACTGACGCCTCTCCCGCTTCGGACATTGAATATACTAGTGCCGAAGCGTTGATATTGAAGAAGGAGGAGGAGAAGAGAAGGAAGAAGGGTCGAAAAGGCCCAAAGAACCGAAAGCGCCGCCGAGTGTCATAGAAATCAGTCCTTTCCACGGCAGGGAAGCGTGGACTGATAGATGAAGATGACGAGGAAAGCGCCGCTTCCTCTAAGATATTCTTATCGACGTATCAATCAAGTTCATCACCCTCATTTCTGTGTTATTCATCGTCCTCATGTGACCAAAGCGATCTCTATTTGGGGTATAGGGTGTTTCAGTAGATCTATATCATTTATAGGATTAGACTTTGGGTATATTGGGATATTCCATTCTTTATCCAGCGAATCAACGAGTCAATCATCCCTCGTTGTGTGTCATTCATTGTCCCCATGTGACTATGGCAACTGTCTCTTTGGGGTATAGGGAGATTAATTCTGGCCTATATCATTTACAGGGTTCGATCGTAGATATATTGGGATATCCATCCTATCTTTTATTTTTAGTTTATTTATTTAAGTTGCATTCGATTTGATCAATGGAGTTGACTAGCGTTGTTGAGGCAACTGTCTCTTTGGGATATAGGGAGATTAAATCTGGCTTATATCATTTAGAGGATTCGATCTCAAGGGTGTTAGTGGTCCATCTTATCTTTCGAGTTGTAGTGTTTTTTCTTACTTCTACGGCTTCCGATTTTGGGCTACCTATCTGCGTCAGCATCTCTTGCTCGACGAAGATCGTATCATTTGGTATCAGAGCCTAGGATTTTTTTTTCCTTTTTTTTTTATTTATCATGTAATTTTGTTTTTCTTTAAAAAAAATGAAAAAAAAAAGAAAAAAAAAAAGGTGAAAAAAAACAAAAAAAAGACCGAAAAAAAAAGTTTGGTTTGATTTGAACAGGTTGCTCATTGAGGAAGCATTAAAGGCACGATTACTCGACCCTACGATTTGAGGACAAATCGTCTTCAAGAGACGGGGAATGATGCAAGCCTGTGATAGTGGATTCAAGCTTGTGGGTCAAGATTTGGAGATGATTTGGGCTCAAGTTTGAAGACAATATTTAAGAGATTTATTTTATATAATTTTTATTTTTATTTAGTGTGATATGTTGAAGATTTGTTTTCTTCTTTATTTTGGTATCAATTACCTTGTTTAGACTAGGGATTGATTTGTTACCCCTTAGGAGAAGATTTTGATTTGTTTCCATGTAAAAATTAGGTTTTTTGAAGCCTATAGATAAGGCCTATAGGGGGTGACAAAAAGAACACCTTCGTCTTGAATATCAATAAAAATGTGAGATTTTATCTCCTTTATCCCATGGATATCTCGGTTCTCCGAGATATTCTTATCGACGTATCAATCGAGTTCATCACCCTCGTTTGTGTGTCATTCATCGTCCCCGTGTGACCAAGGCAATCTCTATTTGGGGTATAGGGTGTTTCGACATATCTATATCATTTATAGGATTAGACTTTGGGTATATTGGGATATTCCATTATTTATTTGGTGAATCAACGAGTCAATCATCCCTCGTTGTGTGTCATTCATTATCCCCGTGTGACTACGGCAACTGTCTCTTTAGGGTATATGGAGATTAATTCTAGCCTATATCATTTAGAGGGTTCGAACGTAGGTATATTGGGATATTCATCCTATCTTTTTTATTTTTAGTTTATTTATTTTACTTCTATGGCTTCCGATTTTGGGTTACGTATCTGCGTAGGCATCTCTTGCTCGACAAGGATCGTATCATTTGGTATCAGAGCCTAGGATTTTTTTTTCTTTTCGTTATTTATCATGTAATTTTGTTTTTCTTTAAAAAAAAGTGAAAAAGAAAAAAAGAAAAAAAAAAGGTGAAAAAAAAATGAAAAAAAAAGACCAAAAAAAAAAGCAGTTGGCGGTCGTATTTGCATTCGAGAAGTTTCGCTCCTATTTGTTCGGAAGCAAGACCATTGTGTTCACTGATCATGCCGCACTAGAATACCTCATGGCCAAGAAAGACAGCAAGCCTAGACTCATCCATTGGATTATATTACTGCAGGAATTTGATATTGAAATAAAGGATAAGTCGGGGGTGCAAAACTTTGTGGCAGATCATTTAAGCAAAATTGTGAGGGAAGATCCAGAGCCCACGATAAAAGAAACTTTCCCTGAAGAAGAGCTATATCAGGTCAAGACGCTGGAACCTTGGTACACAGATTTGGTTAACTTCTTGACCACGAAAGAGTTTCCTGAAGGAATGAGCGCTTATTAAAGAAACAAAATCAAGACTGAGAGTTAAGGCTACATCTGGGACGAGCCTTACTGTTTAGTATGTTTTGTGTGAATTTTCTAGTGTTTTGAGAGTCGTTTTTAGTTTCTTTTGGGTTCGTCTTTCTTGTTATTATCTTGTGTTTTGTTACTACCATCACCACCGACTTGATATGCTATTTTCCTTATTTGTTTAGGTTTTTGAAGACCTATATATATGTAAACTCTTATGAATGAGGAGACTTTTGATTCCTTAGATTTTTAGCTTTCTAAAACCCTAGTTTAGTTTAGAGCATTGCTTTGGAAGATTGGGAATCTGGATTCAAGTTCTTGCAAGTTTAATTCAAGTTTTCGTTTTTTCTTTAGTTCCTCGTTCTTCGTTCGTTTAAATTCTCGTAAGTCTAGTTAAAATTCTTATATTAAATTTTAAGTGCTTTTCATGTTCTCTTGCTTTTATTTTTCTAAGATTCAAACTTTGTTTAGTTTTTTCTAGATTTAATTTAATAAGCATGTTTAGGTTTCTTTGCACTAGTGTAGATTTATTTGCTTTATTTATTGCTTTCTTTTCAATTCATGCCTAGGTAGATTTATTGCTTTTACATAGTTTTTAATCTCAAGGTTTAAGATTAATTGCTTTTAATTGTTTTCTTTTATTTTCAAGTCTAGATTAATTTTAATTGCTTTCTTTTATTTTAAAGCCTAGGACTTAATTCAAATCCAAAACCCCCCTGTTTTTACTTGCTTTCTTAGGGTAGATAATCGCACAATTGGCGCCGTTGCCGGGGAAAGCTTTAGGCGATTAATTGTGTGATTTTATTTTCTGTGTTTACTTCTTGTCTATTAAAAAAAAAAAAAAAACATATATATATTTTTGTTCTTGATTTTCTTCTTTTCCCGTTGGTGCGTTTGATCTGTTTGTTGAGTGTTGTGCATGTGAGGTACCCGAAGTCAAGACGAACTATTAGCACCTTACATTGACAACATCAACCGGAGAAAGGACATTCTGGCAGCAATTTCAACATTCAAGAAGGGAGGAGAATTCAAGAACTCCGACGATGAGTCTAGCGTTCTCGATATACCAATTGTTGAGGAAAGCTAGAGCATCAGTTGGAACAGCCGGTCGTGGTAGTAGATCCAGAGATGGCAGAGCTTCCGATTTGCCAATTTGGCAGACCCACAGTCATCACAGCTACGTCGGCGATTGCCCTGACTACTCCGGTCAGGGATCATGAGCTCAAACCGCAACATCAGAAGCTACTCCCCGAATTCCATGGCATGGAGAATGAGGACGCCTTGGATTTCATTGAGGAATTTTGCTTGATTGTCCACAACTTCCCATTTGGACAAATTACTGAGGAGCAATTGAGGATGAAGTGTTTCCCGTTAGCATTGAAGGATCAAGCAAAGACATGGTATCGCTCCCTTACACCCAATTCACTGACCACCTGGGGCGCTGTCTGTGAGAAGTTCATGCTTAAATTCTTCCCTAGTAAGAAAACATTTGAGCTCCGATCCCAGATTATGCATTTTTCCCAAGCACCTGATGAGGAATTCCATGAAGCTTGGGAGAGATTCCAAGGATTGCTGCAAAAGTGCCCACACCACAAGTTCGAGAATGAGATGCTGCAACAGTTCTTCTATGAGGGCCTCAATCGAACAACTCAGAATTTTGGTGGACAGTGCAGCAGGAGGAGACATTACTGAAAAAACAGCTAGGGAATCGACTGCAATTTTCGAGACTATGGCAAAGAGTTCACAAAGGAAGGCGTCTCGAGGATCAAACAGTGAGGGAAACATGGCTAGCATCGGTTCTGAGATGAAGAAACAAATGGCAGCGGTGCTTAGAAAGATGGAGGATCTCGAGATGAAAGCATTCTCCGCTCAACCACAAACGCCATCAACTCCTCCGGTGCAAATTCTCAAGCCCACCACACCTCCGGTTCAAAAAGTTGTCTCTTATGTTCAAGAGCCCGAAATAGAGGTGTGCGATGTTTGTCAACAACTGGGGCACCTTGCTGATTTCTGCCCGAACATGGGCAATTTTACTTTTGAAGGAGGAGCGGAAGTTTTTGCTGCACAAGGTTATCAACCTCAAGCACCTCCTCAACAAACTCAACCATGGTAAAATCAACAAGGAATGGGGTATCGACCGCAAGGGCAAGGTATGAATCAAAACTTTCAACAACGTCGCCAACCTTCCCCATACCCTCAAAACCAAACTTACTACACCCCATATCAACAATACCCACCTCAAAATCAACCCTACACCACACAAAACCATACCTACTACCCTCCTCAAAACCAACCATACTCATCACACCCACCTAAAAACCAAACTTACTACCCTACACAGCAACCCTATCACCCTCCACAATACCAACCCAACACTCGACCTCATCAAACTCCACCACCGCAACAACAACCCGTCTTGCCTAGTCCACCAGCTGTACTTGCCCTTCCGGCACCCCAAGCTCAAGATCCATTGGCGTCGGTGCTTTTGAGACAAGATAGTCAAGAGGCAACAATGAAGCGACTCGAGACGGCACTTGGGCAAATTTCTGGAACTTTGAATCAATTGCAGCAAGATGCACAATCCGGAAAGATCCCAGCTTAAGGCCTTCAACCGCATCAAGTTCAAGTAGTGACTGTTTTGAGGAACGGAAAATTTTTCGACAATAAAGTTGAAATTCCCGAGAGTTGTTCCTAGCGGGCCGCTGGTCCCCAGCGGGCTGCTGGGCCCCTGAAAAAAATTTGCCGAGAGCTGACCCCAGCGGGCCGTTGGACCTGGACGATTCTGGCGAGCAGGCTGTTTCGAAGCTTAATTCCGAGCTTCACAAATCTCCAAATCCGTATGTTCCTCCCATTCCATTCCTAAGTAGGCTCAAGAACAAGAAGCAAGATCAACAATTCGAGGACTTTTACAAGATGTTGTCTAAGGTGAATGTGAACTTGCCATTGCTCGATGTCATTAGAAATGTTCCGGCCTACGTTCGATTTTTCAAAGAGTTGGCATCAAAGAAGAGGAAGTATGAGGAGGTTGAGCAAGTGACCGTGTCGGAGGTTGCAAGTTCGATCATGCAAGAACCTCTACCTCAAAAGCAACGTGATCCGGGCAGTTTCGTCATCCACATTGCTTTGGGAAATGGTAAGCAAGCTTCAGGTATGTTGGATTTGGGTGCTGGAATAAATCTCATGCCTTATTCTATTTTTAAACAACTAGGGTTAGGTAATTTGAAACCCACTCGCATGACCTTGCAACTTGTTGATCGTTCTATTCGTTATCCTAAGGGAGTTGTTGAGGATATGTTGGTTTGTATGGGTGGGTTAATTATACTGGTTGACTTTGTTGTTTTAGAGATAGGGGAAGTCCATGAAGATGGTAAGGAGCACACACTCTTATTAGGTAGACCATTCATGGCCACTACTAACACTTTGATTGATATGAAGAATGGAACTATTAAGATGTCTGTGCTAGGAGAGGATGTGTCTTTTTCTATGCATAAGAATGTTATATCTTCGGCTAATCATAATGATAATTGTTCTTATATTGATATGATTGATGCCTTGGCTGAGAGTTCTTTTGTGCAGGGGAATGATGATGAGGTAAAGGAGGTGTTTTGGGGTTCCGGTGATGAGGAAGAATGGCAAAGAATGGAGCAAGATCTTGGATTATCCGTTCCACTTCCTTTACCTGAGACAACACCGGAGGAGAGGGAACAAATCAAGAAAGAGGAAGAGAAAGTAAAGTTGAAAGAGCTTCCATCACATTTAAAGTATGCCTTTTTGGAAAATGAGGAGCAGAAGCCGGTGATAATTTCAAGTTTGTTGAGCACGGAAGAAGAGGGTGATCTCCTTCAAGTTTTGAAAAAGAACAAGCTTGCTTTTGGTTGGAGCTTGGCGGACATTCGAGGAATCAGCCCTACCACATGCATGCATCGCATCAACCTCGAAGAAGGAGCTCATCCTAAGAGGGATGGTCAAAGGAGGCTCAAGCCAATTTTGATGGAGGTCGTGCGAAAGGAGATTTACAAGCTATTGGCAGAAGGAATCATCTATCCCATCGCCGATAGTGAGTGGGTCAGCCCGGTGCATGTTGTACCAAAGAAAGGAGGGATCACCGTTTCTACTAACGAGAAAAATGAGTTGGTGTCTACTCGTCCTGTTACTGGATGGAGGATGTGCATTGACTATCGGAAGTTGAATGCTTCCACCAAAAAGGACCACTTTCCTCTTCCCTTTATTGATCAAATGTTAGATAGATTAGCTGGACAAGATTTTTATTGTTTTCTTGACTGTTTGTCAGGCTACTATCAAATCGCCATAGCTCCGGAGGATCAAAAGAAGACGGCGTTTACAAGCCCATTTGGAACGTACGCATATCGGAGGATGTCCTTTGGACTCTGCAATGCACCGGGTACGTTTCAACGTTGTATGATGTCTATCTTTTCGGAGATGATAGGTGATTTTGTTGAGGTGTTTATGGATGATTTCTCTATCTTTGGTTCTTCTTTTCATGATTGTTTGAATAAGATAGAGAGCATTTTGGAGAGATGTATTGAGAGTGGTCTTACTTTGAGTTGGGAAAAGAGTCATTTTATGGTAAAAAGTGGAATTGTCTTGGGACATGTTGTTTCGAGTCGTGGGATAGAGGTCGACAAAGCAAAAGTGGATGATTGAAAAGTTGCCTCCGCCTCGTGATGTCAAAGGAATTAGGAGTTTCTTAGGTTATGCCGGTTTTTATCGGCATTTCATTAAGGATTTTTCTAAGTTGAGTCAACCTCTGTGCCATTTACTTGCTCAAGATGTTCCTTTTCACTTTGATGAAGCATGCTTAGCCTCTTTTACCACACTTAAGGAGAAGTTAGTGTCTGCACCTGTTGTAGTTGGTCCTGATTGGTCACTTCCCTTTGAAATTATGTGTGATGCTTCAAATTCTGCAGTAGGTGTTGTGTTGGGTCAAAGAGTTGATAAGATGTTGCGTGTGATTTACTATGCAAGTTTAACTTTAAACCCTGCTCAAGTGAATTACACCACCACTGAAAAAGAGATGATTGCTGTAGTTTTTGCTTTAGATAAATTTTGTTCCTATATTATAGGGTCTAAGGTAATTATCTATAGTGATCATGGTGCTCTTAAACATTTTATGACAAAGGCACAAGCAAAACCTAGGCTCATTAGGTTGGTTCTATTGTTGCAAGAATTTGACATTGAGATCAAGGATAGGAAAGGGAGTGATAATTTGGTCGCGGATCACTTGTCTCGTCTTGATACTATTCCTCCATGCTTGAATGATAATGTTATTCATGAATCTTTTCCTTTTAAGAATGTGTGTGCAATTGATATTAAGCCTTGGTATGCGGATATTGCTAATTATCTAACCGATAATGAGAAAATGCATGTACTAACCGAGCAAGGAAAGAAAAAGTTTCTTCATGATTGTAGGCAATATTTTTGGGAGGATCCTCACTTGTTCAAGATTGGGAAAGATGATGTATTCGGTGTTGTGTTCTGGATCATGAACAAGTCGATGTGTTGCGAATGTGCCATGAAGAAGCATGTGGATGACATTTTGGTGGCCAAAAGACTGCACACAAGGTTCTCCAAAGTGGGCTCTTTTGGAAGACACTGTTCAAGGATGCTCAAGCGTTCTACCAAGCATGTGATCGATGCCAAAGAGTGGGTTCAATTAGGAGAAGGAATGAGATGCCACTTCACCCCATCCTAATTGTTGAGATTTTTGATGTTTGGGGTATTGATTTCATGGGTCCTTTTCCAAAATCTAATGGGTTTGAGTACATTTTGCTTGCTGTAGATTATGTGTCTAAGTGGGTTGAGGCTATCCCCACTAGAACATGTGATTCTCATGTTGTCTTGAAGTTTGTGCAGGAAAATATCTTGTGTAGGTTTGGATTTCCTCGTGCAATCATTAGTGACGGCGGCAAGCATTTTTGCAACAAGTTGTTTGACAAGCTCATGAAGAAGAATGGAATCACTCACAAGGTGGCGACTCCATATCATCCTCAAACTTCAGGCCAAGCGGAGACAAGCAATCGACAAGTGAAAGGCATTTTGGAAAAGATGGTCAAACCTTCGAGGAAGGATTGGTCGGAGAAGCTCAATGAGGCATTATGGGCATACCGGACTGCTTACAACGGCATTCTCCGCATGAGTCCTTATCGTCTAGTTTTTGGAAAAGCATGCCACTTGCCGGTTGAGATAGAGTACAAGGCGTATTGGGCGCTAAAACAACTCGATCTTACTCATGAAAGTGCTCGGAGCAAGAGGATGCTTCAAATGGAGGAGTTGGATGAGCTCCGGAATGAGGCTTATGAGAACGCGAAGATCTACAAGGATAAGATGAAGAGACTTCATGATAAACGTGTTCTTTTTAGTGAATACAAGCCCGGAATGAAAGTGCTCTTGTTCAACTCGCGTCTCAAGTTGTTTCCGGGCAAGTTGAAATCAAGGTGGAGTGGTCCTTATACCATCATCAAGGTGTTTCCATTTGGGACTGCTGAAATTATGGATGAAGCATCGGGCTCGACATGGGTTGTGAACGGACACCGCCTGAAAGTATACATCGAGGGAGAAACTATGTCTAACACCATTGAAGAGACTTCAATCTCTGATCCCTCATCTCCATAAGAAACATTCACATTCCGTCGAGCTCATGACGTTAAACAAGCGCTTTGTGGGAGGCAACCCACATTTTTTTTTTCGTTTTTCTTGAATTTTCTTTTTATCTTGTTTTCTTTAATTTTATTTAACTTTTCGTAATTATTTTGCTGGAATTTAAATTACAAAAAAAAAAGAAAAAAAAAAGAAAAAGAAAAGTAAAAAAAAAAAAGTGGAATTTGCGAGAGCTCGGGCCAGCGGGTCGTTGGGTCCAGCGGGCCCCTGGATACTTTTTCCGGAAAAATGCGAGAGCCAGTCCCAGCGGGCCGCTGGACCTGGTCAAAATCGGGGAAAGTGGGTTTTTAACCCTAAAATTCTTCTTCTTCCTCTCACAACCGCCGACCCAGCCGACACCTTCCTCAAAATCAAACCCCAAGCACCGGTTTCCACACTCCCATTCATCTTCCCTCCTCCACAATTGAAGATGGCTCGTGGTAACAAACGCCCGGTTCGTTCCCAAGAACCCGATGAGGGCTCACACTCTCAAGCTCACAACCTCGATCCCACTTTCTCGAGGATGTACCGATGCCCTTTCCCACTCTTATCTCATGCGGAAGGTAAACTTTATAGCTCGTTTTTGCCTTTACCCGTTACTCCTCCGCATCATCTTGATTGGGGTTTGGTGAATAGTTTGAGAATTAGATCTCAATTGGTTAGATATTTGAAGAATTTATGCTTGTTTAAATTAGCGGAGCATGAGAATGTTGGGTGTGATTCTTTGTGTTTGGAGATGTTGGTTACTTGTGATTATAGGCCCGGGAATTCAAGTATGAGATGTCGGTTTGAGGGGCTTGAGTATGAAATCACTGTTAAGGATATGCGTGATGCATTTGGTTTTTCTCTTGATGAAGGGGCACTTATGGGTGTGCCCGAAAGTTTTAATGTGCATACGGCTTGGATGGAATTGACAGGATTTAACAATTGGAATCCGAGTGGCACATAAGCCGGGTTCATTCAAGATGGAGTTCTTTCTTTTCTGCATAAGTTTATAGCATATAATATTTCGGGCAAGAAAGAGGCGAATAAAGTGAATAGCAATGAGGTTTTTCTCCTTTGGTGTGCTAAGCATAATACGAAGGTGTGTCTTTCACCTTTCGTTTGGGCTCAAATCTATAGTATCAAGAAGAGGAGCAAGAGCCACCTGTCTTTGACTCACATCGCCGCCCGTTTGGCAAGGCACTTTGGCATCGCAGTTCCGGGTGCTAATATGAATGCAGTGCCGAGTGTGCCGATTAGCTTGGCTGAATTTATCAAGGGAAAGATTTTGAAGTCAGCTACTCAATTTTATCCCATTATTGACCGTTCTTGTGTTCGCGATGAGATGAGGATTGCTCAAGGACCAAGAGATGGTGGAGAAGGATCATCAGGGACGGGGGGATCATCACATGAGGCTGCTATGGAAGAAGATGCTTATGAAGAGCCCGAGTCTCCCCCGGAGGGTCCTACCTACGATTATAGATCCGGTTTTGGTTCTGCTGGGTTCCCCACTGACTTTGCTACCCGTTTCATGGAGCGTCTTGATGAGCATGGTGCTACTCTTCGGGCTATTAACACACATATAGGATCCATCAACACGAGTGTGAGTAGCCTTGATAGGAGAGTCTCCAATTTGGAGACACAATTTTCTCGTTGGTCCGGTATTAACCTTACTCCTCGTACCGAGACGGATCCTTGGGCCGGTACTCCTTGGGCTTCATATTCCGACCCCTCTCATCCCTCCAGCCCACCTTTGTAGTTTTGGTAAGTTTGGTAAGTTCGTTTTATTTTTCTTGTTATTTTGGTCCTTGGTTAGTTTTTGGTTTTTATTTTATTTTATTTAGTAGGTATTATGCTTGTTTTTCTTTGTTTTTGTTGTGTAGGTAACTTGCTTATGGGGTCCTTTGAGGATTTGAAGCTTGATTGCCGAATTGTGTCGTCATTAGTAAAGCTTTCTATCCCTTTCTCTTTAGTTTTGTTGCAATGGGGACATTGCATGTTTTAAGTGTGGGGGGGGGATGTAGAAATTTTGTGTGAGGATTTATTTGTGATTTGTTTGCTTAATCCTTTTGTGAGTCTTTCAACATCTATGTGGATTGTTCAAGCAATAGTTTTGTTGTGATGATGAGGCTAATGATGATTGCTTGTTTTGATTGAAAACTTACTTGTGAGCATGTTAGGACTCGATAGATTTGATTGGTAAATGTAGACTTTAGCCTCCACGAACATAAATCACCTTTTACCCTATGTTGTGAGATTTTGAGCCTTGACTAAATGCATGATGATAGTCAAATTCCTTTCTTGTGTGTGAATGTTCAAGCATGCATAATTGTCTCTAAAACTTGCCTTGGTTTCTCCCTCGAGATTGCATCGTGTGCTTAAAAATGAAGAAATGATTCTAGGCCATCTTTCATAGCCTTTTCTTTCCCTTTTACCTTGTCCAAATTTGAAACACTAAAATCCTAGTTAGCCCCTTTGAGCCCTGGAGATCTATTACTTAGATCTAATTTTTTGGAAAGCCTTGGGTAAGGAATTAACGTTGGGATTGAGTTTTGGTTTGGATTGGGAGTGTGTTGTTGGAAAAATCTTTTGAAAAAGAGAAGAAAAGGATTATAAAATTGGATTGAGAAGTTAGAATCCCCTACTCATATAAGATCTATATATATGTAAAAAAAAAGAGAGAGAGAGAATTAAAAAAAGGAAAAAAAAGAAAAAGAAAAAAAAAAAGAGAATGAATAAGAGCATAAATGAGTAGGAAGTAACATAGAGTTTTTGAAAGATGTTTGGTGATGAATTCGAAGTTTTAGCCATGGTTTGAAGTAGTGTGGGGGGATCAAGAGTTGTTGGAAAGAAAGAGAGAGTTGAGTGAATTGAAACCTTTGGGGATTAACTCACTTTAGCCAAAAATTCCTCACATACCAAAGAGCCTACATTATAACCAATAATAAGACCTTGTTGATCTTTGTTTTGAGCACACACTTAAGCAATGGAGAGGTGAGACGATTTGAAAGCTTATGGTAGACTTTGTGTTTGTCTTGAATTGAGTGATTTGTTTTCCTACCTATACACTTGAGAGATGAGGGTTCACTCATATAATTTCCATGTTGTGAGGATGTTGGGGTTATATACTGCAAAACATAGTTTTATGCGTGTATATTAACTGTATCTTCCTATTTTATGGAAATAAATATATTGTCATATGATTTGCATATTAATTCATGTTATGGTTATGCAAATAAACGTCCGGTACTATATATTATAGATAATATGGTGTGGGTGGTCGCACGGAAGATCATATTATCGGTTTCTTATATGGTTAAATAGTGTTCGCAACCGAAAGTAATCTTGAACAAATTACTTGTTAAGGCTGTAGTATAATGCTGGATAATAGTTGGTCTTGGTTATTAGCTTATACTAGTGCATACGATCAGAGTTGCACTGAACGGGATCGAGGTGAGATAAATCCTCGTGCATACGATCTTAGCCATTGCAGCTCATATAGATCTGGGGATTTGGCAAAATGGATGTCAAGATCATTTTTTTTTTTTTGCCAAAGAGAATGAGCATCTGGTTTGCAAACTTAAACGATCCATTTATGGACTTAAGCAAGCATCTCAGTCTTGGAACACACATTTTGAGGTAATCCAGTCATATGGATTTAATTCAGTGTGATTACGAGAGTTATGTGTATAAAGAGTGCAACGGAAATGATGTGATGTTTCTAGTACTGTATGTTGATAACATAATCCTGATTGGCAACAACATGGAGTAGTTATCGGACGTACGGATGTGGTTGTCCAAGAAATTCAATATAAAGGACTTGGGTAAAGCTGTTCATATTCTTGTGATTAAGATCTTTCGTGATCGTAAGGAGAGAATGTTGTGCTTGTAACAAGTGGTTTATATGGATGTGGTAGTAAAGTGTTTTAGCATGGAAAACTCCGAAAAAGGCTAATCGCCATTTTGATAAGGAGTTCATTTGTCTAAAGAACTGTGTCCTAGGACATAGAGATAGATAAATGGCATGAATGCGGTTCCCTATGCCGCTGCAATAGGAAGCTTCATGAATGTTATGTTTTACACCAGATCTGATGTCTGTTATGCCGTTGGCATGGTTTTCAGATACCAATCTAACCCTGATCATGGGCACTAGACTATTGTAAAGAATATAATCGAGAGAATGAGATTATATGTTGATCTTTCAGTTTGACAGTCTATTTCCATTTGGGTTATACTGATTTCCAATCAAATAGGAATTTTCAAAAGTCTACCTCAGGATGTGTTTTATACTGGGAGGTGGAGCCATTAGTTGGAAGGCTGGATGGCTCCGGAACTTCTTGTTGGACTTGGATATGATTCCAAATTTGCTTCAGACGATCACAATCTATTGTGACAGTTTTGGTGCAGTAGCAAATTCTAAGGAATCATAAGACCATAAGGCCAGTAAATACATCGGAAATAAGTACTTTATATTACGAGTAATCGTAATGAGAGGAGATGTTGTGGTGTCAAAGATTACGTCGGAAGATACCCTGATAATTTCCTTCACGATTAGCATGCCATCGAAGGTCTTCGATAAGGGCGTGAAGGGAAAGGGAATCAGACGTATGGCATCACTGCTTTGAGCATAAGTGGGAGATTGTTGGGGTTATATACTGCAAAGCATACTTTTATGCGTGTATATTAACTGTATCTTCCTATTTTATGAAAATAAATATATTGTCATATGATTTGCATATTAATTCGTGTTATGGTTATGCAAATAAACATCCGGTACTATATATTATAGATAATATGGTGTGGGTGGTCGCACGGAGGATCATATTATCGGTTTTTTATATGGTTAAATAGTGTTCGCAACCGAAAGTAATCTTGGACAAATTACTTGTTAAGGTTGTAGTATAATGTTGGATAATAGTTGGTCTTGGCTATTAGCTTATACTAGTGCATACGATCAGAGTTGCACTGAACGGGATCGAGGTGAGATAAATCGTTTTATACTGACTTATTAAGGATCACATCTCGGACGATTATTATTTCTTAATTCTAGTTGTCATAATATTCAATTAATTTATAATAGTTATTGCTTTGATTTACCATGAGTGAGAGTTATCGCAACTCAAAGAATCTCCGTATCTTGGGTAATAGTATTATAAATATGATAGTTAATATTATAGCTAGAAATCGTGTCTCGGTGCGCCGAGTTGATGATGTCCCCTTGAGACATTCTAAGGATTATTATATCAAACCCTGCAGGTGGATTAAGTTCCGATATAATAATGAGGTTGAACGGGTACACTCTTGGTACAAGATATTAATTAATTGGAGGAGTCAGT
Organism: Mentha longifolia; assembly: GCA_001642375.2. Taxonomy (NCBI): domain Eukaryota; kingdom Viridiplantae; phylum Streptophyta; class Magnoliopsida; order Lamiales; family Lamiaceae; genus Mentha; species Mentha longifolia. The sequence goes on along the minus strand of CM038120.1, from coordinate 8,788,708 downwards.
AGCTTAAATTAATTAATGGACATGCGATATCTTAAACACGGGAAATAATATAATTCAAAGAGGAGCCCGGTATGTAGTAATTTGGGAATGGACGGTGATGCAATATTATTTTACTATAGTGGAAAGGCTATAATATTAATATAATTAAATAGAGTATTCGGGGCCAGAGAATACTTGGATTATTTAATTATATTGGAAGGTCCAGTCCATGTCCTCCTCAAGATCCCTGGAGTAGCCCAATAGAGCATAGTCTGGCCCATTAACCAAGTCTTGACTTCTCCACCACTCCACTTCTTATCTATAAATAAGGGATAAGTGGAGAATGACATTACGTGATTTTCAGATTCATAAATCTGGGAGAAGGGGTGCCGATTTCTGGGTAGTGCAGAGAAGATAGATTTTCGCCCACTCAAAATTCTTCTCGTTGCTATGGAATACTCCAGAAGATCTCGGGGTTTACGATCAAGAGCTAGATCTCGTGTGCAGAGATCTAGTGCGTGGAAGATCATTACCTCGACTCAGAATTCCACCGGTGATTCGCAAACAGGTATATATGATTTAGATCTATTTCCGCTTTCAAGATCTGAATTCATATGTTAATAATTATTGTAATTAATGAAATCTACATCCGAGGGATCCCGGATCCAACAACTGGTATTAGAGCCAACTCGGCTCTGTAGATTTAATTATGAATAATTATTAGATTCATATTATTTGTATTGGATGCAATTGATTTGATTTTGCAGAGATCCAATTATCATGGTTAATATGAATGTTTATGGTTTTAATTATGTATTAAAATCAGCCTGTTTGTGGCTGCGTTGTAAACACACGAGGGTTGATCGTGTTAGATTAGAATTTTGTTTTTTGATTTTTGTTGTAAATTCGATGTAAATTCTTGAGATCTATGTAATTCGATCGAGCCACCATGAACGGAAGACAAATCAACTGGACATGATGGCTGTCATGGAGGAGACGGACGGCGTCTTCGTCGGACGTCGAGAATGACGCGGCGGCGATTGGACCGCGGCAAGGGTTTCGGCCCTATCGCTGGTTTCCTGCGTTGCTGGTGGCTGCAGCGGCTGCCGTTCGATGTCCTCGACAACAAAGACGTGCCGAAGGGATGGCAGCAGCACGCGGAAGCAGCAGGCGGCGGCGTTCAGCCGCTGTGGGATGGAGACGGCGGCGGCTAGGGTTTCTAAAACCCTAGCGGGCTGCGGCGACTCCAGACGATCACACGGCTGCTCGGCTGCTATCCGGCGTCCTTTTGGACGCCGATGTTGCTTCTCGATGGCGGTTGTTGGGGATCAGAAACGACGACAGTGTTTCGGCGAGACGCCGTGGCGACGCGTGTGGTGCACGCGTGGCTCGGCGACGGCGTATCGACCGAAAGGTGACCGGCCGTTGAGTAGCTTGTTCAACAAGCTTGTGTTTATCCGGAAAAGATTTGATTTTATCTGGATAGATTTATTCTTATCTTTGAAGATGTAGTATTATCCAGGTAAATATGATCTTATCTGATAAGATTTATTCTTATCAAGAAAGATTTGATCATATTTAATATAGTGATTGTCTTCACCAAATTTGCTTGATTTCCCGGTTTCCAAGCTCGGCTTGACCATTGGCTTGAGGATGGTATGGAGATGTAATCTTGTGCTTCACTCCATACTTAGCGAGAACACTTCCCAACCATTTGTTATTGAAGTGAGACCCCCCATCACTAAGCAATGCCCTCGGAGTTCCAAACCGAGTCAAAATATTCTTCTTTAAAAACTTGATCACAACTTTGGAATCACTAGTCGAAGTAGGAATTGCTTCAACCCATCTTGAAACATACTCAATAGCAAGAAGAATGTAGGAAAAACCACAAGAATTAGGGAATGGTCCCATAAAGTCTATCCCCCAAACATTAAACAACTCAACCTCAATCATAATGTTTTTAGGCATCTCATATTTCCTTGTGATATTCCCCATTCTTTGATATCTATCACAACCCTTAACAAAAGTTTGGCAATCCTTAAAAATCGAAGGCCAATAGAATCCGCTTTGAAAAACCTTCCAAGCAGTACGATTAGCCCCAAAATGACCCTCATTCGGTCCCTCATGACAATCTCCAATAATCTTGAGCCATTCATTGTCCATAGCACATCTACGAATAATTCCATCGGCACACCTCCTCCATAGATACGGATCTTGCCAATAATAGAACCTCACATCTCTAAGGAACTTGGCCTTTTGATAATCCGAGAGATTTGGTGGGAATTCTCGAAGCACAAGGTAATTGGCAAAGTCAGCAAACCAAGAATCTTTACACTTCAAGACCATAATCTTCTCATCCAGGAAACATTCATTGATACTCAATCTCAAATCTTCACCTTCAACCGGCTTTTCAAGCCTTGACAAATGATCGGCTAGCACATTATCTACCCCTCTTCTATCACGAATCTCCATGTCGAATTCTTGTAGAAGGAGGATCCAACGAATCAAACGAGGCTTTGCATCCTTCTTTGCCATGAGATGTCATATAGCTATATGATCCGAATAGACAATAGTGTGATTCCCGACAAGATATGACCGGAATTTGTCAAATGCAAAGACAATGGCTAAAAATTCCCTCTCGGTTGTTATGTAGTTCTTTTGAGGACCATCCAATGTTCTACTAGCATAATGAATGACTCGAAACACCTTATCTTTCATTTGCCCCAAGACCACTCCTAAAGCATAATCACTTGCATCACACTTTAGAATGAAAGATTCTCTAATTAGGCTTGATGAGAGTAGGAGTAGAGATGAGGGCTTTCTTCAATGTCTCAAAGGCTTTCAAACATTCTTCATCAAAGACAAACTTCACAGCTTTTTGCAAGAGATTGCAAAGTGGCTTGGTAATTTTTGAAAAACCTTCAATGAATCTTCTATAGAACCCCGCGTGACCAAGGAAGCTTCGGATTGATTTTACATTTGTTGGAGGCGGAAGCTTCTCTATGGCGACAATTTTGGCTCTATCAACTTCCAAACCATCTTTAGAGACCTTATGTCCAAGCACAATTCCATCTCGAACCATAAAGTGGCACTTCTCCCAATTCAAGACAAGAGAAGTGTCATTACATCTTTCCAACACTTTGGTGAGATTATCCAAACAAGAATCAAAACTTTCCTCGAAGACCGAGAAGTTATCCATGAATACCTCCATAATATTTTCAATCAAACCTCCGAAAATAGACATCATGCACCTTTGGAAAGTGGCTGGAGCATTACACAACCCAAAAGGCATCCTCTTATAAGCAAATACCCCATAGGGGCATGTAAAGGCCGTCTTGTGTTGATCCTCCGGGGCTATGGCAATTTGATTGTATCCGAAATACCCGTCAAGAAAATAATAGTACTCATAACCCACCAAACGATCCAACATCTGATCAATAAAGGGCAAAGGGAAGTGATCTTTCCTTGTTGCCGCATTTAGAGCCCTATAATCAATGCAAACTCTATATCCGGTGGCAACTCTTGTAGCAATAACCTCTTCCTTCTCATTCTTGACCACAGTCATCCCTCCTTTCTTCGGAACCACTTGGGTAGGACTCACCCATTCACTATCTGCAATAGCATAGATCATTCCCGCATCTAATAGCTTCAACACCTCTTTCCTCACTACTTCTTGCAAAACCGGATTCAACCTCCTTTGAGGTTGAACCTTAGGTCGACAATCATCCTCTAACAATATACGATGCATGCATATAGATGGACATATACCCTTGATATCATCAATAGACCAACCAATAACATCTTTAAACTCCCTAAGGACTCTCAACAACTTGTCCAATTCGGACTCCGACAAGTGTTGTGACACTATAACGGGTAAAGAGTCATTATCACCAAGAAAGGCATACCTTAGATGATCGGGAAGAGGTTTGAATTCTTAAGAGGCACTTGAAGAAGATTCCGCCTTAATTGAACTCCCACTCTTCCCCGGTTGGTTGATGTCAAGGTAATGAACCTCATCCTTCAATGATCCTTGATTTGCTTCCAAATAAGCAATGGACTCCAATAAGTCATCACAAGCATCATCTAAATCGGAATATGAATAGAAAGAATTGGAGATAATTTCTTCCGTGAGGTCTTTTGCCATAGTTGTAGGCAAAGTGGTAATTGCATTGCACTCCTCATAAGTTGAGTCATCTCCTCGCTTCACTGCATCGAAGATTGAAAGAGTGAGGGTCTCTCCATTCACTCTAAAAGTGAGATTTCCGTCTTGTACATCAATAAGAGCTCTTCCGGTTGCTAGGAAAGGACGCCCAAGAATGACAGGCATATCCTTGTCCTCCGGCATGTCTAAGATTATGAAATCCGCGGGAAATATGAATCCCTCCACTTTTACCAAAATATCTTCAACAATTCCTTGAGCATATGATATAGAACGATCGGCCATTTGAAGACAAATAGATGTAGGTTTGATCTCTCCAATATCCAACCTCTTAAAGATAGACAATGGCATCCAATTGATACTAGATCCTAGATCACATAAGACATTTCCAAACTTTTTTCCTCCAATCACACATGCTATTGTGAAGCTTCCGGGATCCTTCTTCTTCAAAGGCAATTTTCTTTGAATCACCGCACTAACTTTCTCCGTGAGGCTAATTGTTTTAAATGAACCAAACTTCCTCTTTGTAGCCACGGCATCCTTCAAAAACTTCACATAGCCTGGCATATCACGAAGTGCATCAAGCAAGGGAATGTTGATTTGTACCTTATTGAATATATCCAAGAATCTCATCAACTTCTCATCAACCTTATGCTTGGCTAAACGATAAGGGAATGGAGCCTTCGTAATAACATCCTTGGTAGGAAGATGGGCCTCTACTAGCACCGCCTTAGGAGCTTCTCCTTGAACTTCTTTCCTTGATTCTTCATCAATAGTTGGAGACTTTTCATAGGGTATGTCTTCAACAAGAACTTCCTCTTCTTTCCTCTTGGATGTAACTTCATTCTCATAAGCCATTCCACTCCTCAAGGTGATAACATTACACCCTTTAGGATTCATCTCCGTGTTGCTTGGAAACTTTCCCGGTGTGTGTTGAGTGGTGGCTTGGTTAGCCATTTGACTTATTTGGCCCTCCATCATCCTCACTTGCTTTGTTAAAGAGGTAAGTGAATTCTCCAAGGCAGTCACCTTTTGCCCGGTTTGTGTGATGAAATTTCCTTGTTGAGAACACATTTGAGCTTGATTTGCCAACATTTGTTGCATCATTTGCTCCATTGATGGAGAATTCTTCTTTGGTTCCTCAATAACTCCTTGAGATACCAAAAATCCGGGAGGTGGCAATTGAGCATTGTTAGGATTACCATAAGAGAGATTAGGATGAGGTCGATTATTGGGATTGTATGTTTGATAACCTCCTTGATACCCATAAGAATTTCCTCCTTGGGGCCTTCCTTGAAATCCTCCTTGTTGACCTTGGAAACCTCTTTTGTTGAAATTTCCATATTGCCTTTGGTTAACAAAATTCAAGTCTTCACTTCCACTAAGCTCCAAGTTCTCTTGATATTGATGAACACTTTGAACTTGAGCTTGAGATTGAGCTTTCCTCTCTTCTTCATATTGCTTCTTCATATTAGCAACTTTCATTGCTAGAGCATCATACTTCTCATCATCAATAGAAGCAACTCTTCTTGATGGAGCCCTCTCCATGGGCCATTGATAACTGTTAGAAGCCATTTCCTCAAGAATCCTTAGAGCTTCCTTTGCATTTCTATTTACAAGGCATCCTCCGGAAGTAGCATCCACTATGCTTCTCGTGTGAGGTGTGAGGCCACTATAGAATGTGCTGATTTGTTGTCCCTCGTTGAAACCATGTTGAGGGCACTTCCTTAATAACTCTCTATATCTTTCTCATGCCTCAAACAAAGTCTCGTCACCTTATTGAGAGAAGTGTGAGATGTCGGAGATGAGCTTTTGAGCTTTAGATGGTGGGAAGTCAAGTCATCCCATGTATGAATGTTGGCCTTGTTCAATCCCTTGTACCAATCCTTGGCCCGATCCCGTAGAGAAAACCCAAACATCCGCATACGAATAACATTAGTTGGCACTCCATTTAGCTTGACCGTATTGCACATATCAAGAAACATGCTAAGATGGGCATTTGGATCCTCCGTGGGACTTCCACCAAATTGTTCACTCTTTACCATTTGAATAAGTCCGGATTTGAGCTCAAAATTGTTAGCATTGATCGTCCCCCACTCTCCTCCTTGGAATTGTTCCGTTGGAGGTTGGAACTTATGGTTGAGAGGAGGTGGTGGAGCCTCATTTGGCCTTCTTTCTTGCTCATCTCTCCAAGCTCTCATATCTTCAAGTTCCTTCCTAAGAGCCTCATAATCTTGATTGTTGGCCATGTCTTGTTCTTCAATAGAATTCTGTCTTCTATGTCTTCTTTCAAAGTTCAATATTAAAGGTTAAACGAGTCTTCCTTTAGACCTTGTGTGCACACACCTACAAAACAAAAATCAAAAGAGAAAAATGCTTGAATTAGTAATTTAATAACCAAATCAACTATTGAAACTTAAACTATGCATTCCCTGGCAACGGCGCCAAAAATTGGTCCGCCCTGACTTTAGGGTGAGGGTAGAGAGCAATAATAATCGATTGAGTAATCGAGTTGAACCATAAGGAATGCAAGGACGCTCAAGTCTCGAGTATTAACCTAGCTACTAAACCTACTATTCAAGCTACTGACAAGTATGTTTTTGTGTTTTTGATTAACTAATGACACCAAAAAGTAATTATCAACTTAAAACTTAACTAGACAAACAACAAATAAGCAAAGGATATAAAATCAATAGGAAATAAGCGTGATTCCAATTATACTTCTATTAGGCTCAAGTGATGGGTGATTAGAACTCTAACTAGAATTAACCTATTTAATCCAATTTCATGTGGGAAACCTCCTAACTATGGTTCACTCAATTCTCATTGCAATGAAGACAAGTAGATTAATGAAAGGCCTAATTCCGACTAAGACATCAAGCAATTCATTAACTCCTAATAGCTCATGGAGTTCCTTAACCCTACTATACTCTAGCAAGCAAATCTCTTGATCCTAGCATCTAATCTAAACCTCCTAAGCATTAGATCAAACACTTGGTATGCAACTATGGTGATCAATCACAATTACATAATAAAACATAGCCCCAAGAGAAATGAACATGAAATTAGAAGGCAAATTCACAATTAAAGCCTAAACCCAATCACTTAATCCTAATCTACATATAATTGAAATCACAAAGAGAACTAGCTAGACATAATTAAGGAAAATAAACCATAAAAAGTAATTGAAATCATGCTTAAAAGAAAGAGAATTCAATAAGGAAGAAGAAGATGGTCTCCAATTGCAAATCCAACCAATGTAGCTTCAACAATCTTCAAAACACTAAAAAGGAAAGAGGGAAAATGTTCTAGGGTTCTTGGGAGAATAAAAATATGTTCTAGATACACCAATGAGGAATATTTTGGACTTAAATACATAATTGGTGAGTATTGGGTCGAGTTGGACCGAGTTGGACGAGCCAACTCGGTCAAAACACTAAGGGGGGGAGGGATGGCGGCGCCCTGGCCGGCCGCCACCTGGGTCGCCGGCACCCCTTGTCACGTGTGGTTTTTCCTCCATTCGATCCCTTCTTTGGTTCTTTTTTTGATTCTGAATTTTCTTTCTTCCAACCGGCTTTTGACCTTCTAATCGCACCTCTTGAAGCTCGATTCATCCTCGTTTTCCAGTCTACATTCTTTAAACACTTCCATGCTCTTTGATTCTTACAAAAATAGATCGAAAACCGAAAGAAAACAAGAAGAATAGAAAATATGCTATAAGTTGGAAAACCCTAGTATTCTAACCTTTAAACACACAAATCAAGCTTCAAACACATCCACAATACACTCAACATGCACATAAAATACGTGCTAATCAACAACAACCGAGAAGGAATTCTTAGCCATTGTCTTTGCCTTTGACAAATTTCGGTCATATCTTGTTGAGAATCATACCATTGTCTATTCGGATCATATGGCTATATGACATCTCATGGCCAAGAAGGATGCAAAGCCTCGTTTGATTCGTTGGGTTCTCTTTCTACAAGAATTCGACATGGAGATTCGTGATAGAAGAGGAGTTGATAATGTGCTAGCCGATCACATGTCAAGGCTTGAAAAGCCGATTGAAGGTGAAGATTTGAGATTGTGTATCAATGAGTGTTTTCCGGAAGAGAAGATTATGGTGTTGAAGTGCAAAGATTCTTGGTTTGCCGACTTGGCTAATCACCTTGTGCTTCGAGAGTTGCCACCAAATCTCTCAGATTATCAAAAGGCAAAGTTGCTTTGAGATGTGAAGTTCTATTATTGGCAAGATCCATACTTATGGTGAAGATATGCCGATGGTCTTATTAGAAGATGTGTTATGGAAGGTGAATGGCTCAAGATTATTGAAGATTGTCATGAAGGACCAAATGGAGGTCATTTTGGGGCTAATCGTACGACTTGGAAGGTATTTCAAAGTGGATTCTATTGGCCCCCGATTTTTAAAGATTGCCAAATCTTTGTGAAGAATTGCGATAGATGTCAAAGGATGGGGAATATCACTAAGAGGGATGAGATGCCTCAAAACATCATCATTGAAGTTGAGTTGTTTGATGTTTGGGGGATAGACTTCATGGGACCATTCCCTAATTCTTGTGGTTTTTCTTATATCCTTCTTGCTATTGAGTATGTTTCAAGATGGGTCGAAGCCATTCCAACTTCGACTAGTGATTCCAAGGTTGTGATCAAGTTTTTGAAGAAGAACATGTTAACTCGGTTCGGAACTCCAAAGGCTTTGCTTAGTGATGGGGTTTCTCACTTCAACAACAAGTGGTTGGGGAGTGTTCTTGCTAAGTATGGAGGGAAGCACAAGATTACATCTCCATACCATCCTCAAGCTAAAGGTCAAGCCGAGCTTGTAAACCGGGAGATCAAGCAAATCTTGGAGAAGACAATCACTACTCAGAAGGATTGGGCTAAGAAACTTGATGATGCTTTGTGGGCCTATTGAACCGCCTACAAAACCCCTATTGGTATGTCTCCTTACCAACTTGTCTTTGGAAAGTCTTGTCACTTGCCTTTGGAAATTGAGCATAAGGCATTTTGAGCTATAAAGAGGATTAATCTTGAGTTTAAGGAGGCCGGAGTGAATAGGAAAAATCATCTTGTGGAATTGGATGAATGGAAAAACGAGGCTTATGAAAATTCTCGGATTTACAAGGAAAGAGCCAAGAAGTTTCATGATTTGGAGATTCGAAGCAAGGTGATCATTCCGAGAGACGAGGTTCTTCTCTTTAACTCTCGTCTTTGTCTTTTCCCCGGAAAACTCAAATCAAGGTGGACCGGTCCTTACATTATGAGTAGAAGTTTCAAGAATAGCACATTTGAACTTCTAAAGAATGATGGTTCTACCTTCGTTAATAATGGACATCGACTTAAGATCTATTTCAATTCGAAGAAGTTCAAGGAGGAGTCCACCATTCTTCTTAATGATGCTTGATCTTGGAGACTCGGTCGAGCTAACGACGTTAAACAAAGCGCTAGTTGAGAGGCACCTCAACACGTATCCTTTCTTTTTCAGTTTCTTTAGTTTTCATTTCATTGTCGATTTTTATGTCGTATGTTTCGTTTTTCGTTTCATTTCGAAAAAACCCATAAACATAAAAAAAAGAAAAAAATAAAAAGTTAAAAACATGTTTAGGGGGTCTCGATAGAGGGTTGGGAGTCGGCCCCTCCCGTTGGAAGGGCCGAAAAATGACCCAAAATCGAGCCGGAAAGCAGCTCGGCGGTTTGCCAAACCGCCGAAAACAAGCCCAAACCGCCGAGAATCAAGCTCCACATTTCAGGATAGACGGTGGTTTGGCTGGCGGTCTGCCTGACCGCTGGTTCACCTTGCACAGACCTCCGGTCAACCCCTTCTCCCCCTTATTTCTATTTTTGTGTTATTTTCTCCCATTTTCAATTTCAAACCAAATTTCTCAAGAACAAACCCAGTTTCCCTCACTAGAACCTTCATTTTTCATCCTCCAATTACTTCCAAATCACTTGGAATTAAGTTAAATCCTTCCATAGGTCCATTACCCATCCCAAAACTTGCATTTTGATCCAAGAAAATCACATTTTCACCCACATCTTCATAAAACACGAAAATTTATTTTTCTTTTGAAAGAAGTGAAGTTCTTCAATTTCATTCAAGACAATGAGGTAATGAGTTCTATATCCTATCTTTTATGAGTTTCTACTTGTTTTATATGAATTGGTATGTATGTTTTGCTAATCAAATTCATGAAAATGGGTAGAAATTCTTGCTAGGGTTTTGCTTGAATCTTGAGAATTCTTGAATGGAAAATGTGGATTTGGTCATGAATTGGATAGCATTGATTCTTTTCTTTAGGATTTATGCTATATCAAGCCTTCAAATTTGCATTCTTGGATGAATCATGTCTCTTTTGCACTTGAGCATACTTAGAATGAATTTGTAATCCCTTGATGAATGAATGAATGAATGTTTGTGCTTGATTCTTGAATAGGACATTCATCTCTTGAATGTTTCATTGCTTGAAGAGGGTATGTTTTCATGGATTCTTGAGCTTGAAATATGAAGATTCATGGTTTAAGTCTCTTGATTTGAATTTCCATATGCATTTGAATTTATTTTCACTTGGTTATGCATGAATGGAGTGAGATGAATTTTTCTTTAACTTAGGGGAGTCATGTTAATGATTTTCTTGGTGTTTGCTTGACATTCACCTATTGGATGCTTAAAGGCACAATGGGGGGTAATGGATAGGGGATATGTTGTTTGATAAGTGAAAATTCCTTGTTTATGTCTTCAATCCTATATGGATTTTTTTCACCTCTTGTAGAGAAAAAGGAGCAAAAGGAAAAGGTACTTCAAAGGCACCCTCAAAGGCCTTGGTCACCTACTCCAACAAAAGGCGAAAAGATGGATCTTCTTCTTCTCAACCAAGAAACACCATCTCAAGTACAATGAACCCAAAAGTCCTAGAAACTCATGGACTTCACTTGAGCAATAATGATGAAAGGGCGGCATTTGCTACACTTGTCACAAAGGGCATTGAGGTGACTAGATTTCCATCTCGAGAAGTGTTGCAAACCCTTGGGCTCTATGACAATGTGAAGGCCCTTTTTGATAATGTTGGGTGGGGTGATTTCCTTGATGATACCATTCAAGATCGGAGGACTTATGCCAAGTTTACGCTTGAAATGATAAGCACGTTGGAGGCCACGAATGTACATGCCTTGCAAAATATCAAGTTTCAACTTTACGGTGAAAGGCATGAGATGTCCTTAGATGACATTGATGATGCATTTGATGTTCCCCACGGAGGTGATCAACTCATAGAGAGGGTGTTCGACCATAATACTTTTTGGAACAAGCTCGTTCCCACTTCACAAGAAGGGTATAGGTCCGGATATTCTACATCTAACGAAGTAAGGAACCCGGTGCTCCGAATGGTTTTGAAGATCCTATCTCACACCATCATAGCTCGAAAAGATAATACTTCGGTGAGGAATGATGACCTATTCGTTCTCCATGCCATGCTCACCGGAAAGAGAATTAGTTTTTGTAAGCTCTTCATTCCTCAATTGGCAAAGCAAGCTCGTGGTGAAATTGGAAAGATAAATATTGGTGGGATGCTCACACCAATTGCAAGAAAAATCAAAGGGAATCTTGGTGGATATCCTCCGATGAGAGGTGATTTTCTTTTCGATCTCATCAAGCTCTGGTATTTAAGGTTCATTAATTCGGTTTCCCCTCCATACTACTTCCGAATAACTAAGGTAAAGTTGTACCCATTGCCCAATGCAATGAGCATTTTGGTGACAAATGTTGAAGAAAGGGAAAATTGGTACTTGACCACCCCCTTGCATTATGTAATCATGAAAGGTCACATATTTAAACATGGTGAGGGGGATCAATACTCACTTGGCAGAAGAGGTCATGTGGAAGTGGAAGAGGAGAACATGGAAGGGATGGATGATGACTCAATGGGAGATGAAGAAGGTCCAAGTGGTTCAATAGATGAAGGAAGGTTTGAGGTTCTTGAGAATCGAATGGAAGACATGGAGAGTAATTTCAAAGCTTTGGATGCTCAAGTCACGGTTATGAGACATGAAATGATATCAATCCGAATCACTCAATTGGAAGAAGCAAGAAGAAGCGAGAGAATGGAAGCACTCCTTGAGAGCTTTAGGGACTATCAAATTGGCCAAGGCGCCACTTGGCCAAGACCGCCCCCGAAGTAGCTCGGAATGTTTGTAACTGTAATTTAAATCCATTATTTATCTTTCCCTCCAAACTCATTTTAGAATTTATTTTCTAAAATAAGTTTGGGGGGAGGGGGGGTAGGATAATGAATTTAAATTACTTACATTTCATGCTTTTAAATTCTCTTTAATTATGCTTATTTTTCAACTTCTTTGCTTCTTTGTATGTTTATTGTCTCTTTAATGTGACTTGGTGATATTTATGTGTCTTGCTTGTCATTCAATGGGTTTATGATTTGGATATGTTGGTTTTGAATGAGTGAATGGAGTTGTTGAATTTTTGGTGAGAAGATTGGTTTGGAGGTGGATCTTGGAGAATGGATTTATTGTGAAAGATTTTGGTCATTGTTGGTTTGTCTTATTGCTTTGTGGTGTGAATTTGTTGAAAGTTTGTTGTTTTGCTCTATTGCATTTGGGGATGAATAGGGGTTCAATGAATAGTTTGTTGATTCATGAGGTTTGTGTGTCGAATCTTTGGTTTGAGTGCAAAATTTTTAGAAAGGGAAAAGTCTTAAGTTGAGAATGCATGTATGCTTGCATGCTTGAGTGCAAAAGCACATGTTGAATTGCTCATGTGCATAAGAGGGAGATGCCTATGATGAAATGTGAAAAATGTGGAAGTGTTTTAAATTTGAGAAGCATGGTTGAGCACACCTCTTTATCAAGTTGCATGAGTTGTTGGTGAAGAATGAAACTTGATTGTCAAGCATTGAACATTAACTAGTGAGGACTTGAGCTAAGACTATGCATTGCATATAGTTAATTGTTCCTTGTTGAGAGTTATCATGCATGCTTCTCTATTTCTAGAACTTGCCTTGGTTCTTAATCAAGGTTGCTATTTTTGTGCATAGAATTAGGAAATGATCTTAGGCCATCTTTTTATAACCTTTTTTCCCAAACACTAACCTATCTCTCATTACCCTTGTGGTCCCCGTTTGAGCCATATATAGCCTTTCATTTAAAAACCGGAGGGGGGTAAAGGATGGATAAGGGAATCTTGGTAAGAGATGAAAATTTGTGGAAAATTATGGGTAAAATGAAGAGTTGTTGGGATGGAATTGCCTTGAGAAGATACTCCTATAAGCTCTTGTTTAGAAATGAATAAGTTAAAACAAAGTTCTTACTTAAAAAAAAAAAAAAAAAAAAAAAAGAAAAGAGAAAAGAGGAAAAGTTGTTGAATAAAGAGCATAAAGGAGTAGTTCTTGTCATGTGATGAGTATTAGTAAAAGCTTGAGATTTCATTATAAAAAGGGGTTGGATAAGGTAGAAGATGAATAATTTCATACTTAGAGTGAGGAAGATATAAGGTGGGGTGCTTGAATCAAAATTAAAGTCACTTAGCCTAAAAACTCCCTACCTTCACCAATGTCCCTACATTACAAGCTTAATAAAGTCCTTTTTGATCTTGGTTCTATGCACATGCTTAAGCGGTGGAGATGGTAGATAAGAGGCAAGCTTATGGTAAATGAGTTGCATTGCATTGATTTGTTGAGTGATGACCCTTATACACTTGAGTGTTGAGCGATACACTTCCCGTGAGGTTCATTTGCTTGATGATTGAAGTAAGTTCTTTGCTAGTGATTCATGTGAGGAGGTAGAGAGTGTGCTTGATATGCTTTGAAAATAAGGAAAATGTTTTTGGTTAGAAATTTTGAGGCATCGATGATCTCAAATGCACACTCTATACGTGTTAAGTGTTTTGATTGTTCGTTTCATTGTTCGGGACGAATAATGGTTTAAGTTTGGGGGAGTGATTAACACATATTTTATGTGCATGTTGAGTGTGTTTTGCATGTATTTAAGTCTCTATTTGGGTGCTTAAAGGTTAGAAATGCTAGGGTTTCTTAACTTGTAGCATACATTCTACTTTTCTCATTTCTTTTCGGTTTTCGGTCCATTTTTGTAAGAATTGGAAAGAGCATTCATGTGACTAAGGATCGAAGGCTAGAAATGAGGAAGAGTCGAGTTTGATAAGGGTGAAACCTAGGGTTAAGAATGTGGAATTTGAATTCATAAAGCTAGGGTTTCACTCGTTCAAGTTTGTTTATGTTTTCCTCGTTCTCTCGAGTCTCTTTGTGTCTTTTTGCAGGTTGATGGAGAACTCATTTGGCCAAATTGATCTTTCCATGTCGAAGAGGAGTTTGTTAGGAAGCCGTAGCAAAAAGCGGGTCGAGAATCGGAGTTCGGACGAGAGAGAACGAGCGAAAACGGTGAAGTCGCGCAAGAGAAGGAAAACCGGCGGGTTGGCCGGCGGTTTGTAACATCAAACCGCCGGTTCACCACCAATTTTGGCAGCATAGACGGCGGTCTGGCCGGCGGTTTGCTAGACCGCCGGTTCCCCTTCCCACAGACAGCCGGTCAAGCGCCCCTCTTCACTAATGGGTGAGTTCGGCTCATACAAACTTGTCCCGGTTCATCCCGTTTCACCCCGATTCGACCCAAACTCGATTTGTGATGTATTTAACCCCAAAATTCACCCCATTTGGAGGACTTTTTCATAGTTTAATTCCCCAAGAACCCTAGAATATTTTCCCTCTTTCCTTTTTAGTATTTTGAAGATTGTTGGAGCTATACTTTGTGGATTTGCAATTCAAGACCATTTTCTTCTTTCTCATTAAATTCTCTTTCTTTTAAGCATGATTTCTTCTATTTTCTATAGTTCATTTCCTTTAATTATGTCTAGCTAATTTCCTTTTGGTTCCAATATATGAAGATATGATATAGAAAATTAGGTTCTAATTCATATGTCTTGTGGTTTGGGACTTGTTTACATTGCATGATTGATTGGCCATCATTGAGTGCATACAAGGTGTTTGGTTAAATGCTTAGTAGGCTTTAGTTCATAACACTTGGCATCAAATCACACCATATTAGTAATTCTTGCTAGTACGAGCTTCTAGATAATTAATTGAGCTATTTGGAGTTAATTTATGCATCTTGAGACCTAGCGGAGATAGATGTCATAGGTTAATCCACTAATATTGATTGCTTCGAGAGAAGAATTGATATTTACTATATATAGAACTCCCATATGAATTAGATTAAAATGACTAATCCATGCAAATCCTTAAACCTAGGCTTCTAGTGATTATTGGATTATATTTGGAACCAAACTCTTTCCTATTGATTTTTAATTGCTTGTTATTAGTTGTTGATATCTAGTTGCTTACTTTTCATTATTATTTAGCTTATTTAATCATTGAAAGGAAAAACACAAAAACATGTTAGTTGGTAACTTGGATAGTAGTTAGGTAACTAGATTACTACTTGAATCTCATTTGCCATTGCATTCCCTGTGGATTCGACTCGATTATACACATCAATTATCATTGCATCTCCCTCACCCCTAAAGTGAGGGCGGATCAATTTTTGGCGCTGTTGCCGGGGAATGCTTAGTTTGAGTTTCAATAGTCGATTTGGTTATTAAGTTACTAATTCAAGCATTGTTTCTTTTAATTTTTGTTTTGTAGGTTTATGCACACAAGGTCCAAAGGAAGACTCGTTCAACCTTTGATCTTGAACTTTGAAAGAAGGCATAGAAGAAGGAATTCGAGTGAAGATCAAGAAATGGCTAACAATCAAACAATGGAAGCTCTTATGAAAGAAATGGAGGAGTTTAGAGCATGGAAGGATGAGCAAGAAATAAGGGCAAATCAGGCTCAACCACCTCCTCTCAACCATATGTTCCAATCTCCAATGGAACAATTTCAAGGAGGAGAATGGGGGACGATCAATGCCAATAATTTTGAGCTCAAATCCGGACTCATCCAAATGGTGAAGAGTGAGCAATTCGGTGGAAGTCCTATAGAGGATCTGAACGCCCAAGGAAGGCCACAAGAAGGCAATTCTTATGGTTATCAAGGAGGTTATCAATCATACAATCCCAACAATCGACCTCATCCAAATCTCTCTTATGGAAATCCTAACAATGCTCAATTGCCACCTCCCGGATTCTCCGTTTCCCAAGGAGCAATTGAAGAACCAAAGAAAACACCTCCTTCTATTGAGCAACTTGTCCAACAAATGACAAATCAACAAAGCTCGTTTATCACACAAACCGGGTAAATCAACAAGCAACCAAGACAAGCTACTCATATATTTATGCTACAGTTTATCCCGATAGTTTTATCCGAAACTATCTCAACTGCGATAAGTGTTTATATCTCAAGAGACACCGGCTACTATGGTCTTCTGTGATCTACTACACACAATATAGCATATAACTTTGAGATAATGGATAGATGTTTAATGTTTAACAAACAATTCATACATAATCAGATAAGAAATTGTTAGTGAAATATGGAACCACATGTATACAAGCTAAAAGGCCTGCTTTCTAGTATACAAATCCATCAATCTCCCACTTATACTAAAGCAAACTTTTAGTATACAATGTGACAATAGGCAAGTGTCTATATCCAGTATCTATTACACGTCTTCTCCAACTTATACTCAAAGTTTCTAGTGTTGGAGGCTCTACAGCCCTAAATCATCAACGTGCTTTTCAAACACCTTGGCTGTCAAGCTCTTTGTGAATGGATCCGCCAGATTATCCGTTGAAAGGATTTTCTTCACTTCTACATCTCCCCGATGTATGAAATCTCATACAATGTGGTACTTTCTATCTATTGTTTACTCGCCTTGTGAGCTCTAGGTTCCTTACAGTTTGCAACCACACCAAAACTATCACAATACACCGTGATACATTTAGGCAAACTTAGGACTAGATCTAGCTCATTAAGGAAGTTTTTGAGCCACACAACCTCTTATGCAGCCTCACAAGCAGCCACATACTTGGCCACCATGGTGGAGTTTGCGATGAACTTCTGCTTCACATCCGCCAAATGATAGCTCCACCTCCCAAGGTAAACATATAACCTGATGAGACGGGACCTAGCATTGAAGAAATCAATCGTGACTTGTAGCTCGGAGGACCAGTGACGAGATCAAGAGCCAAGAAGCTATAAGGATATTTGCAATGCTACATTCCGAAGAGATTGGAAGATGAAGGAACCAGATGTCATCATTACAAATTGGTGAATTTTACAAGTGCAGAAGATGATATTTCGTAGACCCATTAAAAGAAGAAACGAAACTGGACTTAATTATTTTATTTTAGGCCAAATTATCACAACATGTTTAGGTGATTATGTTAGGATATTATATAAGGGGGAACTTGAATCAAGTTGATAATAAAAGATTGTGTTTTGATTCAATTCCAAAAACCCGACTTTGAATATAATATTTCCAGTATTTGATGATCCAACTCTAAAGTCGCTATGTACATCTTAATGTATTAGAAGAACTCACATGTTAAGGAGTTCTATATGTTAAAGTGTAATTTTAGACTCTAAGTGAGAGCGCCAAAGTGCTTGTGAAGCTAGAGAATGCTTCGAGGCCAAAGCAACTATCTGGACCGAGAGCACGCCTCCTAGATCAAAGCATCTCTGAGGTAAGAAGCATGCAAAGCCTACATAAAGGAAAGCCGGAGCGCCTACATAAAGGAAAGCCGGAGCGCTTGCGTGAAGGAAAACAGAGCGCCTGCGTGAAGGAAAGCCGGAGTGCGCTTCCAGTTCAAGAATGTTCCAATACCAAAGCGTGAGAACAAAGAGTCTGCAACAAAGCTACATGAAAGTAAAGCGACTGAATAGCTCGAAGAGCGTGCTTAGTTTAAGTGTGAAGGAGCTCGTTTTCATTTCGCAAAACGTCTCCACCCTTAGCCGCTTCAGCTGTAATTTCAAAGCAGACTACATTTGAGCCAAAGCGTCTAACAAGCAAGTGAGATGTGCTAGCTGCCAGACCACGTGTACGCTTCTGATTGCTCAAAGAACGGTGAGCCATCCAATTGCCGAATGCGCAGGACTAGGGACTGACAAGTCAACAACTACTTCCCTAGGACTATGCGCTAAATAATAAAAGTTCTGATTCGGATTGAACATGGTGAGAGGTGCACGCAATCTATCTTTCCAACGGATAGATTTGCGTTTTCTCACTATAAATTGAAGGTTCAAGCTACATAAAAAATAATAATGGTAGAGAGAGCAAGCAAACACGAGTAGAAACCATCCTACATCTCTCCTAAAAAGATCTTTGAATCTCAACCTTCTAGTTTATCAATAAGGCTTCAACTTCTATATCCATAAGCCTTAGAGAGAAAGCCTAGTCTTCTACATTATGCTTCATTGTGAAAGGATTTCTCATTAGTTGGAAACTATATAAATAGAAACTGAAACCCAAACTGAGTTTGAGAGTTTTGTTTGTAAAGGTTGTAAGGCTCGTGAGTGCCTATCGCGTAAACTCATAGGCTCGTGAGTGCCGATCGTATAAACTCACATAGGCTCTTGGGTGCCCATTGTAAACCCCAAGCTTTGAGTGACGTTCATCACCGAGGAATGGTGATAAGAGTGGATATAGGAGCAGTTGTTCCGAACCACTATAAATCGTGTCAAAAGCGAGTTCTAGGGACCAACAGATTAATTGACCTATTTTCTTAGGCCCATTACTTGTTATTTTCGGCCCACTTAGCTTAGTATTTATGTTTAATTTTCGTTCATACTCGGCAGACTTGATTGAATGAAAAACAGCTTTTACACTATTTTCTTGTCTCACAAAACTGAAAGTTCTTGTTAGGGTTTGTTGTTGGCAACTTCAAACTTGAATTCAATTGGCTCGTTCGTGATATCTCGTAGTATTCGGGTTAGTTGAGCCATGAAGATTGCTTGATAATCACGTTTCAGATCCTTGTAGATTCGAGGTTCATTTTTGGTAATTTTCATTCCTTGTTAATTCGAATTTCATTAATCCATTGTTTGATTTTCATTCTCAGCTAATCCTCATCTTTCATATATCACAAATATCCATTTCCCATCATTCCCATAACCATCCAATACCCAGAAAACCCTTAGATTAATTCTAGATCCATTTTTGAGCCCTAAATCTGACCCGGAAATAACCAATGTGCCAAATCAAGAACTACCCATGCATTTTTTTTTTAATTTTTGGATATGTTCTTCAGAACCCTAATTCGTGACTTGTGTAAAATTCTGAGCTTAATTGGACTTGAATAGCTTAGGTTTCTGACGACGCTTATTCAGTGTATTTTTTTTGGTAGGTTTGGAGTATAATTGGATAGATCGAATTTAGATTGGGAAATCTTTTGGGGATTTAATTTGGTTCATAGTATAATTAGAATTCCTAATTTCAGTTGTATCTCTGGGTTGAATCCTTTTGTAACTGACATTGTTCGTGTCCTTATGATGAGACGGGACTTAGAATTGAAGAGACCAATCGGGACTTGCAGCTCGGAGGAGCAGTGACGAGGTCGAGAGCCAAGAAGCTGCAAGGTTATTTGCAATGCTACATTTCGAAGAGATTGGCAAATGATGGAGTCGAATTTCATCAATACAAGTTGTTGCAATGCTACATTTCGAAGAGATTGGCAAATGATGGAGTCGAATTTCATCAATACAAGTCGGTGAATTTAACAAGTGTTGAAGATGAAGATTTGGGCGTCCATCATTGAAGAAAAGGAAGACAAGTCCAAGAAAACAAATTTTCTTATATTTTATTTGGGCTTAAAAACTTTGTATTTATTTTTAATTTAGTTTAGTCCAATTATTACAACATGTTTAGGTGATTAATTGGCCCAGTTATATTTAATTAAGGAGTCCGAAATTATCAAGCCCAAGCCTTGCTAATTTCGAAAAACCTACCTAGCTTAGGAATTAGATTAGTATTTATGTTAATTTTCATACATACTTTGAGACAGACTTGATTGAATGCAAAAACAGCTTTACGCTATTCTCTTGTCTCACATAACAAATCGTTCCGTAGGTAGAGTTTGATATTGGCGATTTCAAGCTTGAACTCATCGACTCGTTCGTGATATCTCGTCGTATCCGGGTTAGTCGAGCCACGAAGATTGCTCCATAAACGCATTTCGGATTAACGTAGATCCGGGGTTCGTTTCGGGTAAGATTCACAATTTATTTCCGTTTGAATTCTGCAATTCGTGTTCTTTTCATTTCCAGCCACTCATCATCGTTCATATATCATAAATATCCATCCTCCATCGATCCTGTAGCTATTCCATCCCAGAAAAGCCTTAGATTAATTTCAGATCCATTTTTGAAACCCTAACTCGTCCTGAAAATCACCACCATGCCAAATCGAAAACTACTCTTGTGTTTTCGCTGAATTTTGGATATGTTCTTCATAACCCTAAGTTTTAACTCGTGTTAAAATTTGAGCTTAATCGGAATTGAATTGCTTAGGTTTCTGTCGACGCCTATTCAGTGTATTTGTGGGTAGAATTTTGGGGATTATCATTCGATTTTCATAGTTGTAATTTGGATTGAATCTTTCGTGCCTGACGTTGTTCGATTCTTAGCTTCCGCGTAGTGTGATCGCATCACCTTAGCTTCCGCGTATATTTTGTTCGCATCATAACCGGTGGTAGATATCCTCTCATCTCGATCAACCTGAAAGTCTGAGTCCGAGTACCCTATCGGGATTAACTCTTCGGACCTGTATTTTTTTTGGTAGGTTTGGAGTATAATTGGATAGATCGAATTTAGATTGGGAAATCTTTTGGGGATTTAATTTGGTTCATAGTATAATTAGAAGTCCTAATTTCAGTTGTATCTCTGGGTTGAATCCTTTTGTAACTGACATTGTTCGTGTCCTTAGCTTCCGTGTATATTTTGTTCGCATCATAACCGGTGGTAGATATCCTCTCATCTCGATCAGCCTGAAAGTCTGAGTCCGAGTACCCTATCGGGATTAACTCATCGGACCTGTATGTCAGCACATGATCTCAAGTTCTCTTAAGATACTTCAATATATGCTTAACCGCCGTCCAATGTCCCTGACCAGGGTTAGACTGATATCTTGCCACATGTCCCACGGCATAACAGATATCCAGTCTAGTCACAGCATAGCATACATGAGACTTCCAACCACAGAAGCATACGGTACAGCCTTCATGTCGTCTATCTCCTTTTGTGTCTTTGGACACATCTCATTCGATAGAGTGATACCATGTCTGAAAGGAAGAAATCCCTTCTTGGCATTTTGCATGCTGAATCGGGCGATCACAGTATCAATATATGAAGCTTGGCTTAAGCCTAACATCCTCTTCTGGCGATCCCTAATCACCTTGATCCCTAAGATGTATGCAGCTTCTCCCAAGTCTTTCATCTTGAACTGTTCAGACAACCAACCCTTTCCGCCTGATAACACGTTCACATTGTCGCCAATGAGAAGTATGTCATCTATGTACAGTACTAAGAGTACCACACTTCCCTCCGCACTGAGCCTGTAAACACAACTCTCGTATGAACACTGAATAAATCCATATGATTTGATCACACTATC
The DNA here is from genome assembly GCA_001642375.2 of Mentha longifolia. Lineage (NCBI taxonomy): Eukaryota > Viridiplantae > Streptophyta > Magnoliopsida > Lamiales > Lamiaceae > Mentha > Mentha longifolia. Next base: position 8,766,981 of record CM038120.1, on the reverse strand, counting down.
AAAACATATGTTCCAGGATCTTGAAGCTTGCTTAAGTCCATATAAAGACTTCTTCAGCTTCCATACGAGATGCTCTTGGCCCTTTAGCCACATAGCCTTCAGGTTGGTGCAAATAAATATGCTTATCTTTCTCAAGATAACTGTTCAAAAATGCAGTCTTGACTTCCATCTGCCAAACCTCTAGGTCTAAGTGTGCCGCCATGGATAAGATAGTTCTGATGGTTATAATCATGGCAACCGGGGAAAATGTTTCCTTATAATCTATGCCCTCACGCTGAGTGCATCTTTTTGCCACCAATCTAGATTTGAAGGTCGTAACCTTCCCATCAGAATCTCTCTTTCTCTTATACACCCACTTGCGACCAATGGCCTTCTTGCCATCCGGTAGCACCGCAAGGTCGTACACATCCATATCTACTATGGATTCGATCTCAGCATCCATAGATTCTCGCCATGAATCTGCGTCATCATCCTCCATAGCCTGCTTTTAAGTCCAGGGGTCGGTCTCTTCATGTTCAAGACCAGCGAGAATATCAGTGGACTTACCTAGAAACATGAACCGATCGGGTTGACGAACAACCCTCCCACTGCGATAAGGCGCCGAAGGAACTTCAGTGCAGTTACTTGTGGTACATCCTCTTCTACACTTGACTGAATTGGATCACTGACTGCCATTGCTCTCAACTCATAGAGCACTATATCACTCCTCGCCCGGTGCTTACTTATATAGTCCTCCTGATGAGCCCGGGTCCAGCACTGATGAATTTATTTAGTTGCTCATGTTTTATATTTTATTTAGGCTTAAAAACTTTGTATTTATTTTTAATTTAGTTTAGTCCAATTATCACAGCATGTTTAGGTGATTAATTGGCCCAGTTATATTTAATTTTCGGACTCCTTAATTAAATATAACTGGGCCAATTAATCACCTAAACATGCTGTGATAATTGGACTAAACTAAATTAAAAATAAATACAAAGTTTTTAAGCCTAAATAAAATATAAAACATGAGCAACTAAATAAATTCATCAGTACTGGACCCGGGCTCATCACCTCCTCTAGGAATCGGGCATTAATGCTTACAATGACCTTCTGATCCTGAGTACCATAAAAGTAGCCACCTTTCATTCCTTTAGGATATCCAATAAACAGCCTAACCTAGAACCCAATTTATCGGCCTCCTTGTTCAGCACGTGTGCTGGACTTCTCCAAACCCGAGTATGACCTAAGCTAGGCTTGCGCCCTGTCCATAATTTGGAAGGAGTTTTATTTACCAATTTAGAAGGTACTACTAGGTAGAGGAGATAACCTGTTGTTTCTATAGCATATCCCCAGAACGAAATTGGCAGAGGTACATAACTCATCATCGAACGAACCATTTTTAAGAGGGTTCGATTTCTTCTTTTTGCTACACCGTTCTAATAGGGCGTTCCCGGCATAGTCAACTGGGATGTTATCCCGTTGTCTGACAAGAATTTCTTGAACTTGGTGCTGAGGTACTCGCCAGCATGATCAGATCGTAATGATTTGAAACTTTTACTAAATCTCTTCTCCACTTCCAACTTGAACTCTTTGAACTTGTCAAAGCACTCTGACTTGCGGCGAAGTAGGTAAATGTAACCGTATCTCGAGTAATCATCAATGAAACTTGCGAAATACTCGTAACCTCCTTGAGCTTATGTAGATATCGGTCCACACAGGTCAGAATGAATCAACTCTAGTAACTCGGAAGCTCGATTCCCTCTGGCCTTGAAAGGTCAAGTCACCATCTTTCCTTCCAAACATGATTCACATGTTGGTAATGGTTCCATTTGGAATCCTTCCAAAACACCATCTTTAACTGATGCAGTCCGTGGATCGAGGATTTCAGCTCGTAGGCTAAGGATTGAAGATGACATGGGCTGAAGATGGGGGAAGTTTAATTTTCATTTTTATTATTAGCCCAAGACTTTATTATGTTATTTTTTATTATTTTAGGATTTTATGGGCTTATTTATTTAGCAGTTTAGCCTACTTTAGTAATGGGCTTTTTATTTTAATTATTTCCTACTTAGACTAGGTTTTATTTTCAGCCTATATATATGGCTTTATGTTGGACGAAAATTCTTGGCTTATTATTGATATATGAAAAATCGTTTCTTCTCTTTAAGAAAATATTTCGAGTTATTCTTGTGTGCAAAATGAATTCTTTGTCCGGCGAATCAATCGAGTTCATCACCCTCGTTTGTGTGTCATTCATCATCCCTGAGTTGCTTAGACAATACCAGTTGGGGTATAGAGAGCTTCGTCTCGTCTATATTACTTTTTGGATTCGATCTAGGAGGTTTTGGGATTTTTCATCGGTATCTTTTAAGTCTTCCGCTTGCGTGTTCGATATACGATCTGTAAGGATCGTATCATTTGATGATGCAGTCCGTGGATCGAGGATTTCAGCTCGTGGGCTAAAGATTGAAGATAACATGGGCTGAAGATGGGGGAAGTTTAATTTTCATTTTTATTATTAGCCCAAGACTTTATTATGTTATTGTTTATTATTTTAGGATTTTATGGGCTTATTTATTTAGCAGTTTAGCCTACTTTAGTAATGGGTTTTTTATTTTAATTATTTCCTACTTAGACTAGGTTTTATTTTCAGCCTATATATATGGCTTTATGTTGGACGAAAATTCTTGGCTTATTATTGATATATGAAAAATCGTTTCTTCTCTTTAAGAGAATATTTCGAGTTATTCTTGTGTGCAAGTTGAATTCTTTATCCGGCGAATCAATCGAGTTCATCACCCTCATTTGTGTGTCATTCATCATCCCCGAGTTGCTTAGACAATACCAGTTGGGGTATGGAGAGCTTCATCTCGTCTTTATTACTTCTTGGATTCGATCTAGGAGGTTTTGGGATTTTCCATCGGTATCTTTTAAGTCTTCCGCTTGTGTGTTCGATATACGGTCTGCAAGGATCGTATCATTAACCAACCTTAGAATCCTCTTTTGGTTGATGTGACCCAATCGTAAATGCCAAAGATAAGTTTGATTCATTTGAGAAGAAATCTTTCTCTTTTTAGTGTTCGATGAAGTGATTGCATTATAAGAAGAAGATGCATTTATTGGATAATTTATAGTATAGAGAGAACCAGAGAGTATGCCTGAAACGATAATCTCATTATTTTTCAAGATAGTAACTCTACTACCAAAAACAACTGTAAAACCATTGTTATAAAGTTTCGAAATAGAAATTAGTTTCGCCGAAACGCCAGCATAAATAAAACATCTCTCAAAATAAACTGGAATGTCCAAAACTAAAATGAAAATCTCCAATCACGATAGCTGCAACTCTCGATGCGTCGCCCATGGAGATGGTAATCTCGCCTTCACTCAGCTCTCTTTTCTGTAGAAACCCCTGCAAGGTGTAACATACATGGTCAGTTGCGCCCGTATCTACTACCCAAGTCTAGGTAGAACATGCAGCTAAACACTTTTCAGTTACTAATGAGTAAGACGTACCTCCATTCTTCTTCTTTAGAGGGCATTCAGCCTTCCAATGTCCTGTCTTGTTGCACTTGAAGCACTTGCCTTTCTTCTTTGGCTTCTTGATGCCGCCGGTAGGCTTCGGACCTTTGCTCCTATTAGGACCTACCATCTTCTTGCGTGGAGGCCACGTTCTTTTTGATCCCACCTTTCGGTGTAGAAGAGCTAGCCTTCACAGATGATAATGCCGTAGCACCTTCATTCATCATGGCTTCGGCAGTCACTAGGTCATTAAGGAGTTCGTTTGAAGTGTACTCCTTTTTGATCATGACCACATTCAGACAGAAATTCTCAAAAGATTTTGGAAGAGTGTGGAGTATCATATCGATCTTGGCCTCAGCCTCAATACCTCCACCAAGCTTGTCCAACTCATTCTGTGCATTCATCATTTTAAGAACATGATCTCGCACAGAAGTCCCCTCCGTCATCCTTGTAGTCATGAGTTTTCTCATGGCTTTAAAACGGGCGGCCCTATCTTTCTCTCCAAAGAGTTCCTTGAGATTGAGCATAATGTTAGCCGCATTAGTGAAGCTTTTATGCTCCAATTGCATCTGGTGATACGATCTTCATTGAGCAAGAGATATGCCGACATAGATACGTAGCTCAGAATCGGAAGCTGTAAATCGAAAGATAATATGGACCACTAACACCTTTGAGATCAAACCCCCTAAGTACTATAGGAATGTCGAAAACAACCTATAACCCAAAGAAACGGTCGCCCCAACAACGCTAGTCAACTCGGTTTAGTCCGTAGGTGTATTGGGATTTCCATCGTATCATTTATTTTCAGTTTATTTGTTGTAGCTACATTCGATATCCAGAACAATGGGAAATTTCAATTAAAAACCTTTGATAGCAAAGCAGATCCATGAATATTCATCGGATATTCTGAGACCAGCAATGCATTTAGGGTTTTTAATAAGGTAACCTTGATACTGGAAATAACACCTCATATTGTTTTTGATGAATCTATCTCTGTGTGTACAGTGAGTTTCCATCGACCTGCAATGCAGATCAACCTACTAATCTGACCAGCTCTCAAGATCAAACTCTTGAAGAAATTTTGAGTTGGGGACCTCCTGACCGAGAAGAAGAAAAAGAACCAGCTCAGGTTGATCCTAACCCGGGCTCTCAGCAAGGGGGAACAAATACGTTGACATCTTCCGGCACCACGCCTGCTGATCTCAGCTCGCCTGTTTCTTTAGCTCAATACTAACAGATCTCTGTAGATCAGTTAGCTAATCAACTTAAGTAGCTCGATCCATTCATTCCTTAACCACTACATAAGTTCGATGATCCCATTGAAGAGCCCAAACTTGTTCTATCTGAAGAAGAGATCACTCGTCATCGCAGATGGGTTGATGCTAATCCTGAAGAGCTCATCATTGGGAACCTAAATGAGGGAGTAAAGACAAGAAGACAGATTGGCAAATGTTATCTTCTGAGCTGCTATCTCTCTTACCAAGAACCCAATAGCATCGATGAAGCTCTCGCAGATCCAGATTGGACTACTGCCATGCAAGAAGAGCTCAATGAATTTAAAAGAGATGAAGTATGGTCTCTAGTGGATCAACCTCATCATCAAGGTGTTGTTGGAATAAAATGGATATTAAAAAATAAAAGAGATGGATCGGGAGAAGTAGTTCGCAACAATGCCAGATTGGTTGCGAAGGGCTATTGTCATCAAGAAGGGATAGACTATGAAGAAACCTTTGCACTAGTTGCTAGGTTGGAGGCAATCAGGCTATTCTTAGCCTATGCAGCTCATCATCAGTTTACTATCTATCAAACGGATGTCAAGAGCGCATTCCTTACAACCTCCCGGTTTTGAAAAATGAGACCAGTCCAAAGTCTACAGATTGCACAAGACAGTTTATGGATTGAAACAAGCTCCTTGAGCTTGGTATGAAATGTTGACAAAGTTTCTACTAGACTCTGGATTTAAAAGAGAAAGGGCCGATAAAATGCTTTTCACCTTTAAGTGGAAGGACCATATCCTTTTAATACAAATTTATGTTGATGATATCATATTTAGATCAAAATCTAAGTTTTTGTGTGACAGATTTGGTCAACTCATGCAAGACGAATATAAGATGTCTATGATGGGAGAGATGAATTTCTTTATAGGGTTGCAAGTCAAGCAGTCCAAAGAAGGGATCTACATCTGCCAAACCAAGTATGCACATGAACTGACATACAAGTTTGGAGTCAAGAACTGCACGCCAGTTCGAGTTGCTATGCTTGAAAATAGGAAGATTGATCCAGATATTGAAGGAAAACCTGCCAGCATAACCCAATACAAAGGAATTATTGGTTTTTTACTTTATCTTACTGCCAGTCGACTTGATATTTCTTTTGCAATTGGTGTGCGCGCTAGATTCCAAGTCAATCCAAAAGAATCTCATATGGAAGCTGCCAAAAAGATTATTCGATATGTGAAAGGAACTGTTAACTATGGTTTGTTGTATCCTTGTGAAGATAATCTAGAACTTACAGGTTACTCAGACTCAGACTCAGACTATGGATGATGCAAGCTGGACATAAATTCTACATCTGGAACGTGTCAGTTTCTTGGAAGTAAACTGATATCCTGGTTTTCAAAGAAGCAGACTTCTGTGGCCACCTCCACAACTGAAGCTGAATATATAGCTGCTGGAAGCTGCTGTGCGCAGATCTTGTGGTTAAAGCAACAGCTCAAGGACTACGAGATCTCAGTCAATGAAGTTTTGATCTTCTGCGATAACACCAGCACGATCACGATCACTATGAACCTAGTTCACTACACGAGATGCAATCACATTGATGTGAGACATCACTTTATTTGTGACCATGTGAAGAATAAGGACGTGGTGATAGAGAAGACTCTCATTGAAATCCAGAGGGCTGACATTTTGATAAAACCTCTGCAAGAAGAGCGTTTCAAAATGCTCTATGGCAAGCTACTAAGTGTAACCTAACAGGTTGACCTACAGATCAACCTCCCACTAAGTCCAAGATGGAAGTCAGTTCAGTTTGAAACTGAATGATCAACCTGCATCCAAAACTGAAGTCCTAAACTTTAAGTTTGACCGCCATAATTTAAGGGGGAACTGAAGACCCTGTATCAGTCTTTATTACTTTACAATTTAACATAGTCCTATATTCTCATTCATGTTTATTTATTGTTGCATGTGTGTTGTTATTTATTAAAATATTTTCTGACACAACTCATGATATTCTACCACTTTTGCCAAGAATGTCAAGAGATATACGCGGGGATTGAGGGTGCATTTAATTCTGAAGTGACTATTGCATGGGAAGGCACACCGCATGTTGTTCACTCGCCTGCCCACTCGCAGCCCACTCGCCCACTTTCATACCTACGATCTCACGTCACACACACACGCACAAAATCTTCACCGTCCAGATTACACAAACTAATCTAGACCGGAGATTCAAGACTATATACACTCTTCCTTACGCCTTCTAGGACTCATCGTCTTCAATTAAAACTTTTAAATTTCCGAATTCTCCCAAAATTTGAAAAGCCCTAAAATTTATTGAGTTTTTCAAATGTCTCAGGAAACTTCCACCTCCAGCCATGAAGGAAGGTCCGACACCACTGCTATGAAGGCCTTGAAGTGGAATGAACGCACTGCCATTATCCAGAAGGAAGTAAAGCAAGAATGTGTCACTATTCTCGATAACTATGGCTTCACTGGCTTGGATCCCCTGTTCAATCTCATCCAAGAGAATGTGGTTTTCCATTCCATCAACACTGCCCAACCACCGGTGGTTCTGCCTCGTCATGTTGCCATTCTCTACTACACCGCCTTAGTGAAGGAAATTGATTCTGTCGCAAGGGATTCGACCCCATCTCAGTGATGTTCCGCATGCCCATGGAAAGCCCTCCCGATGAGAACTTTCCCCTTCTACCGTTGATTCTACGCACCTACGGTTTACAAGATGAGAGAGATATTTGCTGGATCAATGATGTTCCGTTCAATGAAGTTTAAAAAGCATACAAGGTAGTGATTATGTCGCCGGATGATTTCACTGAGTTGAAGACCTTCAATTGAATGAGATTGAAGCCCGAGTACATGATTCTCTTCGATTTTGTCCAAAAAGTGTTCATAACACTCTCTGGTACTCATGAATCAGTCATGCCGCCCAAATTCAATTGCATAACCGCCGTTGTGCGACGATTAAATATCAACTAGGCTAGAGTGTTGGTCAGTTTACTGCTAGAGGAAGCTAACCAGATCTCCTAGACAAAGGATGGAGACAAAATTATGAAGGTAAACCTTGGGAGACCACTCCGCCATGGTTGTAAGGTGAATATACTGCTTCATGCCCACTCTCCTCAACAGAACTGGTCTGAGACTCTGCCCTTCTGTGCGGACAAGTTGATGTTGCCGCATTCTCAAAACCAGATTGAGTCTCAGATGGGACTTGTCAGTTTGATTTTCAGCAAGGCTGATGAAGCCACTCAGCCCCTCATGGTGACTATGGGAATGACAAACCCATCCTGGATGATTCCCAAATGCAAGAAAATCATTGAGCCACCTGTTGGTCAACAAGTTGATGCTGGGAAGAAGAGTAAGGGTGGATGTGCTAGTAGGCAGGGCAAGAACACCTCATCATTTGAATAGGAATTTGTCAACAGAACTGGAAAAAGAGTCTGCTTTTCACTCACCAGCTCGTGAGGAAGCAGTTCACTCTCCATAAAGTTCTCTACCGCTCTCATTGAAGAATCTTCACAGATCATTCAAACACAGATCGAGGTCATGGAGGTCAACTCTCCATCCTCTGTTTAGTTTATAGAACACCAGGAGATGCCTCCTCTGAATCTGGATAAGCAGATTGCTGGAGTTCCTGACCACCAGCTTATCCAACATCCAGCTGCTGAAGGTAACCCTCGTGATATTGGCCAAGAGCTTAGTCCTACCCATGAGGATGCTATAGTCGATCTCTAGGTACTACACAACAAACCAACCGCTTTCAGTCATTCTACATTCCCAGGAATTCAGTATACCCCATAGACAGAGATATTAGCTATTCTACTATGTACATATTTATTTGTAAAAGACATCTCCTTTAAGGACTTGTCTACTGTGTTTATTGCTTGAACTTTTGAGAAATTGATCATTGAGGAAGCCCTACTGGAGATGGAATTCCAATTTCTAGATGTACCCACTTCCCGAGAATTCTTCATGAGCTTAGTTCTTTCAAGGATGAAGAAAGAAGCCAAAGAATCGGGTGTTGATCTGAAGCCCTACTATGCCAACCAAGCCAGCTTGTACAATGCTGCTTGCTTTGAGAGAGAAGTCCACTCGCCTATCAGTTCGCCTCGTAGGGACCCTCAGATGGCACTTGTCAATCAACCCCAACAGGCCGACGCAACTTTACCTTTTGTATCTACTACGGTGCCCTCCACTTCCGATCTTCCCATTGTTACTGCAGGGGCATCTCTATCAAATCTCTCAGAGCCTTCTACGCTGGAAGACAAGATTATGGCTGCAGTTCAGGTCAAGATTGATGCCCTAAAATCTCAGATCGATGAGGAGGAAACTGTTGCTGCTGAGAAGATAGTTTCCAGAATAGAAGAAATACGAAGCTCTCTCAACTCATCCATCACCACGATGCAAGCTGAAAACCAAAAATGGTACACCAAGATGGATGACGCTTGGACCTGTAGTGAAAGAGGCTCTGGATGAGTTTGCTTAGCAGAAACTGCCTACCCAGATTAAGGATTCTGTGTCCAGGGAGATCACAATTGTCCTTGTTGATGAGTTTAAATTCCACATGTCTACTCATATGGACGATTTGCTTAGCAATCGAGACCTAGCTCATGCTTCTACCCTTACTAGTGTGGAGAACACCATGGGTGAACTGCCAGAGGATCTCAAAAAGCTGACTGAGTCTGTTTCCCGTTCCAATACTGCTACTACCCGAACAGAGCAAGCCATGCAGGCCAATATCTCATCCCTCCTGAACCTCAAAGAAGCCACACTAATAGATTTGGCTGCTCTATATGAAGAAAATGCAAATCTTTGGGCCATCATCCGTGCCAAGTTTGGTAATGATGTCGAAAAGGGAGAAGGTAGGAAAGGGAAGAGATCTTTACCAGATAGCAAGGTTGCAGATCAGGCAGCTCATCGAACTTAGTCCTCTCGGCAATCTCAATCGTATTCTACCTCATCTCAATCTCAATCTCAATCTCAACCTCAATCTGTTGCACCTGCTATTCCTCATCCATCTGCTGTGCCATCCCTGCCCAAATCTTCCATGCTATCGGAAAAAGTAGAGATCACCGCTCAAGGTCGAATTATGATGGATATAGTTTTAGCCTGTGAAAGAGCACATGTAATTACTAATCCCTTGGCTCAGAAGCATTTTGTGGAAGATGTTGTTGCTGCAAGGAGGAAGAAGACAGTAGAACGGAACCGGTGGCTCCATGCAGGTTCAGACTGCAGAGTTGTGAGCAATGAGGTCGATGAGGAGGTCTACTTTTCACACTCTAACCAGAAGAAGTGGAGAAATATTCAATATCAATTCATCATTCTTCCTACTATCCTCAGTATCCGCCGGTCATGCGTGATAATGTAGAAAACGTCTACCGTCAGTATCTGGATGAGATCTCCGAGATTGATCCAGATCTTATCTATTGTATCTGCACTAAACTGCAGAAGAGGAATATCCCACTCGCGCCACCACCTTGTCGAACATATCTTCCACCTTATCTTAGTGATAAAAAACCATCAATCATCCATACATCAAGATGTTCATCCGATAAACTGCCAGATTTTTGAACATATCTGTTGATGATGAGAAACCGGACTACCGGATGATCCGTGATGGAATTTACGCCAGTATGGAGCTCACATGCCCGGACAAACTGAAGGAAGAAGCTGCCGCCAAGAGAAGCATGAAGTAACTGGACCGAGATATCTATCACTTGCGTATGGAAATGAAGAAAGATTTTATTTTTGGCACTGATGACAATATCTCTTTGTCCGGTTTTCTTTTTCTCCTTTCCTTAAGTTTTTTTTATTTTTGTTTACTTTTAAAATTCTATTATTCTGAACTGCTCACACTTTACTTAGGAATTTTTGTAATGTGTTGGTTTCGACATCATCAAAAGGGAGAAATTGTTGGGAACCCCACTAATCTCTTGAGTTTTGATGATGTTTATCGAAACAACATCTAGAACTGTTTAAGTTCTTTTCTTGATTTAAGGTTGCTAGATCATACTGCCATGTATTACACAGTTTCATATTCTTACTAGGCAGATCTTGGCCAACCTAACCTTATGAGTCTAGCACCTGATTTGAAGAGCTCAAGACTCGAAGTATTGAAGGAAGGAAGCTGAAGACTCAAATGGAAGATGAACCTCAACCTGCCTCCACGGGTTGATCTGTTCTTGCTCCTAAACTGTTCTTACAGAACTGGCTCAACGGAAAGAAATGACGAGTGTCAGTGTACGGATCTGACACACTCCAATGGCTAGAATCCGACTTCTTGACTATGAATAGTCCATTCCCTTGAAGAAATGAAGGGGAAACTCTGCCGAATTCTCTAGCACAACAAGCCTACAACTCAACGCTCGAAATTAAGATAAATTTTCCAAGTATTGAGTGATTACTGAGAGTTCGAAGTTCTATATTTTAATTGCTCGAGTGTTTACTGCTGCTCAAGTGATTACTAGAAGTATTTCTACGATTTCATAACTATTATCTCTCTCTGTACAAGTTTTTCTCAGTATTTATCCTTTTTACAAAGTTAGGTTTGACTTTGTGTTAGAGGAAGTTAGCAGTTTACAAGTGACGAGCCTAAACTTGTGCTCTATTTTTCGTATGTTTGAGCCTGCATTTAGGTATAGTAAAGTCTATTTTGCATAGTGTCTTGTGCTTGGGAGGGCACATTCTGTATTTAAGTACTTTGGGCTAGAAGCAAGAGAAATCGGGCAAGTTCTAAAGCTGATTGGGCAAGTAGAAAGAAGGGTAGAGGGAAGCATAATGAGCTGAGCCGTGAAGAGTGATCGTGGGCTGTACGACGACCAGCGCGGGCTAGGGTTGAAGTATCGGATGAGGAAGAGCTTATAAGGAAGGAGATTCGCCTTAAGATTCTTTCCTTATTGAAGTATGAGTAAGTATGGAAACAAATATGGGCAAAAAGGCAAGTTCACCGAGCAACCCTAGCGGCTGTCAACCATGGGCTTGGTCCACGATCCGATCTACGAGTATAAATATGCAAGCATCATTTCAAAGAAAATGGAGGACGATATACATGGAGCTGCATTTTCTACTTTCCCATTTATGCTTTCATTTCAAGTGTTGTGAGGAAGAACAAGTCCTATGGGCAAATTACTATTTTATTATGCTTTAATGTTATGGCGGACGTTGGAGTCCGCCCCGTTTTGGATATTGCTTTTGATTAATCTATTTTCAAGTACTTAGTTTATCTATGTCTTCTTATTATTTATTTGTTTACTTTCCAAGCATGTTAGACTAGATCTATAAGCTCGTCTTGGGCAAGATGAATTAACTGTAATGTAACTTGAACACTTGTGAGGTCATGGGTTCGGGCTTAATAATATGTGCATGTGTTCCCGAGTTGCTAGGTTCTGATTCCCAATTTATATTGGGTTTGGTTGGGTATTCGGCCGGTATCAAATTGAGTCAAGCATGATTACAAGTAATAAATGGGTAACAAGTGTAGAGAGATCTCACTCCATATAGTATGTGAAGGGATAGCTATATTGAAAGCGAACCAATTTTGCCTCGGATCTGAATTGGTTATTATAATTAATGCAATTAATACTCATATGAATCGAGATATACCTTCGAGCTCGGAGATGGTAATCTACAGGTCTAGATTACTGGAATGATATCCCATTCCTCACGCTCGAACAACAGAGCGAGCGTTGAAATCGAGATCGGATCTTAGATCACGCCTTGCACTTGAGTTGAATGAATTCAACTCACTTTCTTCTTGGAGAAGAAGAACTGCCGCCGCCTCTCTCTCTCTCTCTCTTGAGATTATTTTTCTCAAAGTTCGAGTTGTGATTGTGGATTAATGATTAGGTCAAATCTAATCTCTATTTATAATTACTTATAAATATACCCGAGAGAGATTACATGTGTGTGCTTTAATTAAATAATAATTAACACACATTGGGCTTAAGTGCAAGCCTTGGCCCAAATTGGCCTAATTGAGAGAAGCAGGCGCCCAACCTAGGGTTTCCTCCCTAAGTGCCGCCCCTTGTGTGCTAATGGGCCCACAAGCTCACTTTCTTGGTCCAAACCGGCTATTGGGCTCAATATTTAACTTCTGATCCATTCTGAGGTGTTTGGGCCACTCCAGGGACATAGATACCAGACAGAGTTGGGCCTTACCTAATTAGATAATTATAATGCTCTCCCCTAGAGCATTTACCATAATTAGAGCTATAACTCATTCCACTAAAGAGTTACAACCGATTCACTGCTTTGTCCCGATTACGTAGATCGGGGCTGGTATTTTGCTTAGTGCGATCCCCGTGTTTAAGAATCATGATATCTGTTAATTAATTAGAGCTCGACTGACTGCTCTCAATTAATTAATCTCTTATACTTCCTTAGGTAATACCCGTTCAACTTTATTATTATACCTTGATGCTAATCAAGCTTGCAAGAGTTGGTATAATAAACATTGTGAACTCCCAAAGAGGATATCTCAACCTAAACGGACACAGTGTCTCGATACAACTAACTAGACATCATACGTTCCTCCATGTTACCCAAGATATAAGGAATCGAGGAACCTCACAAGGCCCGTACCGAATAAGTCAAAGCAACAGTGAAGAACTCACATAATAGCTTATTGGGATTAAGATCAAGCTACTAAGACCTGAGATCTTTAGTTCTTCACCTCATTATAAGGGTCAGTCTAGAAGAACATTATCTCTCTGAGATCCTATCAATACATTCCACGGTATCAGCATAACTAGTGATTGAGACCCACCACTATTGTTAATGCTGCAGTCTAAACCAATAACTTTGCTCAAGTTATCTCGACTATGATAATCATTTATATCTCACTTAATAATTCCACAAAGGTCTTAAGTGTCGGTTGTACGAGCAAGCCACATTCGTGTGGATGTTTACCGCACAACTCCCACTCACCTAAGAATTTATTAAGCTCTTGGGAAGTTTTTCTCATGTTTACCTTGTAGAAGCGTAGAAACACGCAAGCCACATTCTTGTGGATGTTTACATGCCCCTATCTTCTAGCTACGTCTAAAACCAAATATGGAGGTCCCAATTAATTTTAAATTAATCGTTTTCTGCTTAGACATTTCATATTTCAAAGGGTTTGTTGCGATTTAAAAGCACGTAAACATACGATTCATGATTTTAATTATCATTGCGTAAATATAAAAATCTATAGCATGCTTTATAAAATTAAACGTAAAATTAAATAGGCTGTTAACCAGGAGGTAAAACCTATCTATTACATTTAATAATAAATCCGGAACACACTCCAGTTAACTTTCTAAATATGGAAAGGTCCACCTTCGTTCTTGAAGTCCTCCTTCCAAATTTGTCTTAGCTCGATTTAGCTAGGATTAGAAAACCCTAGTTTCCAAAACGGGACATTAAGTGAATTTGGAACGAAGTAAGGTTTTGAAACCCTAGCCGTCGACGATCGGTCCAAGGCCTTGGAAAGCCCGGGCTATCGTCAACGTCGAGCACGCTGCATCCCCGTGGGCTGCCATCTCGATCGCATGAGTTCGACTATGCACCACCGCCGACCCGCGTGTGTATTGCACGCGCTGCCGCGGTGCACGCCGGAACCTCATCACCGTAACCCGGACCATATGTTGCTGAGCTCGTCGAGTCTGCTGCATCTTTCACAGCATGACTCAAGCCCTTCTCGAGTCATGGGTCGCGCCATATCACCGTAATCGTCATTTGATCGCGCGTTACAGGCATGCAACGATGCCAATCCCTCGGCTGTGGCACCGCTGCCACCGGCCGACTCCCACTGGGCTCGGATACTGTCCAGTACCTCGATGAGGGAACTGGGCTCGAGCTGGACCAGTAGTAGCCGCCGGATGACCTGCACATAGTGCGCGGTTTGACGAAACCTAGGGTTTTGCCCGCGCCATCGTACGCCGCCGGTGCAGCCGCCGCCTGTGCCCACGACCACCACTGGTGCCATCGGCCTTGTCCAGCATCTGGGCTCGGTGCTGGGTCCCGCGCGCAGGCCTGGTTTAGCGTGTACAGTGCGCGCGTGAGCCGAAACCTTAGGGTTTTAGCCACCGCCGCTGCAGCCGTGAACCGCCGCCGTCTGCTGCCGTTCAGCGCTGCCCAGCCCTCGTGCGATGGTGTCTAAACCCTATGGTTAACCCTTGGGTTCAGCCATCGTTTAATACGGGGAGGGGTGCACCGATTCGCGGCTGAAACGGCTGCCGCTGCCGAACATGCACACGCGCCGCCGCGCGTGTTGCCGCCGTTCTTCATCTCCTTCTTCATTCTTCGTGATTTCTCGAACTCCACCGTACAATTACAATGGAAAATAATTGAAAAATATAAGAGAAATCCAATAAAAAAATAGATCTAAACTAATCGGTACCTTATTCTCACCGATTTAAAAAATAAAATGAATAAAACCGAAATAAAATCAACACAAATTATCCCGGACAGCAGCATGCACAAATTATGGCATCAATTGACTCATATGCATGAACATGTAATTCTCAAAATTACAACAGAGCCAATTCACAGAACTTAGGCTGTGATACCAACTGAAGGGATCGTTATATCGAAAGCGAACCAATTTTGCCTCGGATCTGAATTAGTTGTTGTAATTAATGCAATTAATACACATATAAATTGAGATGTACCTTCGAGCTCGGAGATGGTAATCTACAGGTCTAGATTACTAGAATGATATCCCGTTTCTCACTCTCAAACAACAGAGTGGGCGTTGAAATCGAGATTGGATCTTAGATCATGCCTTGCACTTAAGTTGAATGAATTCAACTCACTTTCTTCTTGGAGAAGAAGAACTGCCGCCACCTCTCTCTCTCACTCTTGAGATTCTCTTTCTCAAATTGTGTGTTGTGATTGTGGATTAATGATTAGGTCAAACGTAATCTCTATTTATATTTACTGATAAATATACCCGAGAGAGATTGCATGTGTGTGCTTTAATTAAATAATAATTAACACGCATTGGGCTTAAGTGCAAGCCTTGGCCCAAATTGGCCCAACTGAGAGAAGGAGGTGCCCCACCCAAGGTTTCTCTCCCTATGTGGCGCCACTTGTGGGCCCATGGTCCACAAGCCAGCTCTCTTGGTCCAAACCAGCTATTGGGCTCAATATTTAACTTCTGATCCATCCTGAGGTGTTTGGGCCACTCCAGGGACTTAGATACCAGACAGAGTTGGGCCTTACCTAATTAGATAATTATTATGCTCTCCCCTAGAGCATTTACCATAATTAGAGCTATAACTCATTCCACTAAAGAGTTACAACTGATTCACCACTTTGTCCTGATTACGTAGATCGGGGCTGGTATTTTGCTTAGTGCGATCCCTATGTTTAAGAATTCTGATATCCCTTAATTAATTAGAGCTCATCTGACTGCTCTCAATTAATTAACCTCTTATACTTCCTTAGGTAGTACCTGTTCAACCTTATTATTATACCTTAATGTTAATCAAGCTTGCAAGACTTGGTATAATAAACATTGTGAACTCCCTAAGAGAATATCTCAACCTTAATGGATATGGTGTCTCGATACAACTAACTTGACATCATACATGCGTCCATGTTGCCCAAGATATAAGAAATTGAGAAACCTCACAAGGCCCGTACCGAATAAGTCAAATCAACAGTGAAGAACTCGCATATGCCTAATAGCTTATCAGGATTAAGATCAAGCTACTAAGACCTGAGATCTTTAGTTCTTCACCTCATTATAAGGATCAGTCTAGAAGAACATTATCTCTCTGCGATCCTATCAATACGTTCCACGGTATCATCATAACTAGTGATTGAGACCCACCACTACTGTTAATGATACAGTCTAAACCGATAACTTTGCCCAAGTTATCTCGACTGTGATAATCATTTATATCTCATGAGTCACCGAAATACATGATCCTCTCCAGACGCAGTTGGCACGTTAACTAAAACATGAGATAATGGACTTATTCAATCTCAACTATATAAAATCAGATAGGTGATTGTAAATAGTGGAATAATCTTTGCATACACTAAAACGCTGGTTTTGCTTTAGGTATACAAAATCCCAACAGTATGAACTAGCACAAGCGTATGTGGTCGTAGGTTCATTATTTCGGTATTGGCTATTCCGGGTTCACCATAAATCTTAATACTGCTTGGGCAAGGCATGACAACTAGTACTTGCATGTTAGAGTCTAAGTTATGGAGTGCGTGGTGGAGGTTTCATCGTAGTAACTCTAGGCGGTAAGGGTGAATTGGGGATGCTAGTCAAGGCACATGACGCGTGACAATAGGGGGTTTTGACCAGGGTAAGCTATAACTGGATGATGTATGTTTGTGTGAATATATTAAGACCCGTGATCGAGTCAAGTTATGTGTGGTTAAGGAGTCTGCTCAGGGCGAGTTTGCCTTTTAATCATTGTTTTACTGTTTGCTTTTATTCATTCCTTTTATTTCCTTGTTAAGTTGTGATCAACTTGGGTAAGGCCTACCCCTTTAAAAGTGACAATTAAACCTGAAAGGATTGCTAAACTAACTCCACGTGGGATCAACCCTATGCTGACCACTACTATACTAGTTATAGGAGTCTGGGCATAAGCTTTATAAATTTATTGACCACGGCTAAACGATGGTCACGTCAATTGGCACCGTTGCTGGGGAGTTGCGCTATTAGTAATTCTTTCACTTTCCATTTTTTAGGTGCGGGACTAGTACATGCACTTGAGGAATCAAGGCTTCAAGGAAAAGCTATTGTTTGACCCTGAAGTCTAGAGGACCGCAAGGCTAAATCGTGCACCTATATGAATGTCGAAAACAATCTATAACCCAAAGAGAGGGTCGCCGAGTCACACGGGGACGATGAATGACACATAACGAGGGATGGTTTACTCGTCGATTCTTCGATAAAGAATATCTCGGTGAACCGAGAAATCCCATGATAAACAAAGGAGATTAAATCTCACATTTTTATTGATAATCAAAGACAATGGTGTTAATTTCGTCACCCCCTTATAGGCCTTATTTATAGGCTTCAAAAAACCTAATTTTTACATGGAAACAAATCAAAATCTTGTCCTAAGGGGTAAAAAATCAATCCCTAGTCTAAACAAGGTAATTAATACCAAACTAAAGAAGGAAACAAATCTTCTAAATATCACACTAAATAAAAACGAAAATTACATAAAATAAAGAACTTGAATATTATCTTCAAACTTGAGCCCAAATAATCTTCGACGACCCCTATTCTTCTATATCTCATAAGTGTTACAACGACTCAAGAATCTTGCCAAACTGATGAGTAATTAAGGAAATGTGACGGGGACGAAACAAGGAAAATGATGCCTAGAGAAAAAATCTTACGAATCGACAGAGAGAACTTCGGACTTCAACGACCCCCTATTCTAATAAGTCTCATAAGTGTTACAACTACTAAAGAATCTTGTGAAACCAAAGCGTAACGAAAGAGATGTGAGGAGGACGACATAAGGAAAACGATGCCTAGAGAAAAAATCATACGAATCGACAGAGAGAACTTCGGACATCAACGACCACCCCTATTCTACTATATCTCATAAGTGTTACAACTACCAAAGAATCTTGTCAAACCAATGAGTAACGAAAGACATGTGAGGAGGACAAAACTAGGAAAACGATGCCTAGAGAAAAAATCGTACGAATCGACAGAGAGAACTTCGGACTTCAACGACCCCCCTATTCTACTATATCTCATAAGTGTTACAACTACTAAATAATCTTGCGAAACCAATAAGTAACGAAAGAGATGTGAGGAGGACGAAACAAGGAAAATGATGCCTAGTGAAAAAATCGTACGAATCGACAGAGAGAACTTCGGACTTCAACGACCCCCCCTATTGTACTATATCTCATAAGTGTTACAACTACTAAATAATTTTGCGATACCATTGAGTAACGAAAGAGATGTGAGGGGGACGAAACAAGGAAAATGATGCCTAGAGAAAAAATCGTACGATGCGAATGAGAGAACTTCGGACTTCGACGACCACCTATTCTTCTATATCTCATAAGTGTTACAACGACTCAAGAATCGTGCCAAACCGATGAGTAACGAAGGAGATGTGAGGGGGACGAAACAAGGAAAATGATGCCTAGAGAAAAAATCATACGAATCGACAGAGAGAACTTCGGACTTCAACGACCCCCTATTCTACTATATCTCATAAGTGTTACAACAACTCAAGAATCGTGCCAAACCGATGAGTAACGAAGGAGATGTGAGGGGGACGAAACAAGGAAAACGATGCCTACAGAAAAAATCTTACGAATCGACAGAGAAAACTTCAGACTTCGACGACCCCCTATTCTTCTATATCTCATAAGAGTTACAACGACTCAAGAATCATGCCAAACTGATGAGTAACGAAGGAAATGTGAGGGGGACGAAACAAGGAAAACGATGCCTAGAGAAAAAATCTTACGAATCGACAGAGAGAACTTCGGACTTCAACGACCCCCTATTCTAATAAGTCTCATAAGTGTTACAACTACTAAAGAATCTTGTGAAACCAAAGAGTAACGGAAGAGATGTGAGGAGGACGACATAAGGAAAACGATGCCAAGAGAAAAAATCATACGAATCGACAGAGAGAACTTCGGACTTCAACGACCACCCCTATTCTACTATATCTCATAAGTGTTACAACTACCAAAGAATCTTGTGAAACCAATGAGTAACGAAAGACATGTGAGGAGGACAAAACTAGGAAAACGATGCCTAGAGAAAAAATCGTACGAATCGACAGAGAGAGAACTTCGGACTTCAATGACCCCCCTATTCTGCTATATCTCATAAGTGTTACAACTACTAAATAATCTTGCGAAACCAATAAGTAACGAAAGAGATGTGAGGAGGACGAAACAAGGAAAACGATGCCTAGTGAAAAAATCGTACGAATCGACAGAGAGAACTTCGGACTTCAACGACCCCCCCTATTGTAATATATCTCATAAGTGTTACAACTACTAAATAATCTTGCGAATCCAATAAGTATCGAAAGAGATGTGAGGAGGACGAAACAAGGAAAACATTGCCTAGTGAGAAAATCGTACGAATCGACAGAGAGAACTTCGGACTTCAACGACCCCCTATTCTACTATAACTTATAAGTGTTACAACTACTAAAGAATCTTGCGAAACCAATGAGTAATGAAAGAGATGTGCGGAGGACGAAACAAGGGAAACGATGACTAGAGAAAAAATCGTACAATTCGAATGAGAGAACTTCAGACTTCGACGACCCCCTATTCTTTTATATCTCATAAGTGTTACAACGACTCAATAATCCTGCCAAACCAATGAGTAACGAATGAGATGTGAGGGGGACGAAACAAGGAAAACGATGCCTAGGGAAAAAATCATACTTATCGAATGAGAGAACTTCAGACTTCGACCACCCCCTATTTTTCTATGTCTCATAAGTATTACAACGACTCAAGGAATCGTGCCAAACCGATGAGTAACGAAGGAGATGTGAAGGGGACGAAATAAGGAAAAACAATGCCTAGTGAAAAAATCGTACGAATCAACTGAGAGAAACTTCGGACTTCGACGACCCCTATTCTTCTATATCTCATAAGTCTTACAACGACTTAAGAATTGTGCCACACCGATGAGTAACGAAGGAGATATGAGGGGGACGAAACAAGGAAAACGATGCCTAGAGAAAAAATCGTACGAATCGAATAAGAGAACTTCGGACTTCGACGACACCCTATTCTTCTATATCTCATAAGTGTTACAACGACTCAAGAATCCTGCCAAACCAATGAGTAACGAATGAGATGTGAGGGGGACGAAACAAGGAAAACGATGCCTAGGGAAAAAATCATACGTATCGAATGAGAGAACTTCGGACTTCGACCACCCCCTATTCTTCTATGTCTCATAAGTATTACAACGACTCAAGAATCGTGCCAAACGATGAGTAACGAAGGAGATGTGAAGGGGACGAAATAAGGAAACAATGCCTAGTGAAAAAATCGTACGAATCAACTGAGAGAACTTCGGACTTCGACGAACACCTATTCTTCTATATCAAATAAGTCTTACAACGACTTAAGAATTGTGCCACACCGATGCGTAACGAAGGAGATATGAGGGGGACGAAACAAGGAAAACGATGCCTAGAGAAAAAATCGTACGAATCGAATGAGAGAACTTCGGACTTCCACGACCCCCTATTCTTCTATATCTCATAAGTGTTAAAATGACTCACGAATCCTGCCAAACCGATTAGTAACGAAGGAGATGTGAGGGGGACGAAACAAGGAAAATGATGCCTAGAGAAAAAATCATACGAATCGACAGAGAGAACTTCGGACTTCAACGACCCCCTATTCTACTATATCTCATAAGTGTTACAACGACTCAAGAATCGTGCCAAACCGATGAGTAACGAAGGAGATGTGAGGGGGCCGAATCAAGGAAAATGATGCCTAGAAAAAAATCGTACGATTCGAATGATAGAACTTCGGATTTCAATGACCCCCGATTCTACTATATCTCATAAGTGTTACAAAGATTCAAGAATCGTGCCAAACCGATGAGTAACAGAGGAGATGTGAGGGGGACGAAACTAGCAAAACGATGCCTAGGGAAAAAATCGTACGAATCGTCAGAGAGAACTTCGGACTCCAACGACCCCCTATTCTACTATAACTCATAAGTGTTACAACTACTAAAGAATCTTGCGAAACCAATGAGTAACGAAAGAGATGTGCGGAGGACGAAACAAGGGAAACGATGCCTAGAGAAAAAATCGTACAATTCGAATGAGAGAACTTCAGACTTCGACGACCCCCTATTCTTCTATATCTCATAAGTGTTACAACGACTCAATAATCCTGCCAAACCAATGAGTAACGAATGAGATGTGAGGGGACGAAACAAGGAAAACGATGCCTAGGGAAAAAATCATACTTATAGAATGAGAGAACTTCGGACTTCGACCAGCCCCTATTCTTCTATGTCTC
Organism: Mentha longifolia; assembly: GCA_001642375.2. Classification (NCBI taxonomy): domain Eukaryota; kingdom Viridiplantae; phylum Streptophyta; class Magnoliopsida; order Lamiales; family Lamiaceae; genus Mentha; species Mentha longifolia. The sequence goes on along the minus strand of CM038120.1, from coordinate 8,745,232 downwards.
ATAAGTATTACAACGACTCAAGAATCGTTCCAAACCGATGAGTAACGAAGGAGATGTGAAGGGGACGAAATAAGGAAAACAATGCCTAGTGAAAAAATCGTACGAATCAACTGAGAGAACTTCGGACTTCGACGACCCCCTATTCTTCTATATCTCATAAGTCTTACAACGACTTAAGAATTGTGCCACACTGATGAGTAACGAAGGAGATATGAGGGGGACGAAACAAGGAAAACGATGCCTAGAGAAAAAATCGTACGAATCGAATGAGAGAACTTCGGACTTCGACGACACCCTATTCTTCTATATCTCATAAGTGTTACAACGACTCAAGAATCCTGCCAAACCAATGAGTAACGAATGAGATATGAGGGGGACGAAACAAGGAAACGATGCCTAGGGAAAAATCATACGTATCGAATGAGAGAACTTCGGACTTCGACCACCCCCTATTCTTCTATGTCTCATAAGTATTACAACGACTCAAGAATCGTGCCAAACCGATGAGTAACGAAGGAGATGTGAAGGGGACGAAATTAGGAAAACAATGCCTAGTGAAAAAATCGTACGAATCAACTGAGAGAACTTCGGACTTCGACGACCCCCTATTCTTCTATATCTCATAAGTCTTACAACGACTTAAGAATTGTGCCACACCGATGAGTAACGAAGGAGATATGAGGGGGACGAAACAAGGAAAACGATGCCTAGAGAAAAATCGTACGAATCGAATGAGAGAACTTCGGACTTCAACGACCCCCCCTTATTCTACTATATCTCATAAGTGTTACAACTACAAAAGAATCTTGCGAAACCAATGAGTAATGAAAGAGATGTGAGGAGGACAAAATAAGGAAAACGATGCCTAGAGAAAAAATCGTACGAATCGATTGAGAGAATTCAGACTTCAACGAACCCCTATTCTACTATATCTCATAAGTGTTACAACTACTAAAGAATCTTGTGAAACCAATGAGTAACGAAAGAGATATGAGGAGGACGAAATAAGGAAAACGATGCCTAGAGAAAAAATCGTACGAATCGACAGAGAGAACTTCGGACTTCAACGACCCCCTATTCTACTATATCTCATAAGTGTTACAAAGATTCAAGAATCGTGCCAAACCGATGAGCAACGAAGGAGATGTGAGGGGGACGAAACAAGAAAACGATGCCTAGGGAAAAAAATCGTACGAATCGAATGAGAGAACTTCGGACTTCGACGACCCCTATTCTTCTACATCTCATAAGTGTTACAACAACTCAAGAATCATGCCAAACCGATGAGTAACGACGGAGATGTGAGGGGGACAAAACTAGGAAAACGATGCCTAGAGATAAAATCGTACGATTCAAATGAGAGAACTTCGGACTTCGATGACCCCTTATTCTTCTATATCTCATAAGTGTTACAACGACTCAAGAATCGTGCTAAACCGATGAGTAACGGAGGAGATGTGAGGGGGACGAAACAAGGAAAACGATGGCTAGAGAAAAATCGTACGAATCGACAGAGAGAACTTCGGACTTCAACGACCCCCTATTCTACTATACCTCATAAGTGTTACAAAGAGTCAAGAATCGTGCTAAACCGATGAGTAACGAAGGAGATGTGAGGGGGATGAAACAAGGAAAACGATGCCTAGAGAAAAAATCGTACGAATCGACAGAGAGAACTTCGGACTTCGACCACCCCCTATTCTACTATATCTCATAAGTGTTACAAAGATTCAAGAATCGTGCCAAACCGATGAGTAACGGAGGAGATGTGAGGGGGACGAAACTAGCAAAACGATGCCTAGGGGAAAAAAATCGTACGAATCGTCAGAGAGAACTTCGGACTTCGACCACCCCCTATTCTACTATATCTCATAAGTGTTACAAGAGTCAAGAATCGTGCTAAACCGATGAGTAACGAAGGAGATGTGAGGGGGATGAAACAAGGAAAACGATGCCTAGAGAAAAATCGTACGAATCGACAGAGAGAACTTCGGACTTCGACCACCCCCTATTCTACTATATCTCATAAGTGTTACAAGATCAAGAATCGTGCCAAACCGATGAGTACGAAGGAGATATGAGGGGGACGAAACAAGGAAAACGATGCCTAGAGAAAAATCGTACGAATCGAATGAGAGAACTTCGGACTTCGACGACACCCTATTCTTCTATATCTCATAAGTGTTACAACGACTCAAGAATCCTGCCAAACCAATGAGTAACGAATGAGATATGAGGGGACGAACAAGGAAAACGATGCCTAGGGAAAAAATCATACGTATCGAATGAGAGAACTTTGGACTTCGACCACCCCCTATTCTTCTATGTCTCATAAGTATTACAACGACTCAAGAATCGTGCCAAACCGATGAGTAACGAAGGAGATGTGAAGGGGACGAAATTAGGAAAACAATGCCTAGTGAAAAAATCGTACGAATCAACTGAGAGAATTTCGGACTTCGACGACCCCCTATTCTTCTATATCTCATAAGTCTTACAACGACTTAAGAATTGTGCCACACCGATGAGTAACGAAGGAGATATGAGGGGGACGAAACAAGGAAAACGATGCCTAGAGAAAAAATCGTACGAATCGAATGAGAGAACTTCGGACTTCAACGACCCCCCTTATTCTACTATATCTCATAAGTGTTACAACTACAAAAGAATCTTGCGAAACCAATGAGTAATGAAAGAGATGTGAGGAGGACAAAATAAGGAAAACGATGCCTAGAGAAAAAATCGTACGAATCGATTGAGAGAATTTCAGACTTCAACGAACCCCTATTCTACTATATCTCATAAGTGTTACAACTACTAAAGAATCTTGCGAAACCAATGAGTAACGAAAGAGATATGAGGAGGACGAAATAAGGAAACGATGCCTAGAGAAAAAATCGTACGAATCGACAGAGAGAACTTCGGACTTCAACGACCCCCTATTCTACTATATCTCATAAGTGTTACAAAGATTCAAGAATCGTGCCAAACCGATGAGCAACGAAGGAGATGTGAGGGGGACGAAACAAGGAAAACGATGCCTAGGGAAAAAATCGTACGAATCGAATGAGGAGAACTTCGGACTTCGACGACCCCCTATTCTTCTACATCTCATAAGTGTTACAACAACTCAAGAATCATGCCAAACCGATGAGTAACGACCGGAGATGTGAGGGGGACAAAACTAGGAAACGATGCCTAGAGATAAAATCGTACGATTCAAATGAGAGAACTTCGGACTTTCGATGACCCCTTATTCTTCTATATCTCATAAGTGTTCAACGACTCAAGAATCATGCTAAACCGATGAGTACGGAGGAGATGTGAGGGGGGAACGAAACAAGGAAGGAAACGATGGCTAGAGAAAAATCGTACGAATCGACAGAGAGAACTTCGGACTTCAACGACCCCCTATTCTACTATACCTCATAAGTGTTACAAAGAGTCAAGAATCGTGCTAAACCGATGAGTAACGAAGGAGATGTGAGGGGGACGAAACAAGGAAAACGATGCCTAGAGAAAAAATCGTACGAATCGACAGAGAGAACTTCGGACTTCGACCACCCCCTATTCTACTATATCTCATAAGTGTTACAAAGATTCAAGAATCGTGCCAAACCGATGAGTAACGGAGGAGATGTGAGGGGGACGAAACTAGCAAAACGATGCCTAGGGAAAAAATCGTACGAATCGTCAGAGAGAACTTCGGACTCCAACGACCCCCTATTCTACTATAACTCATAAGTGTTACAACTACTAAAGAATCTTGCGAACCAATGAGTAACGAAAGAGATGTGCGGAGGACGAAACAAGGGAAACGATGCCTAGAGAAAAAATCGTACAATTCGAATGAGAGAACTTCAGACTTCGACGACCCCCTATTCTTCTATATCTCATAAGTGTTACAACGACTCAATAATCCTGCCAAACCAATGAGTAACGAATGAGATGTGAGGGGGACGAAACAAGGAAAACGATGCCTAGGGAAAAAATCATACTTATAGAATGAGAGAACTTCGGACTTCGACCAGCCCCTATTCTTCTATGTCTCATAAGTATTACAACGACTCAAGAATCGTTCCAAACCGATGAGTAACGAAGGAGATGTGAAGGGACGAAATAAGGAAAACAATGCCTAGTGAAAAAATCGTACGAATCAACTGAGAGAACTTCGGACTTCGACGACCCCCTATTCTTCTATATCTCATAAGGTCTTACAACGACTTAAGAATTGATGCACACTGATGAGTAACGAAGGAGAGTATGAGGGGGACGAAATAAGGAAAACGATGCCTAGAGAAAAAATCGTACGAATCGAATGAGAGAACTTCGGACTTCGACGACACCCTATTCTTCTATATCTCATAAGTGTTACAACGACTCAAGAATCCCTGCCAAACAATGAGTAACGAATGAGATATGAGGGGACAAAACAGGGAAAACGATGCCTAGGGAAAAAACATCATACGTATCGAATGAGAGAACTTCGGACTTCGACCACCCCCTATTCTTCTATGTCTCATAAGGTATTACAACAGACTCAAGAATCATGCCAAACCGATGAGTACGAAGGAGATGTGAAGGGGACGAAATTAGGAAAACAATGCCTAGTGAAAAAATCTACGAATCAACTGAGAGAACTTCGGACTTCGACGACCCCCTATTCTTCTATATCTCATAAGTCTTACAACGACTTAAGAATTGTCCACACCGATGAGTAACGAAGGAGATATGAGGGGACGAAACAAGGAAAACGATGCCTAGAGAAAAAATCGTACGAATCGAATGAGAGAACTTCGGACTTCAACGACCCCCCTTATTCTACTATATCTCATAAGTGTTACAACTACAAAAGAATCTTGCGAAACCAATGAGTAACGAAAGAGATGTGAGGAGGACAAAATAAGGAAAACGATGCCTAGAGAAAAAATCGTACGAATCGATTGAGAGAATTTCAGACTTCAACGAACCCTATTCTACTATATCTCATAAGTGTTACAACTACTAAAGAATCTTGCGAAACCAATGAGTAACGAAAGAGATATGAGGAGGACGAAATAAGGAAAACGATGCCTAGAGAAAAAATCGTACGAATCGACAGAGAGAACTTCGGACTTCAACGA